>JAGIQG010000022.1:43703813-44396981 GCA_024679065.1 Sphyrna mokarran
ATGGCCTCCTATTGTGCTGTAAGATCACCATCATTAATCTTTAGTCTGCTGCTCTTAGTCCCTTCTAGTTTTCTGTGCACCTTATCTCTCCTCTCTGCTGCTGAGTTCTGGTGTCCCTCACACATTCTCTATCTCATTTTCTCTTCATCTTGTGTTTCCTCTCACTCTGTCTCATTGTCTTTTCCACAGGAGGACAATGGGCAACAAAAACAGTGTCACAGCAAAGGGAAAGAGACAGAGAGAGAGAGAGAGTGTGTGTGTGTGTGTGTGTGCGGGAGTGAGCGTGAAAAGGATGTTTGTTGAGTGCTGAATGTGAGTGTGAGGGGGGTGGGGGGTGTTGAGCAGCCTGTGGCGGCAGCAAAAGCCTACGGCACCTGGTATTCCCAGGCAGTCTCCCATCCAAGTACTAACCAGGCCTGAGTCTGCTTAGCTTCCGAGATCGGACGAGATCGGGCGTTTTCAGACTAGTGTGGCCGTAGGCATTTACCTGCTCCTTTTCACCCTCCTTAAACGTGTGCAGTCCATTCATATTCATTGCTCTTCTAACTTGATACAATTACACAGCGAACAAACATTTTCACTTGCATCCATTCCCCATCTTCCTTTCTCTCTCTCTGTCTCACAAACACACTCACCACACCTCAGCCCCCCTCTTCCCTGCCTACTCTTCAGCTTCAACGCTACCTCATTCATTCAACCATGCACTCAAAGAACAAACAACAAAACAGCACGGCAAACAGGACCTTCGGCCCAACGAGCCTGCACCGCCACCCCGATGTTCCCACCTCTACCCGCGATCCCTGTCCATGTTTATACATCTATGGATTAAAAACCAAATTTGAGACAATTTAGGGACAATTTGTTTTGCCAATTAGCCTAAGAGCACATCTTTGGGATGTGGGAGGAAACTGGAGAACCCGGAGAAAACCCACGCAAGCACGGGGAGAATGCACAAACTCCCACAGACACAGGCCCAAATCCATGTATCTGCACAGCACAGCGATAGTCACTGAGCTGTCGTGTTGCCCATCAAATGGTCCAGGTCAAGCGTACATTAACAGCGTGAAGCACTAGGATACTCTCGAAAAAAAATCCAAGAGCAGCCCTCTCACGACCCATCGTGTGTGTGCCCCTTGTTAGACAACAAGGTGGACCAAAGCACCTGTAGCATAAATACAAACACATCAATATCATCATCTATTTACACACTTCCCAGGGACTCCCAAGGCTCATGATCCCCATTTTAAATCAGTTTTCTATACCCCTCCATTCCCATTCTGTTCATGTGCCCATCTAAGTATTTCTTAAATAACACCAGAGGGCCTGCCCCTACCACTTTACTTGGCAGCGCATTCCATACCCCCACCACCCTCTGTGTGAAAAAACTCCCTCTAGCATCCAAATTATATCTTACCCCCCTTACCCTAAGCCCGTGACCCCTCGTGCTATTTGAGTCCATCCTAGGAAAAAGCTTAACCCTGTTTACTCTATCTATACCCTCATAATCTTGTACACCTCTATTAGATCTCCTCTAAGTCTACGTCTTTCTAAGGAAAACAGTCCCAATTTGCCTAATGTCTCCTCGTAACTCAGACCTTCCATACCAGGCAGCATCCTGGTAAACCTCCTCTGCACTCTCTCCAGAATCTCCATGTCCTTCCGGTAGTAAGGCGACCAGAACTGGACGCAGTATTCCAAATGAGGTCTAACCAGCGTTTTCTACAACTGCAACATTAAAGGCCAGCTCTTGTACTCTATACCCCTTCCTATGAAGGCTAACATACTATATGCTTTCTTTACAACCTTCTCCACTTGCTCTGCCACTTTCAGAGACTTGTTCACCTGTACCCCCAGGTTCTTCTGCGTTTCTATACTCTTAATAGGTCTCCCTTTTATCATATACCTTCCCCCTACATTCTTTCTCCCGAAATGCATCACCTCACATTTATCAGAAATAAATTCCATCTGCCATCTATCTGCCCAAGCTACCAGCCTATCTATGTCCTGCTGCATCGCCTGACAATGCTCCTCACTATCCTCAAGTCCAACCATCTTTGTATCGTCTGCAAACTTGCTGATCACTCCACTTACTCCCTCTTCCATGTCATTTATATATATTACAAATAGAAGAGGTCCCAGTACCGAGCCCTGCAGCACACCACTAGTGACCGACCTCCAGCTAGAGAAACACCCTTCCACTATTACTGTCTGTCTCCTATTACCAAGCCAGTTACTTATCCATCTAGCTACCTGTCCTTGTATCCCATTAGCCTTGACCTTCTCAACTAACTTCTCATGAGGGACTTTGTCAAACGCCTTACTAAAATCCATATAGACAACATCAACGGCTCGCCCTTCGTCCACCGTTTTCGTCACCTCCTCAAAAAATTCTATCAGATACAGATTACTGATTAGAATGCAGGTCTTTACCCCGCATCTCACACTGGAATCATACACAGAGACACACCCAGAGGTTGGTAAGGCATCATCCCATTGGACTTTATCGATAAAGGTGATAAAGTCCTGATTGATTGATTGGCAATGGCCAAAAGAGGCACAAAACCCAACAGGATATCAGAGGCAATGCACAATGGGAAAAAGCTCTCTCTCTCTGTCTCTGACCCCACGAATGAGCTACAATAACACTGACTGTTGCCAGCAGCGACAAGGAGAGCCAGCACACCCAAAAAGGAAAAAAGACCAGAGCCAGACCGCCAGACCAGACTGAAGGATCAGACTATGCAGAGGACTACAGAGACCAGCACACAGATAAAGGCCAACATCTGCTTGGGTACTTGCCAGTCACACAAAGTTAATGCAAGCTCTAGTATTGGACTTGAACATTAGTATTTTCTGTAAGATAACTTATTGTTGGTTGGGTGGGTGACTATTGATTGTGTGATTTAAATAAATATTCATTGTACTAACGAGAAGTCTATTCGTAATGCCTTGCCCATTGTTTCAGGGTTAAAATAGACAGTGCGGCAGACACAACAAGCAGAACAGACAAGGGAAAATCTGTTTGCATTAGTTGACGCTACAGTGATTGGTGGACACAGGTTTACAGATTTGAGTGAGAGATGCAGGAAGGGATGTGAGGAAGAAATGTTTAAACATCGAGCGCTAATGACCTGGAACTCACTGCCCACGAGGGTGGAAATGGAAACGACCAATGAATTCCAAAGGAAATTGAATGGATACTGGAAAGAAATAAACCTGTCGAGCTACAGGGATAGAGAGGGAGATCGGGATTGATTGGATTGGTCTGTGGAGAGCTGGCATGTATTCAATGGGCCGAATGGCCTCCTATTGTGCTGTAAGATCACCATCATTAATCTTTAGTCTGCTGCTCTTAGTCCCTTCTAGTTTTCTGTGCACCTTATCTCTCCTCTCTGCTGCTGAATTCTGGTGTCCCTCACACATTCTCTATCTCATTTTCTCTTCATCTTGTGTTTCCTCTCACTCTGTCTCATTGTCTTTTCTACAGGAGGAGAATGGGCAACAAAAACAGTGTCACGGCAAAGGGAAAGAGAGAGAGAGAGAGAGAGTGTGTGTGTGTGTGTGCGGGAGTGAGCGTGAAAAGGATGTTTGTTGAGTGCTGAATGTGAGTGTGATGGTGGTGGGGGGTGTTGAGCAGCCTGTGGCGGTAGCAAAAGCCTACGGCACCTGGTATTCCCAGGCGGTCTCCCATCCAAGTACTAACCAGGCCTGAGTCTGCTTAGCTTCCGAGATCGGACGAGATCGGGCGTTTTCAGACTAGTATGGCCGTAGGCATTTACCTGCTCCTTTTCACCCTCCTTACACGTGTGCAGTCCATTCATATTCATTGCTTTTCTAACTTGATACAATTACACAGCAAACAAACATTTTCACTTGCATCCATTCCCCATCTTCCTTTCTTTCTCTCTGTCTCACAAACACACTCACCACACCTCAGCCCCCATCTTCCCTGCCTACTCTTCAGCTTCAACGTTACCTCATTCATTCAACCATGCACTCAAAGAACAAACAACAAAACAGCACGGCAAACAGGACCTTCGGCCCAACGAGCCTGCACCGCCACCCCGATGTTCCCACCTCTACCCGCGATCCCTGTCCATGTTTATAGATCTATGGATTAAAAACCAAATTTGAGGCAATTTAGGGAGAATTTGTTTTGCCAATTAGCCTAAGAGCACATCTTTGGGATGTGGGAGGAAACCGGAGAACCCGGAGAAAACCCACGCAAGCACGGGGAGAATGCGCAAACTCCCACAGACACAGGCCCAAATCCATGTATCTGCACAGCACAGCGATAGTCACTGAGCTGTCACGTTGCCCATCAAATGGTCCAGGTCAAGTGTACATTAACAGCGTGAAGCACTAGGATACTCTCAAAAAAAATCCAAGAGCAGCCCTCTCACGACCCATCGCGTGTATGCCCCTTGTTAGACAACAAGGTGGACCAAAGCACCTGTTGGATAAATACAAACTCATCAATATCATCATCTATTTACACACTTCCCAGGGACTCCCAAGGCTCATGATCCCTATTTTAAATCAGTTTTCTATACCCCTCCATTTCCATTCTGTTCATGTACCCATCTAAGTATTTCTTAAATAACACCAGAGGGCCTGCCCCTACCACTTTACTTGGCAGCGCATTCCATACCCCCACCACCCTCTGTGTGAAAAAACTCCCTCTAGCATCCAAATTATATCTTACCCCCGTCATCCTAAGCCCATGACCCCTCGTGCTATTCGAGTCCATCCTAGGAAAAAGCTTAACCCTGTTTACTCTATCTATACCCCTCATAATCTTGTACAAATCTATCAGATCTCCGCTAAGTCTACGTCTTTCTAAGAAAAACAGTCCCAATTTGCCTAATGTCTCCTCGTAACTCAGACCTTCCATACCAGGCAGCATCCTGGTAAACCTCCTCTGCACTCTCTCCAGAGTCTCCATGTCCTTCCGGTAGTAAGGCGACCAGAACTGGACACAGTATTCCAAATGAGGTCTAACCAATGTTTTAAACAACTGCAACATTAAAGGCCAGCTCTTGTACTTGATACACCTTCCTATAAAGGCTAACATACTATATGCTTTTTTTAATAACCTTCTCTACTTGCTCTGCCACTTCAGAGACTTCTTCACCTGCACCCCCAGGTTCCTCTGCGTTTCTATACTCTTAATAGGTCTACCCTTTATCATATACCTCCCCCCTACATTCTTTCTCCTGAAATGCATCACCTCACATTTATCAGGCGTTGAATTCCATCTGCCATCTATCTGCCCAAGATACCAGCCTATCTATGTCCTGCTGCATCGCCTGACAATGCTTCTCACTATCCGCAAGTCCAGCCATCTTTGTATCGTCTGCAAACTTGCTGATCGCTCCTCTTACTCCCTCTTCCAAGTCATTTATATATATTACAAATAGAAGAGGTCCCAATACCGAGCCCTGCAGCACACCACTAGTGACCGATCTCCAGCTAGAAAAACACCCTTCCACTATTACTCTCTGTCTCCTATTACCAAGCCAGTTACTTATCCATCTAGCTACCTGTCCTTGTATCCCATTAGCCTTGACCTTCTCAACTAACCTTCCATGAGGGACTTTGTCAAACGCCTTACTAAAATCCATATAGACAACATCAACGGCTCGCCCTTCGTCCACCGTTTTCGTCACCTCCTCAAAAAATTCTATCAGATACAGATTACTGATTAGAATGCAGGTCTTTACCCCGCATCTCACACTGGAATCTTACACAGAGACACACCCAGAGGTTGGTAAGGCATCATCCCATTGGACTTTATCGATAAAGGTGATAAAGTCCTGAATCATTGATTGGCAATGGCCAAAAGAGGCACAAAACCCAACAGGATATCAAAGGCAATGCACAATGGGAAAAAGCTCTCTCTCTCTGTCTCTGACCCCACGAATGAGCTACAATAACACTGACTGTTGCCAGCAGCGACAAGGAGAGCCAGCACACCCAAGAAGGAAAAAAGACCAGAGCCAGACCGCCAGACCAGACTGAAGGATCAGACTATGCAGAGGACTACAGAGACCAGCACACAGATAAAGGCCAACATCTGCTTGGGTACTTGCCAGTCACACAAAGTTAATGCAAGCTCTAGTATTGGACTTGAACATTAGTATTTTCTGTAAGATAACTTATTGTTGGTTGGGTGGGTGACTATTGATTGTGTGATTTAATTAAATATTCATTGTACTAACAAGAAGTCTATTCGTAATGCCTTGCCCATTGTTTCAGGGTTAAAATAGACAGTGCGGCAGACACAACAAGCAGAACAGACAAGGGAAAATCTGTTTGCATTAGTTGACGCTACAGGGATTGGTGGACACAGGTTTACAGATTTGAGTGAGAGATGCAGGAAGGGATGTGAGGAAGAAATGTTTAAACATCGAGCGCTAATGACCTGGAACTCACTGCCCACGAGGGTGGAAATGGAAACGACCAATGAATTCCAAAGGAAATTGAATGGATACTGGAAAGAAATAAACCTGTCGAGCTACAGGGATAGAGAGGGAGATCGGGATTGATTGGATTGGTCGGTGGAGAGCTGGCATGTATTCAATGGGCCGAATGGCCTCCTATTGTGCTGTAAGATCACCATCATTAATCTTTAGTCTGCTGCTCTTAGTCCCTTCTAGTTTTCTGTGCACCTTATCTCTCCTCTCTGCTGCTGAATTCTGGTGTCCCTCACACATTCTCTATCTCATTTTCTCTTCATCTCGTGTTTCCTCTCACTCTGTCTCATTGTCTTTTCTACAGGAGGAGAATGGGCAACAAAAACAGTGTCACAGCAAAGGGAAAGAGAGAGAGAGAGAGAGAGTGTGTGTGTGTGTGTGTGCAGGAGTGAGCGTGAAAAGGATGTTTGTTGAGTGCTGAATGTGAGTGTGAGGGGGTTGGGGGGGTGTTGAGCAGCCTGTGGCGGTAGCAAAAGCCTACGGCACCTGGTATTCCCAGGCGGTCTCCCATCCAAGTACTAACCAGGCCTGAGTCTGCTTAGCTTCCGAGATCGGACGAGATCGGGCGTTTTCAGACTAGTATGGCCGTAGGCATTTGCCTGCTCCTTTTCACCCTCCTTACACGTGTGCAGTCCATTCATTTTCGTTGCTCTTCTAACTTGATACAATTACACAGCAAACAAACATTTTCACTTGCATCCATTCCCCATCTTCCTTTCTCTCTCTCTGTCTCACAAACACACTCACCACACCTCAGCCCCCATCTTCCCTGCCTACTCTTCAGCTTCAACGCTACCTCATTCATTCAACTATGCACTCAAAGAACAAACAACAAAACAGCACGGCAAACAGGACCTTCGGCCCAACGAGCCTGCACCGCCACCCCGATGTTCCCACCTCTACCCGCGATCCCTGTCCATGTTTATAGATCTATGGATTAAAAACCAATTTGAGACAATTTAGGGAGAATTTGTTTTGCCAATTAGCCTAAGAGCACATCTTTGGGATGTGGGAGGAAACCGGAGAACCCGGAGAAAACCCACGCAAGCACGGGGAGAATGCGCAAACTCCCACAGACACAGGCCCAAATCCATGTATCTGCACAGCACAGCGATAGTCACTGAGCTGTCGTGTTGCCCATCAAATGGTCCAGGTCAAGCGTACATTAACAGCGTGAAGCACTAGGATACTCTCGAAAAAAAATCCAAGAGCAGCCCTCTCACGACCCATCGTGTGTGTGCCCCTTGTTAGACAACAAGGTGGACCAAAGCACCTGTAGCATAAATACAAACACATCAATATCATCATCTATTTACACACTTCCCAGGGACTCCCAAGGCTCATGATCCCCATTTTAAATCAGTTTTCTATACCCCTCCATTCCCATTCTGTTCATGTGCCCATCTAAGTATTTCTTAAATAACACCAGAGGGCCTGCCCCTACCACTTTACTTGGCAGCGCATTCCATACCCCCACCACCCTCTGTGTGTAAAAAACTCCCTCTTAGCATCCAAATTAATCTTACCCCGTCATACTAAGCCTATGACCCCTCGTGCTATTCGAGTCCATCCTAGGAAAAAGCTTAACCCTGTTTACTCTATCTATACCCCTCATAATCTTGTACACCTCTATTAGATCTCCTCTAAGTCTACGTCTTCTAAGGAAAACAGCCCCAATTTGCCTAACCTCTCCTCGTAACTCAGACCTTCCATACCAGGCAGCATCCTGGTAAACCTCTGCACTCTTTCCAGAGTCTCCACGTCCTTCCGGTAGTAAGGCGAACAAGAACTGGACGCAGTATTCCAAATGCGGTCTAACCAGCGTTTTATACAACTGCAACATTAAAGGCCAGCTCTTGTACTCTATACCCCTTCCTATAAAGGCTAACATACTATATGCTTTCTTCACAACCTTCTCCATTTGCTCTGCCACCTTCAGAGACTTGTTCACCTGCACCCCCAGGTCCCTCTGCGTTTCTATACTCTTAATAGGTCTACCCTTTATCATATACCTCCCCCCTACATTCTTTCTCCTGAAATGCATCACCTCACATTATCAGGATTGAATTCTGCCATCTGTCTGCCCAAGCTACCAGCCTATCTATGTCCTGCTGTATTGCCTGACAATGCTCCTCACTATCTGCAAGTCCAGCCATATTTGTATCGTCTGCAAACTTGCTGATCACTCCACTTACTCCCTCTTCCAAGTCATTTATATATATTACAAATAGAAGAGGTCCCAGTACCGAGCCCTGCGGCACACCACTAGTGACCGATCTCCAGCTAGAAAAACACCCTTCCACTACTTGTCTCCTATTACCAAGCCAGTTACTTATCCATCTAGCTACATGTCCTTGTATCCCATTAGCCTTGACCTTCTCAACTAACTTCTCATGAGGGACTTTGTCAAACGCCTTACTAAAATCCATATAGACAACATCAACGGCTCGCCCTTCGTCCACCGTTTTCGTCACCTCCTCAAAAAAATTCTACCAGATACAGATTACTGATTAGAATGCGGGTCTTTACCCCGCATCTTACACTGGAATCTTACACAGAGACACACCCAGAGGTTGGTATGGCATCATCCCATTGGACTTTACGATAAAGGTGATAAAGTCCTGAAGCAATTGATTGGCAATGGCCAAAAGAGGTACAAAAAACAAAAGGATATCAAAGGCAATGTACACAATGGTAAAAAAAGCTCTGCTCTCTCGGTCTCTGACCCACGAATGAGCTACAATAACACTGACTGTTGCCAGCAGCGACAAGGAGAGCCAGCACACCCAAGAAGGAAAAAAGACCAGAGCCAGACCGCCAGACCAGACTGAAGGATCAGACTATGCAGAGGACTACAGAGACCAGCACACAGATAAAGGCCAACATCTGCTTGGGTACTTGCCAGTCACACAAAGTTAATGCAAGCTCTAGTATTGGACTTGAACATTAGTATTTTCTGTAAGATAACTTATTGTTGGTTGGGTGGGTGACTATTGATTGTGTGATTTAAATAAATATTCATTGTACTAACAAGAAGTCTATTCGTAATGCCTTGGCCATTGTTTCAGGGTTAAAATAGACAGTGCGGCAGACACAACAAGCAGAACAGACAAGGGAAAATCTGTTTGCATTAGTTGACGCTACAGTGATTGGTGGACACAGGTTTACAGATTTGAGTGAGAGATGCAGGAAGGGATGTGAGGAAGAAATGTTTAAACATCGAGCGCTAATGACCTGGAACTCACTGCCCACGAGGGTGGAAATGGAAACGACCAATGAATTCCAAAGGAAATTGAATGGATACTGGAAAGAAATAAACCTGTTGAGCTACAGGGATAGAGAGGGAGGTCGGGATTGATTGGATTGGTCTGTGGAGAGCTGGCATGTATTCAATGGGCCGAATGGCCTCCTATTGTGCTGTAAGATCACCATCATTAATCTTTAGTCTGCTGCTCTTAGTCCCTTCTAGTTTTCTGTGCACCTTATCTCTCCTCTCTGCTGCTGCGTTCTGGTGTCCCTCACACATTCTCTATCTCATTTTCTCTTCATCTTGTGTTTCCTCTCACTCTGTCTCATTGTCTTTTCTACAGGAGGAGAATGGGCAACAAAAACAGTGTCACGGCAAAGGGAAAGAGAGAGAGAGAGAGTGTGTGTGTGTGTGTGTGTGAAAAGGATGTTTGTTGAGTGCTGAATGTGAGTGTGAGGGTGGTGGGGGGTGTTGAGCAGCCTCTGGCGGTAGCAAAAGCCTACGGCACCTGGTATTCCCAGGCGGTCTCCCATCCAAGTACTAACCAGGCCTGAGTCTGCTTAGCTTCCGAGATCGGACAAGATCGGGCGTTTTCAGACTAGTATGGCCGTAGGCATTTGCCTGCTCCTTTTCACCCTCCTTACACGTGTGCAGTCCATTCATTTTCATTGCTCTTCTAACTTGATACAATTACACAGCAAACAAACATTTTCACTTGCATCCATTCCCCATCTTCCTTTCTTTCTCTCTGTCTCACAAACACACTCACCACACCTCAGCCCCCATCTTCCCTGCCTACTCTTCAGCTTCAACGTTACCTCATTCATTCAACCATGCACTCAAAGAACAAACAACAAAACAGCACGGCAAACAGGACCTTCGGCCCAACGAGCCTGCACCGCCACCCCGATGTTCCCACCTCTACCCGCGATCCCTGACCATGTTTATAGATCTATGGATTAAAAACCAAATTTGAGACAATTTAGGGAGAATTTGTTTTGCCAATTAGCCTAAGAGCACATCTTTGGGATGTGGGAGGAAACCGGAGCATCCGGAGAAAACCCACGCAAAGCACGGGAGAATGCACAAACTCCCACAGACACAGGCCCAAATCCATGTATCTGCACACACAGCGATAGTCATGAGCTGTCGTGTGCCCATCAAATGGTCCAGGTCAAGCGTACATTAACAGCGTGAAGCACTAGGATCTTTACTCTCAAAAAAAATCCAAGAGCAGCCTCTCACGACGACCATCGTGTGTTGCCCCGTGTTAGACAACAAGGTGGACAAAGCACTGTAGCATAAATACAACACATCAATATCATCATTAATTTACACACTTCCCAGGGACCCAAGGCTCATGATCCCCATTTTAAATCAGTTTTCTATACCCATCCATTCCCATTCTGTTCATGTGCCCATATAGTATTTCTTAAAATAACACCCAGAGGGCCTGCACCTAACCACTTTACTTGGCAGGCGCATTCCATACCCCCACCACCCTCTGTGTGGAAACAAACTCCTCTAGCATCCAATTATATCTTACCCCTCATCCTAAGCCCATGACCCCTCGTGCCATTCGAGTCCATCTAGGAAAAAAGCTTAACCCTGTTTACTCTATCTATACCCCTCATAATCTTGTACACCTCTATCAGATCTCCGCTAAGTCTACGTCTTTCTAAGGAAAACAGTCCCAATTTGCCTAATGTCTCCTCGTAACTCAGACCTTCCATACCAGGCAGCATCCTGGTAAACCTCCTCTGCACTCTCTCCAGAGTCTCCATGTCCTTCCGGTAGTAAGGCGACCAGAACTGGACACAGTATTCCAAATGAGGTCTAACCAATGTTTTAAACAACTGCAACATTAAAGGCCAGCTCTTGTACTCGATACACCTTCCTATAAAGGCTAACATACTATATGCTTTTTTTAATAACCTTCTCTACTTGCTCTGCCACTTCAGAGACTTCTTCACCTGCACCCCCAGGTTCCTCTGCGTTTCTATACTCTTAATAGGTCTACCCATTATCATATACCTCCCCACTACATTCTTTCTCCCGAAATGCATCACCTCACATTTATCAGGCGTTGAATTCCATCTGCCATCTGTCTGCCCAAGCTACCAGCCTATCTATGTCCTGCTGCATCGCCTGACAATGCTCCTCACTATCCGCAAGTCCAGCCATCTTTGTATCGTCTGCAAACTTGCTGATCACTCCACTTACTCCCTCTTCCAATTCATTTATATATATTACAAATAGAAGAGGTCCCAGTACCGAGCCCTGCGGCACACCACTAGTGACCGACCTCCAGCTAGAGAAACACCCTTCCACTATTACTCTCTGTCTCCTATTACCAAGTCAGTTACTTATCCATCTAGCTACATGTCCTTGTATCCCATTAGCCTTGACCTTCTCAACTAACTTCTCATGAGGGACTTTGTCAAACGCCTTACTAAAATCCATATAGACAACATCAACGGCTCGCCCTTCGTCCACCGTTTTCGTCACCTCCTCAAAAAATTCTATCAGATACAGATTACTGATTAGAATGCAGGTCTTTACCCCGCATCTCACACTGGAATCTTACACAGAGACACACCCAGAGGTTGGTAAGGCATCATCCCATTGGACTTTATCGATAAAGGTGATAAAGTCCTGAATCATTGATTGGCAATGGCCAAAAGAGGCACAAAACCCAACAGGATATCAAAGGCCAATGCACAATGGGAAAAAGCTCTCTCTCTGTCTCTGACCCCTACGATAGGAGCTACAATCACAATGACTGTTGACAGCAGCGACAAGCGAGAGCAGGCACACCAAGAAGGAAAAAAAGACAGAGCCAGACCGCCAGGACCAGAATGAAGGATCAGGACTATGCAGAGGAACTACAGAGACCAGCACACAGATAAAAGGGCAATATCTGCTTTGGGACTTGCCAGTTCACACAAAGTTAATGCAATCTCTAGTATTGGACTTGAAATAGTATTTCCTGCTAGCTAACTATGTTGGTTGGGTGGGGGGACTATGATTGTGGTGATTTAATTAAAATATATTCATTGTACTAACAAGGAAGTCTATTCGTAAGTGTCCCTTGCCCATTGTTTCAGGGTTAAAATAGACAGGCGGCAGACACAAACAAGAGAACAGACAAGGGAAATCTGTTTGCATTAGTTGACGGTACAGTGATTGGTGGGACACAGGTTTACGATTCCCCACGGAGAGATTGCAGGAAGGGATGTGAGGAAGAAATGTTTAAACAATCGAGCGCTAATGGACCTGGAACTCACTGCCCAGATGGTTGGAAATGGAAACGACAATGAATTCCAAAGGAAATGACATGGATACTGGAAAGAAATAAAAATGCGAGCTACAGGGATATTTGAGAGGGAGATCGGAAATTGATTGGGATTGGTCTGTGGAGAGCTGGCAATGTTTTTTTTTGTATGTATTCAATGGGCGAATGGCCTCATATTGTGCTGTTAAGATCACCATCATTAATTCTTAGTCTGTGCTATTAGTCCCTGTAGTTTTCTGTGTACTTATCTCTCCTCTCTGCTGCTTGAGTTCTGGTGTCCCTCACACATCTCTATCTTCATTTTTCTTCATCTTGTGTTTCCTCTCACTCTGTCTCATTGTCTTTTCTACAGGAGGAGAATGGGCAACAAAAACAGTGTCACGGCAAAGGGAAAGAGAGAGAGAGAGAGAGAGTGTGTGTGTGTGTGTGTGCGGGAGTGAGCGTGAAAAGGATGTTTGTTGAGTGCTGAATGTGAGTGTGAGGGGGGTGGGGGGTGTTGAGCAGCCTCTGGCGGCAGCAAAAGCCTACGGCACCTGGTATTCCCAGGCGGTCTCCCATCCAAGTACTAACCAGGCCTGAGTCTGCTTAGCTTCCGAGATCGGACGAGATCGGGCGTTTTCAGACTAGTATGGCCGTAGGCATTTACCTGCTCCTTTTCACCCTCCTTACACGTGTGCAGTCCATTCATATTCATTGCTTTTCTAACTTGATACAATTACACAGCAAACAAACATTTTCACTTGCATCCATTCCCCATCTTCCTTTCTTTCTCTCTGTCTCACAAACACACTCACCACACCTCAGCCCCCATCTTCCCTGCCTACTCTTCAGCTTCAACGTTACCTCATTCATTCAACCATGCACTCAAAGAACAAACAACAAAACAGCACGGCAAACAGGACCTTCGGCCCAACGAGCCTGCACCGCCACCCCGATGTTCCCACCACTACATGCGATCCCTGTCCATGTTTATAGATCTATGTATTAAAAACCAAATTTGAGACAATTTAGGGACAATTTGTTTTGCCAATTAGCCTAAGAGCACATCTTTGGGATGTGGGAGGAAACTGGAGCTCCCAGAGAAAACCCACGCAAGCACGGGGAGAATGTGCAAACTCCCACAGACACAGGCCCAAAATCCATGTATCTGCACAGCACAGCGATAGTCACTGAGCTGTCGTGTTGCCCATCAAATGGTCCAGGTCAAGCGTACATTAACAGCGTGAAGCACTAGGATACTCTCAAAAAAAATCCAAGAGCAGCCCTCTCACGACCCATCGTGTGTGTGCCCCTTGTTAGACAACAAGGTGGACCAAAGCACCTGTAGCATAAATACAAACACATCAATATCATCATCTATTTACACACTTCCCAGGGACTCCCAAGGCTCATGATCCCCATTTTAAATCAGTTTTCTATACCCCTCCATTCCCATTCTGTTCATGTGCCCATCTAAGTATTTCTTAAATAATTCCAGAGTGCCTGCCTCCACCACTTTACTTGGCAGCGCATTCCATACCCCCACTACCCTCTGTGTGAAAAAACTCCCTCTAGCATCCAAATTATACCTTACCCCCCTCACCCTAAGCCCGTGACCCCTCATGCTATTTGAGTCCATCCTAGGAAAAAGCTTAACCTGTTTACTCTATCTATACCCCTCATAATCTTGTACACCTCTATCAGATCTCCTCTAAGTCTACGTCTTTCTAAGGAAAACAGTCCCAATTGGCCTAATCTCTCCTCGTAACTCAGACCTTCCATACCAGGCAGCATCCTGGTAAACCTCCTCTGCACTCTCTCCAGAGTCTCCACGTCCTTCCGGTAGTAAGGCGACCAGAACTGGACGCAGTCTTCCAAATGAGGTCTAACCAAGTTTTTAAACAATGCAACATTAAAGGGCCAGCTCTTGTAATCGATTAACCTTCCTATAAAGGCTAACATACTATATGCTTTTTTTAATAACCTTCTCTACTTGCTCTGCCACTTCAGAGACTTCTTCACCTGCACCCCCAGGTTCCTCTGCGTTTCTATACTCTTAATAGGTCTACCCATTATCATATACCTCCCCACTACATTCTTTCTCCCGAAATGCATCACCTCACATTTATCAGGCGTTGAATTCCATCTGCCATCTGTCTGCCCAAGCTACCAGCCTATCTATGTCCTGCTGCATCGCCTGACAATGCTCCTCACTATCCGCAAGTCCAGCCATCTTTGTATCGTCTGCAAACTTGCTGATCGCTCCTCTTACTCCCTCTTCCAAGTCATTTATATATATTGCAAATAGAAGAGGTCCCAATACCGAGCCCTGCAGCACACCACTAGTGACCGATCTCCAGCTAGAAAAACACCCTTCCACTATTTGTCTCCTATTACCAAGCCAGTGACTTATCCATCTAGCTACCTGTCCTTGTATCCCATTAGCCTTGACCTTCTCAACTAACTTCTCATGAGGGACTTTGTCAAACGCCTTACTAAAATCCATATAGACAACATCAACGGCTCGCCCTTCGTCCACCGTTTTCGTCACCTCCTCAAAAAATTCTATCAGATACAGATTACTGATTAGAATGCAGGTCTTTACCCCGCATCTCACACTGGAATCATACACAGAGACACACCCAGAGGTTGGTAAGGCATCATCCCATTGGACTTTATCGATAAAGGTGATAAAGTCCTGATTGATTGATTGGCAATGGCCAAAAGAGGCACAAAACCCAACAGGATATCAGAGGCAATGCACAATGGGAAAAAGCTCTCTCTCTCTGTCTCTGACCCCACGAATGAGCTACAATAACACTGACTGTTGCCAGCAGCGACAAGGAGAGCCAGCACACCCAAAAAGGAAAAAAGACCAGAGCCAGACCGCCAGACCAGACTGAAGGATCAGACTATGCAGAGGACTACAGAGACCAGCACACAGATAAAGGCCAACATCTGCTTGGGTACTTGCCAGTCACACAAAGTTAATGCAAGCTCTAGTATTGGACTTGAACATTAGTATTTTCTGTAAGATAACTTATTGTTGGTTGGGTGGGTGACTATTGATTGTGTGATTTAAATAAATATTCATTGTACTAACAAGAAGTCTATTCGTAATGCCTTGCCCATTGTTTCAGGGTTAAAATAGACAGTGCGGCAGACACAACAAGCAGAACAGACAAGGGAAAATCTGTTTGCATTAGTTGACGCTACAGTGATTGGTGGACACAGGTTTACAGATTTGAGTGAGAGATGCAGGAAGGGATGTGAGGAAGAAATGTTTAAACATCGAGCGCTAATGACCTGGAACTCACTGCCCACGAGGGTGGAAATGGAAACGACCAATGAATTCCAAAGGAAATTGAATGGATACTGGAAAGAAATAAACCTGTTGAGCTACAGGGATAGAGAGGGAGGTCGGGATTGATTGGATTGGTCTGTGGAGAGCTGGCATGTATTCAATGGGCCGAATGGCCTCCTATTGTGCTGTAAGATCACCATCATTAATTCTTAGGCGCCTGCTCTTGTCCATTCTAGTTTTTCTGTGCACTTATCCCTCTCCTCTCTGCTGCTGAATCTGGTTGTCCCTCACACGAGATTCTCTATTCATTTTCTCTTCATCTTGTGTTCCTATCACTCGTATCATTGTCTTTTTCTACAGGAGGAGAATGGGCAACAAAAACAGTGTCACGGCAAAGGGAAAGAGAGAGAGAGAGAGAGTGTGTGTGTGTGTGCAGGAGTGAGCGTGAAAAGGATGTTTGTTGAGTGCTGAATGTGAGTGTGAGGGGGTTGGGGGGTGTTGAGCAGCCTGTGGCGGTAGCAAAAGCCTACAGCACCTGGTATTCCCAGGCGGTCTCCCATCCAAGTACTAACCAGGCCTGAGTCTGCTTAGCTTCCGAGATCGGACGAGATCGGGCGTTTTCAGACTAGTATGGCCGTAGGCATTTGCCTGCTCCTTTTCACCCTCCTTACACGTGTGCAGTCCATTCATTTTCGTTGCTCTTCTAACTTGATACAATTACACAGCAAACAAACATTTTCACTTGCATCCATTCCCCATCTTCCTTTCTCTCTCTCTGTCTCACAAACACACTCACCACACCTCAGCCCCCATCTTCCCTGCCTACTCTTCAGCTTCAACGCTACCTCATTCATTCAACTATGCACTCAAAGAACAAACAACAAAACAGCACGGCAAACAGGACCTTCGGCCCAACGAGCCTGCACCGCCACCCCGATGTTCCCACCTCTACCCGCGATCCCTGTCCATGTTTATAGATCTATGGATTAAAAACCAAATTTGAGACAATTTAGGGAGAATTTTGTTTTGCCAATTAGCCTAAGAGCACATCTTTGGGATGTGGGAGGAAACCGGAGCACCCGGAGAAAACCCACGCAAGCACGGGGAGAATGCGCAAACTCCCCACAGACACAGGCCCAAATCCATGTATCTGCACAGCACAGCGATAGTCACTGAGCTGTCGTGTTGCCCATCAAATGGTCCAGGTCAAGCGTACATTAACAGCGTGAAGCACTAGGATAAAATACCTGTAGGATACAAACAAATACATCAATATCATCATCTATTTACACACTTCCCAGGGACTCCCAAGGCTCATGATCCCCATTTTAAATCAGTTTTCTATACCCCTCCATTCCCATTCTGTTCATGTGCCCATCTAAGTATTTCTTAAATAACTCCAGAGTACCTGCCTCCACCACTTTACTTGGCAGCGCATTCCAAACCCCCACCACCCTCTGTGTGAAAAAACTCCCTCTAGCATCCAAATTATACCTTAACCCCCTCACCCTAAGCCCGTGACCCCTCGTGCGATTCGAGTGCATCCTAGGAAAAAGCTTAACCCTGTTTACTCTGTCTATACCCCTCATAATCTTGTACACTTCTATTAGATCTCCTCTAAGTCTACGTCTTTTTAAGGAAAACAATCCCAATTTGCCTCATCTCTCCTTGTAACTCAGACCTTCCATACCAGGCAGCATCCTGGCAAACCTCCTCTGCACTCTCTCCAGAGTCTCCACGTCCTTCCAGTAGTAAGGCAACCATAACTGGACACCGTATTCCAAATGAGGTGTAACCAACGTTTTATACAACTGCAACATTAAAGGCCAGCTCTTGTACTCTATACCCCTTCCTCTAAAGGCGAGCATACTATACGCTTTCTTCACAACCTTCTCCACTTGCTCTGCCACCTTCAGAGACTTGTTCACCTGTACCCCCAGGTACCTCTGCGTTTCTATATTCTTAATAGGTCTACCCTTTATCATATACCTCCCCCCTACATTCTTTCTCCTGAAATGCATCTCCTCACATTTATCAGGATGGAATTCCATCTGCCATCTGTCTGCCCAAGCTATCAGCCTATCTATGTCCTACTGCATTGCCTGACAATGCTCCTCACTATCTGCAAGTCCAGCCATCTTTGTATCGTCTGCAAACTTGCTGATCACTCCACTTACTCCCTCTTCCAAGTCATTTATATATATTACAAATAGAAGAGTTCCCAGTAGCGAGCCCTGCGGCACACCACTAGTGACCGACCTCCACCTAGAAAAACACCCTTCCACTATTACTCTCTGTCTCCTATTACCAAGCCAGTTACTTATCCATCTAGCTCCCTGTCCTTGTATCCCATTTGCCTTGACCTTCTCAACTAACTTCCCATGAGGGACTTTGTCAAACGCCTTACTAAAATCCATATAGACGACATCAATGGCTCGCCCTTCGTCCACCGTTTTCGTCACCTCCTCAAAAAAATTCTACCAGATACAGATTACTGATTAGAATGCGGGTCTTTACCCCGCATCTTACACTGGAATCTTACACAGAGACACACCCAGAGGTTGGTATGGCATCATCCCATTGGACTTTATCGATAAAGGTGATAAAGTCCTGAATCATTGATTGGCAATGGCCAAAAGAGGCACAAAACCCAACAGGATATCAAAGGCAATGCACAATGGGAAAAAGCTCTCTCTCTCTGTCTCTGACCCCACGAATGAGCTACAATAACACTGACTGTTGCCAGCAGCGACAAGGAGAGCCAGCACACCCAAGAAGGAAAAAAGACCAGAGCCAGACCGCCAGACCAGACTGAAGGATCAGACTATGCAGAGGACTACAGATAACTTATTGTTGGTTGGGTGGGTGACTATTGATTGTGTGATTTAAATAAATATTCATTGTACTAACAAGAAGTCTATTCGTAATGCGGCAGACACAACAAGCAGAACAGACAAGGGAAAATCT
Source organism: Sphyrna mokarran (assembly GCA_024679065.1). NCBI lineage: Eukaryota > Metazoa > Chordata > Chondrichthyes > Carcharhiniformes > Carcharhinidae > Sphyrna > Sphyrna mokarran. The sequence continues at coordinate 43,723,082 of JAGIQG010000022.1, forward strand.
GTTTGCATTAGTTGACGCTACAGTGATTGGTGGACACAGGTTTACAGATTTGAGTGAGAGATGCAGGAAGGGATGTGAGGAAGAAATGTTTAAACATCGAGCGCTAATGACCTGGAACTCACTGCCCACGAGGGTGGAAATGGAAACGACCAATGAATTCCAAAGGAAATTGAATGGATACTGGAAAGAAATAAACCTGTCGAGCTACAGGGATAGAGAGGGAGATCGGGATTGATTGGATTGGTCTGTGGAGAGCTGGCATGTATTCAATGGGCCGAATGGCCTCCTATTGTGCTGTAAGATCACCATCATTAATCTTTAGTCTGCTGCTCTTAGTCCCTTCTATTTTTCTGTGCACCTTATCTCTCCTCTCTGCTGCTGAGTTCTGGTGTCCCTCACACATTCTCTATCTCATTTTCTCTTCATCTTGTGTTTCCTCTCACTCGGTCTCATTTGTCTTTTCTCCAGGCGGAGAATGGGCACAAAAAACAGTGTCAAGCAAAGGGAAAGAGAGAGAGAGAGAGAGAGCTGGTGTGTGTGTGCGGAGTGAGCGTGAAAAGGAGTTTGTTGAAGTGACTGTGAATGTGAGTGTGAGGGGGTGGTTGGGGGGTGTTGAGCAGCCTGTGGGCCGGCAGCAAAACGCTACCGGCCACCTTCGTATTCCCAGGCGGTCTCCCCATCCAAGTAACTAACAGGCCTGAGTCTGCTTAGCTTCCGAAGATCAGACGAGATCGGGACGTTTTCAGACTAGTATGGCCGTAGGCTCTGCTGCCTTATGCTTTCTGCCCACTTCAAGGACGTGGCCATGACACTAATTCTCATTGTCTTGTCTCTTCGTTAATGGTAAACTATAGGAATCAACAGAAGGGAAATTACAGAATGCTTGAAGTTACATTAAGATAGATTTCGCATATTGAACCAAACTTTTAGAATTTTGAAGGAAACAGAAAAATTGAGCAAGAAATGGATATGGTTTATACGATTTCAAAGACGTGGACACAGGTCTGCATGACAACCATTTAAACTCGTGAATTTGGTCCCATGGATTGGGATATATTTGCAGCAAGGGTTAGGGTTTGATGCCAATTTGCCCGAGGCGAAAGTGAGCAGAAAAGATGCTTTCACAGTTTCACACTGCATTTGATGGGTGGGGGTGTTTATAAAATGCAGCTTGTAGCTGGCACGCTGCCTTGCTGCCAGTCCTGATCTTTTGCCTATTTTGTAAGATTTGAATGGATGTACAGGCCAGTAACTCCTTTGTTAATCCCTCCAGGGCCTCTCGCACTCTCTATCTCCAATCCGTGGCCCTCCCAGATATTTGTGATTTTGTAATCCTGGCATTCACGCACTCAATGTATGCATTGCTGCATCACTGATGACCAAGCATTCATTTGCCTCGGTTCTTAACTGTGAAACTCATTCTCTAGGCCTCTCTATCTCTCCACTTTACTTTCCAGTTTCAAGAGATTCCCTCAAACCTACCTCTTTGACCAAGTTTTTTGGTTATCTGACCTAATATCTCCTTATGGATGCTAGAGGGAGTTTTTCCACACAGAGGGTGGTGGGGGTATGGAATGCGCTGCCAAGTAAAGTGGTGGAGGCAGGCACTCTGGAGTTATTTAAGAAATATTTAGATGGGCACATGAACAGAATGGGAATGGAGGGGTATAGAAAACTGATTTAAAATAGGGATCATGAGACTTGGAAGTCCCTGGGAAGTGTGTAAATAGATGATGATATTGATGTACTTGTTTTTATCTTACAGGTGCTTTGGTCCACCTTGTTGTCTAACGAGGGGCATACACACGATGGGTCGTGAGAGGGCTGCTCTTGGATTTTTTTTTCGAGAGTATCCTAGTGCTTCACGTCGTTAGTGTACGCTTGACCTGGACCATTTGATGGGCAACACGACAGCTCAGTGACTATCGCTGTGCTGTGCACATACATGGATTTGGGCCTGTGTCTGTGGGAGTTTGCGCATTCTCCCCGTGCTTGCGTGGGTTTTCTCCGGGCGCTCCGGTTTCCTCCCACATCCCAAAGATGTGCTCTTAGGCTGATTGGCAAAACAGATTCTCCCTAAATTGTCTCAAATTTGGTTTTTAATCCATAGATCTATAAACATGGACAGGGATCACGGGTAGAGCTGGGAACAGCGGGATGGCGGTGCAGGCTCGTTGGGCCGAAGGGCCTGTTTCCAATGCTGTTTTGTTCTTTGTTCTTATGTAACTGGGTATCATACTTGTTTTATAATGTGAAGCATCTTCAGATGTTTCTTTACTTTCAAAGCATTATATTAATATGACTTGTTAATAAACTTCTTAGATAATATCAGTTTGTATCGATACATAAATGATGAGTCTGATCGTTGTCCTACCTGTAACGGATTTGACATTCACACAATTTCATCCTGACACAAGTCTTTGCAATAATTCATTTATGTCTGTTTTATGGATGAGGCTATCAATTATTAATTTCTGGCAGACTGCTGAGGAGTTATTAGAAGTGACAGGTCTGGGAAGAGCTGTTTGTCTGGAGTTGAAATCAAACAAACTGAAATCCTTCCTATGAAGGCTGGCAGATTCCACAGCTTGGAAAGGAAAACACAGGAAGTAGACTGAGCAGATAGAGGGCGAGGAAGATATGTAAAGTACTGTATCTTTTAAGTAAGATTGGGAGTTCAATGCAAGTGATGATGTTTCCAACAGAGCAGAGAATAAGACATCAATCATTGCACAGGTCTGAACAAGGATGTCAAAACGGAAAATGGAATCTTCTGATTTTTCAGCCTCGATATGTAGAATGAAACTGCAAGGAAGAAATGATCAGCTTGTACAAGATCTTGCGTAGATAGAAGGTGGTGATTGTGTATAGTGGGTCCTCTATTTTAGGAAGAAGCTAAAGCAATAGGACAAGGTCAATGGAGATTTACTGGAATGGGATGGTGGGATTCTCAATTCCAAAGTATTGAGAAGTTAGGGTTTTTCCCTGAAGCTGAGAGGGTTAAGGACTGACCTCAGAGATTTTCCAGATTAATGAGAGCTTGAAGAAAGTGAATCGTAACAAATTGCTAAGATAAGTAAAGTTTAAAGTTTCTTAAAGCTTATTTATTACTGTCACAAATAGGCTTAATTAACATTGCAATGAAGTTACTGTGAAAATCCGCTAGTCTTCACACACTGGCACTTGCTTGGATACACTGAGGGAGAATTTAGTATGGCCAATGCACCGAACCAGCATATCTTTCCGATAATAATAATAATAATAATAATGAACGTTCACAGGTTTAAGACCATCTCAGGAGTTTAAAAACACAAGGGGGTGGCTAGGTCATTGAATTCTCTGCCACAAACTGATGACACAGAGTCAATGAGCACTTTTACAGAGACTTAGGTTTAAAAAGGTAAAATGGGAATATGAAAGTTATGGGGGAAAAGCAGGAAAGTGGAAGAAAAAAAGGGTATTTAAGGAGACTGGGTTTAAAAATCATAGAATTGCAGAGGAGAAGAATAGGAGCTTTATAAAGAGTACTAGGAATGAACAAGAGAGGATTAAATTAGATATGGAGATAAAGGCAAGTACAGACTTGAAGAGATGGTGAAGATGGAATATCAAGTGCCAGCTGATCCATCATTAGCAGCAGCTGACTCTGGTGCTCAGATTATTGTGCCCATTTCTGACCACTCACAGCAACAGCAGCAATAACTTGCATTCGAATAGCACCTTCCACAATACAAGACTAGGATTAACGCAGAGGTCAGGAACCTACTTGGTGGACAGATATTTGAGATCCTCTTTCCAGGAGGTGCGTGAGCTGGGCGTGTCGCTGTGATTTTCTGAAGCTCCTCGAGGAGGTTCGGGAACGAAGATGATGAGGAAGATGAAGATCAAGAATCCCAAACATGGGGTCACCTGTGGAATCGAGCAAATCAAGCATGCCGCTGATTTCAATCAATTGGAAACCAGCATCAATAGTTGTTTTTCTATATTTACAGACAAGGCAAGTACAGATTTGAAGGCATGGTAAAGACGGAATATCACAATGTTTCTGTGAAAAGTCAATCCTGTTGGATAAATCTTACAGCATTCCCAGAAACTATCTCACATTTACATTTACTTGGCACAGCCTAATACACCTTTAGAGCTGCTGTCATATTCTTACCGTTGTTCCTACAAATCTAAAGAGAAATCAAACTCCAGATACACTCTGTCCTCCATTTTCACAGCGTATTAGAACAGTGGTTAGCACTGCTGCCTCACAGTGCCAGGGAACAGGTTCAATTGGGTCACTGCGTGTGTGTGTGGAGTTTGCACATTCTCCCCATGTCTGCGTGGATTTCCTCCAGATTCTCCGGTTCTCCCCCTACGCTGCAAGATCTGTGGGTTAGATTGATTGGCCATGCTAAGTTGTCCCTTAGCATCAGAGCACTAGCAGGGTAAATATGTTGGGTAATGGGCATGGGGCCTGGGCGGGATTATTATCAGTGCGGGCTCGATAGGCTGAATGGCCTCCTTCTGCACTGTCGTGATTCTGTCTGGAATGCCAAGGTTGGTGTCCAGGTCAGGGAACAATTACCCCCAGATGCCCAAGATCTCACAAGGCAGAGAGCAGACCCTTTGTCCCTCATCTTTGAGAAGACAGTGCTGTAATAATGTGGGAGTGAGGGCTAACAGCCACGTGATAAAGAGTCACATGATTCACGGTAATCTGAATGGAGATAGTTCATGGTTTCGATTGAAGAAGCTGATATATTTCTATCTGTAGTTACTGTTTGGATTCCATGCCACTGAAACTCTTCCTTAGACAACCACAGTATACAAGAAATGTGTGAGGTGTTACTCAGACAATGCTGTGCACACTCCATTGTTACCTTCCCAAAAGCATATCAATGGCTACCTGTTCCATGTGCTGATTTTATTCAGACTGAGTCAGCACCAGAACATAACATTGCCCTAGAGCTCAACAGTTCTAAACTCTGGATGGACTGCTTTGCAGGACAAAGAACAAAACAGCACGGGAAACAGGCCCTTCAGCCCAACCAGCCCGCGCCGCCACCTCGATGTTCCACTTCTACCCGTGATCCTTGTCATCCCTGTCTATGTTTATAGTTCTATGCATTATATAGGAGAAGGGAAGCAAAGCTTTGACTCTCTACCTGAATGTGGGAGCCCCTGCCAGTTTGCAGCATCTAATCCACATACCGGTGGTTTCAGTATGAGTGTAATCCATGTCACAAGGTTACGTAGCCAACGCACTCCTAGACCTGAGGGAACAGGGTGGCACAGTGGATAGCACTGCCACCTCACAGCACCAGGGGCTCGGGTTCGATTCCAGCCCTCGCGTCACTGTCTGTGTGGAGTTTGCACATTCTCTCGTTGTCTGCGTGCGTTTCCTCTGGGTACTCCAGTTTCTTCCCACAGCCCAAAGATGTGTGGGTTAGGTTGATTGGCCATGCTAACTGTTCCTTACTGTGTGTACCAAGATGTGTAGATTAGGGATAATAGTGTGGTAAATACATGGAGTTATAGTCACAGGGTCTCGGTAAGGTTCTCTTTCGAAAACTCCTTCTGCACTGTGGGGATTCTATTAAATTCCCAAACCCAGATAAGTGGCATTGCGTGACAGAATAAAATGGGCAATAACCTTAGCTGTCTGCCTTATATCTCTCTGGATTTCTACAATCGACATTAATGGAAGTAAAATCAGGAGAGAGATAATAAAAACTGTCAATTTGCTATTTCCCATTTCACACAATGTCAATATTAACCCACCCTTTCCCCTCTTCACTGCAGCACCTGCTGGATGGGTGGGCCTGCTTTAGAATTCCTGACTTCTGTTGGAGATATTTTGTTTGACTTTTGCTGCAAGTAATGATAGAATAACTCTGTACCACATAGTAAACTCTTAGAGCATTGTCTTACCCTCATTGACCAGTGCCAATCGCCGGTCAGTTTCAGTACACCTGATCCAAGTATGTAACCCAGGCCGCTGCAACAGAACAAAGAAGAGATATTTCAACAGCGAAAACAGCAAAGTTCATTCTGTATAATAGACAGCCCGATTCAAAATTCATCCACATTAAACCTCCCAACTGAGATGATTTGTTCCAATGTCAGAGAACTGGATTTAATCAAAATCTGGGATGATTATAGATCATAGAACCCTACAGTGCAGAAAGAGACCCTTCGGCCCATCGAGTCTGCACCAACCACAATCCCACCCAGGCTCTACTCCCATATCCCTGTATATTATACCCACTAATCCCTCTAACTTACGCATCTCTGGACACTAAGGAGCAATTTCTTAGCACGGCCAATCAACCTAACCCACACATCTTTGGACTGTGGGAGGAAACCAGAGTACCCGGAGGAAACCCACGCAGGCACGAGGAGAATGTGCAAACTCCACACAGACAGTGACCTGAGCCGGGAATCGAACCCAGGTCCCCGGAGCTGTGAAGCAGCAGTGCTAACCACTGTGCCACCGTGCTGCCGATTAGCTGAGAAGTGTTTTTTTTAATGTATATATCCATCGACAAATGCCTTTTAGTCAAATGATGCAGCTAGATAAATGTCGCCATTATCCTCATAGTGTCTGAATGTCTCTGGGGGTGATTCTCCCATCTTACTGCACCTTTCTTTTTAGCACAATGGGCTAGGAGACTCTTAGTAGTGGCCGATTTGCATAGTTGTCTGGATCTCCCAGCATAATATATTCAGCTGCTCATTTTAATATGATTTAAATCCCATTAGCAGGCCTATGACTGAAATCAATCAGCGCCAAGATTAGCGTATGTGCAGTGGCCCCGCACTGGCCAGCCCTGCAACCCCACATCACTGCCCCTCACCTCCCCCCCCCCTCCACGGCCTGATTACTGCCCCTCCCCCCATGTGTCTGGGTTGGCTTGGCCCCCCCCCCCAGCCCCTGGCCTGCTTCAATTCCCCTCTCCCCACCCCAGCGTACACACATGGACATAACTGTCTGAATGCTTTTTAAAAGACAATATTGTACCTGCCTCTGGCAGCTTGTTCCAGACACTCACCATCCTGCGTGTGAAAAAACTGCCCCTTTTTACCTCACTCTTCTCATCTTAAACATATGCCCTCTAGTTTTAGACTCCCCTATCTTTGGGAAAAGAGGTTGACTATCTGCCTTATCTATGCTCTTCATTATTTTGTAGACCTCTAAAGGATTACCCCTATGCCTTCTATGCCTCAGGGAAAGAATCCCAGTCTAACCAGTCTCTCCTTATAACTCAAACTATCAAGTCCTGGTAGCATCCTAATAAATCTTTTCTGCACTTTTTCTAGTTTAATAATACCCTTTCTATAATAGGATGACCAGAACTGTAGACAGTATTCCAAGTGTGGCCTTATCAATGTCTTGTACAACTTCTGTACTCAGCTATAATATCCCAGTTCCATATACCTATCCATGCCCTGAGTTCCTCTGCCTTGCCCATCAATCCTCTTGCATTGAAATAAATGTAGTTTAATCTAAGCTTCCCTTGCTGTCTGCCGTCCTTTCGTCTAACCTGTATAGTAGGATTACTAACACTGCCTTTACTATTTAACATGCTCTCTTTAACTTCCATACTGTCCTCAACCATCTCTTCTGTTGCCCTGCTGCTTTGGGTCCCACCTGTTTGACAAAGTTGTTTAAATCCTTCTGAGTGTCTCTAGCAAATCTCCCCACCAGGATATTGGTCCCTTTCCAGCTCACGTGTAACCTGTCCCCCTCTTGAACAGGTCACCCCTGCCTCAGAAGAGATCCAAGTGATCCAGTAATCCAAATCTTTGCACCCTATTCCAGCTCTCAAGCCACACATTCACCTGCCGAATTTCCCTATTCCTACTCTTGCTCGCACACAGCACCGGCAGTAATCCAGAAATTATTACCTTCAACGTCCTGCATTTTGGCCTTCTGCCTAACTCTTTAATATTCATACTTCAGGATCTCATTCCTTTTTCTACTGACGTTGTTAGTAGCAAAGTGTACAATGATTTCTGGCTGCTCACCCTCCCTCTTAAGAATGTCCTACAACTGCTTAGAGACATCCTTGACCCTGGCACCAGGGAGGCAACACACCATCCTGGGGTCTCCATCCATCACTGCCATGGAAGTGCCTGTCTGTGCCTCTAACTACTGAGTCCCCTGTTACTACCGCTCACTTGCTCTTTGCCCAACGCTACTCTACAGCAGAACCAAACTCCAAAATGTATGACTCCAGATCCACAGCAATGTGCTTGACTCTTAACTGCCCCTCTGAAATGGCCTAACAAACCACTCAGTTCAAGAGCAATTGGGCTTGTGCAACAAAAGCTGGCCTAGCCAGCAATACCTACATCCAGATTAAGGTTAAAAGCAAATTATTGCTGATGCTGGAATCATGATATAAAACAAAAAATGCTGGAAAATCTCAGCAGGTTTTACAGCATCTGTGGAGAGAGAATAGAATGTTTTGAGTCTGGGTGATTCTTCATCAGAGCTTTGCTGAGATTTTCCAGTATGTTCTGTTTTGTGAGGTTATTTATTCTCACCCGTAGTTTCATCAGTATTGTGGAGCACACAATCAGGGCAAAACTATCATTAACGCACGTACCTTCCAACTGGAATTGCAATGTAGAAGATCGAGATCATGAAGGTCCTTTTATCACCAATAAAGAGGTCAGCAATGATGGTGGGAGCAATGGTAGAGTAACTGGCTTCTCCGATACCAACAAAAGCCCGGCTCACAACTAATGCCCAAAAGCACTGAGGAGAAAAATAATTGAAAAATAATTGATAGTTCAACAGCAAAAGTCGAAAGACATTCCAGCAAACATCAGGCCATCTATAGAGTGTAAAGTGAATTGAGTCGGACAGTTTCAATTCCATTTATTTCTGGACTAAGTTACGTATAGATTGGCACGGATCAGGAATCACATTCAGACTCAGAGGAGTCAGGCTAATGCAACTAGAGTGTTGTTTACAGATCCCTTTTCAGGTCCCTTGATATGTCAGAGCAAAAGAAAGGACTTCTTCAAAAGCGTCTTCCAATCCCGTGACCTCCATCGCCTCGAAGGTTAAGAGCAGCAGATGCAAGTGAACACGACCAGTTCCCCTCCTTATCGAGGGCAATTAGGGATGGACAACAAAATCTTGTCTAGCCAGTGACACCCTCGTCCCATGAATGAACAATAAAGAAGTCACATGCCGTCCTGATTTGGAATTATATCATTGTACCTTCGCTGACCAAAATTCTGGAACTCCTTTTCTAACAGCACTACTATGGATATACCTTCAACAATGGACAATAGTGCTTCTGAAATGCAGTTTATCAAAACCTCTCAAAGGCAACTTGATGAATATTAAGTGCCAGCCTCATTAGGAATGCCCATATCCCCAGAATGAATGGCAGAAGCAATAAAATTTTATACTGTATTTAGTCAATTCATTCCATTCCTGAACATTTGACGTGCCATAATATTCAGAAGCATAACTATCTCACACGTACAAAGCAACTTCACAACTGATCATGTTTTAATTGCTACTCTGTACTGTAAGTTTGGTTTAGAATTTCCATCTGTTTAAACTGTTCTCTGGAACAATAATCACATGCTGTATTGGATGAAGTTCACTGATTACTGAGATCCATGACATACACTTGACAGCAGCTAACAGATACAGACAGAAATGGTATAATTGGGAAATTGTAAACAATAATGTGATTAATAAATAACTATCTAATCTCTGTTTTCAAATGGTTTTTATAAACTACATTCGCTCTGCCCTCCAGTATTTCACAACTTTGCAAGAGCTGGACTGCTGAATTAATCTTTGAATCACTTTCAGCCAAAGTTTCCTTTTTTTAAAGTCTGTGTTGTTGAAATATTGCTGTGGAACATCTAAAAAGATATTGCCCGTAATGGTGGGTAAGAGTTCAGAACAGGTTAGGGCAATTCTGATGCTTGTTCAAATGCTCACGTCAAAGAGGAATTTTTCTGGTACATTTCCTGCATTGATCACTTATATTTGCGCTCCTGCTGTATTTATCTGTCTCAGGAGATGTTATTAGCAGGTGAAGGAGTGTGTGCAAATTTGCACCATATAGGCCTCATTGTCCACTCTAATTGCTTTAATTCCTGAGCTTTCTACATTGTGACAGTAATTACACTTCAAAACAATTACCCCATTGGCTGAAAATTGCTTTGGAACAGTCTCAGATATTAAAGGTGTTTTATAAATGCAGGTCTTTCTTTCTCTATAATTTTATAAAGAAATTTGGTATGTCCACTACGACTCTCACCAACTGTCACAGATGCACCATAGGAAGCATTCTTTCTGGTTGTATCACAGCTTGGTACGGCTCCTGCTCTGCCCAAGACTGCAAGATACTACAAAGGGTCATGAATGTAGCCCAATCCATCACTCAAACCATCTTCTCAGGCACTGACACTGTCTACACTTTGGCTCCCTCAGAAAAGAAGCCAACATAATTAAGGACCCACGCACCTTAGACATTCTCTCTTCCACCTTCTACCATCGGAAAAAAGATACAAAAGCCTGAGGTCACGTACCAACCAACTCAAGAACAAATTCTTCCCTCCTGCCATCAGATATTTGAATGGACCTACCTTGCATTAAGTTGATCTTTCTCTACACCCTAGTTATGACTATAATGCTACATTCTGCATTCTTTCCTTTTCTTCAAAGAACAAAGAACAAAACAGCATGGGAAACAGGACCTTCGGCCCAACTAGCCCGTGCCGCCACCCCGATGTTCCCACCTCTACCCATGATCTCTGTCAATGTTTATAGATCTATGGATTAAAAACCAAATTTGAGACAATTTAGGGAGAATTTGTTTTGCCAATTAGCCTAAGAGCACATCTTTGGGATGTGGGAGGAAACCGGATCTCCCGGAGAAAACCCACGCAAGCACGGGGAGAATGCGCAAACTCCCACAGACACAGGCCCAAATCCATGTATCTGCACAGCACAGCGATAGTCACTGAGCTGTCGTGTTGCCTATCAAATGGTCCAGGTCAAGCATATACTAACGACGTGAAGCACTAGGACACTCTCGAAAAAAAATCCAAGAGCAGCCCTCTCACGACCCATCGCATGTATGTCCCTCGTTAGACAACAAGGTGGACCAAAGCACCTGTAGGATAAAAACAAATACATCGATATCATCATCTATTTACACACTTCCCAGTGACTCTCAAGGCTCATGATCCCTATTTTAAATCAGTTTTCTATACCCCTCCATTCCTATTCTGTTCATGTGCCCATCTAAGTATTTCTTAAATAACTCCAGAGTGCCTGCCTCCACCACTTTACTTGGCAGCGCGTTCCATACCCCCACCACCCTCTGTGTGAAAAAACTCACTCCAGCATTCAAATTATACCTTACCCTCCTCACCCTAAGCCTGTGACCCCTCGTGCTATTCGAGTCCATCCTAGGAAAAAGCTTAACCCTGTTTACTCTGTCTATACCCCTCATAAATCTTCTCTACATAACAGCGTGCTTTGTCTGTTTAGCACATAAGAAACAATACTTTTCATTGTATACTAATACTTGGGACAATAATAAATCAAATCAAATTCTTTAACAAACAGTGATCGTTTAAGGCTGAGATGAGGAGATGTGTTTTTTTCACTCAAGGGTTGTGAATCTTCTCTACCCCACAGGGTTGTGGTCACTCCATCATGAAATACATTTAAGGCTCAGATATTTTTGAGAACATAAGAAACAAGGATTGGAGGAGGTCATGTGAGCCCTCAGGGCTGCTCTGCCTCTGAAATAAGATCAGGCTGATCATTGACCTCAATTCCACATCCCTGTCTAATCCCATTCGTTCCTGTTGAGTCCAAAATTCCGTCAATCTATGGAATTTTCTGACTCTCACTACTCCTAAATTCCGTCCATACTGATTCTACAACCTGACCTTCTGAGCCAAGATCTTTTCTCACTCTTGACCTTACATTCCCCTTGGCTACTTTTCCCCATGGTCCATTCTAGCTGGCCTTTGGAAATTTTGTGTAGCCTAAACTATTTATTTCTCAACCTTGGTCATCCTGTAATCATATGTCTATAATGACAATGAGATGTAAACCACTTATTTTTACTTACGCTGCTAATTCATGTATTTTATTCTAAATTCCTTGAGCATTCAGATAAAGAGCCTTTAGTTTTTTTTGTTACCGCCATTCTTTGCATGGACCTCATTCATTGCTTTATTATTACCACTGAACTCTGTGTCCCTTCCTGTTTTATTCTAGATGCTTTTACCCAAAACACTACACTGCTCTACTGCCTTGGTCTTCTCTACTAATTTCTAAATCTCCCTTCACCTCAGCCCTCTGTAAATACATTGGACACATTTGCTCATTTCCTCCCTGCACCAATTTATTGGTGATATCAATAGCCACCAGGGGTGGGGTTTTCTAGTTCCGCTTGCTGCAGTAATTGTAACAGACAGGACAGAAAATTCATTGAAACCATTGAAAGATCCATTGACCTTGGACACAGGAATTTCCGATCTTGGGTGTGCGTCGGAAAATAACACCTTTGATTTTTATAGATTACAATAAGCAGACAACTTTGCAGAAAACTGACACAGAGACATTGGAATAACAAAGACTAGAATCGGAAGAACTCCAGTTTCTAACCCTAACATTGAGAAGGACATTGTTAAAATAAAAGTAAAGTGGCCTACAGATTGAGTGGTGAACGATCCCGCCAGTGTCACGGCACACCAGATCAATATTCCGATGGACATGAGAATCTTCCTGTTGTACCGATCCCCCAGATAACCAAACAAAGGAGCCAATATCATGTAGCTGCAGATAAAGACTGAACAAAATAGGCAAGTGAGTAATAAAACAGTTACCTCAACCTCTGCTCAGCATGAGCAGGGACACAGCAGCCGCACTGCGTCTTGTCCAAATACCTGGCTACACTTAAGGATAAGACTGTGGCTCAGATGTAGCACGTCTGCCACTGAGTCACACGGCTCTGGGTTCTAGTCCCACTCTTGAGAGTTGAGCGCATTATCCAGTGCAGAATTTTTGGAGGCCTTTCTTTTCAGGTGGGGACCTTGTCCACTCTCTTAGATGCCAGGTAAGAAAGCCCAGAGCACAGTCTGAAAGAAAAAGCTGGGATGTCCTCCCTTAACTAGTATCACTAAAACAGGTCTTCTTTGCTTTGTGGGAACTTGATCTGTACAAACTAGCTGCTGTGTTTCCTTCACTACAACTACACTTCAAGAAAGACAGCATTGGCAGTAAAGTACTTGGGAATATCTTGAGATTGTCTAAGGTCTAAATGAAAATCTTTCTTCCATTCAATTCATAACAGTAGACCATCATATACAACAGAGGGGGCCAATCTGATACATCAGCTGAAACATGGGCAGCACAGTGGGTTAGCACTGCTGCCTCAGAGTGCCAGAGACCCATATTCAAATCCGACATCGGACTGTGTTGAGTTTGCACTTTCCATCCCCCCCGTGTCTGTGTGGATTTCCTCCGGGTGCTCCAGTTTCCTCCCACAGTCCAAAGATGAGCAGGTCAAGTTGATTGGCCATGCTAAATTGACCCTTGTGTCAGGGTGATTAGCAGGGTAAATGCGTGGGGTCACAGGAATAAAGCCTGTTGTGCCATTGTGGTCAGTACAGACTCGATGGGCCGAATGATCTCCTTCTGTACTGTATGGTTTCTGTGATGCAGCCTCTCTGCTAGAATAATCCAGAGCTAATCCCACTTTCTCCCTTTAACCTCACATTTTACCCCACTTTGTTCAAATTTTAATTGAAAGATACATTCATCTATGTTTTCACCATTTCCTGAGCAATAAGTCTTAGAGATAAGAAAATAAAGTCATTAGCTTTGTTTCGCTGTTGTTTCCTACTTTGAAAATGGTCACCAGGAATCTCAGAACCAATAGTTAACACAGTATTCACATGACATCAGGATAAGGGTGAACGAAGAGAGAGACTCTGGGAGAAAGAAAACCACTGGAACAGAATTGGTGAGAGATAGTGGTAACGAGAGAGAGTAAGAATATTTCCAGTCATATTAGATAGAAATCAAAGAGAAACAAAGAGAAGAAAAGCAAGATAAAAATCTGGAGAGAAAACCATCCTACTTGTCAACCCTTGTAATTTAATCCAAGATTGCATCCAATTCACTGTCACTGTCTAATATCATGGTGTAACAAAGCCGCAGAACCAAGAGAAACTTCCAAGTAGTGCACATGACGTGATACATTCAATGACACAGATAGAAGTGAGAATGGAAATTGCAGAGGCACTGGCCATAATCCCACAGTCTTCCTTAGACTCCAGAGATTGAAGGCTGGAGGATTGCTAACATGTTCAAAGAATGATGTAAAAATAAGCCCAGTAACCACAGTCCAGTCAAAATAACTTGGGAAATTCTAGAAACAAGGAGTTAAAGGGATAAAATTAATAGTCATATTGGGGGGGGGGGGGGGGGGGGGCACGGAGTGAATTACTCCTTCAGAGAACCAGTGAGACATGATGGGCCAACAGTTCTTCACTGTAACCCTGCAATAACACACTAGCCCTACAGTAAAAATGGGTAAGTTACGGAGAAACCACATAAATATTCTCTTGTGACATAAACATTAATTGTACAGATTTTATGATTCACAGGATTGTTCTGAGGAATTAAAGAAATATCATAGCTAAGGCAAAAACTGCTGATAGAATCAGCCAAACAAAATAGCCTAATACACCATGGGGCGGCACGGGTGGCACAGTGGTTAGCACTGCTGCCTCACAGCCTCTGGACCCAGCTTCGAATCCTGGCTAGGGTGGACCTTGCACTTTTTCCCCATGTCTGCATGGGTTTCCTCTGGATTCCTCCAAAAGGCGTGTTGGTTAGGTGCATTGTCCGTGCTAAATTCTCCCTTAATGTACCCAAACAAGTGGTGACTAGGGTGTTTTCACAGTAAGTTCATTGCAGTGTTAATGTAAGCCTAGTGACACTAATAGATTAATTTTAAACATTGTTAAAACTGTGATAGACCCTAGCAGATCTCTTGTGACATTGCTCATGGGATGTAGTGTTTTCTACACAGGAACTTAAGATTATAGGGGCAAAAATAGGCCATTTAGCCCTTTGAGTCTGTTCTGACATCCTTTAAGATCATGGCTAATCTGATTGTGGCCTCAACTCCAATTTCCAGTCTGTCCCTCATAATCGTTGACCCTCTTGTCTATCAAATATCTGTCTAACTCAGCCTAGAACATATTAGTGTCCCAGCCTCCACCACTCTCTGGGGAAGATTCCACAGATCAACAACCCTCAGAGAAAGAAATCCTCCCCATCTCGGACTTAAAAGGGGAACCGCTGGTTCTTAAACTGTATCCCCTTGTTCTAGCTCCCCCCTTCCAGTAGCAGAAACATCCTCCCTGTTTCTACCCTAAAGAGCCCCCTCAGGATCTCAATAAGATCATCTCTTATTCTTCTAAACTCCAACGGTGTGGGACTACACTTTTCAAGCGATCCTTCTGAGCGTGATGCTTCAGTCGCATCCCAACGCTTTTTCATAGAATCCCTACAATACAGAAGGAAGCTATGTGGCCCATCGAGCCTGTACTAACAGCAATCCCATCCAAGCTCCATCCCCGTCACCACACGCATTTATCCACTAGTCTCCCCAACATCAAGGATTAACTTAGCATTGCCAATCAACCTAATCCACACATCATTGGGCAGCACAGTGGTTAGGACTGCTGCTTCACAGCGTCAGGTACTTGGGTTCAATTCCCAGCTTTGTCTGTTTAGAGCTTGCACATTCTCCTTGTGTCCATGTGGGTTTCCTCCGGGTGCTCTGGTTTCTAAAATGTGCAGGTTAGGTTGATTGGCCATGCTAAATTGCCCCTTAGTGTCAGGGGGACTAAATACATGGGAGTACGGGGATAGGGACTGAGTTGCGGTCAGTGCAGAGTCGATGGGCTGATTGGCCTCTTTCTAACCCCCTTCACCCCAGGAATGACTGAACCTTCTAAGTCTATTGTATCATTTTCTTCTCAAGAAGACATAATACTTCAGATGTGAATCTCACCAAAGTCTAGTACAGCTGTAATAAGGCTTCTCAAGCTTTATATTCAATTTCTCTTGCAATAAATAGCAACACACTATTGGCTTTCCTGATCACTTATGTCTGCACTCTAATGATTGGGGCACTGGAGTAAGCAATCAACGTACAATATATTACTCTGCTGCTAAAACACTTCTGTGTGTTTAACCCGATCCTTGCAGGCCACAAACGCAATCCTAAAGTCAGGATTTTGACAGGGTCATTTTCCAGCTTCTGAAGCACTCGGAAATTGTCGGTTCCGGGTTAGAAGGCTGTCTTTCATTTAAATTCCTTTACAGTTCTCCATGTTTGGAATGTGACAGATGTGGAGAGTGTGTAAATCTGTGGCATATTGATCCTTCAAATATAGTTTGACCTCAGGGGTGGGAACCACTGAGAAAGAATCTCCAACTCTGGTTCTGCTAACTCGTGTTGTGGATAAAGATCCACATTCTGGTTATTGCCCATGCAAAAGGTTTGTTCTTTACTATTTAGACTGGATATCATATTTCTTGTTTTTCATTCCCTTTCTGTTGTGTTGGATATTTTGTTTAACCAGATTATAATCAGGAATGTTTGTGAATGGATTGTTTTTGTTTTGACAACCAGGTCAAAGTTAATAGCAAGGAAAACGCTAAGCTATCAAACTTCACCAGTCCCCAAACAAATTCCTATCAATTCCTTAAACATCCTCCCCCCACCCACCCCAGCTGAAAGCATCTCTCTGTCTCATTCTCCATGGGGAAGGAAGTGAAAACATTAACCACAATCTCATTAAATGCCAAAATAGGTTGGAGCATTTAAATAGCCTATTTCTGTCCCTATGTTTCCATTTCAAAGCATTACACCAGCTCCTCGCCTGCCCATTCCTCCCATCCCCTCTCTTCCCCATTCCCCCAGACCCTCTCCTCCTATTCCCCAGACCCTCTCCTCCCCATTCCCCCAGTCCCTCTCCTCCCCATTCATTCCCCTAGCCCCTCTCCTCCCCATTCCCCCAGACCCACTCCTCCCCATTCTCCCCCAGCCTTTCTCCTCCCCATTCCCCAGACACTCTCCTCCCCATTCCTCTCCAGCCCCTCTCCTCCCCATTCCCCCAGCCCCTCCTCCCATTCCCCCAGAACCGCTCCTCCCCATTCTCCCCCAGACCCTCTCCTCCCCATTCTCCCCCAGACCCTCTCCTCCCCATTCCCCCAGATGCTCTCCTCCCATTCCTCTCCAGCCCTCTCCTCCCCATTCCCCAGACCCTCCTCCCCATTCCCCCAGTCCCACTCCTTCCCATTCCCCAGCCCCTCTCTTCCCATACCCCCAGCCCCTCTGCTCCCCATTCCCCCCAGCCCCTCTCCTCCCTATTCCCCCAGCCCCTCTCTTCCCCATACCCCAACCCCATTCCCATTCCCCCAGCCCCTCTCCTCCTCCCCATTCCCCCAGACCCGCTCCTTCCCATTCCCCAGCCCCTCTCTTCCCCATACCCCCAGCCCCTCTCCTCCCCATTCCCCCAGATGCTCTCCTCCCCATTCCTCTCCAGCCCCTCTCCTCCCCATTCCCCAGACCCTCTCCTCCCATTCCCCCAGTCCCACTCTTCCCATTCCCCCAGCCCCTCTCTTCCCCATACCCCCAGCCCCTCTGCTCCCCATTCCCCCCCAGCCCCTCTCCTCCCTATTCCCCCAGCCCCTCTCTTCCCATACCCCCACCCCTCTCTTCCCCATTCCCCCCAGCCCCTCTCTCCCCATTCCCCCAGACCCTCTCCTCCCATTCCCCAGACCCGCTCCTTCCCATTCCCCCAGCCCCTCTCTTCCCCATACCCCCAGCCCCTCTCCTCCCCATTCCCCCCCAGCCCCTCTCCTCCCTATTCCCCCAGCCCCTCTCTTCCCCATACCCCCAACCCCTCTCCTCCCCATTCCCCCCCAGCCTCTCTCCTCCTCATTCCTCCCTGCCCCTTCCTACATAGAACATAGAACATTACAGCACGGTACAGGCCCTTCGGCCCTTGATGTTGCGCCGACCAGTGGAACCAATCTAATGACCCTCTAACCTAAACTATTCCAATGTTATCCATATGCTATCCATTGACCATTTGAACTCCCTTAAAGTTGGCAAGTCCACAACTGCTGCAGGCAGGGCATTCCACGCCCTTACTACCCTCTGGGTAAAGAACCTACCTCTGATATCCTTCCTATAATTATCACCCCTTAATTTAAAGCTATGTCCCCTCGTGTTAGCCATCACCATCTGAGGAAAAAGGCTCTCACTGTCCACCCTATCTAACCCTCTGATCATCTTGTATGCCCAATTGTCCCTGACACCAGCAGGGAACCATGCTGGTCTGGAATACGTATGGAATAAAGTTATGTGCAGATATCAGGGCTCAGCTGCACAATACCAGGGGCTGCCTCCGGAGCTTGGAGACTGGAACACCGCAGCAAGTGGGAAAATTCCACCCTAGCTGTTTGGAAACAAAGGAATTCATCGTTGAATCAATAAAATGGTAGTTTAAGGTTTTGTTTCTGAATTGAAGCAAACTGTTTCCAGTTTATATTCATTGCATTTTGAGCAAACCTCTAACATTACTAGCATCATTTCAGTGAGTGGGCATATACAGATAGAGTATTTGGATCTTTATTACTGTTTTATAACATTTTATCACTATTTAATGTAAATATTTATATAGACAGTGTTTTCTGATTCACACACTTCTGGTTAGCCATTCTAATGTAATTTTATAATCCAGAAAATTCCAAACTCCAGGCATGACTTGTTCCCAAGCAATTGGGACTGGACAGGTATTTATTTTCAATGCAAGTTTACCCTATTATCTGGAGGATTATTGAGGCAGAGCACAATACTAACTGTTATTCATGAGCTGTTCTGTTTTCTAGGTCTCTGAAAGCTCAGCAGATGGATATGAAGGAGAAAGGGGACGCAGTGACGGGGATTGTCGGGGAAAATGGAAAATTCTCTTTCTCACACTTACCGGTCTGCAATAAGCCAGCTAACGTGTCGTTTATGTCAAAGTACTCTTGAATCTTATCCAACACCCCTGCAAGAGAACATCACAAACAGTGTGAGTGAGCAGAAATGTTAGTGACCCACTCATCGTTCTGAAGCAGTGTCACAGGGAGTGTGCTAAATCCCAGTCTCACCATATAATCACATGGTTTCTCTCCCCAAACCCACATCGTTACCTTTGGAAAACCCTGCCCCCAGCGTCTTTTCTTGCACTCCACCCCATTCCCTCTCCCCCTCCCCCACTGTCTTCACTTACACTCCTCCCCGATCTCCTCCCCCTTTCCCAGTGTCTTTACTTGCACTCCTCCTCAACTCCCCTCCCACAGTGTCTCTGCTTGCACCCTTCTCCCCGTTTCCACCCCGCCCACCCCCAACCCTCCAGTCTTGCCCAGAGCAATACAGTTTTCACAAATACACTGCCAACATCCAGCTCTATATCTTCACCTCCCTCCTTGCTATCTGATTCCAAGATGGCACCGCAATTGAGGAGACTTCTTCTAAACTGTGCCCAGCATATCTTCAATTCTATCTTTTACTCTTGTTCTATGCTTCTGGAACTTCATTCTCACTACATTCTGCACTCTCTCGTTTCCTTCTCTATGAACAGTATGTTTTATCTGTACAACGTGCAAAAAACAATACTTTTTACTGTATATTAATACATGTGACAACAACTAATCAAATCAAAAATCATACTGCTGTGCTTAATGTAGCATCTTAATTGATTCCTTGCCTTCTGCCCTTTCACTATCTCCATTCCCTTAGTAATGGCTCCATTAGAACATAGAATATAGAACATTGCAGCGCAGTACAGGCCCTTCGGCCCTCGATGTTGTGCTGACCACTGGAACCAATTTTATGTCCCTCTATCCTAAACTATTCCAATGTTACCCATATGTCTATCCACTGACCATTTGAACACCCTTAAACTTGGCAAGTCCACAACTGCTGCAGGCAGGGCATTCCACGCCCTTACTACCCTCCGGGTAAAGAAACCACCTCTAACATCCATCCTATAACTACCACCCCTTAATTTAAAGCTTTGTCCCCTCATGTTAGCCATCAGCATCCGAGGAAAAAGGCTCTCACTGTCCACCCTATCTAACCCTCTGATCATCTTATATGTCTCAATTAAGTCACCTCTTAGCCTTCTTCTCTCTAATGAAAATAACCTCAAGTCCCTCAGCCTTTCCTCATAAGACCTACCCACCATACTAGGCAACATCCTGGTAAACCTCCTCTGCACCCTTTCCAACGCCTCCATATCTTTCTTATAATGTGGCGACCAAAACTGTACTCAATACTCCAAGGGCGGCCGCACCAGAGTTTTGTACAGTTGCAACATGACGTCTCAGCTCCGAAATTCAAACCCTCTATCAGTAAATGCTAACACACTAAACGCCATTCCTCTGTCTCCAAACAAACCAGACTGTTTGCAACCTCTGAGTCTTGTTCTTTACTGAGCCAAGTTTTCAACTCCATGTCTTCTTTGTCACAAGAGGTTTAGATGGAGCATATAAGGGAAACTGTCTCTAGTGACAAAAGGATTGATAATTAGAGGACACAGACTCTAACACTTGAGCATGATCAATGCTTACACTCCAATGTGGTATTGAGGGAGTGCCGCAGAGGTGCTATCTTTCAGATGAGATGTTAAACTGGTGCCCCATACCTGCCGGATTGGGTGGGTGTGAAAGATTCCATGGCACTATTTTGAAGGAGAGCAGGGACATTCTCCCTGATGCCCTGGTCAATACTTATACCTTAATCTACACCACAAAAAAACAGCTTATTTAGTCATTAATCATTGTGGGGTGGCACTGCCGGTGCCCCCACCCTCTGCAAGGCTTTGTTTGTGGTGCTTCCTGCATGGCAACCCGCCCCACTGCTCCACTAATACCAGCAGTGATGCGCTGAGACCCTTAAATGGGCATGATTTGGGGAAAGCCATTCAAGTGCCTTCCCGCTCCAGACATAATGAGGGCAGAAGTGGAAAAGTGCCAGGGTCCTCAGCCGCCACGCTCCTGCCTGATTTATCTGTTCCCACCACCAGCCAAACTCTCTGCAACAATAAATCGAATCAAAAAATCATACTGCTGTGCTTGATGTAGTGTCTTAATTGATTCCTTGCCTTCTGCCCTTTCACCATCTCCATTCCCTTAGTAACGGCTCCGTTTCCTGTCTCCGAACAAACCAGACTGTTTGCAACCTCCTGTTCTTTACTGACTCCAGCACAAGATTGTGGGGCCGGCACAGTTTCTGCAGATAATTGCAGGGCTGTGGGAAAAGAGTGGTGGAGTGGAACTACTCAATTAGCTTCTTGGAAGAGACTGTACTCATACTGCGCAGTAGGATTCTGTAACTTAGTCAGGGGGTTTTGTGATATTTTCCCAAGTTTGGGTCCCACTCCAAGACTTGGTGGCCGAGAAAGGTGTGTTCATAACATGGACAAACAGGTTGAATATCAACCTGCAAATCCTTTTAAACACACCATGGGAGAGATTCCTGGTCAGTCTGTGACGGAAATAACATTTTGATTTGATATATTATCACATGTACTCTCATATACAGTGAAAAGTTTCTTGCATGTTATACATAAAGCATACCATTCATACAGAAGGAAAGGACAGAGTGCGGAATGTAGTGTTATAGTCATAGCTAGAGAAAGATCAATTTAATGCGAGGTGGGTTCATTGAAAAGTCTAACAGCAGCAGGGAAGAAGATGTTCTTGAGTCAGTCAGTACATGACCTCAGACTGTTGTATTTTTTTCCCCACGTAAGAAGGTGGAAGAGAGAATGTCCGAGGTGCTTGGGGTCCTTAATTATTCTGGCTGCTTTTCCAAGGCAGTGGGAAGTGTAGACAGAGTCAATGGATGGGAAGCTGGTCTGTGTGATAGACTGGGCTTTATCATGACCCTTTGTAGTTTTTTGCGGTCTTGGACAGAGCAAAAACCATACCAAGCTGTGACACATCCAGAAAGGATGCTTTCTATTGTGCACCTGTAAAAGTTGATGAGAGTTCTAGCAAACATACCAAATTTCCTTAGTCGAGCTTCAGATTAGATTGTTGCGACAGCAGCTTAGACCCCAAGTGAATGGTAACATAACTTTTTCACAAAGACTATCGACCATGTTATTCCTGAGTCCCATTATTCAGCCTATCCGACTGAAAATCTCAACTTAGCCTATCTCAGTTCCAGATTCAATGAGCAGTCATTTTGATTTTCAAAATGACTTGATTACTCCAGTAATCTACAGGCAGTCTCAAATTCAGCCTCCTATCTCTCCCCAAGTTTCATTTCCCAAAGTTCAATTTGCTACAGGCAGCCTTCAGAACATTATTTGCAAAAGCCAACACCTTTTCTGGCCCCCTCATGCTTTCACATCCCAGTGGATTCCCCACGAGGTCTGGAAATGCTTGTCTGAGTTTATTAACGTTTTTCAGGGGAGTTTAAGGCTTTAACTTGAGACCAGATGCACGGCACAACTCCCAGATCACTGCTAAAAAAAAACACCCCCCACACTGGACTGTCAGCTGACTGTGTTCCATGTGATGAGGCAGCAGACACATGATAACTGAGTTTTACTTACACATAGCTGTTTCCTTTTCTAGTCACACAAATATTACACAAAATGCTGGGTTTTCAGATGGCCAGAAAACCACAGATGAAAAACAGATTATCAGATGCAGTTAAATTTAGTCAACTTAGAAGATGATCTGGAGGCTAGTGTCAAACCTGTACACAAAGCTGGCAATGCTAGGCAGACAAAAGATTCCACCTCATGGCCCACCTCAGCCTCCATCTCCAACGTTTTTATCATGACCAAATGTTCAAAGCAAATGTAAAAAAGATACAAGTTTTTTAATGTCACCATGATTTTGCATTGAGGTTTACAGGATAGAAACAGGCCCTTCAGCCCAAGTTGTCCAGGCCACCTTTTTTTTAAACCCCTAAGCTAGTCCCAATTGCTCACATTTGGCCCATATCCCTCTATATCCATCATACCCATGTAACTGTCTCATTGCTTTTTAAAAGACAAAATTGTACCCGCCTCTACTACCACCTCTGGCAGCTTGTTCCAGACACTCACCACCCTCCGTGTGAAAAAAATTGCTCCTCTGGACACTTTTGTATCTCTCCCCTCTCACCTCAAAGCTATGTCCTTTAGTTTTAGACTTCCCTACTTCTGAGAAAAAATATTAACAATCTTTGCCTCTCGTTATTTCATAGACCTCTATAAATTCACCTTTCAGCCTTCTATACTGCAAAGGAAAAGGTCCCAGTCTATCCAGCCTCTCCTTATAACTCAAACCATCAAGTCCAATAAGATCTGAGTAAATCTTTTCTGCACTCTTTCGAATTTAATAATATCGTTTCTATAATAGTGTGACCAGAATTGCACACAGTATTCCAAGTGTGGCCTTACCAATGTCTTGTACAACTTTAAGATGTCCCAACTCCTGTATTCAATGTTCTGACCAATGAAACAAAGAACAAAGAACAAAAACAGCACGGGAAACAGGCCCTTCGGCCCAACGAGCCCGCGCCACCACCTCGATGTTCCCACCTCTACCCGTGATCCCTGTCCACGTTTATAGATCTATGGATTAAAAACCAAATTTGAGACAATTTAGGGACAATTTGCTTTGCCAATTAGCCTAAGAGCACATCTTTGGGATGTGGGAGGAAACTGGAGCGCCCGGAGAAAACCCACGCAAGCACGGGGAGAATGCACAAACTCCCACAGACACAGGCCCAAATCCATGTATCTGCACAGCACAGCGACAGTCACTGAGCTGTCGTGTTGCCCATCAAATGGTCCAGGTCAAGCGTACACTAATGACGTGAAGCACTAGGATACTCTTGAAAAAAAGTCCAAGAGCAGCCCTCTCACGACCCATCGCGTGTATGCCCCTCGTTAGACAACAAGGTGGACCAAAGCATCTGTAGGATAAAAACAAATACATCAATATCATCATCTATTTACACACTTCCCAGGGACTCCCAAGGCTCATGATCCCTATTTTAAATCAGTGTTCTATACCCCTCCATTCCCATTCTGTTCATGTGCCCATCTAAGTATTTCTTAAATAACTCCATAGTACCTGCCTCCACCACTTTACTTGGCAGCGCATTCCATACCCCCACCACCCTCTGTGTGAAAAAACTCCCTCTAGCATCCAAATTATACCTTACCCCCCTCACCCTAAACCCGTGACCCCTCGTGCTATTTGAGTCCATCCTAGGAAAAAGCTTAACCCTGTTTACTCTATCTATACCCCTCATAATCTTGTACACCTCTATTAGATCTCCCCTAAGTCTACGTCTTTCTATGGAAAACAGTCACAATTTGCCTAACCTCTCCTCGTAACTCAGACCTTCCATACCAGGCAGCATCCTGGTAAACCTCCTCTGCACTCTCTCCAGAGTCTCCACGTCCTTCCAGTAGTAAGGCGACCAGAACTGGACACAGTATTCCAAATGAGGTCTAACCAACGTTTTGTACAACTGCAACATTAAAGGCCAGCTCTTGTACTCTATACCCCTTCCTATAAAGCCTAGCATACTATATGCTTTCTTCACAACCTTCTCCACTTGCTCTGCCACCTTCAGAGACTTGTTCACCTGCACCCCCAGGTCCCTCTGCGTTTCTATATTCTTAATAGGTCTACCCTTTATCATGTACCTCCCCCCTACATTTTTTCTCCTGAAATGCATCACCTCACATTTATCAGGATTGAATTCCATCTGCCATCTATCTGCCCAAGCTACCAGCCTATCTATGTCCTGCTGCATCGCCTGACAATGCTCCTCACTATCCGCCAGTCCAGCCATCTTTGTATCGTCTGCAAACTTGCTGATTATTCCACTTACTCCCTTCTTCCAAGTCATTTATATATATTACAAATAGAAGAGGTCCCAGTACTGAGCCCTGCGGCACACCACTAGTGACCGACCTCCAGCTAGAGAAACACCCTTCCACTATTACTCTCTGTCTCCTATTACCAAGCCAGTTGCTTATCCATCTAGCTACCTGTCCTTGTATCCCATTTGCCTTGACCTTCTCGACTAACCTCCCATGAGGGACTTTGTCAAACGCCTTACTAAAATCCATACAGAGAACATCAATGGCTCGCCCTTCGTCCACTGTTTTCGTCACCTCCTCAAAACATTCTACCAGATTTGTAAGGCACGACCTCTCCTTAACAAATCCATGCTGCGTATCCCTAATCAGATTGCAACGCTCTAAGTGCCTATACATCCTATCTCTAAGAATCCCCTCCAACAGCTTCCCTACCACTGACGTCAAACTCAGCGGCCTATAATTTCCAGGGTTATCCCTACCACCCTTTTTAAACAACGGTACAACATTAACTATTCTCCAGTCCTCTGGGACCTCACCTATGTCCAAGGAAGAGACAAAGATTTGCGTCAGAGGCCCAGCAATTTCACCTCGCACCTCTGTAAGCAGTCTGGGATAAATGCCATCAGGCCCTGGAGATTTATCAGTTTTAATGCTACCTAGAAGCTCTAACACTTCCTCCCTCGGTATGGATATTTCCCTCAACTGGTCCACAGCTCCCTCAAAGACAGGAGCTGTCAACAAGCCCCTCTCCTTCGTGAATACCGACGCAAAGTATTCATTCAGGATCTCCGCCATTCCCTCGGGCTCTAAGCACAGTTCCCCTCCTCTGTCCCTAAGAGATCCGATTTTTCCTCTAACCACCCTTTTATTCCTAACATAGGAGTAAAAAGCCTTTGGGTTTTCCTTAATCCTATCCGCCAAAATCATTTCATGCCCCTTTTTTGCCCTTCTAACTCCCTGTTTGAGCTCCCTCCTACTCTCTCTATATTCCTTCAATGCTGTCTCAGTTCCCAGCTGCTTCAACCTATCATACGCTTCTCTTTTCTTCCTAACCAAGTCCTCAATATCCCTAGTAATCCACGGCTCTCTAATCCTACCTTTCCCATCTTTCCTCTTGGCTGGCACGTACTTATCTTGCAATATTTTCAGTATTCCCTTGAAAGACTCCCACATGCCTAGCGTGGACTTACCCTCAAACAACCGTTCCCAATCAGTTTCCCTAAGTTCCTGCCTAATCCGACTGTAGTTAGCCTTCCCCCAATTCAGCACCCTGCCCCGAGGGCAACAAGCATCTTTTCCATCTGTATCCTAAAGTAGACAGAATTGTGGTCACTGTTAGCCACATGTTCCCCTACTACAACATCAACCACCTGCCCTGGCTCATTACTCAGAACTAAATCCAATATAGCCCCTTCTCTAGTCGGGCTAGCCACATACTGTTTCAACGATCCTTCCAGTACACATTTTACAAATTCCTGCCCATCCAAACCCCCAGCTCTAAGTACTTTCCAATCCACCCTCGGGAGATTAAAATCTCCCACTATAACGACTCTGTTCTTTCTGCACCTATCCAAAATGTCTTTACATATGCCTTCTTCAACTGCCCGTGGGCTGTTGGGTGGCCTATAATACACCCTTAGCATAGTAATTGCCCCCTTTCTATTCCTCAACTCCACCCACAGTGACTCCACTCCTAACTCCTCTGTATTGTCCTCCTTCTGCACTGCCGTGATGCTCTCCTTAACTAACAATGCCACTCCCCCACTATGCTGAATGCCTTCTTCACCACTCTGTCCACCAGTGACTCCAAGGGACTATGAACATGTACCCCTCGATCTCTTTGCCTTGTAATTTTCCCCAATGTCCTACCATTAACTGAATAAGTTCTGCCCAGGTTCAATCTATCAAAATACATCACCTCACGTTTATCTGAATTAAACTCCATCTGCCATTCATCAGCCCACAAGCCCAACTGATCAAGATCCTGTTAAAATCCGAGACAACCTTCTTCACTGTCCCCTATGCTACCAATCTTGGTGTCATCTGCAAACTTACTAACCATGCTTCCTATATTCTCAACCAAATCATAAATATAAATGACAAATAACAGTGGATTCTGCACCGATCCCTGAGGCACACCGCTGGTCACAGGCCTCCAGTTTGAAAAACAACCCTTTACAACCACCCTCTGGCTTGTGTCATCAAGCCAATTTTGTATCCATTTATGTACCCCACTCTGGATCCTGTGAGGTTTAACCTTATGCAACAACCTACCATACGGTACCTTATCAAAGGTCTTGCTAAAGTCATGTAGATAACATCAACTGCACTGCCCTCATCTACCTTCTTGGTCACCCTTCAAAAAACTCAATCAAATTTGTGAGACATGATCTTCCACTCACAATGCTATGCTGACTGTTCCTAATCAGTCCTTGCGTCTCTAAATGCCAATAGATCCTGTCTCTCAAAATACCTTCCAACAATTTACCCACCACAGATGTGAGGCTCACTGGCCTGTACTTCTCAGGTTTTTCCCTGCAGCCCTTTTTAAACAAAGGAACAACATTTGCCATCCTCCAATCTTCAGGCTCCTCACCCGTGTCTATTGACGATACAAGTATCTCTGCTAGGGGACATTCAATTTCCCCCCTAGCCTCTCACAATGACACTTCATCAGGAGATTTATCTACCTTCATTTATCTATTTATCTGCAATTATATAGTGTCCTTGACATTAATCTTTAATTCCTGGAAAGTCCAGGGCACTCAGTGGATTATAAATTCATTGTTCGATGAGAAACTCCCAACTTCTTTCCCTGCCCAGTTCCACGGTGTTGTACAATTCTCAAAGATATTGTTTGAGATGGATAGAAAGCTGGTTAACAAACAGGAAGCAAAGAGTTGGCACAAAGAGTTGGTTTTTTTTTCCAATTGGCAGACAGTAGTTAATGAGGGATCTGTGTTTAGACCCCAACACATTAGATATTAACGATTTGCTCAAGGGAACTAAATGCATCATCTCCAAATTTGCAGATGATACAAAGTTGGGTGGATGGTGAGCTGTGAGGAGGATGCAGAGATGTTTCACTGTGATTTGAATAGGCTGTGTGAGTGGCCATATGCATGGGAGATGCAGTATAATGTGGATAAATATGATATCATCCATTTTGATAGCAAAAATATGAAGGCAGATTATTATTTGAATGGTGTAAATTGAAAAAGGTGCGTACTCAGCAAGGCCTTGGTATCCTCGTGCATCAGTCACTGAAAATAAATGGACAGTACAGCAGGCAATAAAGAAGGCAAATGGTATCCTGGCCTTCATAGTTAGAGGATTTGACTATAGGGATAGGGATGTTTTGCTGCAATTGTAGAGGACATTGGTGAGGCCACACCTGGAATATTGTGTGCAGTTTTGGTGCCCTTATCTGAGGAAGGGTGTCCTTGTTAAAGAAGAAGTGCAATGAAGGTTTACCAGGCTGATTCTTGGGATGATGATCTATCATATGAGAAGAAATTGTGTTAGGATTATATTCACTGGAGTTTAGAAGAATAGTAAGAAGTCTGACAACACCAGGTTTAAATCCAACTGATTTATTTGATAGTAAACTCACAAGCTTTCAACCCTCTGGTCTTCGTCAGGTAAATGAGGTGTTCTGGTCTCAAACAGCACACATACCAGCACAGACTGTTTACAGATTACTGATTAGAATGCGAGCCTTTACACCTTTGGTCTGCTTTGTTGTTTAACGAGGGTCGTAAGAGGGCTGCTCTTGGATTTTTTTGAGAGTATCCTAGTGCTTCATGTCGTTAGTGTACGCTTGACCTGGACCATTTGATGGGCAACACGACAGCTCAGTGATTATCACTGTGTCGTGCAGATACATGGATTTGGGCCTGTGTCTGTGGGGGTTTGCGCATTCTCACCGTGCTTGCGTGGGTTTTCTCCGGGCGCTCCGGTTTCCTCCCACATCCCAAAGATGTGCGCTTAGGCTAATTGGCAGAACAAATTCTCCCTAAATTGTCTCAAATTTGGTTTCTAATCCATAGATCTATAAACATAGACAGGGATCATGGGTAGAGGTGGGAACATCGGGGTGGCGGCGGGGGCTCGCTGGGCCGAAGGGCCTGTTTCCCATGCTGTTTTGTTCTTTGTTCTTTGCATCACCATTCCTGAGAGTGTGTTGGTTATAGGGAAAGGCCACTGCAACTGGCTTGCAAGTCTTCAATACTGGGATGAGGACAGGAAATAAGGAGGGGTGATTTAATCCCTCCTGTTGTATTATGTGTGAAGAGCGAGGATCTAATTAGCTGGGTACTGATTGTTATGTGTAAGTGTTCTGACGGACACATATCACAGCTGCACTGGAGACAGGGCAAGTTCAATTCGGTACCAGCATGGCAACGTTAAACATAAAGAGCTCCTGATCTTTCCGAGCTTAAACTGTGATTATCAACAACGTCTGAGAACCAAAAACATTCAAGAACATGTTGCACCTCTGGTCTACTAGATTTAATGATGTGGAGATGCCAGCGGTGGACTGGGATAAATACAGTAAAAAGTCTCACAACACCAGGTTAGAGTCCAACCAGTTTATTTGATAGTAATTCCACAAACGTTTGGAAACGGTGTTCCTTCGTCAGGTGTGTGGAAGGTTTTGGTCAGAGAAAGGCATATAGCTAATCTTCCATGGCCAAGATTAATATTCCTAAAGAGATAAAGAGAAGGCGTATAGTATGTTAGCTTTCATAGAAAAGGGTATAGAATACAAGAGAAGGAGTTTGATGTTGCAGTTGTATAGAACTTTGGTTAGGCCTCACTTGGAATACTGCGTCCAGTTCTGGTCGCCGTACTATCAGAAGGATGTGGAGTCCTTGGAGAGAGTGCAGAGGAGGGTTACCAGGATGCTGCCTGGTATGGAAGGACTGTCTTATGAGGAACGATTAAATAGACTGGGGTTGTTTTCCCTTGAAAGATGTCGGCTTAGAGGGGATCTCATAGAGGTGTATAAGATTATAAGGGGTATAGATAGAGTAAATGGAGGTAAACTTTTTCCGCCTTTAGAAATGGATAGGATGAGGGGTTATGGCCATAGGGTGAGGGGGGCTATGTATAGGACGAATATTAGAGGGCAGTTTTTCACACAAAGGGTAGTGGGGGTGTGGAATGCACTGCTGAGTAAGGTGGTGGGAGCAGACACGCTGGGGCTGTTTAAGGGTCTCTTGGACAGCCACATGAGCGGTATGCAGATAGAGGGATATATTAGGACTGTTTAACTACGGCTTTTTTCCACAGGTAATTCGGTCCATAATTTGAGCACGCATTCGGCAGGTGATGCGGGTACAGCTCTTGGATGTTGATTCATGGGTTGCCTGGTACCTCATGTCATAAATGAGTGCTTTATGTGGACCATCTGAAGGGCACCATGACAGCTCAGAGACTATCGATGTGGCTGTGCAGACATTTGGAATTGGGCCGGTGTCTGCGGGAGTTTGCGCGTTCTCCCCGTGGTTGCGTGGGTTTTCTCCGGGCACTCCGGTTTACTCCCACAACCCAAAAATTCGCTCTTAGGCTGATTGGGAAACAAATTGTCCCTATGGTGAGAATTTTCCATATTAGGAATAATATATATATTATTATATAGGAATAATATAATAGGATAATGGATTTGCTACTATATAGCTATGACGGCGGCGCGGGCTCGTTGGGCTGAAGGGCCTGTTTCCCATGCTGTGTTGCTCTTTAAAAAAAAAATAAACCTGGTGCCTCTTGTCTCTAAAATTGAAGTTTTAAACAGACCTTGGCTTCTGGGATTTATTGGAAGGAATGATACACAACAAACATAATGCACAGGGTGCAGGAGAGCTCACTTTATAATTGTTCTAGTCAGAGAAAGACATATAGCTTTGACCAGAACCTTCCACACACCTGACAAAGGAACACTTTCGGAAAGCTTGTGGGATTACTATCAAATAAACTGGTTGGATTTTAACCTGGCGTTGTGAGATTTCTTACTACTAGATTTAAATATATAACTGCACTTCAAAAGTGAAGCATTGGTTGCCAAGTCTTAATGATCTTAAAAGATACTCTACAAACAGATGCTTTATCAGAAACTTTACAAATGTTTTGGTACTCCTCACTGCCTGGAGCACTTATCAAAAATGCACGGTATATTTTACTTCTGAATATTTTAAATATTCGCCATAAACTGCCGTTTTACCACATTTTCAACAGTGCATGAGGCTTTACTTCTGGGGGGATAAATTCGGGAAATAGATCCATTCACAATCTTGACTGTACCAGGCCTATTTAATTTTCAGATGTATGGTTCCACAAAGTTCCCAGCCTCCCCAGGTTGGAAGCAGATGTCCCTTTGACATCAACAATGCAAAACTCAGGCAAGGTGAGTTGCTCAATCTAAAACTTTGTGGTCATAAACTAGTGGATTCCCTGAGCGTTCAATTACATAATCATCCAGGCCTCTCTTGCAAAGTGTTAATCAATGCGGCTGAGATTGTTTTGCACCTATCTCACCATGGGGTGAGACTCGTATCTAATAACCTGTTTAATTCCATTCTTCCAAGGAGCAGGACGAAACCGATTATCTCATGCTCAAGAGCCTCCTTTCATAACTCAGACCAAAGTCACAAGATCAATCATGTCATTACTTTTTTCAGTTAATCAAAGGCCCTTTGAAAGCAGTGCAGTTAAAACAGATATCAGTAATCTCCACGTGGCCAATGATCTCTACACATAATGTATATAAATGGATAATCTCATTTGTTTCATCTTACAATTCAACATTCTTGAGATTTTTCTTCTTTTCTGGGTCTTTGCAAGGCAGATGCAATCAAGAGGTAAAAGAGATTAAAACTATCCTTTCAAGTCTGTTCCTAATTGCTTTGATGGTGTTATTCCTGCATTTTCGATGGGTTTGCACCTTCTGTCGCTAGGTTTACAGCTTCAATATGATCTCTCAGTGATGAGGTAGGAGGAAAACTCCTCATCTCGTGCCCTCTTCCCACGCATGAGGAGTTGGGGGTCAGAGGTCAGAAGTGGATACCAGCGCAAGGGTCAGTGGTCACACCCATGTTGAGAGCAACCTCGGACCCCAAATACTCAAGGCGTGTCATTTCTCAAAGGGCGTGTGCAGTTAGGAAACGCTGTCCCCTGCAAGACCGGAAGTCATTCTTATCACTCTGTAACTATTTCTCTGACTGTTGGCCACATCTTTCCTGTGGTGCACTTTTTCTGAATTATCCTTTTTATAATTTTCTCCTTCCTCTTTTTGTTAAAAGGAAAAGAATTATCCGAACAAAGCTTCTGAAATTTGTCTACTATCTTCTCTTCAAACAACAATCAAATGGAGCTATTGTTAGAAAGCCTGCAATAATATCCCAGTTAGATGTTAATCATCCTCTGCACACCGCACTTATCCAGTGTGTGGGGCCTTCAAGCAAAAATAACCAAAGTCTAAAAAGAAGCCTTTAATTAAAAGCAGTAATATATTTAAAGCAGTAACATATTTAAACACTTGTGATTGTTTAAGCATATTGTTGTGAAATATCACATTGAAAATTTCTTTGTTATAAACATTTCTTTCCCCCACAGGATTGAGAAGGTGGTGGGTGTGCTACCTTCTTGAACCGCTGCAGTGCCTAGGTGTAGGTACACCCATCATGCTGTTAGGGAGGGAATTCCAGGATTTTGACCCAGCGACAGTGAGGGAACAGTGATATATTTCCAAGTCAGGATGATGAGTGGCTTGGAGGGGAGCCTTCAGGTGGTGGGGTGTTCCCATGTGTCTGTTGCCCTTGACATTCTAGACGGTCTTGGGTTTAGGAGCTGCTGTTTCAGGAGCCTTGCTGAGGTGTCTCAGTCCGTCTTGAGGATGGTATTCACAGCTGCTACTGTGTGTGGAAGGAAGGAGTGTTTGTGGATGTGGTGCCAATCGAGCGGACTGCTTTGTTCTAGTTGGTGTCGAGCTTCTTGAGTTTTTGGAGCTGTACCCATCCAGGAAGGTGGAGAATATTTAGAACATTAGAGCACGGGCTCTTTGGCCTTCAATGTTGTGCCGAGCTATGTCCAAACCTAAGATCAAGCTATCCCATCCCCTATCGTTCTGGTG
This sequence comes from Sphyrna mokarran, assembly GCA_024679065.1. Taxonomy (NCBI): domain Eukaryota; kingdom Metazoa; phylum Chordata; class Chondrichthyes; order Carcharhiniformes; family Carcharhinidae; genus Sphyrna; species Sphyrna mokarran. Next base: position 43,756,182 of record JAGIQG010000022.1, read on the forward strand.
TGCTCCATGTGCCTATCCAATAACTGCTTGAAAGTTCTTAAAGTGTCCGACCCCACTATCACAGCAGACAGTGCACTCCACACCCCAACCACTCTTTGAATAAAGAAGCTACCTATAACATCCCTCCTCTATCTCCCACCATGAACTTTATAGTTACGCCTCCTAGTAACAGCTACATCCACTTGAAGAAATAATCTCTGAACATCCACTCTATCTATCCCCCTCATCATCTTACAAATTTCTATTAAATCACCTGTTAGCCTCCTCCACTGTAAAGAGAAAAGCCTCAGTTCCCTCAATCTTTCCTCATAAATCCTACCTTCCAAACCAGGCAGCATTATTGTCACAAGTAAGGCTTACATTAACACTGCAATGAAGTTACTGTGAAAATCCCCTAGTTGCCGCACTCTGGCACCCGTTTGGGTACACTGAGGGAGAATTTAGCATGGCTGATGCACCCTAACTAGCATGTTTTTCGGACTGTGGGAGGAAACTGGAACATCCAGAGGAAACCCACGCAGACACGGTGAGAGCATGCAGACTCCACATAGACAATGATCCTAGCCAGGATTCGAACCTGGGTCCTGACGCTGTGAGGCAGAAGTGCTAACCACTGTGCCACTGTGACTCCCTGTTCCCCTTGCTTAAGTAAAAATATTATTTAATTGCAGGCAGCTCCGAGAAGGTTCACTCGGGTGATCTCCAGTAAGGAGGGACTGTCTGATAAAGAAGATTAAACAGGTAGTGACTCTACCCATTGGAATTTCGAAGAATGAGGGGAGAATCTCAGTGGAATGTATTGGAGAGTTGACAGGGTAAGTGCTGAAAGACAGTTTCCCCTCATGGAGGAACAGAGGGAATAGTCTTAGAAGAAAGGGATGCCAATTTTGGACTGAAATTAGGGTGAATTTCTTCTCTGAGAGGGTTGAGAATCTTCGGAACTCCTTGCCACAGTGAGCCATGGGGAGTAGAGTACATGTACATTGAAAGTTGAGATAGATACGTATAGCTCAGTAAGGGTTCAGGGGAAAGGCAGGAAAGTGAATCTGAGGAACGTTCGATTGGCCATGATCCTAGAGAAAGGCAGAGTAGGCTTGAAGAGCCGAATGGCCTACTCCTGTCCCTATCTCTTATGGTCGCATGCATCAATCATAGCATACGCAGCTCAAATAATCAGGAAATGTTTAATAGACCAGGCATCTATTCTCGATCGCTGAGATGAGTGAAGGGGAGTGAGGGAGAATGTGAGGCTCGCTCCCACAGGAGGAATGGGGGAGAACGTGGGACTCGCTCCCGCAGGGGGAGAATGTGGGACTGGCTCCCGCAGGGGGAGAATGTGGGACTTGTTCCCGCAGGGGGAGAATGTGGGACTCGCTCCCGCAGGGGGAGAAAGTGAGACTCGCTCCCGCAGGGGGAGAACGTGGGACTCGTTCCCCAGGGGGAGAACGTGGGACTCGTTCCCGCAGGGGGAGAACGTGGGACTCGTTCCCGCAGGGGGAGAATGTGGGACTCGCTCCCGCAGGGTGAGAATGTGGGACTCGCTCCCGCAGGGGGAGAACGTGGGACTCGTTCCCGCAGGGGGAGAACGTGGGACTCGTTCCCGCAGGGGGAGAATGTGGGACTCGCTCCCGCAGGGTGAGAACGTGGGACTCGCTCCCGCAGGGGGAGAATGTGGGACTCGTTCCCGCAGGGGGAGAACGTGGGACTCGCTCACGCAGGGGGAGAATGTGGGACACGTTCCCGCAGGGGGAGAATGTGGGACTCGTTCCCGCAGGGGGAGAATGTGGGACTCGTTCCCGCAGGGGGAGAATGTGGGATTGCTCCCGCAGGGGGAGAATGTGGGACTCGTTCCCGCAGGGGGAGAATGTGGGACTCGTTCCCGCAGGGGGAGAATGTGGGACTCGTTCCCGCAGGGGGAGAATGTGGGACTCGCTCCCGCAGGGGGAGAATGTGGGACTCGTTCCCGCAGGGGGAGAATGTGGGACTCGCTCCCGCAGGGGGAGAATGTGGGACTCGCTCCCGCAGGGGGAGAACGTGGGACTCGTTCCCGCAGGGGGAGAACGTGGGACTCGTTCCCGCAGGGGGAGAACGTGGGACTCGTTCCCGCAGGGGGAGAATGTGGGACTCGCTCCCGCAGGGTGAGAACGTGGGACTCGCTCCCGCAGGGGGAGAACGTGGGACTCGTTCCCGCAGGGGGAGAACGTGGGACTCGCTCCCGCAGGGGGAGAACGTGGGACTCGTTCCCGCAGGGGGAGAATGTGGGACTCGCTCCCGCAGGGGGAGAATGTGGGACTCGCTCCCGCAGGGGGAGAACGTGGGACTCGTTCCCGCAGGGGGAGAACGTGGGACTCGTTCCCGCAGGGGGAGAATGTGGGACTCGCTCCCGCAGGGGGAGAACGTGGGACTCGCTCCCGCAGGGGGAGAATGTGGGACTCGTTCCCGCAGGGGGAGAACGTGGGACTCGCTCCCGCAGGAGAATGGGCTCGCTCCGCAGGGGGAGAATGTGGGACTCGTTCCCGCAGGGGGAGAATGTGGGACTCGTTCCCGCAGGGGGAGAATGTGGGACTCGCTCACACAGGGGGAGAATGTGGGACTCGTTCCCGCAGGGGGAGAATGTGGGACTCGTTCCCGCAGGGGGAGAATGTGGACTCGCTCCCGCAGGGAGAATGTGGCTCGTTCCCGCAGGGGGAGAATGTGGGACTCGTTCCGCGGGGAGAATGTGGGACTCGCTCCAAGGGGGAGATGTGGGACTCGCTCCCGCAGGGGGAAATGTGGGACCGTTCCGGGGGAAATGTGGGATCGTTCCCGCAGGGGGAGAATGTGGGCTCGCTCCGCAGGGGGAGAATGGGGACACGTTCCTGGAGGGGGAGACGTGGGACTCGCTCCCGCAGGGGGAGAACGTGGGACTCGCTCCCGCAGGGGGAGAACGTGGGACTCGCTCCCGCGGGGGAGAACGTGGGACTCGCTCCCGCAGGGGGAGAACGTGGGACTCGCTCATGCAGGGGGAGAACGTGGGACTCGCTCACGCAGGGGGAGAATGTGGGACTCGTTCCCGCAGGGGGAGAATGTGGGACTCGTTCCCGCAGGGGGAGAATGTGGGACTCGCTCCCGCAGGGGGAGAATGTGGGACTCGCTCCCACAGGGGGAGAACGTGGGACTGGCTCCCGCAGGGGGAGAACGTGGGACTCGCTCCCGCAGGGGGAGAATGTGGGACTCGCACCCGCAGGGGGAGTGGGAGAAGAACGTGGGACACACTCCCATGGGAGGAGAATGTGGGACTCGCTCCTATGGGGGAACTCTCTGCTGTACTCACTCACTCCATGGGGGAACTCTGCGCTGTTCTCACTCACTCCATGGGGGAACTCTGTGCTGTACTCACACCATGGGGGAACTCTGTGCTGTACTCACTCACTCCATGGGGGAACTCTGTGCTGTACTCACTCACTCCATGGGGGAACTCTGTGCTGTACTCACTCACTCCACGGGGGAACTCTGTGCTGTACTCACTCACTCCATGGAGGAGCTCTGTGCTGTACCCACTCACACCATGGGGGAACTCTGTGCTGTACTCACTCACTCCATGGGGGAACTCTGTGCTGTACTCACTCACTCCGCAGGGGAACTCTGTGCTGTATCTCACTGTACGGGGGAACTCTGTGCTGTACTCACTCACTCCATGGGGGAACTCTGTGCTGTACTCACTCACTCCACGGGGGAACTCTGTGCTGTACTCACTCACTCCGCAGGGGAACTCTGTGCTGTACTCACTCACTGCACGGGGGAACTCTGTGCTGTACTCACTCACTCCGCGAGGGAACTCTGTGCTGTCTCACTCACTCCGCGGGGGAACTCTGTGCTGTACTCACTCACTCCAGGGGGAACTCTGTGCTGTACTCACTCACTGCACGGGGGAACTCTGTGCTGTACTCACTCACTCCATGGGGGAACTCTGTGCTGTACTCACTCACTCCGCGAGGGAACTCTGTGCTGTTCTCACTCACTCCGCGGGGGAACTCTGTGCTGTACTCACTCACTCCATGGGGGAACTCTGTGCTGTACTCACTCACTCCATGGGGGAACTCTGTGCTGTACTCACTCACTCCACGGGGGAACTCTGTGCTGTACTCACTCACTCCATGGAGGAGCTCTGTGCTGTACCCACTCACACCATGGGGGAACTCTGTGCTGTACTCACTCACTCCATGGGGGAACTCTGTGCTGTACTCACTATTCCACCGGGAGTTCTGTGCTGTGGGTTTTGCTCCCATGGGGAAGAATGTGGGATTTGCTCCCACAGGAGGAGTGGAGGAGAATGTGGGACTCGCTCGCCTAGTGGGGAGTGGGGGAGAATGTGGGACTCGCTCCCTGGGGATTGGGTATATTTACATAATATAAATATTCCATCACATTCCTGACACGTGCCCTGTAGATGGTGGACAGACTTTGGGAGTCAGGAAGTTAGTTACACGCCACTATCCTATCCTCTGGCATTCTATTTTAACCACAGTATTTATAAGGCTAATCCAGTTCAGTTTCTAGTCAATAATAACCCTCAATACATTGATAGTGGGGGATGTTAAAACCATTGAAGGCCAATTCTTTAAATTCTGTCTTGTTGGAGATGGTCTAAAACTTTGAACATCGGAAATGAGCCACCAAAAAGATACTGGGCTGATTTTTTAATAAACTATGTTTTTAATGCTTTCATCCTTTGTTTTACAGATTGGCTCCCCTCATTGCTCACTCATGGTTAGTTGTTCCCATCATTTGTTTAAATGCTGGCCATTCCCCTTAGGTTTAGTTTGTACCTTCCCCATTTCTTTCTGAACTGTAGATTTTCTGCTGTCTTATTTAGGCTCAATGCACAACGTAAATGAAAGGGTTAAAAGCACCTAAATCACTGAATTCAGCAGAGTTCCCCCATGGAGTGAGTGAGTACAGCACAGAGATCCCCCATGGAGTGAGTGAGTACAGCACAGAGCTCCCCCATGGAGTGAGTGAGTACAGCACAGAGCTCCCCCATGGAGTGAGTGAGTACAGCACAGAGTTCCCGCATGGAGTGAGTGAGTACAGCACAGAGTTCCCCCATGGAGTGAGTGAGTACAGCACAGAGTTCCCCATGGAGTGAGTGAGTACAGCACAGAGTTCCCCCATGGAGTGAGTGAGTACAGCACAGAGCTCCCCCATGGAGTGAGTGAGTACAGCACAGAGTTCCCCCATGGAGTGAGTGAGTACAGCACAGAGTTCCCCCATGGAGTGAGTGAGTACAGCACAGAGTTCCCCCATGGAGTGAGTGAGTACAGCACAGAGTTCCCCCATGGAGTGAGTGAGTACAGCACAGAGTTCCCCATGGAGTGAGTGAGTACAGCACAGAGTTCCCCATGGAGTGAGTGAGTACAGCACAGAGTTCCCCCATGGAGTGAGTGAGTACAGCACAGAGTTCCCCCATGGAGTGAGTGAGTACAGCACAGAGTTCCCCCATGGAGTGAGTGAGTACAGCACAGAGTTCCCCCATGGAGTGAGTGAGTACAGCACAGAGTTCCCCCGCGGAGTGAGTGAGTACAGCACAGAGTTCCCCCATGGAGTGATACAGCACAGAATTCCCCCATGGAGTGAGTGAGTACAGCACAGAGTCCCCCATGGAGTGAGTGAGTACAGCACAGAGTTCCCCCTGGAGTGAGTACAGCACAGAATTCCCTCATGGAGTGAGTGAGTACAGCACAGAGTTCCCCCATGGAGTCAGTACAGCACAGAGTTCCCCATGGAGTGAGTGAGTACAGCACAGAGCTCCCCCATGTAGTGAATGAGTACAGCACAGAGTTCCCCCATGGAGTGAGTGAGTACAGCACAGAGTTCCCCCATGGAGTGAGTGAGTACAGCACAGAGTTCCCCCATGGAGTGAGTGAGTACAGCACAGAGTTCCCCCATGGAGTGAGTGAGTACAGCACAGAGTTCCCCCATGGAGTGAGTAAGTACAGCACAGAGCTCCCCCATGGAGTGAGTAAGTACAGCACAGAGCTCCCCCATGGAGTGAGTGAGTACACTCACTTGTGTGTACTTGTGTGTACACTTGTTTTCGTTAGAAAGGAGGCGGCTAAGAGGGGACCTTATCGAAACATATAAGATGATTAGACAGTGATAGCCTTTTTCCTAGGATGGAGAAAGCTAGCACGAGGGGACACAGCTTTAAATTAAGGGGTGATCGTTATAGGACGGATATCAGAGATAGGTTCTTTACCCAAAGGGTGGTTAGGGAGTGGAATGCCCTGCCTGCAGCAGTTGTAGATGCGCCAAGTTTGGTGGCGTTAAGAGGTTAGTTGATAAGTATATGGAAGAGAAGGGAATGGTTTAGTTTGAAGGGGCATTGCTTTTTATATTGGTTGGCGCAACATCGAAGGCCGAAGGGCCTGTTCTGTGCTGTAATATTCTATGTTCTATATTCTATGAGTACAGCACAGAGTTCCCCCATGGAGTGAGTGAGTACAACACAGAGTTCGTCCATGGAGTGAGTGAGTACAGCACAGAGTTCCCCCATGGAGTGAGTGAGTACAGCACAGAGTTCCCCCTGGAGTGAGTGAGGAGTGCAGTGAGTGAGTACAGCACAGAGTGAGTGAGTACCAGTTCCAGTAGTGAGTGAGTACAGCACAGTTCCCCATGGAGTACAGCACAGAGTTCCCCCATGGTGTGAGTACAGCACAGAGTTCCCCCGCAGAGTGAGTGGGTACAGCACAGAGTTCCACCATGGAGTGAGTGAGTACAACACAGAGTTCGTCCATGGAGTGAGTGAGAACAACACAGAGTTCCCCCATGGAGTGAGTGAGTACAGCACAGAGTTCCCCCAGTACAGCACAGAGTTCCCCCATGGGTGAGTACAGCACAGAGTTCACCCGCAGAGTGAGGGTACAGCACAGAGCTCCCCCATGGAGTGAGTGAGTACAGCACAGAGTTCCCCCATGGAGTGAGTGAGAACAACACAGAGTTCCCCCAAGGAGTGAGTGAGTACAGCACAGAGTTCCCCCATGGTGTGAGTACAGCACAGAGTTCCCCCATGGAGTGAGTGAGTACAGCACATAGTTCCCCGATGGAGTGAGTGAGAACAACACAGAGTTCCCCCAAGGAGTGAGTGAGTACAGCACAGAGTTCCCCCATGGAGTGAGTACAGCACAGAGTTCCCCCGCGGAGTGAGTGAGTACAGCACAGAGATCCCCCGCGGAGTGAGGGAGTACAGCACAGAGTTCCCCCATGGAGTGAGTGAGTACAGCACAGAGTTCCCCCATGGAGTGAGTACAGCACATAGTTCCCCCATGGAGTGAATGAGAACAGCACAGAGTTCCCCCATGGAGTGAGTGATTACAGCACAGAGTTCCCCCACGTAGTGAGTGAGTACAGCACAGAGCTCCCCCACGTAGTGAGTGAGTACAGCACAGAGTTCCCCCATGGAGTGAGTGAGTACAGCACAGAGTTCCCCATGGTGTGAGTACAGCACAGAGTTCCCCCATGGATGAGTGAGTACAGCACAGAGTTCCCCCATGAGTGAGTGAGTACAGCACAGAGTTCCCCATGGTGTGAGTACAGCACAGAGTTCCCCCATGGAGTGAGTGAGTACAGCACAGAGTTCCCCCATGGAGTGAGTTACAGCACAGAGTTCCCCCATGGATGAGTGAGTACAGCACAGGTCCCCCGTGGGTGAGTGATTACAGCACGAGTTCCCCACGTAGTGATGTACAGCAAGAGCTCCCCCACGTTACAGCACAGAGTTCCCCCATGGAGTGAGTGAGTACAGCACAGATTCCCCCATGGAGTGAGTGAGTACAGCGAGTTGAGTATTTCCCCCGAGTGAGTGAGTACAGCACAGAGTTCCCCGGAGTAGTGAGTACAGCACAGAGTTCCCCCAAGTGCACAGAGTTCCCCCATGGAGTGAGTGAGTACAGCACAGAGTTCCCCCATGGTGTGAGTACAGCAGAGAGTTCCCCCGCGGAGTGAGTGAGTACAGCACAGAGTTCCCCATGGAGTGAGTGAGTACAGCACAGAGTTCCCCCAGGAGTGAGTGAGTACAGCACAGAGTTCCCCCAGTGAGTACAGCACAGAGTTCCCCCATTTACAGCACAGAGTTTGAGTGAGTACAGCACAGAGTTCCCCGCGGAGTGAGTGAGTACAGCACAGAGTTCCCCCATGGTGTGAGTACAGCAGAGAGTTCCCCCGCGGAGTGAGTGAGTACAGCACAGAGTTCCCCATGGAGTGAGTGAGTACAGCACAGAGTTCCCATGGAGTGAGTGAGTACAGCACAGAGTTCCCCCGTGGAGTGAGTGATTACAGCACAGAGTTCCCCCACGAGTGAGTGAGTACAGCACAGACTCCCCCGTAGTGATGAGTACAGCACAGAGTTCCCCCATGGAGTAGTGAGTGAGTTCCCCCATGGAGTGACGCACAGAGTTCCCCATGGAGTGGTGTGAGTACAGCACAGAGTTCCCCCATGGAGTGAGTGAGTACAGCACAGAGTTCCCCCATGATCGAGTAATTGAGTGAGTACAGCACAGAGTTCCCCCATGGAGTGAGTGAGTACAGCACAGAGTTCCCCCATGGTGTGAGTACAGCACAGAGTTCACCCGCAGAGTGAGTGGGTACAGCACAGAGCTCCCCCATGGAGTGAGTGAGTACAGCACAGAGTTCCCCCATGGAGTGAGTGAGAACAACACAGAGTTCCCCCAAGGAGTGAGTGAGTACAGCACAGAGTTCCCCCATGGTGTGAGTACAGCACAGAGTTCCCCCATGGAGTGAGTGAGTACAGCACAGAGTTCCCCCATGGAGTGAGTGAGTACAGCACAGAGTTCCCCCGCGGAGTGAGTGAGTACAGCACAGAGTTCCCCCATGGTGTGAGTACAGCACAGAGTTCCCCCGCGGAGTGAGTGAGTACAGCACAGAGTTCCCCCATGGAGTGAGTGAGTACAGCACAGAGTTCCCCCATGGAGTGAGTGAGTACAGCACAGAGTTCCCCCATGGTGTGAGTACAGCACAGAGTTCCCCCATGGAGTGAGTGAGTACAGCACAGAGTTCCCCCATGGAGTGAGTGAGTACAGCACAGAGTTCCCCCGCGGAGTGAGTGAGTACAGCACAGAGTTCCCCCATGGTGTGAGTACAGCAAGAGTTCCCCCGCGGAGTGAGTGAGTACAGCACAGAGTTCCCCCATGGAGTGAGTGAGTACAGCACAGAGTTCCCCCATGGAGTGAGTGAGTACAGCACAGAGTTCCCCCGTGGAGTGAGTGAGTACAGCACAGAGTTCCCCCACGTAGTGAGTGAGTACAGCACAGAGTGGGGTGTGACAGAGTTCCCCCATGGAGTGAGTGAGTACAGACAGAGTTCCCCTGTGGGTTATGGAGTGAGTGAGTACAGCACATAGTTCCCCATGGAGTGAGTGAGAACAACACAGAGTTCCCCCAGGATGAGTGAGTACAGCACAGAGTTCCCCCATGGAGTGAGTACAGCACAGAGTTCCCGCGGAGTGAGTGAGTACAGCACAGAGCCCCGCGGAGTGAGGAGTACAGCACAGAGTTCCCCCATGGAGTGAGTGAGTACAGCACAGAGTTCCCCCATGGAGTGAGTACAGCACATAGTTCCCCCATGGAGTGAATGAGAACAGCACAGAGTTCCCCCATGGAGTGAGTGATTACAGCACAGAGTTCCCCCAGTAGTGAGTGAGTACAGCACAGAGCTCCCCCACGAGTGAGTGAGTACAGCACAGAGTTCCCCCATGGATGGTGAGTACAGCACAAGTTCCCCCATGGTGTGAGTACAGCACAGAGTTCCCCCATGGTGTGAGTACACACAGAGTTCCCCCTGGAGTGAGTGAGTACAGCACAGAGTTCCCCCATGGTGTGAGTACAGCAGAGAGTTCCCCCGGAGTGAGTGAGTACAGCACAGAGTTCCCCCATGGAGTGAGTGAGTACAGCACAGAGTTCCCCCATGGAGTGAGTGAGTACAGCACAGAGTTCCCCTGGGTGAGTACAGCAAGAGTTCCCCCAGAGTGAGTGAGTACAGCACAGAGTTCCCCCGTAGTGTACAGCACAGAGTTCCCCATGGTGAGTACAGCACAGTTCCCCCATGGAGTGAGTGAGTACAGCAGAGGTGTTTTCATGGTGTGAGTACAGCACAGAGTTCCCCCATGGAGTGAGTGAGTACAGCACAGAGTTCCCCCATGGTGTGAGTACAGCAGAGAGTTCCCCCGCGAGGGTGAGTACAGCACAGAGTTCCCCATGGAGTGAGTGAGTACAGCACAGAGTTCCCCCAGGAGTGAGTACGCACAGAGTTCCCCCAGGAGTACAGCAAGTTCCCCATTAGAGTTAGTGAGTGAGTACAGCACAGAGTTCCCCCGCGGAGTGAGTGAGTACAGCACAGAGTTCCCCCATGGTGTGAGTACAGCAGAGAGTTCCCCCGCGGAGTGAGTGAGTACAGCACAGAGTTCCCCCATGGAGTGAGTGAGTACAGCACAGAGTTCCCCCAGGAGTGAGTGAGTACAGCACAGAGTTCCCCCGTGGAGTGAGTGATTACAGCACAGAGTTCCCCCACGTAGTAGTGAGTACAGCACAGACTCCCCCATGAGTGAGTGAGTACAGCCAGAGTTCCCCCATGGAGTGAGTGAGTACAGCACAGAGTTCCCCCATGGAGTGAGTGAGTACAGCAGAGAGTTCCCCCGCGGAGTGAGTGAGTACAGCACAGAGTTCCCCCATGGAGTGAGTGAGTACAGCACAGAGTTCCCCATGGAGTGAGTGAGTACAGCACAGAGTTCCCCCATGGTGTGAGTACAGCACAGAGTTCCCATGCGGTCATGGAGTGAGTGAGTACAGCACAGAGTTCCCCATGGAGTGAGTGAGTACAGCACAGAGTTCCCCCCATGGAGTGAGTGAGTACAGCACAGGTTCCCCCATGGAGTGATGGTGGGTTTGGTGAGTGAGTACAGCACAGGGTTCCCCCATGGTTGTGAGTACAGCACAGAGTTCCCCATGGAGTGAGTGAGTACAGCACAGAGTTCCCCCATGGAGTGAGTGAGTACAGCACAGAGTCCCCCGTGAGTGAGTACAGCACAGAGTTCCCCCAGTGTGGTGGGTTCCTGGAGTGGTGAGTACACAAAGTTCCCATGGAGTGAGTGAGTACAGCACAGAGTTCCCCCATGGAGTGAGTGAGTACAGCACAGAGTTCCCCCATGGAGTGAGGTACAGAAGAGTTCCCCCATGGAGTGAGTGAGTACAGCACAGAGTTCCCCGGTGAGTGAGTACAGCACAGAGTTCCCCGGAGTGAGTGAGTACAGCACAGAGTTCCCCCATGGAGTGAGTGAGTACAGCACAGAGTTCCCCATGAGTGAGTGAGTACAGGTGATGAGTACAGCACAGAGTTCCCCCATGGAGTGAATGAGTACAGCACAGAGCTCCCCCATGGAGTGAGTGAATACAGTCCCCATGGAGTGAATACAGTACACAGTTCCCTTGGGAGCTACGTGAAAAAGTAAAATACTACAGATCTGAAAAAAAATAGAAAATGCTGGAAAATCTCAGCAGCTCTAACAGCATTTTTGGAGAGAGAATGTATCGAGTCTAGATTATCCTTTGTCGGACCGACTATAAAAATGTTCTCACACAGATCTTCTTTCAATTATATCCAATAAAATTCAAACAAAGTTCAATCAGAGTGTCTACCTTACATGACATATTCAAGTTGACAAGACAGGCTACCCTCTTCCGCTCTTGGGCTTGATGTACATGATCCAATCTGAAAGGACCAGGCATTGCACTCAGCCCTTCCTCCAATGCGTGATCTCGTTTGCAACTTAGCCAAAAGGCCTAGAAGCCATATTAAGAAACTGCTTCAAATAAAGCATCAGTGTAACCTCATTGATTTCTATCAAATATCAGATTAGCAAAACCACATTTGATCTTAGCCAAAAGGCTGAGATTTCCACTTACATTTCCAAATGGACAGCACAAACTCCATGGGGGAACTCTGTGATGTACTCACTCACTCCATGGGGGAACTCTGTGCTGTACTCACTCACTCCATGGGGGAACTCTGTGATGTACTCACTCACTCCATGGGGGAACTCTGTGCTGTACTCATTCACTCCATGGGGGAACTCTGTGCTGTACTCACTCACTCCATGACTAAAGAATGGGGATGAGAACTCTGATAGTCACAGGGTAATAGCCACAACAGCAGGGATCATATTTGATGTGGCAGTGTAGATGTGTTTCATTAGTAATTATTCATTATAATTAGACAAGCTTAGAATGGCTGTAACTGGTTAATTATGTTCATGAAGTAATCAAAACTATTGGTTGGTCAATGACGTCAGAACAAATGTGCACTTGTGATTGGTATATGCAATTCACTCATAGGATAAGCAAAAATCTACCTACCCATGCCATGTATCACTCGGGGAGTCTGTACGCCACCATGTGCAGACTTCCTCACTATAGCCTGAATAACAACCAATTTTACTAGCTCTAAAAGCTTGGTCTGGGCTATTGTGAATTCCAATTCCACAACAAAATGTAGGAAAAGTATGACCACAGAAGTGTGTTGGTGACATTGTGACAGTGGAATTGTGCCTTACAGCAAATAAAAACTACACAACAGGAAGTATACGCAAGACATTTAGTTGATGTCATGTATACGTTCAAAGTGAGCTATATCGGCTGAGGGGGGTCCATACAATTCCCCTTCCTTCAGTTCACTGTGGCTGGAAGGTCTTAGACACTGACCTTCCCCCATTGTGCCTCTGCAACCGCTACTCCGAGGTTTAATCCCTCGGCACGTAGTCCTGGGCATTGGAATGTGTCAGTCTGCAACACTTGGTCGAGGATAACTCTTTGGACTGGAAGGCTAACAAGTTTCAGGCAGATCAAAGAGCATCTTCACCGAGTTGATGACCCTCCAGCAGCAATTGCTGTTTGTCTCAGTCCCTGGGAACAGCTCGTACGGCTCAGAGTCCTGCATCACGGAGCAGCTCGGAATGAACTTCGACAATAACCACTCATCCTCCCTGGGCTACCATTGCAAAGGCATCTTCCACAAGAAAGCGGACAATGGTCTCTTCCCCACCATCGTCACCACAAGGGCACTGTGTGGATTGGGTGAGACTGCCGGCATGTAGAACAGATCTGACAGGGAAGGCCTTTCTCACCACCAACCAAGCTGGGTCTTGCTGCTTGTTTGAAAGTTCTGGTGATGAGCATTCAGAAGATTTTGACAGTCTGTTCAGGAACCGTCTGACCACCATCTCCTTTTCCCGTAGGCTGTTATGTGCAGACTACTGCCTGATGGATTTGTGATCAAAGGTGTTACTCCACATAAATTTAGAAATTGTGGAACAGCACGGACCAAATGATTGGAACATATTGTGGTAATTTGACCAGACCCATCCTTCACAACACACAACTGTATTGCAACATCTTGGAGTGCAACTCGTTCTGTGTAGACAATTTAAATACCAGCGTACCCGTTTGTAATGACTGTTTTGAAATATCCCTAATATTTCTTTGACTATTGAAGCACTCATAGTCACTTTTATGTAGAAAACTTGAACTTTGTGCAATGGATAGCCATTTTGAAATGTTTGTAGTGTGTTTTGATATTTTACAAATAAATATATTTTTTGCAAAAAAAAAAGCTGATGTCACATGGTGACATGACAGAGAGTCAGGTACTGTTTTAGGTCAGAGATGTTCAATGACACTAAATACCATTCCCAGGGACATCACTCCCTCCATCACCAACGGCAGCAGTGGCAAGATACATTGCAAGTTAACAAGGCTCCTCTAACAACAACTTCCAAATCTGTGGTTTCTATCACCTCAAAGAACAACAGATATAGGGGATCACCACCACCTACAAATTCCCATGCAGCCCACCTACATCCTGACTTGGAACTGTATCACTGCTCCTTCACTGTTGCTGAGTCAAAATCCCAGCACTCCCTCCCTAATGCAACATGGGTGTAGCTATTACCACAGAGGTAGTGATATGCAGCAGGTAGTGATACGCAATGGATGCCTGCCATGCTAATAAACTTCTTTTTGAAAAGACAATTTCCCAACGCATTTCCTGAGATCAGTCAGTTCCTCATTTGAAACAAAATCAGTGAATGTGCAATCTTTACGAAACAAAATAGTTTATGTTCTACAAAAAAAGAAAAAGTTTGCTTAGGAGGAAGTTAAGTTGACAATATGAGGAGGAAAGAGGATTGCTGATGAATGGTTCACACATTACGCATCCGTATATCCTCTTTGTAAATATTGCCTGTCCTTTTGGAAATATCCAGCATTCTCTACGTGCACTTCTCAATAGATTGAGTGATGAACTTTACATCTCCATTTTAAAATGAATTTTACATGGAAAAATATGGGTCAAAAATTGAAGGGAAAAATGTTCCCTTATGCATCAGATACATCAACGTTGCCCAATAAAGTGCAACATCATTTCAGTCTCATTCACTAACTTCACTAGAAAACAGCTTTCACTCATTCACACAAAGGAGTCACACATATGTATTTACTTAATGATAGCTTGCTTTGTTACAGCATGTACTGTAATCAAATATCCCAAGGCCCAAGAAAAACTGATGCACTGTGTCACATACTAGGGCAGGTGACCAAAAGCTTGGTCCAAGAGGTAGGTTCAATGAAAGTGAAAGCGAGGTAGAAAGGTGACTTGTGCCTTGCAGTTAGTGGACAGGTTTTGCAGAGTCAGGAGCTAAGTTGCTCTCCTCAGGACTCCTAGTCTCTGACGTTTGTTGTAGTCACAGTTTTTACATGGCCAGTTCAGTCTCTTTCTGGTCAATGATAGTCCCAGTGATGTTAATAGTAGGGGATTCGGTGATGTTAATGCTGTTGAATTACAGTTGGAATAGTGGGAGTTACAGATAGTTCTATGGCCTGGTAGGTATAGGTATGATCGGTGCAACTTGTGGACTGAAGGGCCTGTTTGTGCTGTAATGTTCTATGTTCTATGTATGTTCTATGAATGTCAAGGAGAGATCTATATGAATGGCAGAGCAGGCTTGATGGGCTGAATGGCCTACTCCTGTTCCATGTTCCTAGCCACATCTAAATTGGACTCCTGAAGGACCACATGTGGCCAATTTTGGGCAACACTGATCTAAACTAGGGCTGGGCTACGAAGCCTCCAAGATTGCTCTGGAGTCTCAAGGAATTAAATTGGAGCAATCTCTGATAAAGAGTATTAGGATGTTTGTAAAAATTGTCTTTTTTCAAATTTTCTTTTCCTAGTTGGAGAAAGGAAAGATGGCGGATTAATCAAAAGTCAAGCATCATTGATTCCAATGACTTGCCTTGCGATGTAATGAAACCGTCAGGATTTTACCCAGCTGGAGTAACAAACCCTACACTATGTTTGGAGAATAGTTTGCCTCAAACAGGGACCCCCTGAACAGGTCATAGCTGACGTGAACTTTAGGCCAGAATACACGATAATTTAAAGTCACTTAATTCTGTCCTGGCACAGGCCAAGCTGAGGTATTATTTCAAACTGCATCTTGCTGACCTCTGTCACGTTGTTGGGAAGGTGGGCTTTTCCATTACTAGTGGGTCAGCCATTTTGATGCATCCAGGAGCATAAGTGGATTGGGTAGACATTACTTTCACTGTGGCAAGACATTGGATAAGGTTCCTCATGCAAGACTTCTTGAAAAAGTGAGAGGGCATGGGATCCAAGTGGATCCAGAACTGGCTTGCCGGCAGAAGGCAGAGAGTGCTTGTGGATGGTCTTTTTCTGCATGGAGGTCAGTCACCAGTGGAGTGCCCCAGGGATCTGTTCTGGGACCCCTGCTGTTTGTCATTTTCATAAATGACCTGGATGAGAGAGCAGAGGGATGGGTTGGTAAGTTTGCTGACGACACGAAGTTAGTGGTGTTGTGGATGGTCTGGAGGGACGTCAGAAGTTGCAGCGAGACATAGATAGGATGCAAGACGGGGCGGAGAAGTGGCAGATGGACTTCAACACGGATAAATGTGTAGTGATCCATTTTGGCAGGTCCAATGGGATAAAGAAATATAATATCAAGGGCAGGACTCTTAGTGGTGCAGAGGATCAGAAGGACCTGAGTCCATAGGACTCTTAAATCGACTTCGCAGGTGGAGATGTGGTCAAGAAGGCGTATGGTTTACTAGCCTTCATTAATCGAGGGATTCAGTTTAGGAGTCGGGAGATAATGCTGCAACTTTATAAGACCCTTGTCAGACCCCACTTGGTGTACCCTGCGCAGTTCTGGTTGCCTCACTACAGGAAGGATGTGAGAGCTATTGAAAGGGTGCAGAAGAGATTTACAAGGATGTTGCCTGGATTGGGTGGCATGTCTTATGAGGATAGGTTGAAGGAGCTCAGTCTTTTTTCCCTGGAGAGACGAAGGATAAGCGGTGACCTGATAGAGGTTTATAAAATGTTGACAGGTATAGATAGAGTGGATTCTCGGAGGCTATTTCCCAGGGCTGAAATGGTCGCTACGAGAAGACGCCGGTTTAAGGTGCTGGGGAGCAAGTACAGAGGAGATGTTAGAGGTAAGTTTTTTCACTCAGAGGGTGGTGAGTGAGTGGAATCGGCTGCCGTCGGTGGTGGTAGTGGCGAACTCGTTGGGGTCTTTTAAGAGACTTCTGGATGAGTATATGGGATTTAATGGGATTGAGGGTTATAAATAGGCCTGGTAGGTATGGATACGATCAGCGCAACTTGTGGGCCGAAGGGCCTGTTTGTGCTGTTATGTTCTATGTTTTAACTAGGACATATACAGGAACCAGTGCAGGAGTGTTCCAGCCACATTACTGAATTAATCATCCAGACAGTTCTCACCATTCCAGCTGGAAATTTTATATTTAGTTCTTTTTTAAACAGGAAAGGAGACACTGGATTGTGACCATAAAGCTGTGGAATTATCTAAAAGCCAAACTGGATCCCTTTCGGAATCCTGCCATCCTTACCCAGTCTGGTGAGTGTGACTCCAGACCCACAGCAAGGTTGCTGGCTTCTAGCTGTTCTCTGGACGACCTCTTAAATATATCAAACTGCTACTTAGGATGGACAAAAAAAAAATGTCATTCTTGCCCGCGGCCAACTAGAAATGCTAAAAATACACTGCTGTTTATTCAACATCATATCAACAGAAGAAATGAACCCAGTCTCCCAATAGAGGTGGGAGTGAGCAAAGGCTGCACTGTGTACTTTTAAGGAAAAGTATTTCGTATGGTTAGAAATAACTAGCTGAATTGCCAGCCATAAAAACCTTGAAAACTGAAGGCAATTATTCAGATTAAAATTGGAATCCTTTATTCTTTGCAACATATTATGAAATATCCCATTTTATACACAGTTAACATTCTCGAGTGATTCGTCAGTAAATTAGTCATCTTAAACCCATAAAGATATACCTGAATTTTAATCTGAATAATTGCCTTCAAGTTTATTTGTCTGGCTAGTTACTTCTAAGCTTAAGAAATACTCTTCCATAAATGTACACAGGAAAGAGGAATGCAGTCTTCCCACATTCCCACCTCTGTTGGAAGATTATGGATTCAGGTTCCATTTCAAACAGTCCTGGCGCATGGGAGGAAGAATTCTGCTCTCTGAAATACTACGTTGATATCCAATAGGCTACTCATATACAAAGGAAGAGGAGTGCTGGGTTTTTCTACAAATCACATTCAGCCAGCCTCCACTGTCAGGTCAACATCAATTATTTGGGGCGGCATAGTGGCACAGTGGTTAGCACTGCTGCCTCACAGCACCAGGGACCCAGGTTCCAGTCTGTGTGTGGAGTTTGCACATTCTCCCCATGTCTGCGTGGGTTTCCTCCCACAGTCCAAATATGTGTAAGTTAGGTGACTGGTCATGTAAATTGCCCCTTAGTGCACTGGCAGGGTGAGGTTATAGGGATAGGGCTTGGTGAGATGGTGGACTTGATGGGTTGAATGGCCTCCTTCTGCACTGCAGGGTTTCGTTTACTTTGATTAAAATTCAGAGATCTTTCAATGCTGAAGTAGGAAATGAAAGAAAGATTTTCATTCCTAAAACAGCATTTTCCACAACCTTAGGACATCTTAAAACACCTTACAGCCAATTGGGCACTTTTGAAGTGATGTGATTGGAAAATTCGTAAACTAAGTGTGGCACAGCAAGTTCCTACATACGTCAATGAGGTGAATGACCAGATAACCTATTTTATTACATTGGTTGAGGGATAGATTTTGATCAGAACAGAAAGAAGAACACCACAGTTTCTTTACAAATAGTTCAATGGGATTCTTTGCTTCCACTTGAACGCATCATTTCAACATCAGATCTGAAAAACAGCACCTTCCACACTCCCCCAATACTGCACTGAAGTGTTGGCCTAGGTTTTGTGCTGAATTCTCTTAGTAGGGCTTTAACCTCAAAATGATCTGATAACGTCTCATAAGATCTGGACAAAAACAGGTGGCACAGCGGAACAGTGGTTAGCACTGCTGCCTTAGCACCAGGGACCAGGATTCAATTCCTGACTTGGGCTAGCGTCTGTGTGGAGTTTGTATGTTCTCCCTACGTCGTGGAGTTTGTATATTCTCCCTGTCTCAGAGAGAGGAAACTGGAGCACCCAGGGTTTCCTCCAGGTACTCCGGTTTCCTCTTTCAGTCCAAAGATGTGGATTGGTCATGCTAAATTACCTCTTTGTGACAAGGGGACTAGCTAGGGTAAATGAATGGCATTATGGGGATAGGGTCTAGGTGGGATTGTGGTCGGTGCAGACTCGATGGGCTGAATGGCCTCCTTCTGCATTGTAGGCGTCTATGATTGTGTGAAAACCCACCCGTTCCTTGCCAGTTTTCAGTCAGAATGTGACACTCGATCATTTTTTAATAAGGTTCCGCCCACTGTTTCCACAGATGTGAAGGAAAAGGCAAATGTTACATTCTGCTATACTGAACAAAGCAGCAAGATACTATCAGCATGTATAAAGCGCATCATCAGACAAGAACAAATAATTATTGGGCAGTTCAACAGTCTTGGATTCCTAAAAGAAGCAGATTTTTAAAGATAAGTACTGTTTGACCAATTTTGTATAGACATTTGGAAAGATACAGGAGGAAAGGCAAGAGGCTGAAATCTGTGCTGTGAAATTCTATGCTTCAATAACTATATTGCTTAAAACCTTCAGTAAGTTTCAAAACAGGGAAGGCCTAGAAACTAATGAATAAATAACTCGGTTAAATGGACAAAGCAATAGAAGATTTCTCTTTTCCGAGATAGAGAATAAATGAAGCTTTTTATTTTGAAAATGTGAGAGGGCGGGCTGAAGGTTTTGCTGGGGTGGTAGGGGTTGTAAGACCTAAATTAAACTGCAACTTGCAAAACAAGCTTGCAACATGTAGAATGTGAGCGCAGGAAGAGGTCACTTCTGTAATCTCTTTCACAGTGCTGTGGTATCACAGACCTCTTAAAGAGAAGATTACAGTGCTCTTTCCCCATGTGAATCTGACTTAATACCAGCTTCATGCAGCAGTGTATTCAGGAAGCTTACTGAATCACACAACAGGATAAAAAGAAGAGGTGGTTTGACCCATCATGGATGGGTGGATCGATTCTCTGGAAAAGCGATCCATTTGGTTCCACTGTCAATTTCCCCATTCCCCTTTCATTGTTCAATATGTACAGCATGCTGGCATAATGGTTAGCACTGCTGCCTCACAGCGCCAAGAATCTGGAGTTTGCTACTCGTGTGGAGTTTGCACATTCTCCCCGTATCTGCATGGGTTTCTTCCGGGTGCTCCAGTTTCCTCCCACAGGCTGGTTAGATGCATTGGCCATTCTCCCTCAGTGTGCCCGGACTGTGGCGACCAGGGGAATTTCACAGTAACTTCATTGCAGTGTTAATGCTCTTTCTTACTTGTGAGTAATAAATAAATTTTAATTTTAATTTCCAAATATTTGCTCACTATTTCCACGTGGTGCTGTGTGTCAAAATTATTAGCAACCCCATTGTTCAGGTTTAATGACAATTACATTGTTAATCCAGAGATAGGTGTTTACACACCTATGAATATGGATATAGAACTAAAGGGCACAGCCTCAAAATAAGGGATGGGGAGGCAGTTTAGAACAGAGTTGAAGAGAAACTTCTTCACTCAAAGTGTGGTGAATCTCTGGAATTCTGTGCCCATTGAAGTGGTGGAGGCATCCTTGTTGAATCATAGGATCCTACAGTGCAGAAAGAGGCCCTTCGGCCCATTGAGTCTGCAACGAACACAATCCCACCCAGTCCCTACCCCCATATCCCTATATATTATACCCACTAATCCCTCTAACCTACACATCCCTGGACACTAAGGGGCAATTTCTTAGCACAGCCAATCAACCTAACCCGCACATCTTTGGACTGTGGGAAGAAACTGGAGTTTCCAAGCAGACATGAGGAGAATGTGCAAACTCCACACAGACAGTGACTTGAGCCAGGAATCGAACCCAGGACCTTGGAGCTGTGAAGTGGCAGTGCTAACCACTGTGCTACCGTACCGTGCCGCGTATATATTTAAGTCATGGGTAGATAGATTTCTGATAGACAAGGGAATTAAGGGTTATGGGGAGAAAGCGGGAAAGTGGAACTTCAGATCAGCCATGACCTTATTGAATGGCAGGGAAGGCTCTAGGGTTGAATGAACTCCTGCTCGTATTTCTTATGTTCTTATCGATACCCAGAAGAGTATAAATATTCAGAAGAATATAAATGGGGATAGCTGGGACATAGGTGGAGTGGAATAGTGTTGATTCTGTAGTAAGTCAACATATCATGGAAAGACACTGTAGCAGTTTTTGACTTCTCCAACTGGTTTGGATCCATATAACAGTGTGTACGGACAATGCCACCCAGAACACGCTCTGTTATGCTAAGCTGGCTTCAAAACTGGGAATCTGCTTCATTCCCCTCAAGGTATCCCAAAACTTTAATGGACAGAAACAGATCATCAAATCGCCTCTCACCATATATCATCTAATCTTCTATCCCGTTTAAATAGAACAATATCTCCTACGCAATTTCTTTTTCCTTGATTCAAATTCCATATCTTCTCACGTCTTTGTGAAATGCTTTTTTTTTACATTAAAAACATTGTGTAAATCCAATGGTTGCAATTTCACTTCCTCACAGCGACCAGAGTTCTGTTCACCCGAGGGCCAGTGATCCTCAAACAGTTATAGGCCCCGTAAATCAGATAAAGAGATTGGAGTCTTGTTTTTCTTTTCGATCCTGCCAATCAGCAAGTCCCAAATCAAGACCAGCACCCAAACGTAAGGAGGAGGACTAGATTAGTCTCATACTCAAATGCTCAAGTATTTCCATGTGAGGGGGCAGTTTGAACCATGGTTCAGTGGTGGCAGGAATCTGAGCTAGGAGAATGGGGAGGAGGGGTGGTGGGGCAATTGTTCAAGCCCCACTCCAGAAACAATACAAACTGATACACCAGGGCTCTGAACAGATGAAGATGTCAGCTTTCAGACTGGACATTCAGTTGAAGTACTGTGTGCTCTCTCAGGTGAAGATTCCATTAGACTAAACAAAGAAGAGTAGGGAGTTCTTCCCCAAGCAATATGTATCTTCCAATCAAGATCACTGCTCTTTGATTGCATTACTGTTTGTGGATCCTACTGTGCACTGCAATGTTTCCGACATTATATACATCCCTTCCAACATGTAAGAGCAAAGGGATGGGCCGATGACATGTACAAACCGTTGTAGCTGATAGGGCAGATTGAGAAAGTGGTTAATAAAGCAAACCATAGAATCCCTACAGTGCAGAAGGAGGCCATTCAGCCCATCAAGCCCACATTGACTCTCCAAAATAAAGCCATCTAGCCACACCCCAACACCATCCCTATATCTCCATTTACCATGGTCAATCCACCTAACTTGCACATTTCCAGGTCACTAAGGAGCAAATTTAGCATGGCCATTCCTCCTAACTTGCACATCATTAGTTGGAATCCTGGGTTTTATCAAGAGGATGCCAGTGTTGACACAGTAAGATATCAGGACAATATCAGGACTTTAACTGTAAGCACAGTTAACTGTTAAGCACAGACTGTAAGCACAGTAAGAAGTCTCACAACACCTGTTGGATTTTGACCTGCTGTTCTGAGACTTCTTACTTTATGAAGAGGGACAGAAAGTGCACAGGCAAGGAAGGTATCTTATGCCTGTATCAAACTCTGGTTCTGGGCACCAACCACACTTTAGGGAGGATATGAAAGCTTTGGAGACAGTGCAGGAAAGATTCACGAGAATGGTTCAAATTGGAGATTGGAGAAGCTGGGCTATTCTTCTGGGAGGAGGTGGACAGGGTTATGAGTTTAAGTTCAGTTAAATTTTTATTTATTAGTCACAAGCAGGCTTACATTAACACTGCAGTGAAGTTACTGTGAAAATATGATAGATATGATAGAGGGATCAAGAACCAATTTAAGATGAATGGCAAAAGGAACACAGTTGACTGAAATGAGTGATGTGTTGTGGTGTGTTTCCATTCCTCTGTTTATGTATCTCTGTGTGTCTGTGTTGATAATTAGATTTTGTATCTAGTTGAATAGATATTGATGTGACAGTGGCTGCTGTCTGTTGCATCTTTGACCTGACATGTCCTCAGGCACTTTGTGATGGAGCCATAGTAGCTGAGCAGCAGCAAACAAGTGAAATGAACTCAGAAACCCCAAGTTGTTCATGTCAGTGTGAGAGATCACAGATAGCTACAAGAATAAGAAGAGTTGGTAATCGTGGAGGAATTCAACTTACTGCACACACTGGAAAAGGTGCAAAAAATATTTACTAGGATGTTACTGGGACTGGAAGGTTTGAATTATAAGGAGAGGCTCGATATATTGTGACTTTTCTACTTGGAGTGTAAAAAGATGAGTGGGTTGACCTTACAGAGGTTTAAAAAACCATGAGGGGCATAGATAACGTGGATAACCAAGACTTTTCCCCAGAGTAGGGGGAGTCCAAAACTAGATTGGTTTACGAAGGGAAAGATTTAAAAGGGACTGGAGGGGGAACTTTTTCACACAGAGGATGGTGCGTATGTGCAATGAGTGCCAAGGGAGGTGGTAGAGACGGGTACAGTTGCAACTTTTAAAATACATTTGGACAGATACATGGATGGGAAAGGTTTAGGGGGATATGGGCCAAATGCAGACAAATGGGAGTTTCAGAAACCTAGTCGACGCACACAAGTTGATCGGAAGGGCTTGTTTTCATGCTGTATATCTCAATATCTCCTTCACACAGCGAGTGCTCAAAATGGAATACACTACCAGAACATGTGGTGAAGATATAAGAACATAAGAAATAGGAGCAGGAGTAGCCATTTAGCCCCTCGAGCCTGCCCCGCCATCCAATAAGATCATGGCTGATCTGAAGTGGATCAGTTTCTCTTTCCCACTTTCTCCCCCTAACCCCTAACTCCCTTGTCTATCAGAAACCTATCTACCCGTGACTTAAATATATTCAGCGAGGTAGCCTCCACCACTTCAACGGGCAGAGAATTCCAGACATTCTCCACCGTCTGAGGGAAGAAGTTCCTCCTCAACTCTGATCTAAACTGCCTCCCTTATTTTGACGCTATGCCCTATAGTTCTGTTTTCCTTTCTAAGCAGAAAGAGTCTCTCTATCTCTATGCTGTCTAGCCCCTTCATTATCTTGTAAGTTCAACTTACAGTTCAAGACAAGTTCAACTGAAAGGCAATTGAATAATTATCTGAAGAGACAGTATTATCAGGCTCCAAGGAAAAGACATAAGAATGGGACAACTGAATGGCTCTCACAGAGGGCTGGTCAGACACAATGGGCTGATTGGCCTCTTCTGTACTATGATGAGATGATTCTTTAACAATGATCACACATCTTGGGAAGTTCTTGAGGTTTTGAAAGGGACCAGATAACTTAAATTTCTTTCTAATTGCTCAGCTCAGCCCCACTCCCTCCCCACTGTCAGGCCCACCTCCTCCTCACTCACAGCCCCACCTCTTCTCCACTCTTACCTCCACACCTTTCCCACTCACTGCCACATCTCCCCCACTTCTCACCCCCACACCCTCCCCCACTCTCACACCCACACCCTCCCCCACTCTCACCCACCCACACCCCCATCTCACCCCCACACCCTCCCTCACTCTCACACCCCACCCACACCCCCCACCTCCCTCACTCACCCCCACACCCCCACACTCCACTCCCACACCCCTCACTCTCACACCCACACTCCCCCACTCTCACCCCCACACTCTCCCCCCACTCTCACACCCACACCCTCCCTCACTCTCACCCCCACACCCTCCCCCACTCTCACACCCCACACCCTCCCTCACTCTCACCCCCACACCCTCCCCCACTCTCACCCCCACACCTCCCTCACCCCACACCCTCCCCCACTCTCACACCCACACCCTCCCCACACCCCACACCCTCCCCCACTCTCACCCCCACACTCTCCCCCACTCTCACCCCACACCCTCCCCACTCTCACCCCACACCCTCCCCCACTCTCACACCCCCACCCTCCCCCACTCTCACACCCACACCTCCCCCACTCTCCCTCCCCACTCTCCCCCACACACCCCTCTCCACACCTCCCCCACCTCCCCACTCTCACCCCCACACCCTCCCCACTCTCACCCCCACACCCTCCCCCACTCTCTCCCCCTCTCACCCCCACACCCACCCCCACACCCTCCCACTCGCCCACACCCTCCCCACTCTCACCCCCACACTCTCCCCCACTCTCACCCTCCCCCACTCTCACTCCCACACCCTCCCCCACTCCCCCACTCCCCCACTCTCACACCCACAACCTCTCCCCCACCCCCACACTCTCCCCCACTCTCCCCCACTCTCACTCCCACACCCTCCCCCACTCTCACCACTCTCCCCACTCTCACACCCACACCCTCCCTCACTCTCAGCCCCACATCCTCTCCTACTCTCACTCCCACGCCCTCCTCCACTTTGACCCCACATTTTGCTGCACTCACAGCTCCGCACCCTTCCCCACTCTCACCCCCTACACCACTATGAAAATGTATTGTTAAATACACAGCGCAATGATAAAAGTCTCAAATCCAATCACCGCTGTCACCTATAATGGCATTAAAATGGGATCTGTTATTCTGCACGTACAAATAATGTTTGCCAAATAGTTTCAGACAAACCTGTTCCCCTTTGTACGGTAGTTTAGTTTAAATCTTCCACTGACAACACCAAAATCCACACAGTGAAATATTCAGAATACCAATGTTGCATCATTAAACAATTGTTAATAAAACATTTTTTAACTTTCTCTCTGGCTATCAATCCATGAATCCAAATATGTTTCCTTACCCTCAGAAGTAGCAGCAATGTCCTAGGAACACCATCACCTGTAAGTTTCCCTGAAGAATTACAATCTTCAGGGAAAGATTGTACACACAATCCTGACCAGGCCATGTATTTGGACATTATTTCTTGGGTCAGTAACTTTCTCTGCGAGCAACTTGATCACTGGGACTGGTTCAACAGCTGCCTTCTCCAGACAACTGAGGATGGGGAATCAATGTGGACTTCCCAGTTTCGGCCACAATAGAAAAATGATTTGTCTAAGCTTTTCATGTTTCGGGGCCCTTCCTGAAGGATATGCTTGTGAAGGGATCGGAAACGAGAGGGTGCAATTTAAAGTGATTTGCAAAAGAAGCAAAAATAATATGAGAAAAAAAACTTTTACACCCAGCGAGTCATTAGGATCTAAAAGGTTCTGCCTGAGAAGGTGGGGGATATAGGGTCAATGGACCCTATTTGAATTTTGAATTGAGGAATGTGCAGTTACGGGCAAAAGGCAGGGGAATGGCACAAAGTAAACTGCTCATTTAGAGAGCTGGTACAGACATGGTGGGCTGAATAGCCTCGTGTACTTTATCAACTGGGTGGTTCTGAAATGCAAATTATAAAAAGGCACCTTTCTAAATGGCTGCCCCTACTGCCCTTGAACAGGAGACGGGGCTGAAGCAGGGTAAAAGGGAAGAGAGTGAAGGAGTTAAGTGGAGAAGGGGTAAGTGAGGAAGGAGTGAAGAGGGAGGTGGGTACAGAGGGATAGTGGGAAAGGACGAAGAGGGGTAAGTGGGGAGGAAGTGAAGGGTGTAAGTGGGTAAGTGAGTGAAAGGGGTAATTGAGAAGTGGGTGAAGGAGTTAAGTGGGGAGACAATAAGTGGGCAGGAGATAATTGGGCCGTGGGTAAAGAGGGATAGTGAGGAAGGGCGAGAAGGACTAGCTGAGGAGGGATAATAAACTGATTATCCCAGAGAATTCCAATCCCTGTGAGAGATTTGCCCAGGATTGGGGTAAGGGTTTCAAGTTCAAGTTGATCTGAGCAGTGAGCGAGCTCTCTCACCTGCCACGATGAAGCGATCCATGTAGTTGAGGAGGTTGATGAAGAACAGAATAAGGACCACGGTGTAGGACCTGACCCGGGAGATGTGGAAGTGCTCGCTGCCGCTGAACTCCACGCTGTCCGCCTTTGACTCCAAGTTCCCCGTTGAATCGTACCTGGTTGTGGGGGAAAGCTCCCTGGGCTTGACATCGCTGTCACCTTCCATCCGGCTGTTGCGGGAGAGACAGGGGCTCTGTTAGCAAACAGTTTCAGAGGGAGCTCTTGTACCTTCTGCTAAAGTAACGGAAGGAATTCCCCCTAGCGACAAAGCAAACACTGCCTCTTTCAGTGAGAAAGCAGCAAGAGTTTGCACTGCTTCCTACAGTGGCAACATAAGGCTCCTTATTCCTCACAGAGATTCAGTCCTGTGATCAGTTTAATTGTTTCTACTGGACCAGCAAACTGACCAGGAAGGGGCAGCAGCACTTTCAAAGTACTGCTCTTCGGTCCTTTCTTAATTAAAGGCAACACATGAAAACTGGAAATCCAGATTGAATTGCAAGAAAGAGGAATTTGGAGTCAGTTCTGGGAAGTGGAATCTGTAAAAAAAAAAACTGAAGAAGTTTAGCAGCTCGACTTAGATTTCTAAGAATAAACAATCTGGTGACAGAACTTCCCAGCCAGTGGCGCTGAACTGTCAAGCTGCGGCAAGAGTCTGGTTTTGAACAGGTTCTCATCACCAGCTTCAGGACAGTTCACTCATCACTGGGAACTTGGAAATAGGATCAAGAGCAAGGTCTGAATGGAATGGCGCTGGGACAGAGTGGAGCTGGGACAGAGTGGAGCTGGGACAGAGTGGAGCTGGGACAGAGTGGCACTGGGACAGAGTGGCACTGGGACAGAGTGGCACTGGGACAGAGTGGAGCTGGGACAGAGTGGGGCTGGGACAGAGTGGGGCTGGGACAGAGTGGGGCTGGGACAGAGTGGGGCTGGGACAGAGTGGGGCTGGGACAGGGTGGCGCTGGGACAGGGTGGCGCTGGGACAGAGTGGCACTTGGACAGGGTGGAGCTGGGACTGAGTGGCACTGGGACAGAGTGGCACTGGGACAGAGTGGCATTGGAACAGGGTGGAGCTGGGACAGAGTGGAGCTGGGACAGAGTGGCACTGGGACAGAGTGGCGCTGGGACAGAGTGGGGCTGGGACAGGGTGGCACTGGGACAGAGTGGAGCTGGGACAGAGTGGAGCTAGGGCAGGGTGGAGCTGGGACAAAGTGGGGCTGGGACAGAGTGGCACTGGGACAGAGTGGCATTGGGACAGAGTGGAGCTGGACAGAGTGGCACTGGGACAGAGTGGGGCTGGGACAGGGTGGCACTGGGACAGAGTGGGGCTGGGACAGGGTGGCACTGGGACAGAGTGGAGCTGGGACAGAGTGGAGCTGGGACAGAGTGGCGCTGGGACAGAGTGGAGCTGGGACAGAGATGGAGCTGGACAGAGTGGAGCTAGGGCAGGGTGGCGCTGGGACAGAGTGGCACTGGGACAAGTGGGGCTGGGACAGGGTGGAGCTAGGGCAGGGTGGCGCTGGACCAGAGTGGAGCTAGGGCAGGGTGGCGCTGGGACAGAGTGGAGCTGGGACAGAGTGGAGTGGGACAGAGTGGAGCTGGGACAGAGTGGAGCTAGGGCAGGGTGGCGCTGGACAGAGTGGCACTGGGACAAAGTGGGGCTGGGACAGGGTAGCACTGGGACAGAGTGGAGCTGGGACAGAGTGGAGCTGGGCAGAGTGGACTAGGGCAGGGTGGCGCTGGGACAGAGTGGAGCTGGGACAGAGTGGAGCTAGGGCAGGGTGGGGCTGGGGCAGGGTGACACTGGGACAGAGTGGGGCTGGGACAGGGTGGCGCTGGGACAGAGTGGGGCTGGGACAGAGTGGCACTGGGATAGGGTGGCACTGGGACAGGGTGGCACTGGGACAGAGTGGCACTGGGACAGAGTGGGCCTGGGACAGAGTGGGGCTGGGACAGAGTGGGGCTGGGACAGAGTGGGGCTGGGACAGGGTGGGGCTGGGACAGGGTGGCGCTGGGACAGGGTGGCGCTGGGACAGGGTGGCACTTGGACAGGGTGGAGCTGGGACTGAGTGGCACTGGGACAGAGTGGCACTGGGACAGAGTAGCATTGGAACAGGGTGGAGCTGGGACAGAGTGGAGCTGGGACAGAGTGGCACTGAGACAGAGTGGCGCTGAGACAGAGTGGCGCTGAGACAGAGTGGCGCTGAGACATGGTGGAGCTGGGACAGAGTGGCGCTGGGACAGGGTGGCGCTGGGACAGAGTGGCGCTGGGACAGAGTGGCGCTGGGACAGAGTGGCGCTGGGACAGAGTGGCGCTGGGACAGAATGGCACTGGGACAGGGTGGAGCTGGGACAGAATGGCGCTGGGACAGGGTGGAGCTGGGACAGAGTGGCGCTGGGACAGAGTGGCGCTGGGACAGAGTGGTGCTGGGACAGAGTGGCACCATAGTAGAGTGGCACTGGGATAGAATGGTGCTGGGACAGACTGGCGCTGGGACAGAGTGGCACCATCACAGAGTGGCATCATCACAGATTGGCACAGGGACAGAGCGGTACTGGGACAGAGTGGCGCATCGCAGAGTGGCACTGGAACAGAGTGGCATTGGATCAAAGTGGCACTAGAATAGAGTGGCACTGGGACAGAATGGCGCTGGGACAGAGTGGCACCGGAATAGAGTAACACCCCGACGGAGTGCACTGGAATAGAGTGGCACTGGGACAGAGTGGCACGATTGAGAATTTGGAGACAGTCGGCATTTGAAGAAAGGGAGAATATCTAGTATATAAAATTTATATATGTATATAAATAAGTGCGGAATATAGATAATAGGAGTTAAGTTACGGTTATGGGAGCTGACCTGTACAGCACTCCCTGCACACCCAGCAGGTACTGGCTAAATTGTTTTCCTCGCTTTAAAGCAACATTAAGGTAAAGTTCCAGCATTTGACAAAAAAGTAAGTAAATTTCTACTCAGCATAAATTTAACATGAGGATTTTTAAAGTTATAGCTGAGTCCTGTGGAAATCGGTAAATGCTTCTTGCAGTCTGGATGAGGGAAGTGCCGCGCGTTTGATCAATTTCAGGTCGGAGGGTTTTGTCTTGAGGCTTTGAGGTGTATCTGCAAGGATGGGTTTTACATGCATAGCACATTTCCAGCTGTGGTCAGCCCACAGCTTAAGGAAGTGCAGTCAGAAGTGGAATAGGCTACCACCAGAAGGGAAATAGTCAGCTAGTTCGCAAGTTCCCAGAGTCTCAAGAACCATTTTTCTGGCGGTCACATGGGAGGTTGATGAAGGAGGTAAGAAGAGCCCATACAATCCAGGGCAATTAGACAAACTGGATCCAAAATGGGCTTAGTGTCAGGGGGCAGAGGTGATGGTCAAAGGTTTTGTGATGGGAAGTCTATGTCCAGTGGTGTTCCACAGGGATCTGGGCACCTTATTGTTTGTAGAGTACATTAATCAAGTGGATGTGAATGTAAAAGGTATAAGTAAGTTTGCAGATGACACAAATTGGTGGTGTGATAAATTATTAAGGAATAAAGCCCTAGATTACAGATAGATATAGATGGACTGGTTGGATAGGCAGAACAGTGGCAAATGGTATTTAACCCTGAATAGCAGAGGTACTGCATTTTGGGCAAACTAACAAGGCAGGGAATATAGAATGAATGATTGAAACCTAGGAAGCACTAAGGGAACTTGGTGTACATGTCTACAGAAGAAAATGATTGCAGTAGTGATGGTGCAGAGATTGTTACCTAGGTTGGAGCGTTTCAGCTAGCAAGAGAGACTGGATAGTTTGGGGTTGTTTTCCTTGGAGCAGAGAAGGCTAAAGTGGGGCGGGGTGGGGGAAGATGGTCATTACCTGGAACTTGCATGTTGCAAATGTTACTTGTCACTTAGCAGCCCAAGGAAACTTTTGTTCTCTCCTTTCTCTAAGATTACAGATGCCCTATTAACAGAACATAGCATTGATTTTCTCATACTGCCGTTGATTGCACTTCCAGAAGTTTGTGGTATAAAAAGTGTTTGAGCTGAAAGATAAGGAAAAAGATTTAACAAGCATGCAATTTTGCCACTCCAACAAATTCTGCACCACTAGATGTAGACCCTTGGTCAGAACACAGGCCTTCCAATGATACACATTAGCATGAGCACACATGTAGACAAGAATCACTGAACACAAATCAGGAGCAGAAAGGCTGAATGATTATTCAATTTCCACTCCAGGTGGAGAGGGGAGGCCATTCAGCCCATCTTGGTTAATCGATTGAGGTCAGCACTGATTGAGGTTGGCACTGCTGCTTCACAGCTGTGAGGTTCAATTCCAGCCTTGCATGGCTGTATGGAGTTTGTACATTCTCCTCGTGTCTGTGTGGGTTTCCTCTGAGTGCTCCAATTTCCTCCCACACTCTAAAATTGTGCAGGTTAGGTGGATTGGCTATGCTATATTGTCATTAGTGCCGGGGTATTTGGAGTATGAATAAGTTGGTTACGGGATAGGGCATGGGTGGGACTGTTGTTAGTGCAGGCTTGATGGGCCAAATGGCTTCCTTCTGCACTGTAGGGATTCTATGCTTCTAAACAATTTTTGCATTGCTGATTACATATGATGGGAATGTAAGCTGTGAGGAGGACACAAAATGTCAGATGATGTATAATGTGGGGGAGGTGGGCACTCTGGAGTTATTTAAGAAATACTTAGATGGGCACATGAACAGAATGGGAATGGAGGGGTATAGAAAACTGATTTAAAATGGGGATCATGAGCCTTGAGAGTCCCTGGGAAGTGCATAAATAGATAATGATATTAATGTACTTGTTTTTATCCTACAGGTGCTTTGGTCCACCTTGTTGTCTAACAAGGGGCGTACACGTGATGGGTCGTGAGAGGGCTGCTCTTGGATTTTTTTTTGAGAGTATCCTAGTGCTTCACGTCACTAGTGTACGCTTGACCTGGACCATTTGATGGGCAACATGACAGCTCAGTAACTATCGCTGTGCTGTGCAGATACATGGATTTGGGCCTGTGTCTGTGGGAGTTTGTGCATTCTCCCCGTGCTTGCGTGGGCTTTCTCCGGGTGCTCCGGTTTCCTCCCACATCCCAAAGATGTGCTCTTAGGCTAATTGGCAAAACAAATTCTCCCAAAATTGTCTCAAATTTGGTTTTTAATCCATAGATCTATAAACATAGACAGGGATCACGGGTAGAGGTGGGAACATCGGGGTGGCAGCGCAGGCTCATTGGGCCGAAGGGCCTGTTTCCTGTGCTGTTTTGTTCTTTGTTATTCACATCAGTAATAAGATTGGTAGCTTAGGGGTTACATTACTAGATCAGAGGAAGGCACAAATGCCCAAGAAAAATACATTTGAATCCCACCGTGAAAGCTGATGGAATTAAAATTCAACACATAACTGCTCTCAAAAATGGTGACCATGATACTACCAAAATTATCATTAAAATCCATCTAGTTCCTTTAGGGAAGGAAATCAGCTGATCTTACCCAGTCTGGCCTATATGTGACCCCCAACTCACAGTAACATGGCTGACTCTTAACCTCACTCTGAAATGGCTTATCAAACCAGAAGGTAGCATTAAACCACTATAGAATAGTCACAAAGAATAAAAGCAACTGGACCATCTGGAATTGACCTAGGCATTGAAAATGATAAGGGAACATCCTAATTTGGAACTATATTCTACTTTAAAAGACATTTTGACAGATATGTGAATGAGTAGGGAAGAGAGAGATATAGACCATGTAGAGAAAAATGGTCTTTAGTTTAGAAAGACACCATGTGTCAACACAGGGTTTGGTGGGCTAAAGGGCCAGTTCCTATGCTGTATTGTTCTTTCTATAGCTCTATCCCCTTTCAATAACTGGGTTAGAAAGCTGGAATTCCTCCCTAACAGCACAGTGGGTATCCCTATAGCACATGAACTGCAGTGGTTTAAGAAAGTAGGTTACATCCCATAAAAGAATACAAAGGAAGATCAAAAAGCCAAACTTTTTTAAAAAGTGTGAAACTTCTAAATGTAGATGCATGAAGAAACTTGGGTGTACTCATAAAGAACTCAAAAAGTTAGAATATGGATACTGCAAAGCATCTTATAATCTCCAAAGAAGATTGCAAGGAAATTTGAGCACGAGAATAAGCCTTACCAGTTATATAAGGCTTTGGTGAGATTACACTTGAAGTACTGCATACTGTTTTGATCTCTTTTTTATTAGTGTACCTTCATAATACTTTCTCCCTCTTTGGCGAATATGGCAATGTGTTGGAAGCATTCTGTAAAGATGCATTTCTACAGATTAGACTTCATTAGTGAACACAAAAGATATTTATTAATAAGAATCGGACAGCAGCCTCATGGCTACAGTTGGTTCCCAAAATGTCTGATAGGCTCTGTTCTCACCATGGGATGATTCCATTTTGAGTCCCAACTGGTCACACAAGCCATGTAATCCTTACTGTGCTGTGTTGCCCTTAAAGAGACAAGCAGCACAGATTTCCAGACTGATTATTGGCCATCGAACCTCGTCATGAATGTGCCATCCGTAGCTAACAAGACCTGGCATTGGATGGTCTCCATATTTAAAGAAGGATACACTTGCCTTGTAGGCAGCACAGCAAATGTTCAAAAAAATGAATTCTTGGATGAGAGTCTTTTTTTACTCATTCGTTACTCATGGTGTCACTGGCTGCCCATTCCTAGCTGCCCATGAAAAGGTGGTGGTGAGCTGATTTCTTGAATCACTGCAGTCCGTGTGCTGTGGGTTGACCCACAATGCTGCTTGGTAGGGAATTCCAGGATTTTGACCCAGTGATTGTGAGGGAACAGCGATTCCAAGTCAGCATGGTGAGTGGCTTGGAAAGGGACTTGCAGAAGATGGCATTCCCATATATCTGTTGCCCTTGTAATTCTAGATAGAAGTGGTTGTGGGTTTGGAAGGTGCTAAGGATCTTTGGTGAATTGCTGCAGTGCATTTTGTAGAAAATACACACTTTTGCTACTTTGTGCCAGTGGTAGGGAAAGTGGATGTTTGTAGATGTGGTGTCAATCAAGCAGGCGGCTTTATTTTGAATGGTGTCAAGTTTCTTCAGGGTTGTTGGAGCTGCACCCATCAAGGCAACCGGGGAGTATTCCATCACACTCCTGACTTGGGCTTTGTAAAGATGGTGGATAGGCTTTGGGGATTCAGGAGCTGAGTTACTCACTGCAGTATTCCCAAATTCTGACCTACTCTTATAGCCACTGTGTTTATGTGGTGAGACATATTCCTGGTGAATAGTAACACCAAGGTCATTGACAGTGGGGGATTCAATGATGAGAAACTGAGTAAATTGGGCCCAGAGTTTGTATGAATGAAAGGGGACCTCACTGAAACATAGAAGATTATAACAGGGTAATATTGAAAGACTGTTTCCCGTGGCTTGAAAATCTAGAACAAAGTTGACAGTCTCAGAATAAGGGGCCTCATAATTTTAGACTAAGGTGAGGAGACATTTCTTCATTCGGAAGGCTGTGGATGCTTGGAATGTTCTGTGGATGCACCATTGCTGAATATATTTAAGGCTGAGATAGACGGACTATTGATCCATCAGAAAATCAGAAGATATGAGGAATGGGGGGATAATTTGAAGCTGATCAGTATTGATCATATTGAATGGCAGGACAGGCTCTACAGGCCTTGTGATCCATTCCTGCTCTTATTTCTTGTGTTCTTACATAATTCTTGTTGAGAATTTTGTGAGGTGAGGTCCTAGTGGTATTATCTTTTAATTCAGAACCTCAACTAATGTTCTGTGGACCTAGATTCGAATCCCACCACGGCAGATGGTGGAATTTGAATTCAATAAAAAAAATCTGGAATTAAGAAACTACTGATGACCATGAAACCATTGTCCATTGTAGATTAAACCCAACTGGTTCACTAATGTCCTCGAGAGAGGGAAATCTGCCGTCCTTACTTGGTCTGGCTTACATGTGATACCAGAGCTACAGCAATGTGGTTGATTCTCAACTGCCCTCTGAAATGGCCTAGCAAGCCACTCAGTTTCAAG
Source organism: Sphyrna mokarran (assembly GCA_024679065.1). Lineage (NCBI taxonomy): Eukaryota > Metazoa > Chordata > Chondrichthyes > Carcharhiniformes > Carcharhinidae > Sphyrna > Sphyrna mokarran. The sequence goes on from JAGIQG010000022.1 coordinate 43,790,726, forward strand.
GGCAACTAAGAATAGGTAATAAATACTGGCTATCCAACAATGCCCATGTCCCTTGAATGAATTAAAAAAATTCAAAATTTTGATTAATCAGTGCATGAAAAAAATACCATTCATTCACATCAGCCTATATCCTCCTATCCTATTCCCACGGTTCAATAATAAAGATAAAATTGTGCTAGTTCCTTTTCTATCTTAACATCCTCTTTAAGTTCGCCTCAAACTCAAAAACTCAAATCTTGTCAATCTTTCTTCCGAGCTCAAATTCCTGACACGAGGAATTAACCTCTTAGTTCTCTGCTGCACCATCCCCAATACTTGAATCTCTCACTTCTCAGTGACCTTGCACTGATATGTCTGTAGCACCAATGAGTCTGAATTTTTGAGACAATAATTAAGTCAGTGCGTACTGTTTATTTCAATTTATTTTTGGTTTAACTTTCCTTTGTTTGACAGATTTCTATCACTATTGTATCTGATGCTATTACTGGAAACTTTTTTAAACTGTGGCCTGATTAGGGCTTGTTAATAGAAAAGACAACCTAACCATTGGACATTTAAGCATTGAAGTCCAACAGTAAATCCAAAGCCCTATCCTGTATTATCTGCTAATAACCAGGATAATGATAGCAGGCTAAATGTGTGCATGCATTTGTATGGTGAATAAATGATGGGAAAACCTGGCTGAATTTGATTCTATCCACATGGAAAAGAATCCCACTTGTCTTGGTTCACATATCAGGAACAGGAGAGGACATAATTTAAGATGTACACCTGCTACCTAATAATGTGCTAAACACCTTTATTCCTTTTTTCTTCAGATAGCTGAAAGTCTGATATTGCTGGAATGCTGCACTGTCAGAGATACTATCCTCCGAATTAAATATTTAACCAAGGGTCCATCAGCAATTTCACATTCATGATGAGCAGGGACTTATCTTTAAATTCCGATCAATATTCCTTATAAATGATATCAAACTCAAAAACCCAAATCTTGTCAATCTTCCTTCCGGGCTTAACTTCCTGACATGAGGAATCGGAAGGGGGAGTTCAGAAAGGATGTAATCATTTGGACAATCTTCTGTTCATTTTTGCAATGTGTGTATCATCGGCAATGCCACTGTGGGCCTGTGAGGGTTATGCTTGAAGACCTCTACTCCATGTGATATAGGTACTATCACAGTGATGTTATTTTCTGGACAGTAAATAGATATTTTAAACTCCATTCTGATATTGTGCTGTGAAGGTTATTAAGACTCCTGTCTTTTTAAGCTAATAATATTAACTGTAAATCGTGAGTGAAAGTCATGAGGAGGCGATGAACTGGCCTTTTAACTAAATTCAAGAACGAGGCCATTGTACTGGGAGAAAAAGAGACTTCAGGGAAGCTCATCCAACTATATTGTATATATTGTGATGCCTTCAGGATGTCCAAAACCACTTCCATTTTAAATATGTTGCATGGAAATGCAGAAGCCAATTTGAACACAGCAACATTGAACAAATATTGAACAATCTGTTTAAAGGATATTGGTTAAGGAATAAATATTGCCTAAGATTCCCTTCTCTTTTTTGAATAGTGCCATGAAATCTTTAATGCCCATCTGAGAGGATAGATATTCAGTTTAAAGATTCATCTGACATTGCTGCACTCCCTCAGCAGCGTATTGCAGTGTCAGTCCAGATTACAAGACTCTAGAGTGGGGTTTAAAGCAAAGCGATCAGAATGAAAGTGCTATCACCTAGCTATGGGTTGTAATTAGATCTGCAGCATGATTTCCTGGTGACTGCAGACAATTCACTTCTTTAACTCCTCATTTTTAATGATGGCTACTCATTTGGCAGCATTGGCGCACAAGTTTGCAATGAAACATGACCAAATTACGCCTTTTCTGTCCAACATCCCTGCACAAGAACAAACAGCATAATGCTGCTGATGTTGGAATTCTGAAACAAAAACAGAAAATGCCATGAAATGCTTAGCAGGTCAGACTGACCTGGGAAGAGAGAGAGAAATCTGGGGTTATTGTTGTCAATGGGTTTTCAAAATCATGAGGGATGTGGGCAGAGAAGATAGAGAGAAACTTCCCAATCATGAAAGCATCGAGAATGAGAAGGCACAATTAAATTGGCAAAATGCAACATCGTGAAGAACCTTTCACACAGCAGATAGTTAGGTTATAGAACATAGAACATAGAACAATACAGCACAGAACAGGCCCTTCGGCCTTCGATGTTGTGCCGACCAAAATAAAAAGCAATGCCCCTCCTAACTAAACCATTCCCTTCTCATCCATATACTTATCCACTAACCTCTTAAACGCCACCAAACTTGGAGCATCTACAACAGCTGCAGGCAGGGCATTCCACTCCCTAATCACTCTTTGAGTAAAGAACCTACCTCTGATATCCGTCCTATAACTCATACCCCTTAATTTAAAGTTGTGTCCCCTCGTGCTAGCTTTCTCCATCCTAGGAAAAAGGCTATCACTGTCCACCCTATCCAAACCTCTAATTATCTTATATGCTTCAATAAGATCCCCCCTTAGCCGCCTCCTTTCTAACGAAAACAACCTCAAATCCTTCAACCTCTCTTCATAGGACCTGCCCTCCATACCAGGCAACATCCTAGTAAACCTCCTCTGTACCCTCTCCAATGCCTCCACATCTTTCTTATAATGTGGCGACCAGAACTGCACACAATACTCCAAGTGCGGCCGCACTAGAGTTTTGTACAGCTGCAACATGATGCTGCGGCTCCTAAATTCAATCCCCCTACCAATAAAAGCTAAGACTCCATAAGCCTTCTTAACAACTTTATCCACTTGACTGCCTACTTTCAGGGATCTATTGACACATACACCAAGATCCTTCTGTTCCTCAACACTATTAAGAGCCCTACCATTAGCCCTATACTCTACACATTTATTGTTCCTGCCAAAGTGCATTACCTCACACTTTTCCACATTAAACTCCATTTGCCACCTCTCGGCCCAGCTCTGCAACTTGTCCAAGTCACTCTGTAAACTAAAACACCCCTCTTCACTATCTACCACACCACCAACTTTAGTATCATCTGCAAATTTACTGATCCATCCCTCAATACCCTCATCCAGATCATTTATAAAAATTACAAACAGCAGGGGCCCCAAAACAGACCCCTGAGGCACACCACTCGTCACCGAACTCCACGATGAATATCTCCCATCAACCACCACCCTCTGTCTTCTATCTGCCAGCCAATTTCTAATCCAATTAGCTAAATCACCCTCTATTCCACACATCTGCATTTTCTGTAGAAGTCTTCCATGGGCCACCTTATCAAAAGCCTTACTAAAGTCCATATATACTACATCAACCGCCTTACCCCCATCCACCTCTCTGGTCACTTTCTCAAAAAACTCAATGAGGTTAGTAAGGCATGACCTACCCTTCACGAAACCATGCTGACTATCCCCAATCAATTCATTTCTCTCTAAATAACTATAAATCCTATCCCTAATAATTCTCTCCAATACCTTGCCCACCACAGAAGTAAGACTCACTGGCCTATAATTCCCAGGAAGGTCTCTCTTCCCCTTCTTAAACAATGGGACCACATTCGCTATCCTCCAGTCCTCCGGAACCACACCCGTAACCAACGAGGACCTGAAGATCAGAGCCAGAGGCTCTGCAATCTCCTCTCTTGCCTCCCAGAGAATCCTAGGGTAAATCCCGTCCGGCCCAGGGGACTTATCCAACTTCAAACCCTCGAGAATTTCTAACACATCCTCCCTATCTACTACAATACTCCCCAATTTGCAACCCTGTACCTCAGTGCTCTCCACAGCTACATTTCCAGCACTCTGCGTGAATACCGAAGAGAAATATTTATTCAGTGCCTCACCAATCTCTTCAGGCTCCACGCACAACTTCCCACTGCTGTCTATGACTGGCCCTATATACTGTCTATATACTGTCTATGAATATAACTGCCTGACAGAGTGATAGAGGCAGGTTCAGTTTGAGGCATTCTAGAGGGAGTGGCACTATTATTTGAGCAGGAACAAAGTGCAGAGTTATGCAGAAGAAGTAGGGAAATGGTACTTAGTGAATTGCTAATGCAGGCATGATAGGCCAAATGGACCTATTTTCTGCACTGTAACAATTCTGTGAATTCTGCACAACATGAATCCCATTTCTTGCTCCACCAGTGCTGTCTGGTTTGCTGAATGTTTACTAGCATTTTCCTTGTTTTGTTCTGCAGTAGAGATTTACTTAGTATCTATGCATAAAATGAATTTTGGAATGCATTATCTGCCTGTACTGGGGGCAGAGTGCAAAGTTTACAGTGCTCATGTACTCTGTCAATGAGGCAATGTTGATTTAATGTGCAAAAAAATTTGCTTTAATTCTTCAGTGTCTGCCTCCCATAAGGCTGACTCATGCTCAACATGGCACCCAGTGGTTCAATAACTGAAAGCCAATGCCAACATTTCAACCTTGAGATATTTCAGTCAACAGGAAGGGGACTTGTGAAGAAAATGGTCCACGCATCACATGAAACTATATTAACTTTTCAACTTGAAAAAAAGAATCAGCAGAACAAGATAGAAATTCATTGAGAAGTACAGGGAATGGAATCGGGTGAGTAACATCATGTTCCAGAGGTAGGAAAAAATGAGAAGACAATCACCTTAAGAGATCTGATAATGACAGTATATCAGTGACATCATCACTCTCACACTCTACCTAAGTTCCACTGTAGAGACTTGAATATTTTTTCCCCTCAGGGTAGTGTCCTAAGTCCAACTATTTTCAGCTGTTTCATCAATGACCTTCCCTTCATCACAAGATCAGAAATAGGGATGTTTGCTGACAACTGTACAATGTTCAGCACCATTCATGACTCCTCAGATACCGAAGCAGTCCATGTTCAAATATAACTTGCCTCCTCCCCTGCAGAACGCCCCCTGCCTCCCTCCCATGAAGATCTCCCCCTTTGCCTCCTCTTGTCATTGCCCCAACCCCCACTCTTTGGCATTGGCCCAGCACAGTTATGGTGACCGACCACCAGAAGCTTCAATGATCTCCACTTTCTCCCAGCGAGTGTTTGGTCTTCACTAACTGTGATTCACACTTGTGAGGACCGACTGGTGAGGAGGTAAATAGAAGTGAGGCCGAATGATGCCGGATGATGCGGGATGCAGGACTCGTTAATGACATGCAAAGCACGTGGTTAATATCTAAATCGGCATTGCACTCTTTTTGGGCACAAAGTCAATTCCGCCAGCAAAATAGTGCTGGTAACTGTGTGTGTGGTGAGCAACTGGGTATGAACCCAATTTTTCGTTCTGCATACAATCTTACCGGCTCGTTAATCGACTGGCATGGCGAGCCAGTAAGATTACGCTTATGGTCTTTACAGGGAAGGGGATTAGATAATTATTTTTACTCATATCTACAAATGCAGGAACCCAGGTTTTGGCTAGTTACCAAAGGTATAAGAAATAAAGTTATAGTCCCTTTCATCATCTCAGGCTGTCCCAAAGAACTCTACAGTAGTGGGATCACTGTTGTAATTTAGGTAATGCTGCAACCACCCTACACAATATGAGTTATACGGAAATGCTGGATAGATAAGGGACATTTTTCCTCTGGAGAGTAGAAAGCCAAGGGGTGATCTTATAGAGGTCTATAAAATAATGAGGGGCACAGATGCTGGATAGTCAATATCTTTTCCCAAAGGTAGGGGAGTCTAAAGCTAGAGGGCATAGGTTTAAGGTGAGAGGGGAGAGATACAAAAGTGTCCAGAGGGGCAATTTTTCACACAGAGGGTTGTGAGTGTCTGGAACAAGCTGCCTGACATAATAGTAGAGGCGGGTACAATTTTGTCTTTTATGACGCATTTAGATAGTTACATAGGTAAGATGGGTATAGAGGGATATGGGCCAAATGCGGGCATTTGGGATTAGCTTAGGGGTTTAAAAATAAGGCCAGCATGGACAAGTCGGGCCAAAGGGCTGTTTCCATACTGTAAACCCTTATGACTCTGACACAGCAAACTCCTACAAACAGCAAAGTGAAAAATACCCATTGAGGGATAAATATCAGGCAACACAGTGATTAGCATTGCTGCCACACAGTGTCAGAGACTAGGTTCAGCTCCCAGTTTGGGCCACTGTCTGTACGCAGTCTGCATTTTCTCCGTGTGTCTGCATTTCTTTCCTCTGGATGCTCTGGTTTCCTTTCACAGTCTGAAAGATATGCTGGTTAGATGCATTGAGCCAAACACACACTGGAATGTGGCAACTACAGTATAATGTAAGCCTTACTTGTAACGTATAAATAAAACTTTTAATTTTAAATATTGGCCAAGGCACAGCAGGTAATTGCCTTCCTCTTCTTCTAGGTGACATGATGGCTAGCACTGCTGCCTCACAGTGCCAGAAGCCTGGGTTTGATTCATAGCTTGATTCACTGTCTGTGCAAGGTCTGAACATTATCATCATGTCTGTGTGGGTTTCTTCCCACAGTCTAAAGATGCATAGATTAAGTGAATTGGCCATGCTAAATTTTCCGTCAGTGTACCCAAACAGGTGCCGGAATGTGACAACTAGGGGATTTTCGCAGTAAATTCACTGCGGTATTTACGTATGCCTACTTGTGACTAATAAATAAACTTTACTTTTTGTCCAGATATTGCAAAGGAATTTTTTGCATCCACTAGAGAGGGCAGATGGGGCCTCTGTTCAAAAACCTAATTTGATGGCTCAGTGGTGGTCCAACCAGTTATGCAGCACTTCCTCAGTGTCAGCCTAAGTTTAGTTCTCAAGTCTATGGAATGGAAGTTGAACTTTCTCACTCAAAAGTGAAAGTGCTATCATCTACCCATGGCTAAGGTTCAAATGTCTGCCTTTTAATAAAGTTTGGCTATAAGATTTGGGTTTAAACTGTTTTGGGAAGGTACAAGGAGATATGGGCGACTTTGGGCATACAGTTCCCAAGTTACCCAAGGTTTTCTTATGAATCGTTGCAGTGTTGTAAATTGATATGTAATTAATCAATCCTATTGTCCTGACACAACTGCCGGCAAAAGCTGGCCTGTCACCAGACACCAGTGAAACTTGGCCCCTCACCAGACGTGATGTGGAGATGCCAGCGTTGGATTGGAGTAAACACAACAAGAAGTCTCACAGCACCAGGTTAAAGTCCAACCAATTTATTTATTACCGAGGCCAGAACTCTCCGTTCACCCGACGAAGGGGCAAACCCCGAAAGCTTGTGAGTTTCCTATCAAATAAATTGGTTGGGCTTTAACCCGGTGTTGTGAGACTTCTTGCCATCACCGGACGCCAGCGAAAGCTGACCTGCCGCCGGACGCTGGCGAAAGCTGACCTGCCGCTGGCAAAAGCTGACCTGCCGCCGGCGAAAGCTGACCCACCAACTGCTTTGGGTGAAAGCTGGTCATCACCAGCCTCCGCTGAGAGCTAGCCTGCTGCTGGACAGCAGTGAAAGCTGGCCCACTCCTGGCTGGATGAAAGCTGCAGCAATGCCAGGCACCCGGTGCCCTGCAGTACAGCTGGCACAGAAGAGGAATGTCAGGCTGAGGCTGAGTGAGGATCCCAGGCTGGAGTGGGGGGGTTGCTGGGGGGGGGGGGGGCAGGGCTACACCCTGGCAGCGAGGAGGCAGCTGTGGGCTAAGGCAGAGCTGCGCTCACACACACCCTCCCTCTCCGGCTCCGCAGGCAGGCCCGGCTGGGCCCCGGCATGAGGCTCACAACTCGGCACTCACTAATGGAGTCGGAGCCACACCAGGTGAAGAGGCCGCGGCTGGAGGAACGGGAGAGGCCGGGGTCGGAGGCCCAGGCCCGGCAGAGTGTGGTGTCGGAGGCTCAGGAGAGTCCGGGGATCGAGGCCCAGGCCCGGGAGTGTGTGGTGTCGGAGGCCCAGGAAATTCCGAGGCTCGAGGCCCGGGAAAGTGTGGTGTCGGAGGCCCGGGAGAGTCCGGGGATCGAGACCCAGGCCCGGGAGAGTGTGGTGTCGGAGGCCCGGCAGAGTCCGGCCTCCGAGGCCGAGGCCCGGGAGCGCCAAGACGGCGCCTACTTCCACTCGTACTCGGACGTGTCGATCCACGAGGAGATGATCGCGGACTCGGCGCGGACCGGCTGTTACCGGCGGGCCCTGCAGCAAGGCTGCGGCAGGAGCAAGGAGGCGGCCACGCCGGGCCTGCAGCCTGGGCCTGGAGTCGGCTTGCTGCGGGGCCGCACGGTGCTCGACGTGGGCGCCGGCACCGGCATCCTGAGCGTCTTCTGCGCGCAGGCGGGAGCAGCGCGCGTGTACGCGTCGGAGGCGAGCGCGGTGATGGCGGAGCGCGCGCGCGAGGTGGTGGAGGCCAACGGCCTGAGCGGGCGCGTGCGGGTGCTGGGGGGCCGCGTGGAGGAGGCCGAGCTGCCCGAGCCGGTGGACGCCATCGTCAGCGAGTGGATGGGCTACGGCCTCATGTACGAGTCGATGCTACGCAGCGTGCTCCGCGCCCGCGACCGCTGGCTCAAACCGGGCGGCCTGATCTTCCCGTGTCGGGCGCAGCTCTTCATCGCGCCGGTCAGCGACCCGGCCCTGCACGAACGCCTGTCCTTCTGGGCCGGCGTCAAGGAGCAGCACGGCGTGGACATGTCGTGCATGGCCGCCTTCGCCCGCCGCTGCCTCATGAACGACGAGGTGGCGGTGGGCGCCCTGCACGGCGAGGACGTGCTGGGCCGGCCCGCCACCTTCGCCGCTATCGACCTGTACACCGTCACCGAGCAGCAGCTCGGAGAGCTGGGCGGCCCCTTCGCCACCTCCTCGTTCGGCATCGCCACCATGCACGCCTTCGCCATCTGGTTTTCCGTCACCTTCCCCACTTCTGCCAACGACAAGCAGGCAACCACTTCTGAGGGCCATCAGGTTTCCAGGCCCAATAACGATGGTCATTGTGGAGCTGGTACCAACAATGATGGTTGTCATGCATCCTTTTCTTCCTCTGCAGCCACCGATTGCACTGGCAGTGCCACAGCCGGCAGCCACTTTGCCGTCACAGCTAATGGTGACAACCTCAACCCTTGTGCTGATGACCATGTAGCATTTAACGCTGATGAACTGGAGCCAGTCGTCTTGTCCACTTCACCCTTCGCAGAGGAAACCCATTGGAAACAGTCCTTGCTTTATCTGGACGAACCTGTCCAAGTATTTCAGGACACTGCGATAAAAGGAAAGATAACTCTCACGCCAGCAGAAGATAACCCGCGACATCTCCGAGTGAACTTGGTGTACGAGATTGGAGATAGTGGAAAGCAGACAAAAATATTCAAAATGGGAGAGGATTTCTCTTCTTTTGAATGAAACAGTTTTATTTATTGGTGCCTGACACACGCGAATTCTTCAGTGCCTGAACACTTCTACATGACACATTTTCACCAGTTGGTTCCTTAACTGACTGCATTGACTCTGTAGTCCCATGAAGAACTCATGGTGAGAAAACTGCCTTAACTCAACAAACCCATCCAGACAGCCAAAGGAAAGAATAAACAAGTCAAAGAAAGCTCAGAGTTATGAGGTATCATTGACTTGCTGGATTGGGGATTCTGGAACAAAAACAAAATAATTCAAAATAAAGGAAGGATTCCTGCTTTTGAATGAGATGCCGTTCATGTTTGTGTATTTCTGTTCATTTGTTTTGGTTTGTCACTCCAGTGTATCCCACATTGTGACCTGTGTGAATTCTCATGCTAGTTTCCATTTTGCTTTTCACTGTAAACTGCTAGTTGCTTCGATCTCAAAAATGAGCTCACGCAGAATAAATTGACTCTTAGTTGAGACAGAATCTGGTGATAACTAATCTAAGTTCCTGGTGAGCGCTGTTTTAGCCGACCAGTGTTAGTGTTGGCCTCGGTATTTTTGTGAAGGAGAAAGTTAGCCACGTTTTGTATGAATAAAGGAAAGACAGGTCACTATTTTTGAAGATGCTGCATGATTTGTGGCATCAGGTTTTTACTTGAAGCATCAACCCCTATTTTCAAATGCAAACTGACTTGTCTATTTGCAATTTCTGTACTTGTTCATTACATAAAGACCACTGTGTCATTCTAGCCTTGCCTGCAATTGGTTTGGATAAAAATCAATAGATTTTCAGTTTGATTACCATTTTAAGCTTCTTGTAACTCATAATCCTTCTTTATGCTTTTTTGACCTAACTTCCAAGCAGCATATCAAAAGTAATATAAAATAATATAAAATCTCTCCACTGTGTGTGCTGTGAATGTGCTGAGATGGCAGAGATTTGTGAATTGAGGTCTAAACCATCATTTGTAATACTGTTAAAATCAACTTACCATATCTGGAAGTATGTGTAATTGTTGATGTATGTGGTCAAAGCAGTATGTGACACTGCTAGTGTTTTGCATTGTACCAAATTTGATCATAATGTGTATTTTGTTTAATTCTTTGAATGAAGACATACTATTTATTTATGAAACATAAGTTGCTGTTTATTTTTCTTTATGGGTTTTTGTTTAATTGTGTCTGCATATTTGTATGATATATCATGTAGAAAGTCTGAAGCACTACTTAAAGACAGGCAAGAATTTTTTTTACATCCCATTAGTGTTCCTTCTTAAACCAATAATGTCAAAAAACAAAATTATTTAATTATCTCATTTTCTGTGTTTGGGAACTGCTATACATAAATTGGCTATTATGTTTCTGAGTAATAGTGGCTCACTTTATTCCTTTGTTCTTTGACAATATTGGTTCAATGGTAGCTCCCTTGCCTCTATGGAGTGAGAGTTGTCAGTTTAACCATCATTCCAGAGTGTTAAGAACATAATTTAGGTGGATCCTTCAATCCATTATTCGTTAAAAAGCATCACTAAACACAGATCATTCAGGGATTTATCTCTATGTTGTTTGTGGGAGCTTGCTCTGTAATTTAATCACTGCATTTATCTACATTACAACACTGATTATGTTTCAGAAATGCTTCATTCTGGCTGTAAAACATTCTGAACTGCATATAGTTCCATTCACCACATTACAGCAAATATGTGATTGCACTACAGAGAGTACAGAGATTGATGAGGATGTTGCCAGAATTGGAAAATATTTGCAATGAGGAGCAAATGAGCAGGCCAGAGCTGTTTTTTTTTTCCCAAACAGAGGAGACTGAGGGGACTTAATTGAGGTGTATAAAATGATTTACAAAATTCAGGGGACAAACGTTTAAAGCAATTAGTAGGATTAGGGAGGAGATGAGGAATTTTTTTTAAACCGGAGTGTGTTAGAGAGCTGGAACTCACTGCAAGGAATGACAGAGACAGAAATTCCCACTACGTTGAAAAAGTTCTTGAATGTTGACTTGAAGGGGGAGGTAAGGTGGGATTAGACTGGACAGCGTTTTGTCAACTAGCACAGACAAGGGACTGAATGGCATCCTGTATTATCAATTTTATATGATGCCAATCTTTAAGAATAGAGTAGATGGGTGGTTATGGGAATAAACTAAACAGGACGGGAAACAGGCCCTTCGGCCCAATGAGCCCGCGCCGCCACCCCGACGTTCCCACCTCTACCCGTGATCCCGTCTATGGATAGGTCTATGGATTAAAAACCAAATTTGAGATAATTTAGGGAGAATTTGTTTTTCCAGGTAGCCTAATAGCACATCTTTGGGATGTGGGAGAAAACTGGACCACCCGGAGAAAACCCACAAAGCACAGGGAGAATGCGTAAACTCCCACAGACACAGGCCCAGATCCATGTATCTGCACAGCACAGCGATAGTCACTGAGCTGTCATGTTGCCCATCAAATGGTCCATGTCAAGTGTACACTAACGATGTGAAGCACGAGGATACTCTCAAAAAAAAAATCCAAGAGCAGCCCTCTCATACCCATCGCGTGTATGCCCCTCATTAAACAACAAGGTGGACCAAAGCATCTGTAGGATTAAAAACAAGTACATCAATATCATCATCTATTTACACACTTCCCAGGGACTCCCAAGGCTCATGATCCCTATTTTAAATCAGTTTTCTATACCCCTCCATTCCCATTCTGTTCATGTGCCCATCTAAGTATTTCTTCAATAACTCCACAGTGCCTGCCTCCACCATTTTACTTGGCAGTGCATTCCATACCCCCACCAGCCTCAGAGAAAAAACTCCCTCCAGCATCCAAATTACACCTTACCCCCCTCACCCTAAGCCCATGATCCTTCGTGCTATTCGAGTCCATCCTAGGAAAAAGCTTAACCCTGTTTACTTTATCTATACCCCTCATAATCTTGTACACCTCTATTAGATCTCCTCTAAGTCTACGTCTTTCTAAGGAAAACAGCCCCAATTTGCCTAACCTCTCATAACTCAGACCTTCCATACCAGGCAGCATCCTGGTAAACCTCCTCTGCACTCTCTCCAGAGTCTCCACGTCCTTCCAGAACTGGACACAGTATTCCAAATGAGGTCTAACCAACGTATTATACAACTGCAACATTAAAGGCCAGCTGTTGTATTCTATACCCCTTCCTATAAGGGTTAGCATACCATACGCTTTCTTCACAACCTTCTCCACTTGCTCTGCCACCTTCAAAGACTTGTGCACCTGCACCCCCAGGTCCCTCTGCGTTTCTATACTCTTAATAGGTCTACCCTTTATCATATACCTCCCCTCTACATTCTTTCTCCCGAAATGCATCACCTCGCATTTATCAGGATTGAATTCCATCTGCCATCTATCTGCCCAAGCTACCAGTCTATCTATGTCCTACTGCATCGCCTGACAATGCTCCTCACTATCTGCAAGTCCAGCCATCTTTGTATCGTCTGCAAACTTGCTGATCACTCCACTTACTCCCTCTTCCAAGTCATTTATATAAATTACAAATAGAAGAGGTCCCAGTACCGAGCCCTGCGGCACACCACTAGTGACCGACCTCCAAATGGATAATAAAAGGATGTGGGAAGATGGTGTTAAAACTACTGTTAATATGAAAGATGAATACCTATAGATTGATTGGGCCAAACTATAAAATGCTTTTTTTTATTCTTATTATTGTATGCTTGCATAGATTAATATTAACTGTGCTGTCTGCGACAGTGGGCAATTCTCTGTAACTGAATCACCAATACCAGTAACAAATTAGAATCAGGAAAGGAGGTGGTTAACGCTTCCAAGTAACAGACCACAAACTAAAAACAAGTTTAAAAAAAACAATTTGCATCTGACATCTTTTACAAACCCAGGACATTCCACTGCTCTTTATGCAACATACATTGTAGAAAATATAGCAGTCAATATGTGCACAGTAATATCTCAAACAGTAATAAAAGATCTGTCTCAGTGGTTTCTGTGACATAATACATATGACAGAGAAGGAAATGAGAGAGTGCAGTCATAGCTAGGCTGTAGAGAAAGGTCAACTTTATGTGAGGTAGGTCCATTCAAAAGTCTGATAGCAGCAGGGAAGAAGCTGTTCTTGAGTCAGTTGGTACATGACCTCAAGCTTTTGTATCCTGACCCTTCAGCTGGTGCAGTAGGATATTTGATGTCCGCCTATGATGGCAAATGTCTTCTCAGTTTAATAGCACATTTAAGGACAGCAACTTTGAGTGCAGCACTCTCTCAGTAGTCCCAGCCTAGATTATGAATTCAGGTTCATGGAATCAGCCTTGAACCATAATCTTCTGACTCAGAGTGAGAGTGCTAAAAACAGCATGTTCTTCACTTAAATATAAAGCAGAAGTCTAAAGAGATGAGTGTTACAAATACTTGACTTGAAGGGTTATAGCCTAGTGAGATAAGGTAGGATTAGACTGGGTAGCTTTCCATCAACTAGCACAGACAAAGGGAACAAATGGTATCCTGTATTATCAATTTTATATGATGTCAATCTTTAAGAGGTTAGATGGGTGGTTATGGGAATGGGTAATAAAAGGATATGGGAAGATGGTGTTAAAACTACTGTTCATGTGAAAAATGAACACTGGAATAGAACATAACAGCGCAGAACAGGCCCTTCGGCCTTTGATGTTGCGCTGACCAGTTAAGAAAAAGCAATGACCCTCTAACCTAAACCATTCCCTTTTCGTCCATGAACTTATCTACTAACCTCTTAAACACCACCAAACTTGGTGCATCTACAACTGCAGCAGGCAGGGCATTCCATACCCTTACCACCCTCTGGATGAAGAACCTACCTCTGATATCCGTCCTATAACTACCACCCCTTAATTTAAAGCTATGTCCCCTCGTGCTAGCTTTCTCCGTCCTAGGAAAAAGGCTATCACTGTCCACCCTATCTAAACCTCTAATCATCTTATATCTTTCAATAAGGTCTCCTCTTAGCCGCCTTCTTTCTAACGAAAACAACCTCAAATCCCTCAGCCTCTCCTCATAAGACCTGCCCTCCATACCTGGCAACATCCTGGTAAACCACCTCTGTACCCTCTCCAATGCCTCCACATCTTTCTTATAATGCGGGGACCAGAACCATACACAATACTCCAAGTGCGGCCGCACTAGAGTTTTGTACAGTTGCAACATGACGTTGCGGCTCCGAAATTCAATCCCCCTACCAATAAAAGCTAAGACTCCGTATGGATTGAATGGACCAAACTGTATAAAATGCTCTTTCATTATTATTGTAATCTTGCATAGGTTAATATTATACTGCGCTGCCTGCGACAGTGGGCAGTTTTCTGTAGCTGAATCATCAATACCTGTACCAAATTAGAATCAGGAAAGGTGGTGGTTAGCACTTCCGAGTAACAGAGCACAAACCCAGTGGAGACGAGTAATTTAGAAAAGAAATTTGATCTTTCAATTAATTGCTGAAAGGATGATGCGTCAAAATTTAGGTAAAGACTACTTTTGTAGGCAGCTTACACTTTAAATTACAAAACAGAAGATTTAACACAAAAGATTCACTAATAAATATATGTTGCACTACCCATTAATTAGACATCCAATTCTCCCAGAATGATTCCAAATTGATTCTGAACTCCTGAGGGTTTATTTCTATTCTTTTCCTTTGTCTGGTAACTTATCCCAAAATTATCCTTCACAGTGAAAGTATTATTGGAGATCCTCCCATTAATGCTAGGTGAATCTTCCAGCTCTTTTAAATGCCTCATGAACTTAGCCTTTTCAATCTGAGCCTAAGCTTCTCCTACGTTCTAGCACACAGTCCAATTAGAGCTGTTCACTCTGTCCCAGATTAACATTGTCTTTGAGCTCTCAGGGATATCTTAGAAATTCTTCACCTCCTTGAGCCCACTACCATTGGCAATATAAATGAGCTTTGCATGCAGATAGAAATGTGTTTGTTGTCCTGAAAAGCTCTCTTGAAATTAAATGAAGGCATGGTGACAGGGTGGTTATGTAGAGGATGTTTCCTCTTGTCAGAGAGCTTAGAACAACTGTTTAAGTATAGTATGAGTAAGAAGGGTGGCACAGTGGCGTAGTGGTTAGCTTGATGTGTTGTAGTGCCTCTCAAGTCCCTGGCACCAGACTAGCTACAGACAACAGTCTGATCTATGCAAAGTTGATAAGTCCCTGGGACCTGATATTATGCATCTTAAGCGTGTTGAAAGAGATAGAGATAATATCTTCTTGAAATCAGATAACGTTTTGATCTCAGCTACATTATGTGATAATGAATTTCACGTGTACTCCACCCTCTGGGTGAAGAAACCTTCTTTAAGGTTTACTCCTTATCCTCAAACTATGACCCCCTAGAGCTGGACTGTCCTATGATGGCAGGTGTCTTCTCAGTTTAATATCACATCTTTAAGACAGCACCTTTGACAGTGCAGCACTCTCTCAGTACTGCACAGGAGTCCCAGCCTAGATTACAGACTCAGGTTTGTGGAGTTGGCCTTGAACCACAATCTTCTGACTCAGAATGAGAATGCTATTCTATGATACATGTTGTTTGACTAAAAGCATCATGTTCTTCACATAAATACAAAGCAGAAGTCTGAAGAGATGACTATTACAAACCTAGTCGAGACCAATAACTTGGAAAAGAAATTTGACCTTTCAATTAATTGCTGAAAGGATGATACATCAAGATTTAGAATATTTACTGTAACAGCCTAAATGCACTGTTGATTAAACACTACTCTATGGAATGGCTCCTGAAAATTTGAAGGGACAAAACTGTTCAAGAAAGGAGGGAGAGAGAAAACAGGGAACTACAGATCTATGAGCCTCAATCTGGAGTAGGAAAAATACTAGAATCTATTAGAAAAGATGTGATAAATAGATATTTAGACAATTATGATCTGATTGGACATAGCATGGATTTATGAATGGGAAATCAATTTTTTGAGGATGATAACAACAAACTGACAAAGGAGAGCCGATGGACATAGTACGTTTGGATTTTCAGAAGGCTTTTGATAAAGTCCTCTATAGGAAATTAACATAGAAAATAAAAATACATGGGATAGGAGGCAATAAAGATTGGTTAACAGAAAATAGAGTAGGACTAATTGAAATTTACCTAATCGAAACATATAAGATGATTAGAGGTTTAGATAGGGTGGACAGTGATAGCCTTTTTCCTAGGATGGAGAAAGCTAGCACGAGGGGACACAGCTTTAAATTAAGGGGTGATCGTTATAGGACGGATATCAGAGGTAGGTTCTTTACCCAAAGGGTGGTTCGGGAGTGGAATGCCCTGCCTGCAGCAGTTGTGGATGCGCCAAGTTTGGTAGCGTTTAAGAGGTTAGTTGATAAGTATTGGAAGAGAAGGGAATGGTTTAGTTTGGAGGGGCATTGCTTTTTATATTGGTCGGCGCAACATCGAAGGCCGAAGGGCCTGTTCTGTGCTGTAATGTTCTATGACTAAATGGGACATTCTTTTATTGGCAGACTATGGCTGGTGGGGTACCATAAGGATCAGTACTTGGGCCCCAGCTGTTCACAATATATATCAATGACTTGGATGTGGGGACCAAAAGTAATATTTCCAAGTTTACTGATAACACAAAGCTAGGCGGGAATCTGTGTTGTTAGGAAGATATAAAGCGGCTGCAAGAGAATTTGGACAGACTTAGTGAATGGGCAAGAACATGGCAGGTATAATAAAATGTGAGGAAATCTACTTTGATAGAAGGAACAGATGTGCAGAGTATTTCTTAAATTGTAAGAAATTAGAAAGTGTAGCTATATGAAGGGACCTCGAATCTCTTGTTCATAAGTCACTGAAAGTTAATCTGCAGGTGCAACAAGTTATTAGGAATGATAGCCTTATTACAAGAGATATTAAGTACAGAAGTAGTGAAGTCTCGCTTCAATTGTATAAGAGCTTGGTTAGACCGCATCTGGAATGCTGTGTGTAGTTTTGGTTCCCATTACCTCAGAAAGGATATTATTGCCATAGACAATATGCATCAAAGATTCACGTCATTTGTTCTGGGGATGCAAGACTGTTTTGGGAAGAAAGATTAGGGAAACAGGGGCTGCATTCTCTAGAGTTTCTAAGAATGAGGTGATAACAATGAAGCCTACAAAATACTGAAAGGAATAGACAGGTAGATGCAGGGAAATTTTTTTCCCTTGCTTGGGGAGTCTAGAATTTGGGAGAGGGGGCAATTTCATACTAAAGGGATGCCACTGAAAACTGAGACTGAAGACAAATTTTCTTCACACAGAGGGCTGTGAATCTTTGGAATTCTCCATCCCAGAGGGTTGTGAAAACTTATTGAGTATGTTTAAGGGAGCGATCAATAGATAAATGATTAACAATAATGTAAAAGGTTAGGGAGATAGTAGGTGTAAAAAAACATTGAAGTGTCTGATCAGCCATGATCCTACTTAACAATAGAACATGCTCAATGGACTGAATGGCTTACTCCTAATTCCATGTTTCTAAAAATAAAAAGAGCCCACTCATTTAAACAGAGATGAGGAGAATTTATTCTTCAGAGGGTCTAGTGTCTTTGAATTCTCTTCCTTAAAACGTCATGAAAGATTGGCCTATTCCTGCTCCTAATTCGTAGGTAAAGTACAACTGTTTGCAATCTAAACTGCTTACAATTCTAAACTGATAAAAATCCTAACAGGGTTAGACAGGGTAGATTCAGGAAAATTGTTCCCAATGGTGGGGGAGTCCAGAACTAGGGGTCATAATATGTAGATAAGGGGTAAACCTTTTTGGAGCTGAGCTGTGGAGAAATTTCTTCACCCAGAGGTGGTGAATGTGTGGAATTCACTCCCACCGAATATAGTTGAGGTCAAAACATTGTCTGATTTCAAGAAAAAATTAGATATAGCTCTTGGGATTAATGGGATCAAGAGATATGAGGGGAAAGAGAGATTAGGATATTGAATTCAATGATCAGCCATGATCAAAATGAATAGCGGAGCAGGCTTGAAGGGTCAAATGGCCTACTCCTGCTTCTAGTTTGTGTTTCTAATCTGAAACTCTTGATGCTTTTTAGAACATAGAACATTACAGTGCAGAACAGGCCCTTTGGCCTTTGATGTTGCGCCGACCAATTAAGAAAAAGCAATGACCCTCTAACCTAAACCATTCCCGTTTTGTCCATAAACTTGTCTACTAACCTCAAATGCCACCAAACTTGGCGCATCTACAACTGCAGCAGGCAGGGCATTCCATACCCTTACCACCCTCTGGGTAAAGAGCCTACCTCTGACATCCATCCTATAACTACCACCCCTTAATTTAAAGCTATGTCCCCTCGTGCTAGCTTTCTCCATCCTAGGAAAAAGGCTATCACTGTCCACCCTATCTAAACCTCTAATCATCTTATATGTTTCAATAAGGTCTCCTCTTAGCCGCCTTCTTTCGAATGAAAACAACCTCAAATCCCTCAGCCTCTCTTCATAAGACCTGCCCTCCATACCAGCAACATCCTGGTAAACCTCCTCTGTACCCTCTCCAATGCCTCCACATCTTTCTTATAATGTGGGGACCAGAACTGCACACAATACTCCAAGTGTGGCCGCACTAGAGTTTTGTACAGTTGCAACATGATGTTGTGGCTCCGAAATTCAATCCCCCTATCAATAAAAGCTAAGACTCCATATGCCTTCTTAACAACCTTATCAACTTGATTGCCAACTTTTAGGGATCTATGCACATATACACCAAGATCCCTCTGTTCATCAACACTATTAAGAGTCCTACCATTAGCCCTATACTCTACACATTTGTTATTCCTGCCAAAGTGAATTACCTCACACCTTTCCACATTAAACTCCATTTGCCACCTCTCGGCCCAGCTCTGCAACTTGTCCAAGTCTCTGCAAACTATAACACCCCTCTTCACTATCTACCACTCCTCCGACTTTGGTGTCATCCGCAAATTTACTAATCCATCCTTCAATACCCTCATCCAGATCATTCATAAAAATTACAAACAGCAGGGGCCCCAAAACAGATCCCTGAGGTACACCACTTGTAACCGAACTCCATGATGAATAATTTCCATCAACCACCACCCTCTGCCTTCTATCAGCTAGCCAATTCCTAATCCAATTAGCTAAATCACCCTCAATCCCATACATCTGCATTTCCTGCAGAAGCCTTCCATGGGCCACCTTATCGAACGCCTTACTAAAGTCCATATATACCACATCAACTGCCTTACCCCCATCCACCTCTTTGGTCACTTTTTCAAAAAACTCAATAAGGTTAGTAAGGCACGACCTACCCTTCACAAAACCATGGAGACTCACAGTCTATCCACTATTGCACAAAGTCTACTGTCGTTGTTTCCAAGCATAAACACATTGTTTTATTGGGAAGTAGGTGCAATCTCTAACAATCTGAGCACATTGACTTGTTGTCAGAACATGACCCTCCCTTCAGTTTGCCTTAAAGATATGGTACCGAAACATCATCTTATAAAGCTCATAATTGTAACATAACTGAGTAAATAACATTCAAAATAGTTGTGCACTAAAACCCTCACTGAAGTACATATTTTGAGGATATATTTTGCCCATAGATACTCAATTCTCCAACAATCCCCTCTCCTTTTCAGTCATCACTAAGTGATGTTGATGATGATGCCAAAAGCTGAGGCCAGGCTGATTGTCCACTGCCTAACTGAATGAGAGATTGCCACAGTGGGAAAACTCAGCTGGAGGCTGTAATGGATGAAGTTCACTACCCTCTATGAGAAAAAATTGCCTTCTGGACCCTTTTGTATCTCTCCACTCTCGCCTTTTGTTTTTAAAATGCATGGAAACATTGTAAATAAGCTTTTGTGAGAAATTTTAATTAATTACCAATTCATTTTGACAATATTTCTAGACCTGTTATTCATCAGCTTCAAAAAAAAACCACAAGTCCTGTTGGAGAGAGGGGCATGCTTGAAAGGCTGGAGAAAGAGCAAGTCAAGGGAGAGAAAAGATCTCAGCATATTCCAAAACACTTTGGGTGCAATTGCATTGGAAGCAGTTCAAAGTAGGTTCACTCGATTGATTCCTGGAAATGAAGAGTTAGCTTATGATGAAAGGTGGAGGCTGGGCTTCTATTCACTGGAGTTTAGAAGGGGAAGTGATCTCACTGAAACGTGTAATATCCTTAGTAGTCTCGGAGTTTGGAAAAGAAAGAAGTGGCTTGGTCAAAACCTTGTGTTATAATGCAGGAAATGTGGCAGCTAATTTGTGTGCAGCAATGTTTCAGTGACCCCAGTTAATCTGTTTTAGTTATGTTGGTTCAGGAATCAACATTGACCGGGATACCAAGAGAACTCTCCTGCCCCTCTTCCGTGGCTCTTTCCCGTCCCGCTAAGCGGACAGACCTTCAGTGTAACATCTTACTTGAAAAGCAGCACCACTGACAGTGAAGTGTCCCATCAGTGCTGCACTGAAATGTCAACATAGAATTTACACCCATGAACCCCCAACCATTTGATTCAGAGGCAGGTGAGCTAACAGCCTATTAGAAACAGAACCATCCAGAGGAAACCCATGCAGACACGGGAGAACACGCAGATTCTGCGCAGATAATGACCCAAGCCAGGAATCAAACCCAAGTCCCTAGTGCTGTGAGGCAGCAGTGCTAGACACTGTACCATCTTCCCAGCAAAAATTCACTAAATTTGTCCCAAGGATAGGGGGCTTTTCCTATGATGAGGCTGAATAAATAGGGTCTATGTTCTCTGCATTGAAATGTCAACATAGAATTTATGTCCACATCTCTAATGAACCCCCCCAACAGTTTGATTCAAAGGCAGATGAGCTAACAGCTCAGCCCTTGCAGATACCAGGAACAAGCTAGTATCATTCATCATATCTGCATTAAAAGCTGCAGCTACCAAAGATTAGAGCAAATGATTAAGAATCACCATCACATGACCCCCAAAGATACAATATTTTTAAAAGGTGTGAAACTTGTAAAATGTTGATGTTCAGAGAGATTTGGGAACACAGGAAGTTAGAGTGCAGTACAACAATCATTTAGAAGGGCAATGGCATGTTGCCTTTTATTCCAGTTGGATTAGAGTACAGGAATAAAGATATGTACAATTGTAGAGGGTTTTGGTAAGGCCACACCTGCAATTGTGTGTGCAATTTTGGATGAGATTTCTTGGACTGTAATGGACAGGACAGAAAATTTGACAGATCATTTACAAGTGCTTTGATCTCGAGTGAGAACTTCTTGTCTTGGGACGTGCTTGGCCAGAAAATCCTGCCCTTGGTCTTCATTTCAGGAAAGATATACTTAAATTGGAGGAGGTATTTACTTTTTTTTTTAATTAGAATCACAAGTAGGCTTACATTAACATTGCAATGAAGTTACTGTGAAAATCCCATAGTTGCCACACTATGGTGCCTGTTCGGGTACACCGAGGGAGAATTTAGCATGGCAAATGCACCAAATTAGCACATCTTTCAGACTGTGGGAGGGAACGGAACCACCCGGAGGAAACCCATGCAGGGAGAACATGCATATAGTGATCCATGTCAGGAATCAAACCCAGGTCCCTAATGCTGTGAGGCAGCAGTGCTAACCACTCTATCACCTTCCCAGAAAAAATTCACTAAATTGGTCCCAAGGATGGGGGGGTCTTTTCCTATGATGGGAGGCTGAATAAACAGGGTCTATGTTCTCTGCATTGAAATGTCAAAATAGAATTTACACCCACATCTCTAATGAACTCCCAACCGTTTGATTCAGAGTCAGGTGAGCTAACAGCTCACCCACCGCAGATACCAGGAACAGCTTACTGACTAATATCATTCATTATATCTGCATTAAAAGCTGCAGCTACCAAAGATTAGAACAAGTGATTACGAATTACCATTACATGGGTCTCAAAAATAGAAAAGCAGAATATTTATAAAAAGGTATGAAACTTGTAAAACGTTGATGTTCAAAGAGATTTGGGATTAGAAGAAAGAGGGACGATTTCATTGAAATATACACAATTTGGAAGCAGCTTGATAAAGGTGGACACATTGTTTTTGTTGGTCAGGTATCTAAAAAGCACAGGAGAACAATTTCAGGATAAAGGACCAATCATTTAAGACTGAGGTGAAAAGAACTTTCTTCACTCAAAAGGGCTGTGTTTCTTTGGAATTCTTTACCCTAGTGTTGTGGATGCTCCAACATTGAATATCTTTAAAGCTAAGATAGATGTTTGGTCTCTCGGGGAATTAAGGGATATGGGAAAAGGGAAGTGGATCCAAGATCAGCCATGATTGTATTGAGTGGTGGAACAGACTCGATAGCTCTACTCATGCTCCTATTTCTTGAGTTCTTGTGTCATGTCGATCAAACTTTCTGTTCAGATGCAGTGACCATAAGAATTCATTATGATGAGGGATGCCTTGATGTAGGGAAACAGTAGTAGAAATATATCACCATTCCTTTACTGTTGCTGGATCAAAGTCCTGGAACTTCCTCCCTAGCAGCATTGTGGATGTATCTACATTACATGAACTGCAGCAGTTCAAGATGGCAGCTCACCACCACCTTCTCATGGCCAGTTAGGGATAAATGTTGGGCTAGCCAGTGACATCCATCTTCCAGGAAAGAATAAAAGATAAAAACTGGCTAATATAAAATTGAATGTAATGGCAGATGGAAAAAATGCTTAAGCAGAAGCAATTGATGGTGCAACAGATAAACGGAACAGGCTCCTGCGTAGCACAACACACTATTAACCTGGCCAAAATCAATTTGCTGATGCTTTGATTTCCTGTTGACAAATGTCAAACTATTAACTAATTCTCCAGAGTCCCAGCTAATGTCTGCCTCAAACAAAACTTTACTGTTTCCCAGTGTCTGACTAAACTTATCAAGTACGTAGATGAGGAGAGTCCCTGTCAGGTCTCAGCACGTGTGATACACTCAGTGATAGCCTCCTTTGTAAAATGAAATTTCCACAGACAAATATCTTCCATTCCACCTTGGATATAAGGGTGGTGCCAGAGTTCTGGGTAATTGTTCAGTAAATGGTGTTAAAGATGAGCCCAATAATTACAAGCCAGTTAGTTTAACCTCATTGATGGAAAAGATTTGAGAACCGTTAATCCAGGACAAAATTAACTGTCACTTAATTGGCCAAACATAGGCAAATTAAGGCAAGATGTGGACTGGAGTAAATGCAGTAAGAGGTCTCACAACATTAGGTTAAAGTCCAACAGGTTTATTTGGTAGCAAAAGCCACTAGCTTTTGAAGCACTACTTCTTCATCAGGTGAGTAGGATTTCAGTTCACAAACAGGGCATATAAAGACACAAACTTAATTTACAAAATAATGGTTGGAATGCAAGTTTTTACAGATAAAAAAGTCTTAAAATGTACAGACAGCATGAGTGGGGAGAGGGTTAAGCACAGGTTAAAGAGATGTGTATTGTCTCCAGCCTGGACAGCTAGTGAGATTTTGCAAGGCCAGGCAAGTCGTGGGGTTACAGATAGTGTGACATGAACCCAAGATCCCATTTGAGACTGTCCTCATGTGTGCGAAACTTGGCTATCATTCTTTGCTCAGTAATTCTGCACTGTTGTGCATTGTGAAGGTTGCCTTGGGGTACGCTAATCTGAAGATCAGAGGCCGAATGCCCGTGACTGAAGTGTTCCTCAAAGGAAGGGAACAGTCTTGGCTGGTGATTGTCGAGCATGTTCATTTATCCATTGTCATAGTGTCTGTGTGTTCTCCCAATGCTTTGGGACATCGTTTCCTGCAGCATATCAGGTAAACAAGATTAGCCGAGTTGCAAGCGTATGTACCGTGTACCTGGTGAATGGTGTTCTCACGTGAGATGATAAGATTCAGTCGATGATCTGGCATGTCTTGCAGAAATTGCTGTGGCAGGGTTGTGTGGTGTCATGGTCACTGTTCTTTTGAAGGCTGGGTAGTTTGCTGCAGACAATGGTCTGTTTGAGGTTGTACGGTTGTTTGAAGGCAAGAAGTGAGGGTGTAGGAATGGCCTTGGCGAGATGTTCATCTTCATCAATGACAGTTGAAGGCTCCGGAAAAGATGCCATAGCTTCTCCTCTCCAGGGAAGTACTGGATGACGAAGGGTACTCTGACGGCTGTGTCCCATCTTTGTCTTCTGAGGAGGTCGGTGCAGTTTTTCACTGTGGTGTGTTGGAACTGTCAATCAAGGAATCGAGTGCCATATCCTGTGAATGATATGGATGAATGAACACGCTCAATCACCAGGTAAGTGTTCTGTTGGGGAACACTTCAGCGGTTACGGGCATTTGGCCTTTGAACATCAGATAAGCGTACTCCTTCACAACACATGACAGCGCAGAATCACTGAGCAGAGACTGATAGCCAAGTTCTGCACATGAGGACAGCCTCAACCAGGATCTTGGGTTCATGACATACTATCTGTAACCCCTATGACTTGCTTGGGCTCACAAAATTTCACTAACTGTTCTGGCTGGGGACAATACACATCTCGTTAACCCATGCTTAACCACATTGTCTGTACCTTTAAGACTTGATTACCTGCAAAGACTCACATTCCAACTATTATTTTATAAATTGAGTTTGTGTCTTAATATGCTCTGTTTGTGATCTGAAATCCCAGTCACCTGATAAAGAAACAGCGCTTCGAAAGCTAGTGGCTTTTGCTACCAAATAAACCTGTTAGACTTTAACCTGGTGTTGTGAGACTTCTTACTGAAATTAAGGCAAACCAGACAGATTTGTTAAAGAAACATTGAATGAGTTTTGATATGGTAAGACAGGAATCGACAAGGGCAATACATTTATGATTATATGGAAGATATTCAGTGACATTCCCCAGAGATCGGTATGAGAACACGTGGCAGATGTAATTTAATACAAACATTGAGTATACATACACAAATCATTGGAAGTGGCAAGTCAGGTTGAAAAAAAAGGTTAATAAAGCATACACGTTTATATATAGAGACAAAAGAGCAAAAAGAAAACAAGGAAGATATAGCGAATCTTTATAAAGCATGAGTTTGGACTCAATCCCAATATTGAGTGCAATTCTGCGCATTTCACTTAGGAAGGTAGAAGCTGGAGTGTTATGGTAAGGTTATATAAGGGCTTGGTGAGGCCGAATTTAGAGTATTATGTACAGTTCTGGTCACCTAGCTACAGGAAGGATGTAAATAAGGTTGAAAGAGTGTAGAGGAGGTTCACAAGGATGTTGCTGGGACTTGAAAAGCTGAGTTACAGAGAGAGATTGAATAGGTTAGGACTTTATTCCCTGGAGCGTAGAAGAACGAGGAGAGATTTGATAAAGTTGTATAAGATTTTGATGGGTATAAATAGAGTGAATGCAAGCAGGCTTTTTCCATTGAGGCTAGGGGAGGAAAAAAACCAGAAGGCATGGGTTAAGGGTGAAAGGAGAAAAGTTTAAAGGGAACGTTGGGGGGGGCGGGGGGGGCGCTTCTTCATGCAGAGAGTGGTGGGAGTGTGGAATGAGCTGCCGGATAAAGTAGTAAATGTAGGGTTACTTTTAACATTTAAGAAAAACTTGGATGGGTTTATGGATGAGAGGGGTGTGGAGGGATATGGTTTAAGTGCAGGTCAGTGGGACTTGGCAAAAAATGGTTTGGCACAGACAAGAAAGGCCAAAAGGCTTGTTTCTGAGCTGTAATTTTCTATGGTTCTACAGATAGAAGGCTTTAAAGACGATGCAGAGAAGCTTTATGAGAATTATTCCAGGGATGAAGATGTGTGGCTTAGGATGCTTGGCCACGCTAAATTGCCCATAGTGTCAGAGGGATTAGCAGGGTAAATGTGTGTGATTATAGGAAAGGGGTCTGGAAGGAATGGTTGTGGGTGCCAATTAAATTCTGCACTGTGAGAATTCTCTAAATCTATGATGATAAATTGGAGGAGCTGGGGCTGGGGAGAAGAGATGGTTGGGAGGGGGTTTGATGGAAGGTTTTCAAACTCATGACAGCCTGGACAGTGTAGACATGGAGCAACTGTTCCCATTGGTGGAAGATCCAAAAACCAGGGGACACCGATTTAAGGTAATTGGCAAAAGAACCAAAGTGTCCCTGTAGTGAGTGGTTAGGATTTCATTGCCTGAAAATGTGGATGGAGGCAGATACAGTGTTACCTTTCAGGTAGAAATTGAATTTTCCAATCTATTAACTTCATAAGAAAGAGAATCAAGTGAGGGTAGGCCAAGAGATATAACCTATAATAAACTATCAGGCGCTGTTAAATTACTCCCATAGTCACAGGATTTTTGTTTGAATTGGTCACAATGTGTCACATTAGGTTTGTTTTGAGATGTGTGACCTGTTGTGTGAACCTACAATACTGTGGCCCACCATTCCTGTCTTTGAATGAATAATTTTACTGCTCGGCAGGAAATGATCAGGATTAAACCTTCTTACACCTTTCCTTGATTTCATTTCAATTGACTTCAGTTGCCGTGTCTGACAGGCTTTAAGGTACTTCGTGACAGCAACATTGGTTTTGTTGCTTTCTTCAATAAACAGGCCACAATGCATTAATTCTTCAACAATTCACAACATTTTGGAACAACATGGGCAATGAGAAACATGTCCTGTTGTTTCACAGAGCATGTAGGGAGAAACAGGGGACATGACAAAGTGAACTGAAATTTATGGAGAGCCAGCAGAGACACAATGGGATGATTGGCCTCCCTCTGCTCTGTAATAATTCTTCAATTCTGTTTATTCCCTTCCATTCAGAAATGCCTTAATTTTCAGGATAATTGGCACTGGATAGGATAATTCTCAGTTTTGCCTGCCGGCAATCATGATCCCCAAACAATTGCAGTTCTTTAATAGATGCTGGCAGTAGTCCTCTGGTGTGCACTGGACAATGAACCGAGAGTGCTGAATGTTTGCAATGAGCTTAGCCTTGCTCTAAAGGGTAGTATTGTCCCTCCATGTATTATACAATGGGTGTATGAGAGAAATTGTGAAGAGTATAAATCAGGAAACTGCTGGAGAAAATAAACAAAACATTTCCAGATCTTTTCCTCAATGTTTTTGGAGAATTCTAGATGTCAAAGCAAACGATGGAAGGCATGAAAAACACATGAGAAATAGTCTTTAAAACGACTAACTCTTCTATTATCTGTCACGAATTTTAACAAGATGTGCTGGGGTTAAAAATTGGATTGTAATGTTATTCACACAAGGGGGAAGTTGCAAGTCACAGCTTGCCCACAGTTTGGAGAGAATCATCTCAACCCCAGAGATCACGGTAAGAGTTCCTCAGAATAGTGGCCTAGCATCAATCATTTTAGAATCATAGAATCTTTAAAGAAGGAGGCCATTTGACACATTGACCAACCACAATCTCACCCCCATTCCTGTAATCCCTCATATTTATCCTACTAATACCCTTGACACTAATGGACAATTTATCACGGCCAATCAATGTAATGTACACACCTTTGGACTGTGGGAGGGAATCGGAGCACCCAGAGGAAACCCATGCAGATAATGGGGAGAAAGTGTAAACTCCATACAGACAGCGACCTGAGGCTGGAATTGAAACTGGGTCCCTGACACTGAGTTGCTGCAGTGATGACCTTCCTTCCATGATAAGGTCAGAGGTGGGGATGTTTGCTGAAAGCTGCACGATGCTTAGTTTCATTTGCAACTACTGAAGCATTCTGTGCCTGCATGCAGGAAAACCTGGACAACAGTCAGGCTTGGGCAGGTAAATCACAAATAATATTCATGCCTCACAGGTATCAAGCAAGGCCATTTCCAAAAGAAGAGAATCTGAACATCTTCCCTTGACATTCAATAACATCCCTTCCACCACATTAAACATTCACTTTCCCCATCCACCGGTACACAGTAGCAACTATCTACAAAATGCACTGTGACAGCTACTCCAAACTCCTTTGACAGCACCTTACAATCCGGTGATCTCTACGAGAGCAAAGTCAGCAGACACATGGGAACATCATTACCTGTAAATTCTGCTCCAGTTCACACACAAAGTCTTGACTTGGAAAATATCACTTTTCCTTCACTGTCACTGAGGAACTCCCTCCCTAACTGCACTGGGGATGTACCTACAATGCCTGGACCACAGTGAGGCTAGAAGCTAGTTCACCACCCCACCTTCTCAAGGGATATTAGGGGTGGGCAATAAATGTTGGCCTTGACCGTGACTCCCACATTTCGTGAACAAATATAGAACACAGAACATTACAGCGCAGAACAGGCCCTTCGGCCTTTGATGTTGCGCCGACCAATTAAGAAAAAGCAATGACCCTCTAACCTAAACCATTCTCTTTTCATCCATAAACTTATCTACTAACCTCTTAAATGCCACCAAACTTGGCACATCTACAACTGCAGCAGGCAGGGCATTCCATACCCTTACCACCCTCTGGATAAAGAACCTACCTCTGACATCCGTCCTATAACTACCACCCCTTAATTTAAAGCTATGTCCCCTCGTGATGGCTTTCTCCATCCTAGGAAAAAGGCTATCACTGTCCACTCTATCTAAACCTCTAATCATCTTATATGTTTCAATAAGGCCTCCTCTTAGCCACCTTCTTTCTAACAAAAACAACCTCAAATCCCTCAGCCTCTCCTCATAAGACCTGCCTTCTATACCAGGCAACATCCCGGTAAACCTCCTCTGTACCCTCTCCAATGCCTCCACATCTTTCTTATAATGTGGGGACCAGAACTGCACACAATACTCCAAGTGCGGCCGCACTAGAGTTTTGTACAGTTGCAACATGACGTTGCGGCTCCGAAATTCAATCCCCCTACCAATAAAAGCTAAGACTCCGTATGCCTTCTTAACAACCTTATCGACTTGATTGCCAACTTTCAGGGATCTATGCACATGTACACCAAGATCCCTCTGTTCTTCAACACTATTAAGAGTCCTACCATTAGCTCTATACTCTACACATTTGTTATTCCTGCCAAAGTGTATTACCTCACACTTTTCCACATTAAACTCCATTTGCCACCTCTCGGCCCAGCTCTGCAACTTGTCCAAGTCTCTCTGCAAACTATAACACCCCTCTTCACTATCTACACTCCTCCGACTTTGGTGTCATCCGCAAATTTACTAATCCATCCTTCAATACCCTCATCCAGATCATTTATAAAAATTACAAACAGCAGGGGCCCCAAAACAGACCCCTGAGGTACACCACTTGTAACCGAACTCCACGATGAATATCTCCCATCAACCACCACCCTCTGTCTTCTATCTGCTAGCCAATTCCTAATCCAATTAGCTAAATCACCCTCAATCCCATACATCTGCATTTTCTGCAGAAGCATTCCATGGGCCACCTTATCGAACGCCTTACTAAAGTCCATATATACCACATCAACTGCCTTATCCCCATCCACCTCTTTGGTCACTTTTTCAAAAAACTCAATAAGGTTAGTAAGGCACGACCTACCCTTCATAAAACCATGCTGGCTATCCCCAATCAATTCATTTCTCTCTAAATAACAATAACTCCTATCCCTAATAATTCTTTCCAATACTTTGCCCACAACAGAAGTAAGACTCACCGGTCTATAATTCCCAGGAAAGTCTCTATTCCCCTTCTTGAACAAATATGGATGAGTCATAATACTTAAATTTATTCCCTACAGTGCAGTAGGAGCCCATTAAGTCTGAATGAGTATCCCAGCCAGG
The DNA here is from genome assembly GCA_024679065.1 of Sphyrna mokarran. NCBI lineage: Eukaryota > Metazoa > Chordata > Chondrichthyes > Carcharhiniformes > Carcharhinidae > Sphyrna > Sphyrna mokarran. Next base: position 43,820,842 of record JAGIQG010000022.1, read on the forward strand.
CCTTATCCTCATAACCCAGTGTATTTATCCCGCTAATCCCCCTAGCCTACACATCTTAGGACACTAAGGGGCAATTCACCATGGCCAATTCACTTAACCTGCACATCTTTGGAGTGTGGGAGGAAATCAAAGAGCACCCAGAAGAAGCCCACACAGACACAGGGACAATGTACAAACTCTACATAGACAGACACCTAAGGCTGGAAAAGAAGCCAGATTCTTGCGCTGTGAGACCACTGTGCTACCATGCCACCCTTGATCTTTGGTAAGCAATTTGTGAATTTGTTAAGACATGTATCTCTTTAAATGAAGGGCAATCCACTGAAAAATATGACATATGTTTCTGTCATATCATGAAGTAAATATACTAGAATGTCACAACAGGAAGTGGGTTACAAAACTAATTGTAGTTCTACTTATTGCCAATGGATGGAGTTTGAACACTTGTATTATTTAGAACAGATCAGAAGTTCTGTTTCAACTTCCCCACTTATAAATAGAACAGCACAGCCAACATGGTGTGTAGTCTGGCATGGTCCAAATTTGGAAATTGGGTGATGTGACTCCATGACTCAAGATTTTGAACCCAAGGAACCTATTGAAGCAGCTCTCCACTGGATGAATGCGCAGCCTGGTCTCTTACTGAGGTCAACAAACCAGGCATGGTCCACAATCTTCTCGGTGTTTTGGTTCCAAACACAGTTTTTGAAAAAGGATGAAAATGCTCAGGGTTCCCCATTTAATGACAGTATAACCAACCATAAAAAAAAATGCAGGATGAGCATCCTTTTGCTAATTTGGCCAATTTTAACATGGTACTATGGTGAATAGAAAATCAAGATTGTCTAAGATACACAAGATGTATGTGGATTTGAGTTAATATATCATCAATTACACAATATATCAGTTTTGCTGGCTATTCAATTCTATTCATAAGTGGGAATGCTGGAACAGGATAGTGTTGGGAACTAGGGTTGCCAACCCACTGGATTGGCCTAGAGTCTCCAGGAATTGAAGATCAATCTCTAGAACATTGCTGTGTGTAACCCTGGAGAAAAAAAATCACTGGGATATGAGAAAGGATACCTTTTTAAAAAAACATTTCTTTGAACATTTCTCTTTACCATATATTAAAATATTGAAAATGGCAATAAATGGTTGTTTGGTTGACAAACAAACATGTCCAATTGTGTAATGAGTCATTCTGTTTTCCAATTGATGTAGAAAGGCAGTGGATCACAAAGATGAATGTGTTAGTCAACAAATGGCTGGAGTGTGCCTTTACAGGAAGGGGTATAGAGTACAAGAGCTGGCCTTTAATGTTGCAGTTGTATAGCACGTTGGTTAGACCTCATTTGGAATACTGCGTCCAGTTCTGGTCGCCTTACTACTGGAAGGACATGGAAGCTCTGGAGAGAGTGCAAAGGAGGTTTACCAGGATGCTGCCTGGTATGGAAAGTCTGACTTACGAGGAGAGGTTAGGCAAATTGGGGCTGTTTTCCTTAGGAAGATGTAGACTTAGAGGAGATCTAATAGAGGTGTACAAGATTATGAGGAATATAGATAGAGTAAACAGGGTTAAGCTTTTTCCTAGGATGGACTCAAATGTCACGAGGGGTCAGGGGCTTAGGGTGAGAGGGGTAAGGTATAATTTGGATGCTAGAGGGAGTTTTTTCCACACAGAGGGTGGTGGGGGTAAGGAACGCGCTGCCAAGTAAAGTGGTGGAGGCAGGCACTCTGGAGTTATTTAAAAAATACTTAGATGGGCACATGAACAGAATGGGAATGGAGGGATATAGAAAACTGATTTAAAGTAGGGATCATGAGCCTGAGAAGTGTGTAAATTGTCAATGGTATTGATGTATTTCTGTTTTTATCCTACAGGTACTTTGGTCCACCTTGTTGTCTGACAAGGGGCATACACGTGATGGGTCATGAGAGCGCTGTTCTTGGATTTTGCGAGAGTATTCTAATGCTTCACGTCGTTAGTGTACACTTAACTGGACCAGTTGATGGGCAACACGACAGCTGTGACTATTGCTGTGCTGTGCAGATACATGGATTTGGGCCTGTGTCTGTGGGAGTTGCACATTCTCCCTGTGCTTGCGTGTGTTTTCTCCAGGTGCTCCGGTTTCCTCCCACATCCCAATGACGTGCTCTAGGCTGATAGGGAGAATTTGTTTTGCCTAAATTGTGTTGCAAATTTGGTTCCAATGCATAGATCTATAAACATAGACAGGGATCATGGGTAGAAGTGAGAACATCGAGGTGGCGGCACGGGCTCGTTGGGCCTAAGGGCCTGTTTCTCAGGCTGTTTTATTCTTTGTGGGAGCTGGTCAGGTGATGAAATTGCCAAGAATACTTCAGGAGGTGGGGAGAGATTCTACCAGCCAACTGCGCCAGGAAACTCAAGCAGAGGCCGTGTCGCCGCCTCCTCACTGGGCACCATGGCTTCCGTGAGTCTCCAGCCGTCAGATTGTCATAAGTAGACTTACATTAACACCGCAATGAAGTTACTGTGAAAATCCACTAGTCGCCACATTCCGGCACCTGAAAGGGTACATCGAGGGAGAATTTAGCATGGCCTATGCACTTAAACAGCATGTCTTGTGGGGGAAACCGGAGCACCCAGAGGAAACCCAGGCAGACACGGAGAAAACGTGCAAACTCCACACAGTCACAAAAGCCGGGAATTGACCAAGAGAGTCCTGGCACTGTGAGGTAGAAGTGCTGAGCATTGTACCAGCCTGAATATCATTGGTGGGTCCAGCGGGCCCACTAGAATCTCTGTACTTGCCGGGTGTGTTTCACTCCAGCAGGGTTTACAATAACTCCCAAATTTTGGGGAGCGGATGACCGGACCTTGCTGGAGCGAAGGGGCGGCCATGGAGGCTCCCCCAGGGAAGTTCGGGGTTAAGGGGTCTGACCATTAGACTTTGCCCCCTGGCACAGCCAAAGGGGCAAAGTGCAGGAAAGTACAGAAAAGGTTTACCAGGATGTTGCCTGGTATGGAGGGTCTTAGCTATGAGGAGAGATTGGGTAAACTGGGGTTGTTCTTCCTGGAAAGAAGGAAGAGGAGGTGCGATCTAATAGAGGTGTATAAAATTATGAGGGGTATGGGTAGGGTGAACAGTGAGAAGCATTTTCCCAGGTCGGAGGTGACGAACACAAAGGGTCATAAGTTCAAGGCGAGGTGGGGGGGGGGGGGCAAGATTCGATACAGGTGTCGTATTTTACACAGAGGGTGGTGGGGGCCTGGAATGTACTGCCAAGCAGGGTGATGGAGGTGGACACGCTGGGATCATTTAAGACTTATCTAGATAGCCACATGAACAGACTGGGAATAAAGGGATACAAACGAGTGGTCTAGTTGGGCTGATGAACGGCGCAGGCTTTGGAGGGCTGAAGGCCTGTTCCTGTGCTGTGCTGTACTTTTCTTTGTTCTTGATAATGCCCAGGAAGTAGATTGATGCTGCCTACAAGGCATCAGGGCCTAATACAGCAGGCCACGTGAGGCCAGGAGTCGAGGGGGGCTCCCTCTGCCACCCAACACTCAACAATGATGGAGGGAGGCCAGTGAATGGGCTGGTCATTAGGGTAGGGGTCAGCCTACTCAGGGGAGGGGCTACAGGGGGAGGCACCAGGACTGTGGCGGGAGGTGGTTGAGGCAGGTTGGGGAGGAGTGGGGGGGGAGGGGTGTCCGGACTGGCTCAAACGCATCCAGGGGGTTAGTGATCGTGACATGGAGCTGTCTGTATGCCAACAAGGCGAGGGTCATGGGATTGGTCAGTGATCAAGCGACTGTGCACGCACCAACCTTGGCGCCAACAGACTGACGCATGTGTAGTGACCTGCTCAGCACTAAGCTACCAGCCTCTAGTGCAGGAATAGAGTCCAGGCTGGGGCGTCGCTGGATTTTTTGTGAGATTCACAGTAGTGCATTGTACAGAGTGTGGGAGATTCATTTAATTCTAGTCTTTACATGAATGCAACATTTATTTTTGGGATAATCCCACCCATGATCCTGTTTTGAATACTATACATTCCAAGGGTTCTACCTCCATCCATTGGCAGTAAAAGGAACTGCAATTCATGTTAGATTTTGTTCCCTGTATTAGTCATGCGGAGTTCTATCTTTGCTTCTTGACAAAACCGTGCGTCACAGATCTATTGGAATGGCCTCCATTTAGAGTGATTCATTACTTTCTTTGGTATGTCATTTTGCAGATTGAAAGACACTGGTTATCCAAAAGTCTATCAATAATGTTGTTTAGGATTGGCCAAACTTGTTGACAGCAAACGACTCAGGAGATTTCTGCATGTTGCAACAAGCCTATGTATAGAATTTGATCCTTTGTATGCCAGATCCTAGGCAACGTCATTAACTGGGAGGAAGTTACACAGGCAGAAGAAATTGGGGTTAATCCCCTGCCCTCAGCTCCACTCTATTTTTGGACAGAGAGGACGTAATTACAGAATGGACCCCCTGGTCTAAGTTTGAGGCCTGGGGAACGTTAGTGCACAGCCTCATCTACTCTCAGAAGAGGGATTTTGGGGCATCTCAGTCACGGACGACAAAGCTCACTGGCATTGAGGTGAATCTCTTAGAGGGATGTCCAAAGGTCTCAGATAGGATTTCCAGTCTGGTTGGACATATTCCTGGAAGTTTTACCACTCCCACTGGTCAAGTCACCTTTGCCCCAACTCCAATGTTCCTATAACCAATCGATGGAAGAAAATAAAGAAAGATGCACATTTTGTTCATGCCCTATTGGTTTTACTGCTGTGGTCAGGCCATTAATTTTAAGTGCCTGGACACTCTGGGACAATCCTGGAAGATCAGCCATCCTAACTTCACTGGAGGGAAGAAGTTCGGGTGGGAGAATGACCTGGAGAGACCAGACCTTAGCTTGAGCATCTTTCTTTTTGGTGCCTTGAGAAGGAATATGCCTGCACTGCAAGGTTTTTTGTGGCCGTTTAGGCCTCTTTGGCCTTTCCAAATTCTGTTAGAAATTAACGAGTGATAACATTTGATCTGTTGTGGTGTGACCAATGGTACATGCTGTAAAGCTCAGCTGACCCAGTAAACAATGTAACCAATAACAAAATGGTGTGGCAATCAGTTGACCAGCTGACTTACTATAAATACAAATCTCTCCCAGCTCCCACCTTCTATTCCCTCATACAGTACATATAATTCCCTCTTGTAGAGTATATATAATTCATCACATCTTTCCCTCACTTTAGTTCTGAAGAAGTCATACGCACTCAAAGCATTAACTCTATACCTCTCTCAACAGATGCTGCCAGAGCTGCTGAGTTTTTCCAGCTTTTTCTGTTTTTGTTCCTGGTCCCTATGCTAGCCAGCACTGGAAATGTCATCTTCTCCTTCAGCTTTTTTTTTTTGATCAAAACAATGTATGAAGCAGAGGCAACCAGTACCTGCCTATCCCTTGGGCCAGTTCTGCCCTATCATGAGCCTGGTTAAAACGTGTCAAATTTCTGAAACTTGGGCAAACATTGTCCCACCTTTGACCAAATCCTATGAGCAAGCGAAGGAGAATCTTGCTAGCCTCAGCAAGATTGTCAAGCCAAGTCTGCTGACAGTTGCTCAATTTTCGTGCAATGCCTAAGATCAGTATGATAAAGGCAAAATACTGCAGATGCTGAAATCTGAAACAAAGTGCTGGAAAATCTCAGCAGTCTGACAGCATCTTTGGAGAGAAAATAGACTCAATGTTTTGAATCTAGAATCTAGTGGCTCTATTCTCTCACTACAGATACTGTCAGACTCACATCTGATTAGCAGTCTGTTAGAGACCTGCTGGAGCATCACGTATATGGAATGTACACTTTCCAAATACATGTTATAGCATTGTGCTATTGATACATCAATTTACATGCCCTGATGCATATCAGGATGTATACTGACATGTCTATCAACGTATATGTCTTGATGTATAATCAGTGTTTATGTCCTGATGCATATCAATGTATACATACTGACGCCTATCAATGTATATGCCCCTGACACCTATCAAAACCAAACACACAATACAAGGGAACTGTATACTAGATGCTCAGGAACTTACATGAGTGGCTCTCTCACAGGTTCTCTTCTCCATCGTACTGGCTCTTTGCCAGAAAAGGTCATGCAATTGCAATATTGAGTTGCAATCATCCTGGCTGCTTAAATCCGAAGTGAACGCCATCTGAAATCATCATCTTCCTCCTAAAGCAGAAGGATAGTCAGTGAGATACCCTTTTAGGCAGAATTCAATTTTTGTTCCTATGAAGGCAGATGAGTTTCGTGAAAGTGTGAATAGCTACAGATGTGAAACCCAAAGACACCATGAAAGAAGCAATACAGTCCCTGAGACAGCTACTTAATTATGGATAAAGCGCATCTTCACACATTTTTTTTCTCCCTTTGGTGAATAGTGGGGAGAGATGATAGAAGGATTTCTTGGCTGATTATCAGCTTATTGCACTGTGTGATGAAAGCTCCTTTCGCGGTCAACAAATATTGCCACAAGTCTTGATGAAACTACCAAAACATTATTTTTGTTTAAGCAACAAGAGACAATAGAATTGGTTGTATTTCTAATGAATATATATATTGATATATATGTATGTAAATCATATATAAAAGTACCATATTTTTATAAGACTTGGTGCATCTATACTTTATGTACCATGTCTCAGTTTAGTCTCCACACTAATACTTAGGATCTGTAGAAAGTAGAGTAGGGAGACCAGAATAATAGTTTACCTCAGAGATCTTAGCTTAAGAGAATTGGCATGAAGAATGAGGGCTATTTATTACAATTAGGATATTTGAAGGCATATAATTGACATTGTTAGAGGGAAACTATTACATTCAGTCAAGATTGGTAGGATATGGATAGTAAAATTCTTAGCTAAGGCTTTGGATTATGTTCTAGGATTTTTTTAAATGACAACTCTCTCTGGAGGCAAGATGTTCATCTCCCAATGGAAGTAGAAACTAAATCGTGTAACACTGAACTCAGATTTTGTTTTGCTGGAAAATATTTCTTCTGCCTTCGCAATCTCTTTTTCATAGGCCAGTGTGGCTACTGGGTGTAAACCCCACACACGTACCTCTTATGAAGTTACTGTTGCCATTGTGAGGACCATAGGACATTTGAATCTCCTTCCCCACACTACTGTCAAATACTCGTATGGATTTTAGAAATCCAAACAAAAAATTGAGTCTCATTGGAAAGACTGTGGCTTGCTGATGAGTCAAGAACATTCTGATAGTTAAGTATAAAATAGTTTGATACCTTATATCATTATTAGATCCTGTACTGTAATATTTTTAATGCAGTGATTGGTCATTGGGTTCTATCTTGCAAAGGTAGGTCAACCATTACATTTACCAGATTCGTCTAAGTGTTGACATACATTACAGTACTGCTCCCAATGGAGAAATTGCCATAATGCATTCAAACTGTACAAAAATAGGCTGGTAAACTCTCCTTTCATATTTTGGAGTTAAATATTCAGATAGCTTTTATTTTTTAAAAAAAATCCTTTTCTGTTGAATCACTGACAGACAATCTGATTCAAAAGGGAAATGGAATACCAGCTGGTCTATTACTTCCAGGTGTTCAGGAGCTAAAGATAATACTCTGATAGCTGTGGCTCTTATGAATGTTTGGTTGAATTCCAAAAGTTGGCAGAGAACTCAGTTCTGCAGAGTTGCTCAGGGCAGTGATTGACAGTTTATAAAAGTTGTAAGAAAGTTGTTTATAAAAGTTGTTTATAAAAGTTGTAAGTTGCCTGCCTTTAACATAATTCCTGAATACTTAGGGTTTTTTTTGTTTACACTTCTTAATGCCATTTAAGGGATTGCCTTTCTTTCCCTTAATTTTATGTCAAGTGGAAACGCTGAATCTTTGTGGGCAAAAGCCAGAAAGAATTAAACTTAGATCTCAGGCAGACAGGAGTGGAATTGTCTCCATCAAAATCCCTCTTCTGATTGGGGGACACACTCCCATTAAGGCCCAGTGAGCTTTGGATCTCTGTCACCGCCACCACTGTCTCCAGCCACTCCCTTAAGACCCAATCCCTCTATCAGAGTTCCCCCACCATCCCAAGCCTTTCCCCACCCTCCCATCCTGGAATCCCTTACACTTCTCCTGTCCTCCAGCCCCCAGCACTTAGGCTCAGCCAGAATGGTGTAGTTCCTCTATGTGCTGTAGCATTGTCACGGCAGGGAACAGAGACCTACCAACTAATCAGACAAAAGGACACTCTTAACACCATTCTCAACCTTTATCATCACCATTTACATTCCCTTTGTCTACGCCATTCCTATCAATTATAGCCCCCCACCCCACAGTACAAATCTTGTTTGATTTTCCTTGTCTTCAGCTCTGATGAAGGATCGTCCAGACTCAAAACGCTGACTCTATTCTCTCTCCACAGATGCTATCAGACCTGCTGAGATTTTCCAGCATTTCCTGTTTTTGTGCTAGCTAATCAGTTTGGATTGTTCTCTAAGGAGGAATTTCCTCCTAAGTGAGTGGAAAGAAGTCCCGCCTACAATCAATAGTCATTGGTGAAGAAACTGGCTGTGGGGCAGTCAGTAGGATGTCAAGAGTCAGTCTCTTTGGATGGCGAAAAGCAACTCCCCAGCATCTGAAAAAAGGCCAGCTCTGGAGTGTGCAGGTGATTTGTTTCATAGCCCTTTAAACTTACTGCACTGCTACCTATATGTGATAATTTAAAAAGGTCCAACACATGCACAGACTACTCATGGAGACTTAACCACGCAACTTAGAGAGAATATTGTCAGTAACTTTCTGAAATCTTCCTACTCCTCCAACTCTGATCTCTTGTGTGGCACAGATTGTTATCCAAACAAACCATTTTAGAAAGCAGCTTGGAAATCAACACCCACTACGTGACTCAATCAATTAAAAGGTCATCCTCACCCCGTGAGGTCAGGTGACAGCTTGAGTTACAAGAAATCACACCGGTATTTGTAACTGGTCTAAAACGGGACACGGTGACACAAGTAAAGTTGTTGGCTGCTTTCGACATAAATCGATTAAACATTGCGTACGAGTCTGAGGATTGAGTTTCAGAACAAAATCAATGAAATTCTCTAATAGCATCAATATAATTTGAAACCATCAAAATAGGAATCTGTGAGGGAATATTTGTGTCACATGTACTGTGTGCTGCAGAAACTATCAAATGTATCTGGCAACACTGACTGAGCTAAAGGGCACTTTCAATACTCCCGCACACGAATAGCCAGTAGTGCCAACCTCTCAGTACTTAGTTCAGGTGGCTGGACAGCTTGTTCATCATGTAGAGTGACACCAACAGCATGGGTTCAATCCTCGTACCAGCTGAGGTTATTCATGGAGGTCCCTCATTCTGAGCCTTGCTCCTCACCCAAGGTGTGGTGATCCTCAGGTTAAATCACCACCAGCCAGTGCCTAAGGATTCTATTCACTTACTGTAAACACACCACTTTTAGCAGTGAAATAAATACCATTCAGGGTAACCACAAATTAGAGGGGAAAAAAAGGTGGAGTTTTTAACTCAACAGTTTACTTTGAGTGCTGAGGAGAAAACAAAAAGTACAGATATGGTTGGGGACAAAGAGTTAAGGAGATAGAAACATTGATGAATCTGGTCAGTGGATGTTGGGACAGTGAATAAACTTAAGGAGGAGTTAGACAGAATTTTAAGTGATACCTCTGCTGAAAGAAAATAGACTAGAATGATCCTGGATGCCCCTCTCTTCCACTCACCAGTCCAGGCAAGAAAACCTCTACTGGAGAAAGCCTAGGCTCTGATGGCAGAATGAGCCTCATTAAGTTACCCCCATTGGGAATCGGGGGTTTCTCATTAAAGTTGTAGCGGTTATCCATGCTCTTCTTCCAGTCATTTCTCTATCGCTGCCCATTTCACCATCATTTGGTAATGGGTGGCAGCAATGAGATCTTATACCTGGCAAATTCTTGCAGAAATGCTGTGCCTTCTTCTGCTAATAGTGAAACTCATTGGAGGTGACTACAGATTGCACAAATGAGCCATATCTGGGGTCACTATAGGTTTTTATATAGGGTACAATGCACTGTCTCAAGACACCATCATGTGGTGGTAAATTCTTATGCTGTGCCTCTCTAGTTGGCTTAGCTCCGTTGGTTGGATGGCTGGTTCCTAACGCAAAGCAATGGCAACAGCATGGGTTCAATTCCCATATCAACAGGAGAATAAAGAACAACACAGCACAGGAAACAGGCCCTTCAGCCCTACAAGCCCATGTCACCTATTTTAACATTCAGTGAGTACCTCATTCCAATCCTTCTTTTGCCTACAACTTTTGTCTATGCCTCTTGGACTCCACAATAAAGGGGTGCAAATTTAGAGAATTATTATTAGGAATTAAGGGAGGTCTAATTTAGGAACAATTTGTTAACACTAGTCAACTGAGGTTCTTGATAAATCCTCTGCCTTCTCATCCCTGCCCCTCACCTGTGGTGTGGTGATCTTCAGGTTAAATCATCACCACTCAACTCTCCCTTCAAAAGGGGAGAGCAGCCTATGATCATCTGGGGTGATGATGACTTTATCTTTTTAACCTCTCATTTTCAAATGTAAGGTTAAAACTAAAGTCTGAAATGCTTGCTGGTACAGATGTACCAGCCATTGCATTATTTCAAAGCAGGCAGTTCCCCCCCCCTCAGATGTTCTTGTCAGTATTTACCCCATTCAACATCACAAAAACAGATAATTATGATCACAACCTACTTGTAGGAGTTTGCTGTGTGATCAGTGCTGCTGCATTTCCTACAATAAACTTCAGAAATCCTTCATTGACTGTAATGTACATTGAGATGGATGTCCAGTGGTAGTGAAAGGACTATATAAATATATTCTCCACTCCCTGCCCAAACCATCATTCAAAATCAGGCTCACCATTTCAGGAAAGCCAGCATGTCTATTTATTTTTCAGTTAAAATAAATGTTAAGAGAAGTTGATGGGAACGGCCCAAGCTTCTGATTGGTACCAACTGTGTAATTGATTCCTTACCTGATTGGACAGGAATTAAGGCTGAAATTGGTGCTCCCAGGATTCTGCAGTGTTTAAGGTAGTCTCCAAAGTTCTGTTGAGTGAGGTGTTAAATGGAAGTTGTTGCATCTGCTCCTACTTTGTTAGGGGCTGTATCCATGGGGGAAGCACAAAATCCTGGAAATTGGGCCTAGAACTCCTCACAAACCAACAAGTCCTGTCAAAGCCTTTGGAAAAGCTCCAAAGTCCGCCAGAGAAAGGAAATAGATCCTGGAGGGTGTTGAGCATGGCAATACATGCAGATGGCCCCTTTAAGAGCTGAAAATAGTCAAATAAATATCTTAACTTTGGCCAGGCGGGGCCTCAGAATCTCAATAGTGACTGATTGTAGGCTCTTCCAATTTACAGCAGTGTGTAGGCACAAGTGCTATCAATGCAATCCTGACAACCTCACAGACCTTGCAAATACCCCCGCCCCCTATCACTTAGTAAGGAATTAAGATCTTTCTAAAGCGAGAGACTAAGTGTGACATCATTTAGCAAAACTGAAGTCAATGGTAATCAGGGACAGTTCTTCACTAGTTGGAGTCATATTGAATGCAAAACAAACATGGTTGTTGGAGGCTAAACATTTCAGTTCCAGGACATTGCTCTGCAGGCATTCCTAAGGATAGTGTCTGAGACCCTTCAGCTATTCCATCATTGAGCATCCTTCCATCATAAAGTCAGAAGTGGGGATATTGCTTGCATATTCAGTATCATTTGCAACTCTTGAGATACTGAAACAGTTTGTGCCCAAACACAGTAAGAGCTGGACAACATTCAGGATTGGGCTGGTAAATAGTTAGGTGCTAGGCAATAAAAATCTCCCCATGACATTCAATGGCATTACCATCAATGAATCGCCAACTATCAAAAGCTTGAGGTTAGCATTGAAAAGAAGCTTCCTGCAGCCACAACAGCAGGTTAGAAGCTGGGAATTATGAAGACAGTAATTCACCTCCTGACTCCCCAAAGCATGTTCAGTTTCTGCAAGGCACAAGTCAGGAGGTTTCCACTTGCCTGGTTGAGTGCAGCTCCAACAACACAAAAAAATTTTGATTTGATTTATTATTGTCACATGAATTAACATACAGTGAAAAGTATTGTTTATTGCTCGCTATACAGACAAAATATACTTTCATAGAGAAGGAAACGAGATAGTGCAGAATGTTTTGTTACAGTCATAGCTAGGGTGTAGAGAAACAATACTTAAAGTATTGTTAGAGGGTTTAAAAGAGTTAGAATGAAATTTTAGAAACATAAAATGAGAGTAAAAAATAGAATTAGAAGGTGTGCTGGGCACCTCATTTGCGGCGCCATCTTCCTCTGCCATCAGACCAAAGCAGCTCATTTGGTTGGCACCCCATCCATTACCTTCAACATTCATTCCCCCCACCACCTGTGCACAGTGTAGCAGGGTGTACCGTCTATAAGATGCACTGTAGTAACTTGCCAAAGTTCCTTCAACAGCAACTTCCAAATCCACGATCTCTATTATCTAAAAGAACAAGGGCAGCAAAAACATGAGGACATTACAACCTGCAAGTTTCCCTCCTAGCCACGCACCATTCTGACTTGGAATGATAAACGCAGTTCCTTCAGTGTCACTGGCTCAAGATCAGAGAACTTCCTTCCTACAACAATGTGGGTATACCTACACCACAAGGATTATGGTGTATAATCAAGTGCTATCAAGTGGTCCGAACACACCAAGAACTTCTTCTTTGATGCTCAGGCCACTTGACTCCTAGCTTATTATAACCTTTGTCCAAACATTAACGAAAGAGCTGAACTCAAGAGAGAAGGTAACAGTGACTGTCCTTGACATAAAGGTAGCATTGACCAACTGAGGAAAATCAAGGAGCCTGAGCAAAACTGGAGCCAATAGGAATGAGGATAGAAACTCTCCACTTGTTGGGGTCATATCTAGCATAAAGTAAGATGGTGTGGTTGTTGGAGGTTCAACTCAGACCCAATGCACAGCTATGTGGATAACATATTACATCAATGACAATTCTCTAGGACAATGAGTCATGAACGTCAGGACAAAAGAGGAAGAAGAACAGAAGAGTGAAAGAAATAAGAGCACTGCAGGTGATATTCTTGGCATTTGATACTCTCAGTTGAACTGTGTACCTTAAAGAAACAGTGGCCAAGAAATTGATTCTGATCTATTTTCGGATGGATAACAAGTGAGGCGTTTACTTCAACTGAGAGGCCTTTGGTAAGTCATCTGAAATGGGTCTTCCACGGTATTTACATAATTTGTCTAAGGTGCTGGAGGCCTGGACTGATAGCTTGCTCATTTAACACAATTGAATATTAGTTGTAACAGTCTAAGGTAAATACTAGCAGACTTGTATAGGAGGAGTGGCAATGGGACCATGATGTGGTTGGTGATGGGTGGGGAGAATTTGAATATTTGAAAAAGTTGAGCACTCCTGCTTCATCTTACCCCACAGGAGCATGTTCAAGAATTATTTTTAGAGAAAGGTTTGCCTTTTGTTGATGGCTACTCCTTTGGCCCCTGCAATTGGTCAAGGATCCCAAATGGAACAAACACAACAACTTTTCAGTTTATTACAATCCAGACGGATGCTTGGAATCAACTGAAATGTTCAGTACTGATATTGATGTATCTTTTTCAAGAGGTAGGGAACAAAGGCATAAAGTGGATTTAGTCATGATTAAATTGAGTAGCAGAACAGGTTACTCTTCTTGCTGTGTTCATGTGCAGAGTGCATCAAGATAAACTGCATCTCAGTGAGTGTCAGGGACCTGTGCAGTCTGACTTTCTGCTCTAATGTCAGGTATGGTTCGGGGAAAATTATTCCCAAATTAACCTGCTGCTACAGCTTCCAGTGTTCCCATTGTTGCCTGTATTATCTGTCTCAAGGGAATCATTTCTTATCGCCAAGAAAGATCTTTGTTCTTGGCCTTTTGAATAAAAAATTTCTGCCTCAGAATGCTCAAACTCCTCTTTGTCCATTGATAGAAACCCTGTTTGGTAAGTAAATTTTGTGAAATGGCTTCTTTCGAGCAGAAGAGAAGCAGATCATCTTTAAGGAATCTGTTAACAGAAACAGAGAGGAAAATGAGATTTGTTTTCCACAGCGAGTTGTTCTGATCTGGAATGCACTATCGGAAAGGGAGTGAAAACATATTCAACAGTAATTTCAAAAGGAGTTGGAGAAATATTGGAAAGGGAAATATTTGCAGGGTGACAGGGGAGAGGACGTGGAGCTAATTGGAGATCTCTTTCCATAAGTCAACACTGGCATAATAGGCAATATAGAATGATAGAATCTCTATAGTGAAGAAGGACTATTGAGTTTGCACGTGCCATCTGAAACAGCACCTTACTCAGGCTCACACCGCTGACCTATTCCAAAAATCCCATACATTTATCATGGCTAATTCATTTAACCTACATATCTGTGCTTAGCACTGCTGCCTTATAGCCCCAGGCACCTGGCTTGGGTCACTTTTCAATCCATTGGAATAAATGAATTGGTGGCACTGGTTAGCACTTCTTAACACTGCTGCCTCACAGCATCAGGGATCCGGATTCGATTCTGGCCTTGGATAACTGTGTGAAATTGGCATGTTCTCCTCGTGTCTGCATGGGTTTCCTCAGGGTGCTCTAGTTCCCTCTCACAGTCCAGAGATGTGCAGCTTAGGTGCATTGACCATGCTAAATTCTCCCTCAGTGTACCTGAACAGGCATCAGAGTGTGGCGACAAGAGGATTTTCACAGTAACTTCATTACAGTGTTAATGTAAGCCTATTTGTGACTAATAAATAAACTTTACTTTACTTTTACCAAGGTGCAACTTAGCGTGGCCAATCTATGTAACCTGCACATCTTTGAACCATGAGAGAAAACTGGAGCACCCTGAGGTGCTCCTCATGCAGACATGAGGAGAACATGCCAATTCCACACAGTCACCCAAGGTCAGAATTGAATCCGGAGTCCTGGTGCTGTGAGGCAGCACTGCTAACTAGTGTTAACCAGTGTCACCCATTCATTCATTCCAATGGACTCAATGAAGAGGGGTGTGCAGGTGGTTATTCTATTGAACCACCTGCTGGTGACTTTGGAGTCGTGGAAAATTCATCCGTAGTGTAAACATTGCAAACTTTTACAAAATAGATCACAAAAATCTGTGACCACTTTGTAAAATTCCCACTCGGGCAGAGATACTCTCCATCCCATTAAAAATCCACATTGAAGATAAAAGGGAATAACGTAACAAAGATGCTCCTCCAAATATTTTTGTGTGAATTAAGAGGCCTTACTGAAGCTGACTTATAACTTGTGTTTCCTACAACTACACCACTCTGTGGTTGATGAGCAGGTCTCAGTCTCCCGCCCCACATATTGCAGCGGCTTGCTTTACTCTGTACATAAATAACTGAGGTATAAATTAATCATGGCAGTACTATTAAAAGGATAGTGAAGCAGTCGCCCGTTTACAGCCTGATTTTATGGGCTGACAATTTTACACTGCCCGAGATGGAAGTCTCCCCCACACAACGTGTCGACAGTGCTGAGTGTAAATGACCGTGTGTTTCTATAAAATGTGACTCATAGAATGAATTTTGGTGATCTCTTTAAAAATAGAAGGCGTTAAAGTTGTTTTTGTAACAAAACTGGTTTCTGTGATTGCCTGGACTCCAACCAAGGTGTGCGAATGACTGTGCTCATTGCACCACTGTTATGCTGCACCTCACAAAACCTCAGATCCAATCTGTGTCATTCTGAAATGAATTGTTTTTCTTAATGTTTGGGAAGAGCTGGTGGGTATTGACATTGACTGACTTTCCTTACAGCTGAGGATTCACATATCCTCAGAGGATTTGCAGACTGCAGCGCTGTGACTGCTGGAGAGTATGTATCTATGTATTTTTGTGTGTATATATGCATGTACATACCTGGATGTGTGTTGCTGAGTGCTGTGTGGTTCTGCCTGTATCTGTCAGAGTGACTAACCATTCTTTATTTTACAAGATCATCCTGTATTTGAGGCCATTGTCCTGTATCCCAGGTCGAATACTGCCAGACTGCTGCTATTCCTGTAAATCAGTCCTATAAATCACGAATATGCGCAGTACTCTGTCTTTCTGTTTAAATGAGCTCACAGCCTTGGCAGATACCTTCCCCTTCCCACCCCTGCACTCACAGCCCACACAGGAAACTTCCCCAAAACCCATATTCACAGCCTGGCATCTACCTTCTCCACCCCCTGCACTCACAGGCCAGGCAGTCACCTTCTCCACCCTCTGCACTCACAGGCCAGGCAGTCACCTTCTCCACCCTCTGCGCTCACAGGACACGCAGTCACCTTCCCCACCCACTGCACTCACAGCCCAGGCAGTCACCTTCCCCACCCCCTGCACTCTCACAGCCCAGGCAGTCACCTCCTCACCATCCTGCCACTCAAAGCCCAGGCAGTCACTTCCCCACCCATCTGCACTGCACAAGCCCAGCAGTCACCTTTCCCCCCCACCCCACTGCACTCACAGCCCAGGCAGTCAACTTCCCCACCCGACTGCACTCAAAGTCCCAGAAGCAGAAAGCACTTTCTCAACCCACTACACTCACAGCCCAGGACTCACCCTTCCCCCAGCATCACAGCCCACAGCAGTCACCTTCCCCACCCCTCCTGCATCACTCACAACCCCAGGCAGTCACCCCCCTTCCCCCCCCCCTTTGCACTACAGCCAGGCAGTCACCTGCACTTCCACACCACTGCACTCACGAACCCAGGTAGTCAACTTTCCCACACCCACCTTCTCCTCCACCCAGCCCAGGCAGTCACTTTCTCCACCCCCGCACTCACAGCCCAGCCCAGGCCAGTCACCTTCCCCACCCCACTGCACTCACAGCCCAGGCCCAGTCACTTCCCCACCCCTGAACCCACTGCACTCAAAAACCAAGGCAGTCACCTTCCCCACCCACTGCACTCACAGCCCAGACGTCACCCTTCCCCCACCCCCCTACACTCCAGCCCAGACAGTCACCTTCCCCACCCCCTGCACTCACGTCTGCAGTCGCTTTTCCCCAGTCTCTGCGCTTACAGCCCAGGCAGTCACCTACCCCACCCCCTGCATCACAGGCCTGCAGTCATCCTTTCCCACCCCCTGCACTCACACGCCCAGGCAGTTCGCCTTCCCCACCCCCTGCCACTTCATCTCCCAGGTTCACTTTCTCCACCCCCTGCACTCACAGCCCAGGCAGTTCACCTTCCCCACCCCCGCACTCACAGCCCCAGGCAGTCACCTTCCCCACCCATGCACTCACAACCCAGGCAGGTCACCTTCCCCAACCACCTGCACACCTTCCCCACCCCCCTGCACTCACAGCCCAGGCAGTCACCTTCACCTTCCCCACCCCTCGCACTACAGCCCAGGCAGTCACCTTCCCCACCCTCTGCACTTCCAGGCAGTCACCTTCCCCCCTCTGCACTCACAACCCAGGCAGTCACCTTCCCCAACCCAGGCAGTCACCTTCCCCACCCTCTGCGACTCACAACCCAGGCATCACTCCCCACCCTACACTCACAACCCAGGCAGTCACTTTCTCACACCCCTGCACTCACAAACCCAGGCAGTCACCTTCCCCACCCTCTACACTCACAGCCCAGGCAGTAACCACTTCTTACCCCACCCCCTGCACTCACAACCCAGGCAGTCACCTTCCCACCCATGCACTCACAGCCCAGGCAGTCCACTTTCTCCACCCCCTGCACTCACAAGCCAAGGCAGCAGTCACTTTCTCCACCCCTGCACCACAGCCCAGGCAGTCACCTTCCCACCCTCTGCCACTCACAGGCCAGGCAGTCCACTTTCTCCACCCCTGCACTCACAGCCCAGGCAGTCACCTTCCCACCCCCTGCCCCCTCACAGGCCAGGCAGTCACTTTCTCCACCCCTACACTCACAACCAGGCAGTCACCTTCCCCACACCCTGCACTCACAGCCCAGACAGTCACCTTCCCACCCCTTGCACTCACAACCCAGGCAGTCACCTTTCCCCCCTCTACACTTCACACCCTAACCCCCTGCACTCACGCCCAGGCAGTCACCTTCCCCACGCCCCTCTACACTCCAGCCCCCAGACAGTCACCTTCCACACCCACCTGCACTCAACAGCGCAGGCAGTCACTTTCCCACCCTCTGCACTCACAGCCCACCCCCAGTCACCTTCACACCACCCCCTGCACTCACAGCCCAGGCAGTCACCTTCCCCACCCTCTACACTCACAGCCCAGGGGCAGGTTCACTTTCTCCACACCCGGCAACAAAGGCAGTCACCTTCCCAGGCACTCACAGTCGTCCACCTTCCCACCCCTGCACTCACAGGCCCAGACAGTCACCTTCCCCACCCCCTGCACCTCAAAGCCCAGACATGCACCTTCCGCACCCCTAGCCCACTCACAGCCCAGGCAGGTCAACTCCCCACCCCACTACACCACAACCCCAGGCAGTCACTTCCCACCCACTGCACTCACAGCCCAGACAGTCACTTTCTCCACCCCCTGCCCTCACAGCCCAGACAGTCCACTTTTTTTCCCCACCCCTGCCACAGCCCAGGCAGTCACTTTCTCCACCCAGCACTCACAGCCCAGGCAGTCTTTCTCCACCCCCTGCACTCACAGCCCAGGCAGTCACGTCTCCACCCCCTGCCACTCACAGCCCAGCAGTCACTTCCTCCACCCACTGCCACTCACAGCCCAGGCAGTCACCTTCCCCACCCACTACACTCAACAACCCAGGCAACGGGTCCACTCGACAGCCACTACCACTCACAGCACCATTGCAGTCACTTCCCCCACCCACTGCACTACAGGCCAAGGAAAGTCACCTACCCCACCCCTGCACTCACAGCCCAGGCAGTCACCTACCCCACCCCCTGCAGCTCACAGCCCAGGCAGTCCCCACCCACTTCACACCCCCAGGCTGTCACCTTCCCCACACATCCTGCACTCACAGCCCGGCTGTCACCTTCCCACCTCCCTGCACTCACAGCCCAGGCAGTGTCACTTTTCTCCCACCCCTGCACTCACAGCCCAGGCAGTCACCTTCCCCCACCTCCTGCATTCACAGCCCAGGCAGTCACTTTCTCCACCCCCTGCACTCACAGCCCAGGCAGTCACCTTCCCCACCCCCCTGCACTCACCAGCCCAGGCAGTCACTTTCTCCAACCCCGGCAATCACAGCCCAGGCACCAGTCACCTTCTCACCTCCTGAACTCACAGCCCAGACAGGTCACCTTCCCCACCTCCTGCACTCACAGCACAGACAGTCACCTTCCCCACCCCTGCACTCACAGCCCAGACAGTCACCTTCCCCACCTCCTGCACCTCCAGCCCAGGCAGTCACTTTCTCCACCCCCCCTGCACTCACAAACCCAGGCAGTCATCTTCCCCACCCCCTGCACTCACAGCCCAGACAGTCACCTTCCCCACCTGCTGCACTCACACCCAGGCAGTCCCTTCCCCACCCACTGCACTCACAGCCCCAGGTAGTCACTTTCTCCCCCCCCTGCACTCACAGCCCCAGGCAGTCATTCTTCCTCACCCCTGCCCTCACAGCCCAGGCAGTCACTTTCTCCCACCCCCTGCACTCACAGCCCAGACAGTCATCTTCCCCACCCACTGCACTCACAGCCCAGACAGTCACCTTCCCACCCCCTGACCCACAGCCCAGGCAGTCACCTTCCCCACCCCCTGCACTCACAGTTTTTCCCAGGCAGTCACTTTTCTCCACCCACTGCACTCACAGCCCAGACAGTCACATTCCCCACCCCTGCCACATCCCCTGGCAGTCCCCACCCACTGCACTCACAGACCCAGGCAGTCTTCTCCACCCCCTGCACTCACTAGCAGGCCACTTCACCGCCCTGCCCAGACAGTCACCTTCCCACCCCGCTCAGTCACCTTCCCCACCATCTGCACTCAGGCAGCCCAGGCCAGTCACCTTCTCACCCCTGCACTCACAGCCCACCCCCCTGCAATCACAGACAGTCACCTCACAGCACAGACCCCCCCCACACCCTGCACTCACAGCCCAGGCAGGCACCTTCTCCACCCCCTGCACTCACAGCCCACAGTCACTTCCCCACCCACCTGCCACTCCAGACAGTCCAGTAACCTTCTTCCCCACCCCCTGCACTCACAGCCCAGGCAATCACTTCTCCACCCCTGCACTCACAGACCAGCCAGGACAGTCATCTTCCCCACCCACGCACTCACAGCCAGCCCAGACCACCCCTGCACTCACAGCCCCGCTAGACACCTTCCCCACCCCCTGCACTCACAGCCCAGCAGTCGCCTTTCCACCACTGCATCACAGCACCCACTGCCCACAGTCACTTCCCAACCACACTGCATCACAGCCCAGGCCATTTCTCCACCCCCACTGCACTCACTGCACTCACAGCCCAGGCAGTCACTTTCACCACCCCCTTGCACTCACATGCCCAGGCAGGTTACCTTCCCCAATTCTGCACTCACAGCCCAGCGCAGTCACTTTCTCCACCCACGGCCTCACAGCCAAGACAGTCACTTCTCCCCACCCCTTGCACTCACCAGCCCAGGACCCAGTCACCTTCCCCACCCCCTGCCCTCACAGCCCAGGCAGTCACGTTTCTCCACACTGCACTGCACAGCCCCCAGGGCATCATCTTTCCTCACCCACTGCACTCACAGCCCAGACAGTTCACCTTCCCACCCCCTGCACTCACAGCCCAGCGCCCCAGTCACTTCATCCACCCACTGCACTCACAGCCAGACAGTCCCTACCCACCCCGGTCACTCACAGCCCAGGCAGTCACGTTCTCCACCCACTGCACTCACTAGCCCAGACAGTTCACCTTCCACCCACTGCACCCACAGCCCAGACAGTCACCTTCCCCACCCACGCACTCACAGCCCAGGCAGTCACCTTCTCCACCCACTGCACTGCAAGCCCAGACAGTCACCTTCCCCCACCCACTGCACTCAAAGCAGACAGTTCACCCTTCTCCACCCCCTGCACTCAGAGCCAAGGGGCCCATTCTCCACCCCCTACACTCACAGCAGGCAGTCACTTCCCTCACCCCCTACACTCAAAGCCCAGGCAGGTTCGCCTTTCACCAACCAACTGCACTCACAGCCAAGGCAGTCGCCTTCCCACCCCCTGCACTCACAGCCCAGACAGTCACCTTCCTCACCTCCTGCACTCACAGCCCAGGCAGTTACATTCCCCACCCCTACACTCCACAGCCCATGCAGTTACCTTCCCCACCCCTACACTCACAGCCCAAGCAGTCACTTTCTCCACCCCCTGCCCTCACAGCCCAGGCAGTCCCAGTCTCCACTCACTGCACTCACAGCCCAGACAGTCACCTTCCCACCCCTGCACTCACAACCCAGGTAGGTCACTTTCTCCACCCCTGCCCTCACAGCCCAGACAGTCCACCTCCTCAGGCAGTTACCTCCTGCACTCACAGGCCCAGGCAGTTACCTTCCCCAACCTCTGCACTCACAGCACAGGCAGTTTCCCTTCCCCACCCCCTGCACTCACAGCCCAGACAGTCACCTTCCCTACCCCCTCACTCACAGTCTTGCAGTCGCTTTCCCCAGTCTCTGCGCTTACAGCCCAGGCAGTCAACTCTCCACCCCCTGCGCACAGCCGAGGCAGTCACCTTCCCCACCCACTGCACTCACAGCCCTGCAGTCACCTTTCCCACCCTCTGCACTCACAACCCAGGCAGTCACCTTCCCCACCCCCTGCACTCACAGCCCAGACAGTCACCTTCCCACCTCCTGCACTCACAGCCCAGGCAGTTCACTTTCTCCACCCACTGCACTCACAGCCCAGGGCATCACCTTTCCCCCCACCTGCACTCACAGCTCAGGTAGTCACTTTCTCCACCCCCCTGCCCTCACAGCCCAGGCAGTCACCTTCCCATCTCTGCCCTCACCCCAGACAGTCCCTTCCCACACCCAATGCACTCACAGCCCAGTCAGTCACCTTCCCCACCCTCTGCACTCACAACCCAGGCAGTCCCTTCCTCCACCCCCTGCACTCACAGCCCAGGGCAGTCACCTTCCACCCCCTGCATCCTCAACCAGGCAGTCACTTTCTCCACCCACTGCACTCACAGCCCTGACAGTCACCTTCCCAACCTCCTGACTAACAGCCCAAGGCAGTTCACCTTCCCCACCCCCTCCTCACAGCCCAGGCAGTCACTTCTCCACCCCCTGCACATCCCAGCCAGGCATGTCAGTCACCTTCCCCACCCTCTGCACTCACAGCCCAGACAGTAACCTTCCCCAACCCTGCACTAACAGCCAGGCCAGTTCACACTGCAATCAAGTCCCAGACAGTCACCTTCCGTCCACCCACTGCACTCACAGCCCAGACAGTCACCTCCCACCCACTGCACTCAGAGCCCAGGCAGGTCACCTTCTCCACCCCCCTGCACTCACAGCCCAGGGCAGTCACTTCTCCACCCCCTGCACTCTCAGCCCAGGCAGTCGACCTTCCACCCGCTGCACTCACAGCGCAGGCAGTCTCCTTCCCCACCCCCTGCACTCACAGCCCAGGCAGTCACCTTCCTCACCCCTACACTCACAACCCAGGCAGTCACCTTCCCCACCCCCTGCACTCACAGCCCAGGCAGTCACTTTCTCCCCCCCTGCACTCACAGTTCACACTCCCCACCCCCTAACAACCCCATGCAGTCACCTTCCCACACCCCTGCACTCACAGCCCAGGCAGTCATCTTCTCCACCCCCCTGCAATCACAGCCCAGGCAGTCACCTTCCCACCCCTGCACTCACACCCAGGCAGTCACCTTCTCCCACCCCCTGCACTCACAGCCCAGGCAGTTCCCTTCTCACCCCCTACACTCACAGCCCAGGCAGTCACCTTCTCCACCCCCTACACTCACAGCCCAGGCAGTCACTCTTCCCCACCCCCTACACTCACAGCCCATGGCAAGTCACTTTTCTCCAGCACTGCACTCACAGCCCAGGCAGCACCGTTCTCCACTCACTGCACTCACAGCCCAGACAGTCACCTTCCACACCCTCTGCAACAAAACCCAGGCAGTCCTACCTTTCCCCACCCTGCACTCACAGCCCAGGTAGTCACTTTCTCCACCCCCTGCCCTCACAGCCCAGACAGTCACCTTCCTCACCTCCTGCACTCACAGCCCAGGCAGTTACCTTCCCCAACCTCTGCACTCACAGCACAGGCAGTCACCTTCCCTACCCCCTGCACTCACAGTCTTGCAGTCGCTTTCCCCAGTCTCTGCGCTTACAGCCCAGGCAGTCACCTTCTCCACCCCCTGCGCACAGCCCAGGCAGTCACCTTCCCCACCCCCTGCACTCACAGCCCTGCAGTCACCTTTCCCAGCCCCTGCATTCACAGCCCTGCAGTCACCTCTCCCCACCCCATCCCCTGCACTCACAGCACAGATAGGAACCTTCTCTACCCCTGCACTCACAGCCGAGGCAGTCACCTTCCCCATCTCCTGCACTCACAGCTCTGCAGTCACCTTCCCCACCCGCTGCACTCACAACCCTAGCAGGAATCCCCTACACTTGGTCAATGTACCCCCAAGCCAGTATGTTCCTTAATTTTCTCTGCAAGAGTTGTGCACACTGGTATATATGTGTGTGTGTGTGTGTGTGTGTGTGTGTGTGTGTCTGTGTCTGTGTATCTATATATGTAGGATTATATGTACCTGTGCGATGTGTTTATTTATGTGTGTATCTAGATGTTCATGTATTCTGAGAAGAGAAGGAGTTAATGAGAACTTTTGTTTTTGCAGCAAGAGTATCTTGACTCAGTGACTCATCTGATTTTCCTCCCTTCCTGTTGGGAAGTGTTTAGCCTCTGCTTGGTAGCATCAAAACAGTTTGGCTCATGTTGGGATCATGGAATGTGATCCAATATATTGTCATAATCCTTTCCAAAGGAATACAGAAAATAGGAGTGAGAGTGGGCCATTCAGTCCCTCATGCCTGTCCCACTATTTAACTAAGTGAACCCATCTTGGGGTAGTGAGGGGATCAGTGAGGGTGGACTGGGGTGGGGAGTGAAGGCCTAAAATAGATGTGTGAAGACCCTGGAGAGGCTGCCAAGGGGAGTTATAGGGATGATGCTTCAGCTGTATGGCTATTAGGAAGGAATGGATGGGCTGGGTAACTCTTGAAACGGAAATAACTGAAGGGATGGTCTAATAGGGATCTTTTGAATTACAAAAAGTTAGTAGAGACACAGATAGCATACTTCTAGTGAAACAGGAAACTTAGAGGCCATCAACACAGGATATTAAATCCAATAGAGAATTCACAAGAAACTTCTTCACCTTATGAGTGGTGAATATGTGGAATTTGCTTTCACTGAAATTAATTGAAGTGAAGAGTACAGATGAATTTAAGGGGAAGATTGATAACTATATGAGGGAGTAGGGAATAAATGGATGAGGAAAAATGAGAGGAGGTTAATGTCGAGCATAAAAACCTAATATAGAACAGTAAGGCCAAATGGTCTGTTTATGCATTGCTTTACTATCCAGGTCCATATAATGTAAATTAGCCCAGTTCTCTGAGCAACCATCAAGGATCTCAATGAGCATTTACAGCCTTCCAACCTTTGCCCTCCAAGAAAATATAGGGAGTCCGTGTTTAAGTGTCCCCTTTTAAATTGGCTTCATTTTAAATGGTTTCATGTCTTATGTCTGGGTTCTATTTGAAGTAGTAAGAAGTCTCACAACACTAGGTTAAAGTCCAACAGGTTTATTTGGTAGCAAATGCCACTAGCTTTTGGGGCTCTACCCCTTCGTCAGGTGAGTGGGGAGTTCTGAAATGCAGTGTTCCCTGTTTTAAAGGGTGCGAGCAGTATAACATTGTCCAACATAATATCGTGCGATCTTGTCGGGTGATTCTGAGTCGAGTCTGGCTTGCGATTGTGTCATTTTGTCCTTACTGTACATTTGAGGAATATCTTTTTTTTTGCTGCATTTTCAAGTAGTCCCCTTGTTCTAAACATTTTTTTAAACTTTTTTCATTGTACTCTGTATTAGTTGAGGAACTCTGTGGACTCTGTTTTTGCTTTGCTTTACAGTGTTCTGTATAGTACAGTACCTGTGTTTGAGGAACAAGTTATAAAACTGGTATTTTAAAGAGGTCTTTGCCAGGTCTTTGCCAGGTCTTTGTCTTTGCAGACAAGGCAGCAATTTTAAAGTCACTTATTATACTGTACTGTATTTGCCTAATTTAAATGTATTCCACATTTCTATTCTTTTTAGAGATTAACTTTGCTTTGTGTGATGTTAGTGTACCTTTAAAAAAGATTGCTTTTAAATCATGATCTCTTGCAGCTTCAGTGTTTTCTTAGCCTCAAATTGTTGTAATTTGTTACCTGCTTGACTGAAGGTATCCTTTTATTGCTATTTCAACAGCTTAAATGGGGGTTGTTTATGGTTACTCTGGGGTTGGTTTTATGGCCCTGCATCATTAGAGGGTAGTCATGGGTAGGTGAGGGAGATTAGGAAGAGCTGGAAGGGATTGGGAGGAGGTTAGGGGGTTTTGGGGGGTTTGAGAGAGGTTAGGGAGATTAGAAAGAGGTGGGGAGTTTGGAGGAGGTTAGGGGGTGTTCGGGCGGTTGAGGGAAGTTAGAAGTTTAGGAGGGAGCACTGGGAGAAGGTTGGACGGAAACTTCATGGCTGGAATTTTACAGCCACATCCACCTCAAAATCAGAAAATCCTGTCCAAGATCAACAGATCTTTCCATGGTCTTCTCCCTCACCTGCTGATTCCCAAGGTGGGTGGATTCCCAAAGGATTTGAAAAGGAAATTGGTTGGGAGGTTAAAGTGTGGGTGATGAAGGTGTTGGAGAGGAAGTTGGAGGGAATGTTGGGAAAGAGGACAGATGTAGAGCTGAATTGTTTTATACATGCACTGATTTCTTTCCTAACAGCGGTTGATTGCTCTGAGATTAATTATCTGAGAGACTCAGCATTGGACCTCCAATTTCATTGCTGCATTACTTTGCCAACTGCAGGCAGGTGTAATGAAGGAATAACAGAACCCACATTTATACAATACATTTTATAATGTCCCAAATCGCTTCAGAGCTAATTAAGTACTATTGAGTTATAGTCACTGGTATAATGTAGGCAATGTTATGAAATAGTGCAGCAGGCTCAAAGGGCCAAATGGCCTATTCTTGTTCATAATATGTATGTTTGTATTTCATTCTTGGATGGATGGAATGAGCTGGGCTAGGAGGCCTTTGTCATTTATGACTATTCTTCAAATAGAGGATGGAATTATGGTTGGAGTTCTGTTTATTTTGTTATTATTAGAAATTCACTGTGAGCATTGTGCGTGAGATTGCCAGGACAGGAAGTGCTTAATGGATCAGTAACCTGTTTTACACTGTACATGATTATCGAGAGTCTTTTCCATTGACTTCAATTTTGTCTACATATCTATTTTTTCACTCTATCTTGGTGCTTTACATGATTTTTTTTAAGGTATTGAAATAACATGATATTTTGTGCTGCATCATAGATATTGAAATTATACAGTAATGAGAAGAAGCAATCCATAGTCTTCAGACTTGATCAAGAAAACTCATACAATTGTGAACCATTTAGTCTTTGTCCTCTGGCATACTAAAAGTTGTATTGCACTGAGACACTTGAGGACTCCAAAGCTTCTCACTGACAGTGAAGACTATAATATTCAATCATTCCACTTAATGCTCAGGATTTATTTGATCTCTCTACTCTGTGAGATTGATGATAAACTAGAACCAATTATACCCCTTGTATGAAATGATTACATTGAATTTCATTCATCCGGATAGAAGAAAATCTTCTTCTATTTCTACAGAATGGAATAGATCTTGTACAATTTATCTAATAACAGATATTAAATCTTTCCCCCAAATATGAATTTACTATCACTGTTTCCATTAACTTTAATCTTGTCTTTCTACTTAGCTATTATCCCATTCTATCTATCTTGATGATTTTTGCACAGAACATGTTTATGAAGGCTGAGATAATCATTGAAACAATGTTATTGCCTGTGCAATGTTATAAGTAAATAATGGGATATTTACTTTCAAATTAGCAATATTGCACAATCTTGTTGAAGTAAAATTTGTACTTTGTGGTTTATTAGTCATGGTAAGATCACCAATAGGGGACACATAAACTAACATTGTTTTATGTTGTTACTGCTCTGAATGTTAATAGTCCATGCCGTGTACATATATAGGATGATAGTTTTAACCAGATGCCACAGAGGAGGTTATCATTTTACTGGAACTTTTCTGTGATTATATGATGAATTGATTGGTGAATCTTGAAAGGGAAATAATCTCGTGCATGATTAAGGGGAGATGGTTTGGGAGAAAAGGAGCTCAGAAATGGGAGAAGCATTGGGACCTATGATTTCTCTCCCTGGCCCTGACTACAACACCAGCTGGATATTCTTAAAAACTATGAGCTTTCCACTCACGTGAGCCATGATATTACTGTGCAAGGACCAAATGGTTGTCTTCTATGATTCCTTGCATAAAAATCATCTCATCTGGTGGGGCACCTTGGTGGCACACTGGTTGGCACTGCTGCCTTGCAGCGCCAGAGTCCCAGGTTCGATGCTGGCTTGGATCAGTCTGTGTGGAGTTTGCTTATTCTCCCGTGTCTGTGTGAGTTTCCTCTGGATGCTATGGTTTCCTCCCACAATCCAAAAGAGATGCTGGTTAGGTGCATTGGCCATGCTAAATTCTCCGGTAGAGTACTCGAACAGATGCTGGTGTGTGGTGACTAGGTGGATTTTCGCACTAACTTCATTGCAGTGTTAATGTCAGCCAACTTGTGACACTAATAAATAAACTTAAAATGTAAGTTCAGTGCCCTGTCTACTTGATTTTTTTTATCCTCTGGTGAAGTGACAAATGTTATCCCTAGAAAGAAAGACTTCTATCATTGCTAGATGTATCTGTAAATAGCTGACTGATTGATTTGGCACATGTTCCCAGTTGTGCCTTGGAAAGTTCTAGTGGTCTAAAAGTTTAATGCTAATGGGAAAAGCTGATTTCTTTCTACAAAAAATATTTTAGCTCTGTGAAGGCCTCCTTGGTGCAATTGAAGTGCCAATGATAAAGTCTCCTCAGCTTAGGAAGGACTGCACAGGTAGGAGTTCATCCTTGATGGGTACGCTCGGTAGACTACCAGAATCCCATTCCTGCTCACATCCAATTGGGAGTCACGATATTATGCTGGTTGGCATTTGTGCGAATTGTTAACTTAGTGTAGCGGGTCCAGCAGAAGTGGAAGTATTGCAGGTGCTGTGTCAAATGGCAGCTCACCATGAACTTCCAGCAGAAGAATACTGTGTGAGCTGTGGAAGCAGCAGGAGCCACAGCAGTTTTCCTGGATGACTGTCTCTGAACCCTGGTTTGAGGCAGTCACAGCCAGGAGGGACATTCTGATGCAGAGGGATGGGAAGAGGATGCCACCCCTCCCCCCTCACCTAGAAGGCATCGAGGAAGGTGGCAGTAGAGGTCAATGGGTAGGACCTCCATTTCAGCACTTATTGGAGCTCTACAGTGACATGCAGGAGAAATAGGTGGAAGTTTCTCAACCCGCCCATCACAGGAATTGTAGCAGGCAGGACAGAAAGTTAGGTGGACAATGCAAAGGTCTAATGATCTTTGGCGGAAATTTCTGGTCTTGGGCTGGAAAATCCCACCCATGAAGTCACAACAATGAGGAGCAATTTGTTACTGGTGGAGGGATGCCAAACCTGGCTATCCTCACCAACCATGAACTGGGAGTCCTGAAGTAGGAGGGTAAGCATGGAGGAAGGTCATCAGGCCATAGAGAGGCAAGCATTTCTGAACAAGGTAAGAGCCCTTGGGCTGAAGTGAGTGAAATTCAGGGTGAAGGTGTTGACAGAGGCTCTGCTTCATTTATGCACTGGGTTCTGAGAAGCCTAATTGTGATTAATGGCAATCGCGATGGACAACATGCACTGAAATGTCAAACTGTATGAGATGACTAATGAATGTAACCTTTCGTTTTCAGCTCTCAGATGAACTGTCCATTAGAGGCAGCCAGCCTCCCGCTTTTGACACCCAAGACATTGGCAGATGCAGGCAAAGCAGACCAGTTCTCAGCACAGATACATTCACATCGCTGGCAATGACCGTGTTGGGTGCATTGCTAAGGATACTGCAGTGAGAATACTTAAAGCTTTCATAAGCAAATGGCAGAGGTAGGGAGTGTCCAGTGCGCCAGTAATCGGAGGAGGACATGCTGAGTCTGAGGGAGATGATGACCTTCTGAAGTCATTCATAGGACGGTAAATGCTGCATACTCTGGGGTGCACAGGGAGGTCTGGTGAAGACCCTGATGGTCTGCAGACCATGGTCTCTGTCATGGGGGTTTCACTGCAGAGCACGAATGTTACGGTGACCCTCAGCTCTGAACGCACAATCTCATCCATTGACATGGGGGGACTCTCAAGAAGAGGCAGCTGCAGCATCGGAATAGCATGTTTCTAGCACTGCATCTAGACCTACGAGCCCTCAGAAGGTAAATGCCTCTGTCAGGAAAGGAGGCACCAGCCAGTGTCACCCATGGTTGCCCCTCTTTCACTGGTGAGAAGGCAAGTGAGGGCTCACTTCAGATTGACAGACAAGGTAGCCACCATCTCTCTGGACTCTGCTCACAGAGTCTTGGACCAGAGCACCAGCAGTCTCCCCTACATCCCAGGAATCCATGGTGACTGAGGATTGACCGGCCATGTCATCAAATGAATCCTCCTGAGCAATGCCTGCTTAGGCCTCACTAATTGGAGGATGTCTGCCCATGGTCATCTGTGCAACTAGGACAGTGAGAACTGAAATCTGCCTCCCTGCCACTGTCAGCAATGGGTGTGGGTGGTGAGGGAACCCCAAAAGCTTAAGACACAAGCTACACAAACAGGGCTCCACACTGCGTGCTACTGAGTTACTTAAAATTGAGATATTATGTTTAAGAGCCGTGTGGATCAACTCTTTTGCACTTTGCTGAATTTATCATTTTAAAAATCATACTCCACTCAAACCAGTCGTGTACTATGTGTCATATTGGTGTCAGACACTCAACATTCTGATGATGGCAACGCACAAAACACACTTTCCACACTGCAGAACACCACCTCATCGCTGCAAACATACAACTCCTCAGTCATTGTATCTTTTTACCCAGCATTGAAAATAAAAATGATTAATTACTGTTGGGCCACGCGTCCTTGTTGCTTGTGCGACGAGCTTAATATTATCGGGCAATGTTAAATTCCAGTTAACTGCGGATTTTAATCCTCTTCCTCCCACCTGGGAGTTGCAAAATTCTACTCCATGGGTCTGTGCTGGTGGGTTCCATTCTATCTCTGTTTGTGTACATAACACACAAGTTGCAGTATCACCTCTGATTTTTGTCCCCTCTTCCTCCTCCAATTATTGAAGCATTATTTCAACCTCTGAAAGATTTTGCTTGTTCCAAGATAGCGGGTGGAAAATTATCAAAAAATGAATTGCAATTATGCCTTGCAAGGCAAAAAGGTCAAATTTCAACATCAGCAACCTGTGAAGTGCCAAAGAAAGCACAGATTGCTGCTAAGTAATGTGCCAAAAAACAAAGTTCAACCCAACTCTAAATGGAATATTGTTCCCAGCCTTATGTCCATTTTACGTGGGCAAGTAATACTTTGGCAGAGGAGGCCGCTATCAAATGTGAGATTAGAAAGGATTTCAGAAGTATAATGAGGCTTGTTCTGCACAGTCTGTAATCCACAGCCTGTACTGTGAGTGTTGGTGTTGTTGGTGGAGCTTGCAAAATCAGCATTACCAAGCCGATTGTGTTTTGTGGTTTACGTGTGGTCTCAAAGGCAATTCTTAAAGGGACTGCTGAAGACAGCTACCTAAAGTTGTAACCATAGTTACAATGGAACCACAGGTACAGAACCAACCAGACATTTCTGAGCAGAAGTGACTTATCATCAGCTCTTCCACTGCAGCGCTATCTAACAGGTAAGATTTTATAATATACTGAATGTGGAGTAGAAAGGAGCATCATGCCAGCTGAAATCTGACAATTTATCTGAAAAGAAAGCTTAAATGCAAAATAAAAACAGCTGGCTTCGAAATATTGATTCTTCAGGAAATAATAAAGAAAGTCCAATTCTATCTCTGTCTTTCTTTGTTGTTGGCTTAGACTAAACTATTCGCATGAGCTGGTCCCAGATGCAAAGGGAATGTGCAAATTGATCACAAAATAAGAGTTCAAATTTAGTGGGTGGATTATTCTCAAGCATTGAAGTGGTGGTGAAATTTGAGCAAGCAAAATATTCTAGGTTCCTATTTTCTGATCAGAATTCTATATAAATATCAGGAGGAACTTCTATCCAGGGTCTTACCATAACCAAATGTAATTTATAGAACATAGAAAAACTACAGCATAAATTTGTTTTGTTTAATAGACCCTCTCTTACACTTCAGTAGAAGTAGGTATACCTATAAGATAAGTGCCAGTAGTCTACAACTATTAGCTCCCCACTTCCCCATTTTTGGTTTCCTTGAGCAATGCCACATCCTGAGCTGAAAGGTTAGGAAGAGAGGCTACACCAGTCTTAGCTGCCAATGCCATTCCAGAAATAGCCACAAGAAGTTAGTTAAGGGCTGCCGAAGTAGTTCATTATCCAATTTTCACTTGTGAATTGGCTACAGTTTTTTTGATTTAAAGTGTATTTATTAGTGTCACAAGTAGGCTTACATGTAGGCGTGTAGTATGTTAGCTTTCATAGAAAAGGGTATAGAATACAAGAGTAGGAGTTTGATGTTGCAATTGTATAGAACGTTGGTTAGGCCTCACTTGGAATACTGCGTCCAGTTCTGGTCGCCGTACTATCGGAAGGATGTGGAGTCCTTGGAGAGAGTGCAGATGAGATTTACCAGGATGCTGCCTGGTATGGAAGGACTGTCTTATGAGGAACGATTGAATAGACTGGGGTTGTTTTCCCTTGAAAGACGTCAGCTTAGAGGGGATCTAATAGAGGTGTATAAGGTTATAAGGGGTATAGATAGAGTAAATGGTGGTAAACTTTTTCCACCTTCAGAAATGGATAGGACGAGGGGTCACAGCCTTAGGGTGAGGGGGGCTAGGTATAAGACGAATATTAAAGGGCAGTTTTTCACACAAAGGGTAGAGGGGGTGTGGAATGCACTGCCGAGTAAGGCGGTGAGAGCAGGCACGCTAGGGCTGTTTAAGGGTCTCTTGGACAGCCACATGAGCGTTATGCAGATAGAGGGATATAGTAGGACTGTTTAACTATGACTTTTTTTTTCCACAGGTAATTCGGTCCAACTTGACCAACAAGGAGCATGCATTCGGCAGGTGGTGCGAGTACAGCTCTTGGATGTTGATTCATGGGTTGCCTGGGGTGCTTCATGTCGTAAATGAGTGCTTTATCTGGACCATCTGAAGGGCACCATGACAGCTCAGTGACTATCGCTGTAGCTGTGCAGACACTTGGAATTGGGCCGGTGTCTGCGGGAGTTTTGCGCGTTCTCCCCGTGGTTGCGTGGGTTTTCTCCGGGCACTCCGGTTTCCTCCCACAACCCAAAAATTCGCTCTTAGGCTGATTGGGAAACAAATTGTCCCTACAATGAGACTCTTCCATATTAGGAATAACCTAAAATTAGAATAGGATAATGAAATTGTTCTAATATAGTTATGACGGCGGCGCGGGCTCGTTGGGCCGAAGGGCCTGTTTCCCGTGCTGTGTTGCTCTAATTAAATACATTAACACTGCCATGAAGTTACTGTGAAAATCGCCTAGTCACCACATTCCGCACCTGTTCAGGTACACTGAGGGAGAATTTAGCATGGCCCATGCAACTAACCAGCACGTCATTCAGACTGTGGGAGGAAACCGGAGCACCCAGAGGAAATCCCACAGACATGGGGAGAACTTGCAGACTCCACACAGACAGTGACCCAAGCCCAGGTCCCTGGTGCTGTGATGAAGCAGTGCTAACACTGTGCTACCGTGCAACCCAATGATTGAGATAATCAATTCAATGGATGTGATATCATATATTAGAATCTGAGCTATTGCTTAAGATCAGTCTCCAGATATTGATGGCAATGTCAAGTCTATAACTGTGTTATATAACTGGCAGTAGATAAAAAGGAAAGATTTGCATTCATAAAGTGTCTTTCATGACCTCAGGACATTCAATTAAGTATTCTTGAAAGGTAATTGCTGTTGTAATGTGAGAGGTGAGGCAACCAAATTGTACACAGCACCAGCCCTCAAAAAGCAATGAGATAAATTACCAAATAATCTATTTTAGATTCACCTTGAATCTGTTTTAGGTGTAGGTTGAAGAATAAACATTGACTAGGGCACTGGAAAATCCTCCCTACTTTTCTCTGAATAATGCCATGGAATATTTTACCTGAAAAGCAATTTCCAACCTGCATTATTACTCAAACATGGTGGCACAGTGGTTAGCACTGCTGTCCCACAGCGCCAGGGACCTAGGTTCAATTCTGGCTTTGGTGACTGCTTGGAGTTTGCATATTCTCCCCATGTCTGTGTGGTTTCCTCTGGGTGCTCCGGTTTCCTCCCACAGTCCAAAGATATGCAGGTTAGGTGGATTGGCCGTGCTAAACTGCCCCTTAATCTTATACAAGTTATGTGGCTTATTCATGCAAGGGGTTGCAGTGATAGGTAGAGGGGAGGGCCTGAGCAGGATGGCCTCTTTCTGCATGACAAGGATTCTATGGTTCAAGTATGGAATACAACTTGAACATATGTGTTTCTAACTTAGAGGCAACAGTGCTACGACGGAGGGAAAACTGACATAATAATTGCTCTTTTATAAAAGACACAGCACATTAGAAGCTTCAGTCTCAGGATATTGTAGGCCTGATGTAGTGATCCTGGAACATTGCACAAGGTAAAGCATTGGCAGAGTGGTCAGCTGGCCTTGCTAAATGCTGCAAAGTCAGCTCAAGCTAGAGTTTAACTACCTTCACTGATGTTTTGAACCTAACATAGGGAATGTGATGAAGGAAGTGTCACACGTGGTGCAATGTGAATCTTAAATGTTCAAAATCAGCTGCCTATCAAAATTAAAGGAATATAACAACTACTCAAATCTTTAACAAAAACACGCATTTATAAAGCCTTTAGTGTAACAAGATCATGAGCCTTGGGAGTCCCTGGGAAGTGTGTAAATAGATGATGAAGTTGATGTACTTGTTTTTATCCTACAAGTGCTTTGGTCCACCTTGTTGTCTAACAAGGGGCATACACACGATGGGTCGCTCTTGGATCTTTTTCGAGAGTATCCTAGTGCTTCACGTCGTTAGTGTACGCTTGACCTGGACCATTTGATGGGCAACACGACAGCTCAGTGACTATCGCTGTGCTGTGCAGATACATGGATTTGGGCCTGTGTCTGGGGGAGTTTGCGCATTCTCCCCGTGCTTGCGTGGGTTTTCTCCGGGTGCTCCGGTTTCATCCCACATCCCAAAGATGTGCTCTTAGGCTAATTGGCAAAACAAATTCTCCCTAAATTGTCTCAAATTTGGTTTTTAATCCATAGATCTATAAACATTGACAGGGATCACAGTAGAGGTGGGAACATCGGGGTGGCAGCGCGGGCTTGTTGGGCTGAAGGGCCTGTTTCCCATGCTGTTTGTTCTTTGTTTTTGTTAAAACAACCCAGGCATTTAACAAGAGTCTGATGGGACAAGGCCGTGAAGGAATTTAAAACACAAGGATAAGAATTTTAAAATGAAGGCACTATCTAACCAGCAGCCCTCAGTGAGCAGAGAAAACAAGATTTGGTATGAGTTAGAATACAGGTAACAGAACACTGGATGACCTCAAATTTACAGATGTTAGGGGATGCACTGGAATAGGAAAATCTAGAGGTAATAATTACTTGGACACAGTCTCTGAAGGGCAAGTGGATATGTGTGTGGCAGCGAAGTTTTCAGGCATGAATTTAATCTACATTGGCACAGTTTGCCACAGCAAAATTGCCGAGACATTGCCAGCTACTTCCCACTGAGAAGGTCGCCAGCATGGACCACCACGAGAAGGAGCACCAGTGTCTGACAGCCCAACCATGTGATGTCAATATGCTTAATGTGGACAAAGCTAATCCATGCAATGAATGTACATGCCAGTCTGCAAAGAATAAGTGCTAAACTGCAAGACAACCAGGCACACAAATGTCAGCTCATGTAATTTTTAAGAACTTCTGCTCCAGTGGTGTAATGGGAAATTTCAAGGTGCAGGAGCTGTAAGAAAATATGTTGGCATATCATTTTTAAATCTATTATTACCTTCTTTTCCTTTGCATTAATCATTTTGGACACCAAACATCAATAAAATGATGCTTTTTAAGGGAAAAACCATTTGTGCCAGTAGGCATTTTATTTCAAAGTATGTGATATTTTGAAACATTAGTCTTTAACATAGCTGGAATTTCATTATGCAAGTTAATTATTTAATTCAATCCTATTAAAAACATAAATTACAGAAGATTTTCCTTAACCTCTGACTAGATGGTATCTGGAGGGATCACTGCTTTCTCTGATTTTTATTTGTAACTTAGACTTGGGTGTATGGGTCACAATTTCAAAATTTGAAAATGATGCAAGACTTGGAAGTATTATGAACTGTGACCAGGTTAGTGATAGACTTCAAGAGGATTCAGATAGCTGTGGAATGAGTAGGCACTGAGCAGATTAATTTTAATATAAAAAAAACCAGAGCATTGAGGAGAAGTGACATAAAATAAAGGGTACAATAGAAATGCAGGAGCAGAGGGACTGGGTGCACAAATGCATGAATGATTAAAAGTGGCAGGACATGTGAAAAACAATTAATAAATTATACTGAATCCTGTTGCACTGCCTGAGGATGTGATAGAGACAGATTCAATTATGTTTTTCAAAAGGGGACTGAAAAATTATTTGAAGAGAGAGGATTTTACTGGGCTACAGGGAAGGGATCGAACAGTGAATGTAGGTGAGATGCTGTTGTAGAGAACTGACACAAGGACAGTGTTCTGAATGGTCTCCTTCTGTCCTGTAGCCATTTTAGGCCAAGATTTTCTGACCCCTCCCCATGGTGTGTTTCCAGCCAGAGAAGTGGCTCGCCATTGGCCACTGAAGAATCTTCTGGTCCCACCAAAGTCTATGGTTTTTTGTAATGGTCCACCCACCTCATTGTCATGGCGGTGGAGGTGGGAGGGTGGTCACTTTTGCCAGGGTTGGAAAATCCCACCAACAGGAAAGGATGGAAGATCTCCCCCTACGATTCTATGACAATATAGATAAGATTCTAGTATAGATACATTCTAGGAGGTTGACACATGAGAAAACCATAATCTGAAGGTTATTTTGAATAGTGTTTTCAAGAAGGGTGTGAGGAGGCTTGTGTGAAATGAAAAGACCAGTATAGGTGGGATAGGCAAAATGGCCTGTTTGTGTGCTGTAAATTCTATGTGAAGCTGTCAGCAGGGAATACAAACTGTACACTGCGTCTCACAACCTTAAACTATTATAGCCAAGGAATTAATGTGAATCATGCTCTCCTCCATCATCACTCTCCCCAAACCAAAAGAAAAAATGCTGGAAAATCTCAGCAGATCTGGCAGCATCTGTAAGGAGAGAAAAAAGATGACATTTCCAGTCCAGATGATCCTTTAGGGAGTTTCTCTTTGGTTTCAGATTCCAGCATTCGCAGTAATTTGCTTTTATTCACTCTGCTCATCCTTACTTTTTCTCCCCCATACCCTGCCCACCACCACACACTGTCTATATCCTCTCATACACTTCTTCCCTCCCATTCTCTCTCCCTAGCCTTACTCTCTCCACACAAACCCTCATACTCGCTCTCCTCCCACCCCCGCACATTCGCTTTCCCCAAACCTTCACGTACCCTCTCCCCCTCACCCACATGCTCTGTCTTCCTCCCACACTCTACCAACTGTTACACGTTTTTTCCTCTCATTTCCTCTCTCCCCACCCCAACTTCCCCCATCTCTTTCCCTGACCCCTCATATTCACTCTTCCCCTGTCCCCTCACACTCTTATCTTCTTCTGTCCCCTCACACTCTCTCTTACCCTTTTCCCTCATACTTTTTTACCCTGTCCCCTCATATTCTCTCTCTTGTTCAGACTCCAGTCACTCACTTCCTCAGAAGCCAGTGGGTTCTGTCACTCCAGCAGGCTTCCCTGGCCTCTGCCTCGCTGCTCCAGCTACCATGCATTCCAAGCCCTGAAACCTTCTTCAATATTTACCTTCCCACTCTTGCTGCTCGTCCAGACACTGGCTGATGTCTCTTTGATTCCTAGTGAGCCACCAGCAGTAAGTTAAGGGAGGATCCATCCTCTGTGATTGTATCTGAGCAGCTTCACACCATTTTTCAATATCAGTCACTTGAATAAGGGTGGTAAGGGTATGGAATGCCCTGCCTGCTGCAGTTGTAGATGCGCCAAGTTTGGTGGCGTTTAAGAGGTTAGTAGATAAGTTTATGGACGAAAAGGGAATGGTTTAGGTTAGAGGGTCATTGCTTTTTCTTAATTGGTCGGCGCAACGTCGAAGGCCGAAGGGCCTGTTCTGCGCTGTAATGTTCTATGTTCTATGAATGTCCAGGTTTGGCAGACCATGTTGCTTGAAACTGAACAGGCCAGAATGGAGCTCCAGTGCACTCTGGTAAGCTGCTCTGCCTCTTTTTGTAATCAGTTACATCTATGTGGTTCAACTAATTAATTCTCTGGTCAAAGCACAGGATGTTGACGGTGGGAGATTTATCAGTGGTAGTTCTGTTAAATCACAAGGGAAATGATTGTATTCTCTTAGCTGGAGAGGCTTATTTTCTAACACTCGTGTAACGTGAATGTTATTTGCCACAGTCAGTCCAAACCTGTGCGCTGCTGATGTGGGCACTGATTATTTCAGTATCTAAAGAGTTATGAATGGTACTGAATACTGCGCCATCACCAGCAAACATCTCCAACTCTGATTTTATAATGGAGGGAAGGTTATTGATGAAGCAACCGAAAATGGTACGGCCTAGGACACTATCTTGAAGAACTCCTGCAGTGATGCTTTGGGGTTGAGATGATTGATCTCCAAAAACACAAGTGTGTTTGTGATAGATATGATTTCAACAAGTGAAGAAGTTCCACACAATTCCCACTGACTTTAATTCTTCTCAAGCTTCTTGATGCCATACTCAGTGTAATATTGTTTTGATGTCAAGGACAGATGGTCAGGGGAATTTGGGAAGAAGCTCCTCCACCCCACATACCACCTCTAGGATCTAAACACAAATTTGCGCTGACTTTCCATTACACTATTGATGCCGCTGCATCACTGGAGATTGCACCCTTGTGTTAAATGTTAAATTTATACACAATAGAAACAATAATTGCTAATCACTTCAGCAAATTCTGATTTGGTAAGGAAAACTAGCATGTATTTTTGATGGGAATCTATTGTTTAACTAATGTGGTGGTATTATGCCTTGAGGAAATGTATTTTAATCATGTTTTTCTGCAGAATGTTTTGTCAGCACCATGTGCTGGTGTCCTTTATTGTTGCTTACCTTCCCACTAAAAGTGTGTGGCAGCATAATTGATATCATATTGATTTTAATCTGAATTAATGCACCAGCATTTTATACAACTCCATCATAAACTTACTGGTCTCATATTCAATGTCTCAGTTAATAAAGGCAAGTACCCTATATGCCTTCTTAACCACTTTATCTACCTGTCCTGCTGTCTTCAGCGATCTATGGATATGCACACCAAGATTTCTCTAATCCTCTGTACTTCCTACTGTCTGACCATTTATTGTGTATTCCATTGCCTTGTTAGTCCTCCTATAATGCATTATCTCACTCTTTTCATTAAATTCCATTTGCCACTATTCTGCCCATCTAACCAGTATGTCTGTATTGTCCAGTAATCTAAGGCTTTATACTCACTATTTTATAAGCATCTATTTTTGTGTCATCTGCAAACCTACTTATCACTCCTTCTACATTCACACCCAGATCATACTCTGCACCACAAACAATAAGGAGCCCAGCACACTGCTGGACACAAACTTCTAGTCACAAAAACAACCTTTGACCATCCCTCTCCTGCCATAAAGCCAATTTTGGATCCAGTTTGCCAAATTGCCCTGGATATCTTGGACTCTTACCTCCTTCATCAACCTCCCATTTGGGATTGTGTCAAAAGCCTGACAGAAGTCCATTTGGACTACATCAATTGCACAATCCTCATTTACACACCTAGTCACTTGCTCGAAAAATTCAATCAAATTTGTAAGATATGATCTCCCTTTAACAAAACAATGCTGACTATCCTCGATTAATCCTTGCCTCCCCGAGTGGAGATTAATTCTGTCCCACACAGAATTTTTTCCAATAGTTTCCTTACCACTAGACTCCCAGGCCTGTAATTTCCTGTTTTTTCCCTATTTCCCTTCTTTAATAATGGTACCGTATTAGCTGTCCTCCAGTCCTCTGGCACCTCTTCTATGATGTACAGATGCCAGCGTTGGATTGGGGTGGTAAGAACTCAGTAAGAATTTAGCAACACCTATTTATAATCCAACCGATTTATTTGATAGTAAAAACGCGAGCTTTCGACTCCTGTGTCTTCTTCAGGCAAATGCAGTGTTCTGGTCTGCAATAGCACACATCAGCACAGACAGTCAGAGATTGCTGATTAGAATGCGAATCCTTACATCTAACCTGCTATTGAAGTGTTAAAGTGGCGAACAATGTGTGTGAAGGGAATCCTGAGCATTGTTGGAGAATTGTGTGTTTTCTCCAGACAGCACAGTAAGTGAGGTTTTTTGCTAACCCAGGCAAGTTACGGGGGTTACAGATAGTGTGTCATGAAGCCAAGATCCCTGTTAAGACCGTCCTCATGTGTGCGGAGCTTGGCTATCAGTCTCTGCTCAGCGACTCTGCGCTGTCGTGTATCACGAAAGCCCCCTTGAAGAACATTTACCCGCAGGTCGGAGGCCGAATGCCCATGACTGCTGAAGTGTTCGCCCACAGGAAGGGAACTGTTTTGCCTGGTGATTGTTGAGCGATGCTCATTCATCCGCTGTCGTAGTGTCTGCATGGTCTCCCCAATGTACCATGCTTCGGGACATCCTTTCTTGCAACGTATTAGGTAGACAACGTTGGCCGAGTTGCAAGAGTATGTACCGTGTACCTGGTGAATGGTATCCTCACGTTTGATGATGTCGTCCATGTCTATGATCCGGCATGTCTTGCAGAGGTTGCTGTGGCAGGGTTGTGTGGTATTGTGGTCACTGTTCTCCTGAAGGTTGGGTAGTTTGCTGCGAACAATGATCTGTTTGAGGTTGTGCGGTTGTCTGAAAGCAAGAAGTGGGGGGGTGGGGATGGCCCTAGCGAGATGTTCATCGTCATCAATGATATGTTGAAGACTCCGGAGAAGATGTCGTAGCTTCTCCGCTCCGGGGAAGTACTGGACAACAAAGGGTACTCTGTCCACCGTGTCCCGTGTTCGTCTTCTGAGGAGGTCAGTGCGGTTTATCGTTGTGGCACGTCGGAACTGTCGATCGATGAGTCGAGCGCCATATCCTGTTCTCACGAGGGCATCCTTCAGCGTCTGGAGGTGTCTGTCACGATCCTCCTCATCTGAGCAAATTCTGTGTATACGGAGGGCTTGTCCATAGGGAATGGCTTCTTTAACGTGTCTAGGGTGGAAGCTGGAGAAGTGGAGCATTGTGAGGTTGTCTGTCGGTTTGCGGTACAGTGAGGTGCTGAGGTGACCGTCCTTGATGGAGATGCGTGTGTCCAAGAATGCAACTGATTCTGGAGAATAGTCCATGGTGAGTCTGATGGTGGGATGGAACTTGTTGATATCATCATACAGTTGTTTCAATGATTGTTCACCATGAGTCCAAAGGAAAAAGATGTCATCAATGTATCTAGTATATAACCTTGGTTGGAGATCTTGTGTGGTGAAGAAGTCTTGTTCGAACCTGTGCATGAAGATGTTGGCATACTGAGGTGCGAATTTGGTCCCCATGGCTGTTCCGTGTGTCTGGATGAAAAGCTGATTGTTGAAGGTGAAGACATTGTGGTCCAAGATGAAGCGGATGAGTTGTAAAATTGCATCCGGAAACTGGCAGTTGTTGGCATTGAGTACTGAGGCAGTTGCAGCAATACCATCGTCGTGGGGGATGTTGGTGTAGAGCGCCGAGACATCCATTGTGACAAGGAGTGTCCCTGGTTCAACTGCTCCATGTGTGCTGAGTTTCTGTAGGAAGTCCGTAGTGTCAAGACAAAAGCTGGGGGTTCTTTGTACGATGGGTTTCAGGATGCCCTCGATATAGCCGGAGAGGTTCTCACACAGGGTCCCATTGCCCGATACGATGGGACGGCCAGGTATGTTTGCCTTGTGTATATTTGGGAGGCAGTAGAGATCTCCAATGCGGGGAGTACGTGGAATGAGAG
Organism: Sphyrna mokarran; assembly: GCA_024679065.1. Lineage (NCBI taxonomy): Eukaryota > Metazoa > Chordata > Chondrichthyes > Carcharhiniformes > Carcharhinidae > Sphyrna > Sphyrna mokarran. Next base: position 43,862,545 of record JAGIQG010000022.1, read on the forward strand.
CCCGGAGGGTGTTCTGAAGGTCCGGATCAAAGGTTTTGATCAGAGTGTTGAGTTGACGAGTGTGTTCTTTGGTCGGATCTGCTGGTAACTGTCTGTAGTGTTTCTCATTGTTTAGTTGTCGGTACACTTCTTCACAGTAGTCCGTTCTGTTCAGTATGACGGTGGCGCCTCCTTTGTCTGCTGGTTTGATGACAATGTTGCGGTTGGTCTTGAGAGCACGGATGGCCTTGCGTTGTACTTGGGTGATGTTCGGGACTGTCTTGTAAGTGCGGTTGATAAATCTGGTGTTCACGCACCTCCTGATGGCTTGGGCATACATGTCCAGTCGGGGGCAGCGGCCTTCCGGAGGAGTCCAATTGGATTCATTCCTCTTCGGTTGCTGCACTGCGGATCCCTCTGTCGGCTGTTCTGGTTCATTAGCTGTCTCATTGAGTCCACTATTGGCCTCTTGGGGTTTGTGGAAGAACTCACGCAGCCTCATTCGCCTGATGAATTCCTCTGTATCTGCTGCGAGACTGATGGGGTCCATTTTGGTGGTGGGACAGAAATTGAGCCCTCGGCTGAGAACTTCGATTTCCTCTGATTGAAGTGTGTAGTCCGACAGGTTAACAATGGACCTCCCTGCGGTAGTGTTGTTTTCTACTGTGGTGCCAAGGGAGGCTTGGTTGTTGCTGGTGGCGATGCCGAGTTTTTCAAGTTTCCTGTTCTTGGTGTGCATGTAAATGGTGTAGTTTCTTTGTCTCATCTGCTTGGCAAAGTTTCGCAACTGATCTGCGTCCTGAGCGCAAGTTGAGAATATGTATTCCATTTTACTTTCCAGGATGTGGCGTTTGCTATAGAGTGGTGTATGAGGTGATTGAGGAGTGTGAGAGAGGTGCGACGGCAAAGCCTCTCAGCGTAGTCTGTGTTATAGGTTGACCTGAGTGGGTTCGTGATCTGTAGTCCCTTTGGTATCCTGTCTGCCTTCTTGCATCTCTGTAGAAACTTGATGTCTGTGTCGATATGTGCAATCCTCTTGGAGATCCTCTCCACTTGTATGACCAGAGAAGACTTGAAAATTGTCAGAGCAATTTTCTCTCTGCCTCCCACAGCAGCTTAGAATATGTCTCATCTGGGCGTGGGAATTTATCCACTTTTAGGCCCATTAAAAGCATTACTGCCTCCTCCCTTTCAATATTAAGTTCTCAAAGTAAATCACAATCCCCTCCCTGATTTCTGTATCAACATCATCCTCCTCCATAGTGAATACAGATGCAAAGTATTCATTTAAAACTTCACCTACATCTTCTGGCTTCACACATAAATTGCTATGTTGGTCCCTAATAGGCCCTACTCTTTCCCTGATCAATTTCCTGCCTTTAGTATACTTATAAACACCTTTGGATTTTCTTTCATTCAACTCTGCAGTGTTTTTTTCATGCCCCCTCTTCACTCTTCCTAATTTTTTTTAAGTAACCCCTTACACTTTCTATATTTCTCTAGGGCTTCCAACTGTTTTGTGCCCTCGGCACCTGCCATAAACCTTTTTTTCCTTATCGAAACCTAGCTATCCCTTGACAGTAAGGTCTCACAACACCAGCTTAAAGTGCAACAGGTTTGTTTGGTAGCACAAGCCACAAGCTTTCAGAGCACTCCAAAAAGTGCACTCTGGAGTGCTCCAAAAGCTTGTGGCTTGTAATACTAAATAAACCTGTTAGACTTTAACCTGGTGTTATGAGACTTCTTACTGTGCTTACCCCAGTCCAAAGCTAGCATCTCCACATTGTCCTTTGAGGAGATGTTGGGACTTGTTGCTTCGACTGTTCACTTTCATGGGAACATGTTGACTCTGTACTCTCTCTCCATTTCCTTTTTCAATGAATTCTATTGCCTGATGTAGATTTTCCTACAGGTAGCTGCTCTCTAATGGCCAGATCCTATCTTATCCTATTAAAATTGTTCCTCCCCCAATTCAGAACATTTCAGCTCTATTTTTATTCCTTTCCATAATTCCCTTAAATCCTGACTTATGGTCACTCTCATCAAAATGCTCCCCCACTGAAACTCCCCCACTTGCCCAGCTTCATCGAGATGCAGCACTGCCCCTTCTCTTGAAAGACTTTCTATGCATTGGCATGAAAAGCTCTCCTAGATACATTTTAAGAATTCAGGCCTATCTACGTCTTTCATACTTTGACTATCCCAGTTAATATTGGGGAAGTTGAAATTCCCTACCATCATTACCCTATTATTCTTACAGTTTTGAGAGATTTGCCTGTATATTCTGCCCTTCTATTGTTCCCTGATTGTTTGAGGGCCTTTTGTACACTCCCAGCAATGTGATTGCCCTCTTTTAGTTTTTAGATTCTATCCATCTGAGGGACTTTCTAACATATCACCCCTCCTTACTGCAGCAATTGACTCCTTGGTCAACACTGTGACACCACTTCCTCTTTTACAATTCCCCTCTCTCCTGAAGATTCTATCCCTGGAATATTGATTTCCCAGCCCCATCCCTCCCTTGCTGCTATGATAGCAATAATATTATATTCCCATGTATTAATCAACCTGACTATCATCCAGTGGCTCTGATATCCATCATTATGAAGTGCTTTGAAAGGTTAGTCATGACACAAATCAATTCTTGCCTACCTGATTGCCTGGTTCCAGTACAGTTTGCCTATCACCACAAGTCCACAGCAGATATCATCTTCCTGGCCCTATACTCAACCCTGGAACACCTAGATAACAAAAAGGCACATGTCACACTCCTATTCATAAACTACAGCTCAACCTCCTATACTATTATTTCTACGAGACGCATCTCCAAATTTTGTGGTGTGTGGCTCTTCCCTCTGCAACTGGATCCTAGACTTCTTAACCCACACACTGCAGTCAGTAAGGATAGGCAACAACACCTCCTCCATAATCATCCTCAACACTGGTGCTCCGCAACGTTCTGTCTTCAGCCCCTTACTGTACTCCTTACAGACCCATGATTGTGTGGCCAAATTCCCCTCCAACTCGATTTTCAAGTTTACTATTCACACCAATATTATGGGTTGGATTTCAAACAATTATGACACAGAAATGAGAGATAGAGTATCTAGTGAACTGGCGTGAGGACAATAATCTCTCCCTCAATGTCAACAAAATGAAGGATATTGTCGTTGACTTCAGAAAGCATAGTAGATAGACGAAGTAGAAATGGTCAAGAGCTTCACCAACAACCTGTCCTGGTCCCTCCATGTTGACATTAGAGTTAAGAACGCTTCCATCTTCTCAGGAGATTAAGGAAATTTGGCATGTCGGCCACAACACTTACCAACTTCAACAGATATACCATATTTTTTCTGCTGTATCAAAGTTTGGTGTGGCTCCTGCTCTCTCCAAGACTGCAAGAAACTACAAAGACTTGTGAAGGAAGCCCAATCCATCATTCAAACTAGCCCATCCATTCACACTGTCTACTCTTCCTACTGCCATGGAAAAGCAGCCAGCTTAATCTAGGACCCCACACACTTCAGACATACTCTGTCCCACCTTCTGTCACGAAAAGATATGAAGGTTTGAGATCATGTATCAACCAAATCAAAAACAGCTTCTTCCCTGCTGCCATCAGACTTTAGAATGGATCTACTTTGCAATAACCTGATCTTTCTCTATACCCTAGCTATGACTGTACCATTACATTCTGTACTCTCTCCTTTCTAGTTGTATGGTATGCTTTGCATGTGCAACACGCAAAAAACAATAATTGTCACTGTATATTAATACGTGACAATAATAAGTGAAACCAAATCCTTAACTTACCTGCCTTATTCGCAAGACTCCTTGCATTAAAATAAATGACATCCAGCCATGTTATGCTAGTCTCTTGTGCTTTGACATGTCTATAATCACTCCACACTGACTAGTTTTTTTTTCTATATCTGATTGTATGTCATCCCCTACTCTACCTTCACGCCATATCCCATCCCTTGGCCAACTTAGTTTAAACACCCTCAATATCAGTACAAAATGTTCCACAAGAATGTTAGCCCCAGTCCATTTTAGGTGTAATCCGTTCAACTTTTACAGGTTCCACCTTCCCCAGAAACAGACCAGTAACCAAGGAATCTAAAACCCTCCCTCCTGCACTATCTCTTCAGCCATGCATTGATCTGTTCTACTCTCCTATTCCAATACTCACTGGCACGTGGCACCGGGAGTAATCCAGAGTTAACAATCTTTGAGATCTTGCTTTTCAATCTGCTACCTAACTCCCTAAATTCCTGTAGCAAGGCCTCATTCTTTTACCTATGTTGTTGATACCAATGCGAACCATGATCTCTGTCTGTTTTCTTTCTCCCTTCAGAATGCCCTGCAACCATTTAGTGACATCCCTGACCCCTAGCATCAGGGAGGCAACACACCATCCTGGAGTCACATCTTTGGCTGCAGAAATGCCTGTTTGCACTCCTCATTATCAAGTACTGAAACTATTGCTCTTCTACTCTTACTTCTCTCCCCAGGTACAGCTGAGCCACCCACAGTGCCATGAACCTGACTCTAGCTGCACTCCAGAGAAGAAACCGGTTGCCAACACAAAAAAGAGAGTTATTGAGTGAGATGCACTTTGGGGGCCTTCCTAACTAGCTGCCTGCCTCCTTTCTGGTGGTCACCCATTCTTTCTCTGACTGTACCTCCTTAAGCTGTGGGATGACCATGCCTAAAAACTATTCAAATAACTCTCAGCCTTCTGGATGTAGTTCAGTGCTTTAAGCTTTTACTCAAGCTCTGAAATCTCGAGCTCAAGTCCAAAGTAAAGTTTTTTAAAGTTCATTTATTAGTCACAAGTAAGGTGTACATTAATACTGCAATGAAGCTACTGTGAAATTCCCCTAATTGCCACAGTCTGGCGCCTGTTTGGGTCAATGCACCTAACCTGCATATCGTTCAGAATGTGGGGGAGAACCAGAACACCCAGAGGAAACTCAGACAGAGATAGGGAGAACGTGCAAACTCCACATGGACAGTGACCCAGGGCCCAAACTCAAACTCAAGTACCTGGAGCTGTGAAGCAGCAATGCTAACCACTGTGCTACCGTGCCGCCCCTAGTCTATTTAATGAACAAATTAGACCATTCAAAGATTTCTTAATGAGCCTACAAATTACTTCCTAGGTTGCCAGTAGCAGTGTTCTGAAGATTAATTTCTGCACACTCCAGGAATGCCACCCTAAACTTTACAGTTTCAAGTACTGGCACAAGCATAGTGGAATTGAAGGAGATATTGCCCAGCAATGTAAAATTTAAAAATGTTGGAAATATTCAGCAGGCCAGACAGCATCAATAAGCAAAGATCTTTCATCAGAACAGCAAATGTGTTTTTTTTGGGAGGGGGGTGGACGGTTAGTGATAGGTTAGTGCCCTCATTGGGTAAGATGCATAGTGGTTAACACTGCTGCCTCACTGCAGCAGGAACACAAGTTCAAATCCAGCTTTGGGTAACTGTGTGGAGTTTGCACATTCATCCCTGTGTCTGCGTGGGTTTCCTCTTGGTGCTCTGATTTCCTCCCACAGTCCCAAGGTATGTAGGTTAGGTGGATTGGCAATGTTAAAGTGCCCTAGTGTCCAAAAGATATGGCTAGGTGGATGGGCAACGATGACACACGGAGGGTGGTGGGGGTATGGAATGCATTGCCAAGTAAAGTGGTGGAGGCAGGCACTCTGGAGTTATTTAAAAAATACTTAGATGGGCACATGAACAGAATGGGAATGGAGGGGTATAGCAAACTCATTTAAAATAGGGATCATGAGCCTTGGGAGTTCCTGGGAAGTGTGTAAATAGATGATGATATTGATGTACTTGTTTTTATCCTACAGGTGCTTTGGTCCACCTTGTTGTCTAACAAGGGGTATACACACGATGGGTCATGAGAGGGCTGCTCTTGGATTTTTTTCGAGTATCCTAGTGCTTCACGTCGTTAGTGTACGCTTGACCTGGACCATTTGATGGGCAACACGACAGCTCAGTGACTATCGCTGTGCTGTGCAGATACATGGATTTGGGCCTGTGTCTGTGGGAGTTTGCACATTCTTCCCGTGTTTGCGTGGGTTTTCTTCGGGTGCTCCGGTTTCCTCCCACATCCCAAAGATGTGCTCTTAGGCTCATTGGCAAAACAAATTCTCCCTAAATTGTCTCAAATTTGGTTTTTTAATCCATAGATCTATAAACATAGACAGGGATCACGGGTAGAGATGGGGACATCGGGGTGGTGGCGTGGGCTCTTTAGGCCTGTTTCCGGTGTTGTTTTGTTCTGATTGCCTTCAATACCCAAAAGATGTGTAGCTTAAGTGGATTGGCTATGCTAAATTGCATCACAGGGTCCCGAGATGTGTAGGTTAGGTAGTTTGGCTATGGTAAATACGTGCGGTCTCAGGAATAGTCATGATACGGAGATGCCAGGATTGGACTGGGGTAAACACAGTAAGCAGTCTCACAACACCAGCTTTAAAATCCAACAGGTTTATTTGGTAGTAAACACCATTAGCTTTCGGAGCACTGTTCTTCGTCAGGTGAACGGGATGAAGAAGCAGCGCTCCGAAAACTAGTGGCGTTTGCTACCAAATAAACCTGTTGGACTTTAACCTGGTGTTGTGTGAGACTTCTTACTGTGTCTTCCCGGGAATAGAACAGGACTGCACCAGATGCTCTTCCTGAAAGTCAGTGCAGGCTCGATGGCCTCCTTCTGCACTATCCCATGAACCCTAATCAAATTTTTCCAGTGAAAATTTTCCCCGTATGAAAGGCAGTGATGAAATGGGGGAAAATGAAGTGAATGTTGTCCCTTCGAGCAAGTAGACTCCTTTGCTGTTATGTACAGCAGGCACGTGGAGAGGGTAACAGCACCAGTCGGTCACCGAGATGTTAACAGCCTAGGGCCTCCTCAGTACAGATTAGTCGGATCGGATTCCGTCAGCAGCAGAAGCGAGCGGGAAAAAAAAAACCCTCCGCACTGGCTTGCTGCGCTCGGCAATTAATTTAGGAAACAAATTGCGCTACCAATCTGCAACGTCCCTCAGCCATTCCGACCAAATTTGGAGCGGGGAGGAGGAGGAGGAGCCGCCGCCTCAGCCACACTCGACGCACGGCCCGCGGGCGGGGAAAGAGGGGGCGGGGCGCTCCGGCCTGATTGACCGTCGGCCTTGCCAATCCGATCCGGACGCTGCTGCCGAGCGGACGCCGACCCACCAATGAGACGGGAGGGGGCGTGACAAGCCGTCCTTCCGCCCCGCCCCTTTTGCAGCCAACAGGTTCGGTTGTGCGGGCAGGGCTGGGTTGAGGAGAAGGAGGAGCGCGCATGCGTGCGGATGGGCAGGCCGGGGGCCCAAACTGAAAGTTGAGGAGAAAGCGAAGCCAAAGAAGGTGGTGGTGGTGGTGTTGGGGGGAGTTGCTGAGGGGGGGGGGAGAAAAAGAGTGTGGGCGCCGATCACCACAGTGAGGGAGCGAGAGACTTACAACAACGGCCTTTGTGCGCTTCAAACCCGCACAAACATGACAGAGCCGCAGTCGGCACTCTTGCTGCGAAGGCAGCTGGCAGGTAAAACACTATCAAAAGGGGGCTGTTGGGTGATCGGGACGGGAAGGCCGACCCCTCGGTGATACGCCGCCGGGATCCCTCGTCACCTACCTCGATGGCGACCGTCGCCGCACAACCGGTGCCTCAGCAACTCCGTCCCGTCCCGAGTCCTCGCGGACGGTTTATTCGGAACCATCGTGAGCGCCGGCGTTCTGCTTTTGAAGCCACAGGCCCCGTTTCTTTGTCCCGGTCCCGGTTACGGTTGCGCTACCCTCCGTGCCAACCCCCCCCCCCTCACCGTGCCAGCCCCCCCCTCACCGTGCCAGCCCCACCCCCCCTTCCTAAATTATTCAGACCCCCCCCGGCCCGGACACACATGGACCGGCTTGCGCATGCGTATGGCGCCAAGCATGGTCAGGTCCAGGCAAAGCTGTCCTGTGCCCTTGTGCCCCTTATTGTTGCCTCCAGTCCCTTTCTCTTTCCCCCCCCCCCATGGAGAAGGGGGGCCAACTTCCTTGTCTCTCCGGTGTTGCCCTAGTCCCAGGGCGCCTTGGTTCGGTGAGGTGCCCCCCCCCCCCCCCCGGGGGGCGCCTTGGTCCGGTGACTCACCAACTGGCTCAGTAATGCTCCATTTATTTTTAAATCAAAGAGCAGGGACTGATTTTTAAAAATTTTTGCTATCACTTCACCCTCGCAGAACTATTTTTTTGCTAGCATTGCACTTTTGTAGGCAAGGACTGGTTAGGTCTTCTCATAATGTGTCTTTTTCTCAATGGGAATTTTAAATTTTACTGAATATTTCCCTCCTCTGTGCCAAGTAATATTACTGTCCTCCTGGGTAGGTGCATTGTGTTCCCACAAAACAGTACCAGTGTCTGAAGTTTGTTTTTGAGTTATTAGAACATTTGTTTGTTCTAATAACCCAACAGAGGAGTCCTAGTTGTTGACTATGTGAGATGAGATGTATTCTGGAATTCTGGCACAGAGTGTTGATCGTGATACTGATCTTTAAATAGTGCCTGACTAGGTTTGATCTTTTGATCTCTGCTGTTGGATGGCAATACAACATTTCCTCAGTGTTATGCTGAAGATTGTGCTCCAGACCCTAAGTGTGCTGGAAATGACATTCCAGATATGTTGTATAGATAGTAATAGGACAGCCAAAGGAAGAATGGGGGTTGATTATGAAGTAAGAAGATATTATTTTACAGATGCTATGGTGGGATAAAATTGATAGGATGCAGCCAACCCTTTAAAGACTTTAAAATAGAAACCTATATGAGGTGTGGATGCGTTGAATTCAAAGTTCCTAAGTGAAGTGGAATCCCAGTGTCTAATGTAAATGTGCCTGCTGTAATGTGATTTGTCCTCAATCCTTTTCCGATTGGAAGGTTTGTGGTGGAGTTTCCCAAGGATCTGAGTTAGAACCTCTGCTCTTCCTATATATATATTTGTATTAATGATTTTGATAATGTTCAGGGCATCATTTCAAAACTGAATAATACAAAATTAGTAAGTATGGTGAACCATGATAAAGACAGTGTGAACTTCAAAAACAAATAGGTTGGAATGGGTGAACAAGTAGCAAATGAAATTTAATGCAGAAAAGTGAAATGATTAATTTTAGTAAGAAGAATTCTGAGAGACAATATCATATTAAAAAGTACAGTTCTAAGGGTATGCATGAGCAGAAGGACCTAGGTGAATGTGTGCATAAATCATTGAAGGTGGCAGGTTAGCTGGAGAGCATGGTTGACAGAGGATATGGAATCTTAGGCATGGAGCATAAAAGCAAGGATTCCAGCATCTGCAGTAATTTGCTTTTATAACAGTAGAGAGCTCATGGACGAGGAGAGATATAAACAACTGGTTAGAGCTGTGAAAGGAAAAAAAGATGAGGAAAAAATAGATACCAAATTATAACACTTTTTTTTACTATGTGAAAAGGGGGGTGGTTAAGGAAATGGCAGACTTACTAAATAGCTACGTCCTCTTTGCCTTCATAGAGGATGAGTAAAAGGTGCTTGAGTTTAAAAGAAAAATAATAACAAGATTCACTAAATTTTATTTAAAACAGATGTAAGTCTGAAGACTAATGTTGGCGATAGACAAATCTCAAAGATCTGATGGTTTCTATCCCAAGTATTAAAGGAAGCAGGTTAGAAAATTGTTGATGCATTAATCATCATCTTCCAAAACACACCTATCTAGAAAATGTTCCCTTGGATTGCAAAGCAGCCAATCTTACTCCACTATTTTAAGAAGGCAAAGAGATAAACTAGGATATTATAGGTCTATTAGACTAACATCAGATGTGGGGAACATGATTAGGAATGGAGTGATTGAGTGTTTGGACAAATAAGCTGATAGAACCAGCAAAATTTTATATAAGATAAGATATCAAATGAAATTATTTGAACTTTTGATATCTGATGAAATCGATAAGAAAGCTTCTGTGGAAGTAATTTGTTTATGCGACGTTGAATAAGATTTTACTTAAGAGACTGTTAACGAAAGTGCAGGAAGGCAAACCTGTTGCCTTGGAGCTAGGAGACATAGGAATGAAGGTTACGTTTTAAATTGACAGGATGTGACTAGAAGTGTCCCCAGGGATTTGCACTGCAGTCACAGTTTTTCATTATTTATGTATGTCTTGGGTGAAGGGATAAGGAGCCACTAATTCAGGTTTGATGATGATGCTGAGTTAGATGGCACAGTAAATAGTATAGAGAGATACAGCATGGAAACAAACCTTTCGGCCCAACTAGGCCATACTGACCAGGTTTCCTAAATTGAACCAGGCCTATTTCCCTCTGGTCCATATGCCTCTAAATCTTTCCCATGTGTGTATCTGTCCAAACGTCTTTTAAATATTGCAGTTGTACCCGCATTTACCAACTTTCTGGCAGTTCATTTCATATGTGCACCATCCTTTTCAAAGTTATGTCAAGTTCTTTTTAAATCTTTCTTCTCACCTCACACTTATGCCTTTTAGTTTTGGACGCCTCTACCCTAGAGAAGATCTTGGCTATTCACCTTTTTGATATGCCTCGTGATTTTTTAAACCTCTAAGGTCATCCTCCTCTTCCAACGCTTCGGGGAGAAAACTCCAAGTCTCTCCTTATAATTCAAACCTTCTAGTCCTGGTTATATCCATATGGGTGGGAGCAGAATATTGCAAAAGGACATTGATGTATCAAAAGATTTGCTAGTGCTATTTGAAAAGGGGATGGGAGTTTAAATTAATTTGTTTGGGGGTGGAATACAGAGTGGAGATACGCTGATGTACAGCCAAACGTAAAAGAAAAGCCAAGTCGGTCTGAAAGGTAGAGTGAAAGTAGACATGTTATTGGCACACAGGATTATGATAAGACCGGATGGTGTTTATTTTAATGCAGGGAATCTTGTGGGTAAGGCAGATAAGTTAGGGTGTTGATTAGCACATGGGAGTATGATATTGTTATCAAGGAGATGTGGTTGAGGGAGGAGTAGCGCTAGCAGTTTAATATCCAGGGTATAGCGTCTTCAGCAAATCACAGGAGAAGAAGGGAGGCGTGTTTGTTCCATATTGATCAAGGAGTTAATGACTGCAGTGAGGATATTTTAGCAGGCTTGTCAATTGAGGCCATATGAATAGAACCTGAAAACAAAAGTGGGGGTGAGGGTAATAATCACTTTCCTGAGAGTAAACTATAGACCCCAAACAGGGGAAGAGAGAAGAGCAGTGAAGTGTGAAACAGAAAAGGTAACAAAAGGGGCTTTCAACTTCCCCAATATTAATAGGGATAGTCAAAGTATGAAAGGCTTAAGAGTGCGGAATTCTTAAATGCATCTAGGAGAGCTTTTTGAGCCAGCAAGTTGAAAGTCCTACGAGGGTGGGGGGTGGTGGTACTTGACCTGATTTTGGCAGTGAAGCTCGGCAGATGGTCGAGGTGTAAGTGGGGGAGCATTTTGATGGTAGTGATTGTAACTTGGTAAGATTTAAAATAGTTATAGAAGAGAACAAAGATGGACTGGAAATAAAGCCAATTCTTAACATGATAAGATAGGGTTTGATCAAAGCAGACAGGGAGCAGCTATTTTTAGAAACGTACACATCAGAACAGTCATTCATAAAGGAAATTGAGAAAGTATAAGGCGAACATGTAAAAGAAAAGGACTCAAGTCCAGAAAACCCTGGCTATCAATGGATATATCATTAGTTACAAAAAAAAAGGCTTAAAGCAAATATAGTGGGCTCAAAACAGTGGAAGTCCTAGAGGACTATACAAAGTGCTGTTTGTAGTGTACATTAATGATCTAGAAGTTAAAGTTGGATATAATATCTTTAGATTTGTAGAAGTCACAAATTGCTGGTGCAGTAAATAGTAAGGAGAATAGCTTTAGATTATAGGATGAAATAGATGAGCTGATCAGTTGAGCAGAACAATAACAAATGGAATTTAACCCTGAAAAGTGTGAGATGATGCAATTTGGAAGGACCAACAGCACTGGACGATACACAATGAACAGTAGGATACTAAGAAGTACAGAGAGACCTTCGGATGCTTGTCCACAGAATGCTGAAGGCAACAGAGCAAATGATTGAGAATGCATATGAGATACTTGCTGCATAGAATATAAGAGCAATAGAGCTGTATAAAACACTTGTTAGGCCATGGCTGGAGTAATGTGTGCAGTTCTGGCCCTCTCACTGTTAGTAAAAGATAAAGTTGCTATAGTCCCAGTTAACCAAAGGGGAGAACTGACTGGTGCTGATTTAACCTTGTTCAGTGATTGCTCATCACAAGTCCAAAATGTCTGCTAAAATAGCCTTGCTAGGGGAACAGCAAGTTTTGATTTATTATTGTCACATGTACTGGTATACAGTGAAATGTATACAGTGAAATCTATACCTTTATCTTAAGGACTGGAATACAACAGGGTCACGTTACAGTCGTAGAGAACTCCAAGTAGGCTTCTCCTGGAGAACTGCACCACACCTCAAGAAAGATGGATTGACCAGGAGGGGAAGGAGGGTTGTTTGAATATATAAAAAAATGAGGAATAGTCTTATTGAGAATTTAAGGATTTGACAGCTTTCTATTTCTTTTGGCCATGTCCAAACATGGGAGCATAATCTGTGAAGCTGGGGACTTCAGGAGTAGGCTGTGCCCTGATACCATACTGGCAATAGTGCTCCTAAACTTGCTGTTCCCCTAGGAAGGCTATTTTAGCGGACATTTTGGACTCGTGATGAGCAAAACTGAAACGATTATATGATGTCATCAACAAGTTCCATCCCATCATCAGACTCACCATGGATGACTCTCCAGAATCGGAATGCATTCTTGGACTCATGCATCTCCATCAAGGACAGTCACCTCAGCACTTCATTGTGCTGCAAGCCCATGGATAACCTCATGATGCTCCATCTCTCCAGCTTCCACCCTAAATAATTAAAGAAACCATCCCCTATTTACAAGCCCTCTGTATACACAGCATCTGTTTAGATGAGGAGCATTGCAACAGACACCGAAAAATGCTCTCAAGAACAGGATATAGCACTCAACTCATCTATCAATAATTACAACGCACCACAGCAAAAAATCACATTGACCTCCTCAGAAGACAAACACAGGGCACACCGGACAGAGTACCCATTGTCATCCAATACTTCGTCGGAACAGAGAAGCTATGATATCTTCTCAGAATCCTTCAACATATCACTGATGAAGACAAACATCTCGCCAAGGCCATCCCCACACCACCACTTCTTGCCTTCAAACAACAGCATAACCTCAAACAGACCATTGTCCACAGCAAATTACCCAGTCTTCAGGAGGACAGTGACCATGACACCCCACAACCCTGCCACAGCAACCTCTGCAAGATGTGCCAGATCATCACATGGGTGCCATCATCTCACACGAGAACATCATCCACCAGGTACGTGTTACATGTACTTGCAACTCGGCCAACGTTGTCTGGTATGCTGCAAAAAAGGGTGTCCCAAGGCACCATGTAGACGCTATGACAACAAATGAATGAACACCACTTGATAATCACCATACAAGAGTGTCCTCTTCCTGTTGGGGAATACTTCAGTGGTCATAGGCATTTGGTCTCTGATCTTTTGGTAAATGTTCTCTAAGGCAGCCATCATGACATATGCCAACACAGTCGCTGAGCAGACACTGATAGCCAAGTTCCACAGACATTAGGACAGCCTCAACTGGGATCTTGGGTTCATCACACTATCTTTAACCCCCATGACTTGCCTGGGCTTGCAAATCTCACTAACCGTAGCTGGAAACGATACACATCTCTTTAACCTATGCTTAACCTTCTCTTCACTCACATTGTCTATATCTTCAAGACTTCTTTGCCTGTAAAGACTTGCATTCCAACTATTACTTTGTAAATTGAGTCTGTGTCTTCATGTGCCCTGGTTGTGAATAGAACTCCCGCTCACCTGATGAAGGAGCAGTTCTCTGAAAGCTAGTGGCTTGTGCTACCAAATAAACCTGTTGGACTTTTAATCTGGTGTTGAGACTTCTTACCGTGTTTACCCCAGTCCAACACTGGCATCTCCACATTACAGCAGTTGTGCTGGATAGTGACCATTTCCAACAAGCTAACCCATCAGGTGGATTTATGATGCAAACCAGGCATGATCTGATTGAATGATGCTGCATGACCTCCTCTTGCCTACTGTGTAACACTGCAAGTTCAGTAAATTTGGGGAACTGAACTTATCTAAGATTAATTAACTAATCTTTATCAAAGCAGTATAATAGTGTTAGAACTTGCAGATGTTTATACCAGTAATTTCACTAGTTTAACTTGTGATCCAGCTGAAGGTGTGTGGCTGTCAAATTGATCAATTTGGTCACATTTTCAGGTTCACCTCCAGGCTGAATAACCTGCCATCCAGTCCATGATTGTGTAAAAAGTCATTTGGCTGTGGTGTTGGGCTTCAAATTAGAAAGGAGACACGTGTTAGTGGTAAATTTCAAGACCGTCCTTTGAAACGCAGAGCCTTTTTAAAAGCTGCTTTTGCATGATTTGAGATGTGCTTTACTGCAGCTTGCATTGCAATGTGCCTAAACAGCCCAGCAAGTAAATCTGACTGTGAGACAGCACATTGTCTGTCTGAAAATTGACTTTTGATTTATTTGGAATTGATTGAACTAGCCTGTGGTGGGAAACTACAATTTCCCCAAGGATTTGCCAGGCTTGGATGCAAATAACTTTGACCAAAGTTTTTGTTTCGAATGCTATGCTAGCTTGGTAGTGATGAGTCATGCAAGTGGGTTATCAGAGGCCAGTTGATAGTTCAGAAATATCTATAGTTGCCTCATCTGAAGTAACAAAACTGCCTAGAATTTTAATGCTATCTCACACATGATTAGTAAGCATTTTGTGCTTCACACTGTCCACATGAACATCTATGACAAAAATAAATCTGCTTGTCTTGTATTGAAAAATGCATTATGCTTTCTTAAAGCTCTAACTTGGTACCAGGAATCTACCGTGTTGAGAAGTGTCCAGAATTTGCAGTTTGTTTTAAATTGCTGTGACTGCAAAGTGCTTTTATCACTTTGCCTGCTTATGAAGGTTTCATAATAAACACTTTCTAAACCATTGCACTGGGGAATTTTTACGTGTAGTTTTGCCCTTTTTACAAATTACGCTGTCAATTTCCCATCCTCTGCAGATGTTTTCATTGCATTCTGTCTCAGGCTAAATGACCTCATCAGTTCCATCTTTGTTCGAGTCATCTTTCATCTCATGAACTGCAAGCTGGGATATGAAGAATAGATGAGCAGGTGAAATGACACAGGTTACCCATGGATAACAGTTAACACAATTTCAGTCTGTTCCTGTGTGCTATCAGGAGGCCCTGTGGTTCAGTCAATAGCACCCCTGCCTCTGAGCCACAAGGTTTTGGGTTCAAGTTCTACTTTGAGACTCTATCTCAAAGCGTTGTTGTGATCAGGTTCAAACAGGTTGATAAACAGCCTGCTAGTCCTTCCACTCCCATTCTGTTTTCCCGCCTCACCACCACTTTTGCCACCGCCATTCAAAGATAAAGATGAACTGTCTTTCTGAAGAGGTTCGAAAGATTACCTGGTTTATCATTGTTCCATTTAATGCCTGATTCAACTGAGATTATCTATTGATTAGGCAGGCAAAAACTTTGCTGTTTGACATTACTGGTAATGAGACATTCTCTCATAGTACCAATACATGGTGCTGCAAAGAGGTGTCACCTGAGTTGATCTCCAGGCTGCAAGCGAGCCTGAGTGAGAATGTGTCTCCATGCACGTAAACTTGAGTAAGTTGTGCACTCCCCAGCAGCTGGCCAAAACTATTCAATACAGAAGAGCTGGCTGCAATTGTTGTGAAATCTGGTCAAATGTGACCATAAGGTGACAAAAGGTTCCTGGAAAGCTTAATCTGTTGTTCTCTTCGTGAACCCATACTGTGACTTACCAATGGGATAGTTTGTATCCAGATGTCTTGTTTCTTCCTTGATAGATTCAAGCATTTTCCCTACTACAGAAGTTAAGCTAACTGGCTTATAGTTACCTGCCTTTTGTGTACCTCCTTTTTTTTTAAAACAATGGCATCACATTTGTTGTTTTCCAATCTGTGGGAACCATCCCAGAGTCCAGCGAATTTTGTTAAATTACCACTAATCTCCCGCAATCTCTTTTAGTACCCTTTGATTGAATTGGTAAAGATTTCTTTATCATGTTGCCCTTGACTACTTTTTTCTACAGAAAATAGCCTCAACCCATTCAATTTTATTTTGATATGTGTATAACTTATTTGCCAACTTTTGTTATATCCCAAGATAGCTTTAAAAAGGTCTTGCTAATAATGGCAGATATTGGATGTTCCAGCTTTAATTTGAAAACTGTGCTGTCCCTTTCTCACCATTTTGTCTGCTGACTGAAGCAGAAAAGCTGGCCTCTCCCAAAGCTGTTCTGTGTACCAAACTTTGGTTAACTTGTTTTGTTTCTACCCTGTGCGGTTCAGCATAGTTTCTGATGAAACCACTAATATGCCTGGCATTGGAAACCTTTGCTTATGAACCTGCTGCTTGTAATTTGTTGGAGCATTTTAATTCAACTTCTGAATTTTTGCAAATTGGATATTCAGTTCTAGGATTACTGTGGGGAAAGTGGCTGTGCAGTAGAATATTGACACAATACCACAGCTGCAGTATGGCCTCCAGCCAGACCAAATTAATCTGCTTGAATAAGCAGCTGTAATGAGGAACAATTGTACAATCGGACAGTTAATCTCAGCCAGCACAGAATCTAACGGAATCAGCCACTGTAAAACTGCAACTAGTGTTCTTTGCACTTCAAGCTATTAAACACAGTTTTAATAGCTAACAGCATGGTGGAGAAAATATACAGTGGTCACTGACAAATTGATTTTCCAAACTGAGCATGCTCTTATGCCTGTATAAGAGTTGTTCGGGTGTTGTCCACTTAAAAAAAACAATGGCAGAGCACCTTGTTTCTCCAGCACATCAGTGTTTCGTGAGCAACAGGAGTTGAAAAAAAATTGTTTGTGCATTACAGGCTGTAGTTAATTATGGGGAGGGAAGAATTCATAGTCCTCAGACAAAATCTCTTTAATTTATAAATTATGTGCATTATAGTATCTGTAATACTTCAAATATAACAAATATAAACAGGAGCAAGCATGAACTTTTAAGGTAAAAGTAATGTTTATTTATTTGTCACAAGTCGGCTTACACTTAATACTGCAATGAAGTTAGTGTGAAAATCCACTAGTTGCCTACTGCCCCTGTTCAGGTGCACTGAGGGAGAACTTAGCATAGCCAATGCACCTAACCAGCATGAGTTTCAGACTGAGAGGAAATCGGAGAAATCCACGCAGATACAGGGAGAACTATTTATACAATAAGCTAACTTTGCTGTTCATTTTTACCCTGATTGTGTTGTGGAATAATGAAGCAACAAAATCTGTCGGTTGCCATTTTGGATGTGGGGACCTATTGTTGGGCTGAGGGATTAGCCTGTGAAACCTTGCGGTAAGTAGTCTGACAACACCAGATTTTTATCCAACTGATTTATTTGATAGTAAACTCGCAGCTTTCCACTGATGAAGGCCATAGAGTCGAAAGCTTGCAAGTTTACTATCAAATAAATCGGTTGGATTTAAACCTGGTGTTGTCAGACTACTTACTGTGTTTACCCCAGTCCAACACTGGCATCTCTATATCAAACCTTACGGTGATAAATCTGATGCCAGATCCATTCCGAACATGCTATTCCCAAAGGATATTTCGGTATCTATCCTTTTGTATGATTGTTTCTGTATTCTTGGCATAAGGATACTGTATATAGTTTTGGTCATCTTATTTAAGGAAGGATATAAATGTGTTGGAATCCATTTAAAGAAGATTACTTAGAAATGGGTGGGTTGTCTTATGAGGAAAAGCTGGACAGATTAGGCTTGTATCCATGAGCTTAGGAAAATAAAAGATGATTTGATTGAAACCTTGAAAATCCCAAGGGGATTTGATGGAAGTGGAAAGAATGGTTTCTCTTGTGGGAGAATATAGAACCAGAGGTCACTCCTTTAAAGATAAGGGGTCACCTACTTAAGACAGATGAGGGACAATTGAGTGTTGTGAGACTTTCTCCTCCAAATGGTGATTGAGGAGAATGCTTGAATATCTTTAAGGATAGATTCTTCATAAGCAAGGGAGAGTGATAAGTTATCGGGGGGTGAGCAGCAACGTGAAGTTGAATGGTGGGTTGGCTTGAGGGGGCCGGGTGGCCTGCTCTTAATTTATATGTGTATTTGTAAGACAACATCGTTTTTTTTTTAAACCTTGTTCTTTAGAGTTCTGGAGTGGGGGAGCATTTAGGGGATGGTGATCATGAAATACCAACATTTAGGTTAGTTATGGGAAAAAAGTGAGGAGCTATCTCAAGTCAAAATACTTAATTGAAGTGAGATGATGTCTGACCCAGAGTTAGAGCTAAAGGTTGGGCAAAACTGTAATGGAACAGTAGGGTGCCTTTAATGAGGTGGTTTAGGTGCAGTAAGCATTCTACATGTGGAAATGTAGGACAACCAGAGCCTCCAATCTCTTTGATGAAAGAGGTGTTATGAATCAGAAAAATGGTATATATGATGGGTGTAGGAGTGATAATACAAGTGAGAACCAGACTGAGTATTAAAAAGACAAGGAGAAGTGAATGGGAGGCAGTGGTGTGTGGTATTATCACTGGACTAGTAAACCAACACCCAGGACTTGGCTTCAAATTCCACTATGATATTGAAATTTGAATTCAATTTAAAAAAACTTGAGTTTTAGAAAAAGCCTAATGATGACCATGAGAGTATTGTTGTAAAAACTCATCTTGTTCACTAATGTCATTTAGGGAAGGAAGTTTGCCATCCTTACCTGGTCTGGTCAATATATGACTCCAGATCTGCAGTGAAGTGGTTGCCTCTTTAAAATACCCTCTGAAATGGTGCAGCAAGCCACTCAGTGCAAGGGTAATTGGGCCCAGGCAATAAATTCTGGCCCAGCCAGTGACATCCATGTCTTATGAGCACATTTTTAGGGAAATGATGGCAAGGAAACTGACAGCTATACTGTAAGAGAGATGCAAAAACCTTCTGTGGCATATAAATCCTGAAAATTGATTTAGTAAGAGGAGGGGCAGAACTGATTTGGGATTGGAGAACTGTATACGGTGGAGGTTCCCCATGGCTCAGTGTTGGGACTGTTGTCTTTCTTGATCTGTGTTAATAATTTGAGTGTAAATTTCAAAATTTGCAGATGACCCAAAATTGGGAAACATTGGCAACCGAGCAGCATCGTGACAGATTGGGATGCTGAATTGTAGATCTGTGGTGAATGAGGCTTAATACAGAGAAGTGTGATGTAGTACATTTTGGAAAGGAGATGAAGTAAGGACAATATGAAATAAAAGGTATAATTCTCAAGCAGGAACAGGTACTGAAATGTCCACAAATCATTGAAAGAGCAAGGCAGGTTGAAAAAGTGACCAATCAGGTTTATGGGACTCTGGGCTTCTGAAATCCATTAATTTGGCACCAACTGGTATATTGTGTCCAATTCTGTGCAGTCCACACTTTTTAAGAAGAATTTGAAGATGTTGGAAAGACTTGTGAGGAAAAAGATAGATGACTGGAACTTGCTGCAATGTGGATTGGTATTCAAAATCAAGAAAGGTCTGGACAGTGTAGCGTGAAGCTGTTGTCATTGACAGAAGGGTTGAGAACCAGTGGTCACTGATTATAAGGTGAGTGACAGAGGCAGCATGAATTTTTTTAATGCATTGAATGATTAGCATCTGGAATGCACTGCCTTAGTATGCTGGAGGTAGGTTCATTATGACTTTCAATTGGAAATTGGACAAGCATCTGAAAAGAGAAAATTTGCAAAACTGTGGGAGAATGGGACTAGCTGAGTTGTTATTACAAAACACTGTCATGGGTCAAATGGCTTCCTTCTGTGCTGTAATTCTTCTGAGCCTTCTGTGAGGTTCTCTGTGCAGCTAGTGCAGCATTAATTTAAATCATCTTGCAGATTAACCTAATAAAAGCAAAGTACTGCAGATGCTGGAAATTTGAAATAAAAACAGAAAATGTTGGGCAAACTTAGCACATTGGTAATGTTTCAGATCTGAAAGATCCTTCTACAGAATAACATTAATTCTGTTTTCCTCCACAGATACTGTCAGACTTGCTCAGTTTATCCAGCATTTTCTGTTTTTATTTCTAATTAACCTGGTATGAAAGCTAATTGCTTGGGCCACTTCATTATATTGGCAGTGATGATGATGACTGTAGCAGGCACAAATCCAAATGGTTTCTTAGTATTTTGAGAGTTATGACTCATCTGGGAGGCACCAAAATGTGAAATGGGCTATTCTGCAATACTAGTTCTTGGGACAGAAACTAGACAGAACATGTATTTTTGTAGATTTTTTTCATGTAAGCTACAATTGTCTTAATTGATGCCATTGGTCTTTTGGAAATGATTAGTTTCACTTTAATCCATTGAAACTTGCAGGAATGCATATTTTTATATGGTCTTTGATATAAAGTACATGTTTATTTCATTTCTCAGGTCTTGATCACTGGTCTGTACAGTTGAAACCTGCTTGGCATGTTGCTTCGATTTGTCTGGAGATGTGGTCTTGGCTGTTGCTTTCCAAATCATGACATAAACATGGTGGTTGGCTGATAATCACTTGCCATTGTCAAGTTTTTTTTATATAACCATCTAACTGATGAAAGCTGCATAGATCAAAAATAAAGAATCAGTGTTAACTGAAGAATCATAACAAAATACAATTCTTAAGACCTGAAAACAACCAGAGCTTTGGGTTGTTTTGATTATTGAATATAGTTTTGATTTATCATACAATATGCTAACAAATGCTGAACAAATCTCAGTTTGTTGTAAGCAGTTCCACAGTAGGCTTCTGGTAGTTTATTTTAGGGGGGTGGAGGTGCGAGGGAGTAAAATTGCTAATACCAAACTAGAGCAATATCCTAATTTCTTGTATCCCAAATTCACATGTTTCAGATGTTCACCAACAAAATTCTGAGTTCTACATTGAGCCCTTTTCAGTATGGGCAGCTATTTTTCTTCACCTTGTGTGCACCTCCACTTATTTACATTCAATCTTCAGTGAAATGAGGTTCAAATCATAATTTTTTTTCCTCTGTTAAAATCCTTTTTTCCATGTGAACGAATACACCAAGTTGCAGTTGCTTTGAGTATTGCTTGCTGATGATGATCAAGATTGAATCTAATGCCACCTCTTGCAAGTTACTTTGCTAACTGCGCATTCTTCTGTTCATGCTCTGCTAGGGCATTTTTTATTCTGATTCATTTCTTCTAAAATGCTGCTCATAAAAATGCACAAGACTTCAATACCTTTTGACAATCTGTATGCTAGCTATATCAGTGGCACCTTTTTTTTTACTACATTGATTTTAGTGATATCATAGTAGTGTTCAACCTTGGAATGTAATCAGAGTTGGAGCTATTCTTTAGGTTGCATAGTTTGAACTTTAGTATTTAGCATTTGTTTGAAGGAAGATTCCAGCCATTGGTACTTGTAAATTTCCGGATTTTGATAGAGAGTAGGAAATGACAGGAGGAGGAAGGAATGCATTACGATTAATATATAATATTGCAGTCTAGAGATGGTAAATAGTTTAAAATAATTATTGTGTTACTCACTGCAATAGTCTGCACTTGTTGCTCAAATGTTCCAAGTGGGAATTTTGAATTTCTCATTTAACATTGGTTGTGGTTTAACAGACCTTTGATGTCCTCTGTCCAGTTACATGTGGCAAGTCTGAAGTTAAGTTTAACTGCTGAAAGTTGAAACTGCAGTTTTGGTTATGATGCAGGATGAGAGGCAACTAAACAGAGCTATTTGATTCTAATTAACTTAATTATCCCAAGGCAACATCGGTTGCACAGTGGTTAGCACTGCTGCCTCTCAGTTCCAGGAACCTGGGTTTGATTCCAGCCTTGGGTGACTCTGTGCCGAGTTTGCATCCCCAGCCCCCAAATGTCTGCATGGGTCTCTTCCAGATGCTCCAGTTTTTTTCCGTGAGATGTGTGGGTTAGTTTGGTTGGCCGTGGTAAATTGCCGCTGAGGGTCAGGAGCAGGGTAAATGTGTGGTGTTACAGGATATATAGGACCTTGGTGGGATTGTTGTTGCTGCAGATTCAGTGGGCTGAATGGCTGCTCCCTACAGCACTTCCTAGTGAGTCATTGATTCTAACTTGGGAAAGTTGAGAACCTGGCCACAAAACAACTTTTAAAATGTCAGTGTTAGAGTTCTTTCCCTCACTACAACCTTAAATGTTTGCAATTCAAAGATGATGTTTTCACAAGAAAAGAACTGATGCACAAATAACTCAATAATATTTGGTGGAATCTGTGAAATTGTATTTGTGGCCACCTTATTGGCATTGATTTTTATACCTGCAAAGTTTCTCTTGCCCTTTTACTGTTTCTCTTCTAACCTTCATGATTCACGCTGAGTTTCATGGTACCTAGTTGATGTCTTCAGCTGGGCACGTTGACCTAGACAGTGAAGATCCCTCCTTTATTAATGTGACCAAAACTGTATACTGTACTCTAGTAATGTCCTGAGCAGTTATAGCAAGGCCCCTCTACTTTTATACTACATCTCCCACACAATAAAAGCCAACATTTTGTTTGCCTTCCCACTTAGTTGCTAAACCTGAATACTGACTTTTTTGATGCCTATATGAGGGTACCTGGATCGCTTTGTCCTGCAGCAATCTATAGTGTTTTTCTGTCTGTGTGTGTGTCTCTCTCTCTCTCTCCTTTCAATAATATTTTTCTTTTTCTATTCTTCCTGCCAAACTGAACGGTTTTAACACCACTTCACATTATGCTTCATCTGTCCAATTTTTGCCCACTTGTTTAATCAATTTAACGTGCCTTTTGCAGATTCTTTGTATTGCATCCCATTTTCATAATTCAAGTTTGGCTACAATACAGTTGGTCTTGTTTTCCAAGTCAATAAAGATAGTGAACAGTTGAGGCTCCAGCACTGATCCCTGGGGCAATCCACAGTTTACCATCCTGAAAAAGGCTCATTTATCCTAACTGTTTCCTGTTTTGATGAAGTCAGATCAGACTCTTAAACATTAACTCTCTCTCTCTCTCCGTGTTTTCCTAAAACTTGGTTTCATTTATATCTTGAGTTAGCCAAGTCCTCCTCCTATGCTACTATATCTCTTCCAACACTATAAACTCTTGTGTAGTAACCATGATGTGATACTTCTCAGATTCCTTTTAGAAATCCAAATATATTACATCTACTGGTTTCCCCTTTATTCACCACCACCCCGACCTTGCTACAGTCTGAAAGAACTCTAGATTTCTTAAGGAAGATTTCCCTTTCACTAAACTATGTCGACTCTCTGATCCTATTACAATTTACTAAAGTCACTGCTACTGCCTTTTTTAGATTCTCACATTTTTCCAATGATAGTTAGGAAATTATAGACCTGTTGATCTATTTTCTGTCTCTGTTCTGCTATTTTAAAAAATAGCATTACACTTGTGTTTTCCAATCTAGATCTTTTCCAGCATCAAGGGAAATTTGGAATCCTACAATAATACACTCACTTTTTAATGCCATAGGATCTAGGTCCATTAGTTTCCCATTACCTTTTCTCTAGCGATTAGTGTTTTAAGTTCTTCCTTCTCCTTTTGCCCCCTGAATTTTCTATTATTCTTGGGATATTTTGCTCGGAATTTTACCACCCTGCCCGTCATGGGAGTCAGAAAATGGAGAGGTCTGTTGACCTTCAGTGTGATTTTACAGCTTTGGGACTAGCAAGGTCGTAAAATCCTACCTTTTGTGTCTTCTATTGTGAAGTCGGATTCAAAATACTTGTTCAAAACCTTTTGCCATTTGCTCAATTCCCATTGTTAATTTCTGTCTTGCCTATTTTGATCCTAGTAAAACTCTTGCTGCCTATTTTTATTTCTTGTTAGTTTTCTTTCAGTCCCAATATTTTCCTCTTTTTTTAGTCATCACAGTCTTCTGATCTTCCACTAATCTTCACAGCACTAAGTCTTTTTCAATTTAATATTGTCCTTGGCTTTCTTAGTTAGCCATGGATGGTGAGTGCATCTGTCTTTTTTCTCAATGGAATATATTTTCATTGAGAGTTGTGAAATAGCTCCTTTCAATTACTGTTTCTCTGCCATCTTCCATTTTCACCCACTCACAGAATTCATGTTAAGGGAGGCAGTAATGCAGTATTAGATTAGTAATCCAGAAATTACTTAATAGAGTAGACCTATTAAGAGTATAGAAACGCAGAGGGACCTGGGGGTGCAGGTGAACAAGTCTCTGAAGGTGGCAGAGCAAGTGGAGAAGGTTGTGAAGAAAGCATATAGTATGTTAGCCTTTATTGGAAGGAGTATAGAGTACAAGAGCTGCCCTTTAATGTTGCAGTTGTATAAAACGTTGGTTAGACCTCATTTGGAATACTGCATCCAGTTCTGGTTGCCTTACTACCAGAAGGACGTGGAGACTCTGGAGAGAGTGCAGAGGAAGTTTACCAGGATGCTGCCTGGTATGGAAGGTCTGAGTTACGAGGAGAGATTAGGCAAATTGGGACTGTTTTCCTTAGAAAGACGTAGACTTAGAGGAGATCTGATAGAGGTGTACAAGATTTTGAAAGGGATTGATAGAGTAAACAGGGTTAAGCTTTTTCCTAGGATGGACTCAAATAGCACGAGGGGTCACGGGCTTAGGGTGAGGGGGGTAAGGTATAATTGGATGCTAGAGGGAGTTTTTTCACACAGAGGGTGGTGGGGGTATGGAATGCGCTGCCAAGTAAAGTGGTGGAGGCAGGCACTCTGGAGTTATTTAAGAAATACTTAGATGGGCACATGAACAGAATAGGAATGGAGAGGTATAGAAAACTGATTTAAAATAGGGATCATGAGCCTTGGGAGTCCCTGGGAAGTGAGTAAATAGATGATGGATGATATTGATGTACTTGTTTTTATCCTACAGGTGCTTTGGTCCACCTTGTTGTCTAACAAGGGGCATACACGCGATGGGTCGTGAGAGGGCTGCTCTTGGATTTTTTTCGAGAGTATCCTAGTGCTTCACGTCGTTAGTGTACGCTTGACTGGACCATTTGATGGGCAACACGACAGCTCAGTGACTATCGCTGTGCTGTGCAGATACATGGATTTGGGCCTGTGTCTGTGGGAGTTTGCGCATTCTCCCCGTGCTTGCGTGAGTTTTCTCTGGGTGCTCCGGTTTCCTCCCACATCCCAAAGATGTGCTCTTAGGCTAATTGGCAAAACAAATTCTCCCTAAATTGTCTCAAATTTGGTTTTAAATCCACTGATCTATAATCATGGACAGGGATCGCGGGTAGAGATGGGAACATCAGGGTGGCGGCGCGGGCTCGTTGGGCCGAAGGGCCTGTTTCCCGTGCTGTTTTGTTCTTTGATATTCTTTGAAACCCAGGGCAATGCTCGGCAGTCTGATTTCAAATCACACCGTGGCAGAGATTGGAATTTGAATTCCAATAAAAATCTGGAATTAAAAGTCCATGAAACCATTGTCAATGTTGTAAAATGCCATTTTATGTCCAGTGGGATTTGGTAGTTTTGCTGAAAAAACATTTTTGTCAAAGCTCGTGACATTTGTAAGGATACAACACAAGAAATCAATAAATGTTTAGTATATGAAAAGGGGGTGGTGATTAGTTTGCAAGTGGATTCTGATTGATCGAAGCATTGCTATGGACAATACACTAGTTGATGATGACTGACAGCTGCTAAGCATTGTTTGCGATTTTAAACCAGGCAGCTTGATTCTATTTGTCCCAAATACACTGTGAACTCATCCCCCAGGGCACCTTTGCCAATTTGATTTGTCTGATGTGACGATTAAAGTCACTGTTGATTCTTTCTTGCAAGCCCTCATTATTTCTTGATTTACGCTCTCCTGTTGTGTAGCTGTGACAGGGAACCTATAAACTACATCTATCCTCTTTTTTTATTTTGCTTTTTGTTATCCGACACTCAAACTGATTCTATATCTTGATTTTTGCAAACCAAAATAATTTGTCACTATTTGAATAATATCTTGGTTTATCTCTTCCTTTAAGAGCTATCCCACCTCCCTTCCCAAAATGTCATATACTCTTGAATACTGAGGGTTGCCAAGGTAACCATCATATGGTACTGCTTTGTTTCTACTTGTACAATTAATTTATCCATCTTGTTATAAATGTTGCAAGCATTCAGGTAAAGACTCTTAAAGCTCTTTTTACTGTTTTTGCCTACTCTGATCTTATTTCTGGTGCACAGTTATGTTTTTATACTCTGTGCCTTCCTGTCATAATCTGGTCATCGTTATCCTGCACTATTGCCCTGATATGTCCATTAAACTTTCCAGTTCTCCTCTCATATGAATCCTCTTTCTGCTCCCTGCCTAATTACTTAATTTTCAATCCATGTCTGCAGGTCTACTTATACAGTTTGCCAGTATTGTGGCCCAGTGTGATTAGGTAATGGCTGGCTCAACAGTACAGCTTCCACTTTCGCCAGTGTCCTGCAAATCAAAATCCATTTCTCCCACCTATTCAATTCTCTGATCATCTTACAATCATCCAATTTGCTTATGGCTCAAGTCTTTGTGGTTCTGCAATTTCACCCCTATCTGCTTGTGCTTGCTTGGCTGAACCTTTTTTCTTAGTCCTATCCAACGTTATGGACCATGAGAATCCTCCCACTCCCAAATTTATCTCCAGGCTTGAGGAGGTGTCCTTGACCTGGCACTATGCTGACAACACAACCGTTAGAACTTGAGCTACTTTTAAACTATAAATTTAATATAGTGCTTATTTATCTCGGTAACTACTGACTGTTCAGAGGGGGAAAAAATCTTAAAAATCACATCCCATTTCCCTGCCTGCCCACCTAATTAATGCTTCCAGGTTTTGGCTCTCGTGTCCCGTTGCTGGTCTCTTCTCTCAGACAACATCTTGTAAAAGGTCAGACCTCCCTCACTGTCCAATATTACCTCTTTTTCCATGCTTCACTCAATTGGGAACTGCCATCCGCATGCTTGCTTACTTCCTACCTACTTGCATTCTGTTGGGAAGTATTGCAGTGAACATGAGTCCTTTTTGTTGTGCTTTGCAGGATAGTTTATTGACTTTTGTTCCCAACCGCTATCATTTTCTCCTTTCACCTAGGCCCTGCGTGTATTGAGGTCTTGATTCTTTCTGGCCTGTGTGACACTCTTGTGACTGACCTGGGAGCAGCTTCTTCAGTTGTAATAATGCTCTGTCGGCACTAAGCTCAAAATACAAAACTACAGCTTTAATGTTGAGGAACAAAGCTGTTGGTTACCTCATGATTCAAGTCATCTGTCCTTGAATTACCACTTCAGTACTGTATATAAATTGTTAAGTACGTCGTGCTTTTCAAGAGATAAGTGATGTAGCTGTGTGAAGGATGAGGAAGCCATGTAGAGCTCTGTTTTAGTAGATTGAAGAGCTAAGCCGAAACTGTTTTAGAACCATTTGGAGGCAAGGAAGCTTCCATTGTGATTTGGTATAAAAGATTTTAAATATTATCCTACAGGTACTTCGGTCCACCTTGTCTAACAAGGGGCATACGCGTGATGGGTTGTGAGAGGGCTACTCTTGGATTTTTGGAGAGTAGCCTAGTGCTTCATGTCGTTAGTGTACGCTTGACCTGGACCATTTGACGGGCAACACAACAGCTCAGTGACTATCGCTGTGCTGTGCAGATACATGGATTTGGGCCTGTGTCTGTGGGAGTTTGCGCATTCTCCCTGTGCTTGCCTGGGTTTTCTCTGGGTGTTCCGGTTTCCTCCCACATCGCAAAGATGTGCTCTTAGGCTGATTGGCAGAACAAATTCTCCCTAAATTGTCTCAAATTTGGTTCTAATGCATAGATCTATAAACATAGACAGGGATCATAGGTAGAAGTGGGAACGTCGAGGTGGTGGCGTGGGCTCGTTGAGCCGAAGGGCCTGTTTCCCGAGCTGTTTTGTTCTTTGTTATTATAAAATGTTGGCCTTTGACTGACTGTGTGTATAGATGTGACAGTTACAATTACAAATTGTAAGAGATATGTGTTATCATGCAGTATTATTTAGTGGTGAACCAGAGATTACTTTCTTGCTAGGAGGGGATACGCGTTGTTACAAATTTAGGATGTTTGTCAAATCACAGGGATGGAGTTTTTGACTCATGAAGGATAGTTATGCTTACCACTAAATCTTGTGTAATCACAGATAAAGTTTTGTACTATCCACTATCCCAAAGATTTGCCTGGGAGATCCTTTCAAAAATTCTTGCATAAAGATTATATAGAAATTGCCCTGCACTGGGAACAGTCAATACTCCAACTTGAATTGCAGTCTTTGGATGGTTTGGACTGTTTTAATAGGAAAAGTCCCCAGGAAGAATGATCCCCTCCCTCTCCAGTTTCCTAACTTTTTGTAAAACTTAACTGCTTCATGATAGTGCTGTAAAATGGGGATGCAGCCTACATTCCCTCTACTGCATTCACCTGAATTCAGCACTGCAGCTGGGGCCAGTAACCTTTCTTTACTCTGTGCTTTCATTTGTTTGTTGTTATCACGTGGGGTGAATTGAATTGGCTGAAGACTTGTACATGGTGATACTGGACATCTCTGGCAAAGGTAGATCATCCAATCTGCATTCCTGGCTATAGATGGTTGCAAATGCCTTTTGTAATGATGTCTAGCCTCTGCCACCATTCTGAATGGAGATGTTTGTGAAGTCACTGCTGCCTCCTCTTTGTTTAATTGAAATCCTCCATTCATCACTGGATGTAGCAGGATTATAGCCATAATCTGCCAAAACTGGGAGTTGTACAATGGAATTTGGGCTTAAGGAAGTCAAAAAAGAAACCATTTGATCACTGTTAGTTGTCAACTGGAATTGATCTTGTTTCTTTGTATCTTATATGCTTGTCACTTTCATTCTTGCTTAGGTGACTACTTATAGTCAGTATACTTTTCAACACTTGACTACTTGGCAGCAAAGAGATTGTAACTCCTATAAGTGATAATTGGGTAACTATTAGGAGGAGGGGTAAGAAGCAATCGGGGAGACAATCCCCTGGGGCTGTTACCCTCCAAAATAAATTTTCTGTCTTGGAGGCTACAGTTGAGGAAGAATCAACTGGAGCTGACCAAGGGGAGCAGGTCTCTGGGGGTGAGCCTGCTGAGAATGCTCAGGTGGGTGGGGGGAATAAGAGATTAGGCCTAGTTATAGGAGACTCCATAGTTAGAGGGACAGCTAGGAGGGTAAATAGTAATAAACAGGACTCAGGGCTGGTGTGTTGCCTCCCAGGGGCTGGGGTCCAGGATGTCGCAGATCGGGTTTTTGGGATTCTTAAGGGTGAGGGGAGTCAGCCCCAAGTCATTGTTCATGTGGGGACACATGATGTAGGTAGGACAAGGGAAGGGGATAGTAAACAGAAATTTATGGAGTTAGGGTGGAAGCTTAGGTCCATAACAGGCAGAGTGGTTATCTCTGGACTCTTGCCTGTGCCAAGAGATAGTTTAGAGATGAACAGAGAAAGGGATATTTGAACTCATGGCTGCGTGGATGGTGCAGGAGGGAGGGGTTCAGGTTCCTTAACAATTGGGACTCATTATGGGATAGGTGGGACCTCTTCAAGAGAGATGGTCTACACCTGAACCAGAGGGGGACTAATATCTTGGGGGGAAAATTTGCTAAGGCTATGATGGGGGCGTTAAACTGATTCGGGGGGGGGGTGGGATCCTAAGTAGTGGGGGTGCTGAGAGGGATGAGAGTAAGGGGGTTATAGAGGAGAGTTGTAAAACACAGCGGCGTACGGGTGGGGTGGAGCATGGTTTGAGATGCGTATACTTTAATGCAAGGAGTATTCGCAATAAGGGGGTGGAACTTGCAGCTTGGACCAGTACCTGGAACTTCGATGTTGTGGCCATTTCAGAGACTTGGGTAGAGCAGGGACAGGAATGGATGTTGCAGGTTCCGGGGTACAAATGCTTTAGTCGGAGTAGAGAAGGGGGTAGAAGGGGGGGGGGAGTGGCGTTACTGGTCAAAGACTGTATCACGGTGATCGAAAAGAAGTTTGATGAGGACTTGTCTGTTGAGGTAGTATGGGCTGAGATTAGAAACAGGAGAGGAGAGGTCACCCTGTTGGGAGGCTTTTACAGACCTCCTAATAGTTCTAGAGAGGTTGAGGAAAGGATTGCGAAGTCAATTCTGATTAGGAGTGAAAGTAGTAGGGTAATTGTGATGGGGGACTTTAACTTTGCTAATATTGATTGGAATAGCTATAGCTCTAGCTCGTTAGAGGGGTCAGGTTTCGTACAGAGTGTGCAGGAAGGTTTTTTGACTCAGTATGTAGATAGGCCAACTAGAGGTGAGGCTACATTGGATTTGGTGCGGGGCAATGAGCCAGACCAGGTGTTAGGCTTGGAAGTTAGTGAACATTTTGGTGATAGTGACCACAATTCGGTTACGTTCACCTAGTGATGGACAGGGATAGGCATGAAGCTGGGGGCTGTAGTTATAGCTGGGGGAAGGGTAATTATGAGGCCATCAGGAGAGAATTAGGGTGCGTAGATTGGACTAGGGAACTACAGGGATTGGGAACATCTGGAATGTGGTGCTTATTCAAGGAGCAGCTGCTGAGAGTCCTTGATAAGTATGTCCCTGTCAGGCAGGGAGTAAATGGACGAGTAAGAGAGCCTTGGTGTACGAAAAGAGTTGATTTGCTGGTTAAGAAGAAAAAGGAGGCTTATGTCAGGATGAGGCTTGAAGGCTCAGATAGTGCAATGGATATCTATAGATTAGCCAGGAAGGAGGTAAAAAGTGAATTGAGGAGAGCTAAGAGGGGACACGAGAAGATGTTGGATGATAGGATTAAGGAGAATCCTAAAGCTTTCTTTCGATATGTTAAGAATAGAAGATTGGTTAGGGCAAGATTAGGGCCAGTCATAGATAGCAGTGGGAAGTTGTGCGTGGAGCCTGAAGAGATTGGCGAGGCACTGAATAAATATTTCTCTTCGGTATTCACGCAGATTGCTGGAAATGTAGCTGTGGAGAGCACTGAGGTACAGGGTTGCAAATTGGGGAGTATTGTAGTAGATAGGGAGGATGTGTTAGAAATTCTCGAGGGTTTGAAGTTGGATAAGTCCCCTGGGCCGGACGGGATTACCCTAGGATTCTCTGGGAGGCAAGAGAGGAGATTGCAGAGCCTATGGCTCTGATCTTCAGGTCGTCGTTGGTTACGGGTGTGGTTCCGGAGGACTGGAGGATAGCGAATGTGGTCCCATTGTTCAAGAAGGGGAAGAGAGACCTTCCAGGGAATTATAGGCCAGTGAGTCTTAATTCTGTTGTGGGCAAAGTATTGGAGAGAATTATTAGGGATAGGATTTATAGTTATTAGAGAGAAATGAATTGATTGGGGATAGTCAGCATGGTTTTGTGAAGGGTAGGTCGTGCCTTACTAACCTTATTGAGTTTTTTGAAAAAGTGACCAAAGAGGTGGATGGGGTTAAGGCGGTTGATGTGGTATATATGGACTTTAGTAAGGCGTTTGATAAGGTGGCCCATGGAAGACTTCTACAGAAAATGCAGATGTGTGGAATAGAGGGGGATTTAGCTAATTGGATTAGGAATTGGCTGGCAGATAGAAGACAGAGGGTGGTGGTTGATGGGAGATATTCATCGTGGAGTTCGGTGACAAGTGGTGTGCCTCAGGGGTCTGTTTTGGGGCCCCTGCTGTTTGTAATTTTTATAAATGATATGGATGAGGGTATTGAGGGATGGATCAGTAAATTTGCAGATGATACTAAAGTTGGTGGTGTGGTAGCTAGTGAAGAGGGGTGTTTTAGTTTACAGAGTGACTTGGACAAGTTGCAGAGCTGGGCCGAGAGGTGGCAAATGGAGTTTAATGTGGAAAAGTGTGAGGTAATGCACTTTGGCAGGAACAATAAAAGTGTAGAGTATAGGGCTAATGGTAGGGCTCTTAATAGTGTTGAGGAACAGAAGGATCTTGGTGTATGTGTCAATAGATCCCTGAAAGTAGGCAGTCAAGTGGATAAAGTTGTTAAGAAGGCTTATGGAGTCTTAGCTTTTATTGGTAGGGGGATTGAATTTAGGAGCCGCAGCATCATGTTGCAGATGTACAAAACTCTAGTGCGGCCGCACTTGGAGTATTGTGTGCAGTTCTGGTCGCCACATTATAAGAAAGATGTGGAGGCATTGGAGAGGGTACAGAGGAGGTTTACTAGGATGTTGCCTGGTATGGAGGGCAGGTCCTATGAAGAGAGGTTGAAGGATTTGAGGTTGTTTTCGTTAGAAAGGAGGCGGCTAAGGGGGGATCCTATTGAAACATATAAGATAATTAGAGGTTTGGATAGGGTGGACAGTGATAGCCTTTTTCCTAGGATGGAGAAAGCTAGCACGAGGGGACACACTTTAAATTAAGGGGTATGAGTTATAGGACGGATATCAGAGGTAGGTTCTTTACTCAAAGAGTGATTAGGGAGTGGAATGCCCTGCCTGCAGCTGTTGTAGATGCGCCAAGTTGGTGGCGTTTAAGAGGTTAATTGATAAGTATATGGAAGAGAAGGGAATGGTTTAGTTTGGAGGGGCATTGCTTTTTATTTTGGTCGGCACAACATCGAAGGCCGAAGGGCCTGTTCTGTGCTGTATTGTTCTATATCTATATCTATATCCTCACTTTTTACCATGGTGATCAGTAAACTACTTAACTAGCTCTGTATTGAATTCTATATAATCTCTTCACTTTAAGGCCGTATTTAGACAGCTGTCTAAGCATCCTCAGTTGTATTAGAAATTCTGTAATGCATTTTGTCAGAGAATGCAGTCCTGACTTGTTCAACTTACAGGTTATAATGTACATATGCAACCCCTAACTTCCCAAGACAACTTATCAAAGTGTGTTAAGTGTCCATGAACTGGAGCTGTTGGCACCATTTGCTAATAAAGATTTACCTGACAATTAAATTGAACCCTTCAACAGTTTTTGAATCATGGAAAAATAAGCTTGTTCTAAATTTACAACTGGCTGTAAAATATGAATTGTTTAGGATTGTACACTCAAAGTAAAATTAAGCTGACTCAGTCAAGCACAACTTAGCTTTCTTAAGTTATCAGCCATAGCTGAAAATTTCCCATCTCTCCTACTGTGGGAATTGCAGCAGGTCCACTAAGTTCAGGCAGTAATTTCTGGTTTTGGGGCGTGCGTGGCTGGAAAATCTTGCCCATATGTTAAATTATCCTTCACAGAAACAACTGAAATAAGTCTATCGCACCCATAATTTCTCGGTCTGTTCTTTGCGGTTCTAAACAGGGATATAACATTTAACGCATTCTAATTCTTGTCAAAACTTTGGTTTTATAGGATTCAGTCTTTAAAATCCTGTTATTGCTATTACTTTGTGTTGCCTCCTTCTGTTGTCATAGATGAATAATCATGCTATTTGTCTCCATTATTGGTCCTTCAAATTTTCGAAAGTTCATGGTTTTCACCTTGTGAAATGAAGCAAATAAATTGGAAGATTTCAAGGATTAAGTAAGAAGTAGGAGCAGGGATAGGCAATGTGGCCCTTGGAATTTCGTCTCCATCCTATAAGATAATAGCTGAAAGTATTTAGGAAGAAAATGGAATGCTGGCCTTCATTTGTGAAGGGGATGGAGTATAAAAATGAGCAAGTCTTGTTGCAGTTAGGACATTGAGATTGCACCTAGAATACTATATTGCTTTACTTAGGAATGAATATACTTGTTTTGGAAGGAGTTTGGAGAAGGTTCCCATGGCTGATTTCTGGCATGAAGGGGTTTGTCATGAGGAAAGATTGACCAAGTTTGGCCTATACTCATTGGATTTTAGAAGAATGAAAGGTGATCTTTCCCTGTATATAAGATTCTGAGGAGGCTTAAAAGATAGATGCTGACAAGATGTTTTCCTCTGTTGAAGAATTTGGAACTAGGATATGTTTAAGATAGAGACTAGAACGAATTTCTCCACCCATTAGTATTCCCCAATGAGCAGTGGAAGCTGTGCCATTGAATATATTTGAGGTGAAGTTAGACAAAATTGTGATCTATAAGGGAGTCAAAAGATTATAGGGTGCCAGCAGAAAAGTGCAGTTAAGGCTACAATCTTATCAGCCATGACCTTATTAAATGGTGGAGCAGACTCCATAAGCTATATGGTCTACTCCTGCTATTTATATTTAACTGATGCAGTGTAAAATCCTTATTCAGTCAACTGCAGAGGTGCACCAGTTGTTGTTTATATACCCTTAAATACCCTCCTGAGCTGTCTTATAAATCACAAGAGATCACTGTAGCTAGGTGCAGGCTATCACCATGACTGGGCAACATTTCCTTAGGAAAGACTGATGAGAAGCATTTGTTTAATATCTCAGCTATGTTGGTCTCTTTCCATATTCCCTCTTGGCTTCTCTTATTTGCTTTGTCAATTCCCCTCTGAACATTCTATATTCAGCCTGGTTCTCTATTGTATTATCTATCTGTTATGAGCTTAATTTCTCTTTGCTTGATTTTTTTTTTTGGTTTTGTATTACCATGATTACCAGAATTTATTATATGGTTTATTGACACATTTAAGATTTTAAAAATGACCTATTGATTGTTAGCTTTTTTTTGATCATAAGATCACTATCCATTTATGAAGATAAGAATCACGATAACTAAAAATATAAGGTGGGAAGTTTAATTTTAAAAATTAAATTTGTTGGTCTTGGGCTGTATCACATTGCTTAGCTTTAATTTAACAATTAACCCACCCTAAGACATAAGGGTAGAAGTAGGCCATTTAGCCCATCAAGCTTGCTTCACCTTCAGTGAAATCATGAATGGTCTGATGTGATCATCCTCAACTGTTTTCCTACCTTTATAAAGAACAAAGAAAATTACAGCACAGGAATAGGCCCCTCAGCCCTCCAAGCCTGCACCGAAAATGCTGCCTGACTTAACTAAAACTCCCCTACGCTTCCAGGGACCATAGTTCCCTATTGCCATCTCGTTCACGTACTTGTCGAGACGCTCCTTAAAAGTCACTATTGTATCCACTTCCACTACTCCCCCGGCAATGAGTTTCAGGTACCCCACCATTCTCTATTTTAAAAAAAATCTGCTTTGTACATCTCTCTTAAAACTTGCGCCTTGCACTTTCAACCTATGCCCCCTAGGTTGCATAGGGGGCATATGCAACCTATGCATATGCATAGTAATTGACTCTTCCACTGCGGGGGGAAAAAGCTTCTGACTATCCACTATGTCCATGCCCCTCATATTCTTGTAGATTTCTATCAGGTCTCCCCTTGACCTTTGTTGCTCCAGTGAGAGCAAACAAAGTTTCTCCAATCTCTCCTCATAGCTAATGCCCTCCATTACCAGGCAACACCCTGGAAAATCTTTATTGTACCCTCTCCAAAGCCTTTTTGTTGTGTGGTGGCCAGAATTGAACGTGATATTCCAAATATGGCCTCACTAAGGTTCTACAAAGTGTCAACGTGACTTACCAATTTTTAAACTCAATAACCTGGCCAGTGAAGGCAAGCATGCCATATGCCTTCTTGACTACCTGCACCTGCATTGCCACCTTCAGTGACCTGTGTACCTGTACACTCAGATCCCTTTGCCTATCAATATTCCTAAGGGTTTTGCCATTTACTGTATATTTCCTATCTGTATTAGACCTTGCAAAATGCATTACTTCACATTTATCTGGATTAAACTCCATCTGCCATCTCTCTGCCTAAGTCTCCAACTGTGTCCTCTGATGGTCCTCATTGATATCCACAAATCCATCAACCTTTTGTGTTATCCGCAAACTTACTAATCACCTCAATCATTTATGTATATATATTACAAACAGCAAAGGTCCCAGCACTGATCCCTGAGGAACACCACTTGTTACAACCCTCCATTCAGAAATGCACCCCTCCACTGATGCTCTGTCTTCTTTGACTGAGCCAGTTTTGTATCTACCTTGCCAGTTCATCTCTGATCCCATGTGACTTCACCTTCTGCACCAGTCTGCCATGAGGGACCTTGTCAAAGGCCTTACTGAAGTCCATGTAGACAACATGCCCTACCCTCATCAATCATCTCCATCACTTCCTCAAAAACTCCAAGTTTGTGAGACACGACCTCCCCTTCACAAAACCATGTTGCTTCTCCATAATCCTTGATTCTCTTGCTGATGAAAAAAATCTGTCTGTCTCAGCCTTGAACATATTTAATAACCCAGCCTTTTCAGTCCTCTGTGGGAAAGAATTTCACAGGTTTGCTATGCACAGAATAAATTCTTCCTCATTTCTGTTATAAATGGGCGACCCTTTATTCCCTCAGGTCTTAGACAAGGGAAACCAATAAGTTAATCTCATTCTTCTGAACTCCAATGTGTGTTGAACCAACTTCCTCCTCATAAGAAAAGCGTTCTGTTTCTGGGATCAATATAGTGAACTTTCTCTATACTGTCAACAATAACCAGTATGTTATAAAATAAGGGAACCAAAACTATTTAGTATTCCAGGTCTGGTCTCATTAATGCCTTGCATTGTTTTAGCAAGACCTTCCCTATATTTATACTTCATTCACAAAATAAAAGCTAGCATTTCATTTGCTGCCTTTGTTACCTGCTAAACTTGCATGCTAGCTTTTTGTGATGTATGCATTGATACCTCCAAATCCTGTTGGCGAGCCTCTAAATCACTCTGTGCTGCAGCTTACTGCAATCTTTTTTTATTTAAATAATATTCAGCTCCTTTATTCTTCCTACCAAAGTGCATAACTTCACATTTTACTATCACTTTTTTGCCTACTTGCTTAACTTGTCTATATCCCTCTACAGAACTGTCACCCTTGCAACTTGCCTTCCCACCTATCTTTTGAGTCATCCACACACTTGGCAATAGTACATTCAAGTGTTGGGAATGGAAAAGCCACTACAGAAGGTGCCAAAATAGTGTGGGTTTACAGAATAAAAAGAGAAACATGGGTATTTTTGACTCACTTAAATCAGTGCAAATTCACATGGTTGAAGAGGGAAGGTGAACATTTTAACAAAAGGATCATATGGAATGTATTTCACCAAGTTCTGTGTAAACCATTTAAATCTGTTCACCTCTCCTTGCATCTCTGGTCATTTGTAGCACTTCAGTGGAACCTGATATGAACAAATTCGAAACGGGAATTTTGCTGAACGATATGGTATGAAAGTGGAGCATCTTCCTTCTATAACTTAGTACCAACTAGCTGGAAAATAATGATCACTCTATTCCCAAAAGCGTCATGCATCTATAATCTAGAGTTAAAATAACTATCTACCATTCCTCATTGCTACATCAGTGACTGGCCATTATATATAAAGTTTGATGAACAAATGGAACCATTACCTACTTAACAAGTCGGTCTCATAGAATCCCTCAAGTTTAGAAGAAGGCCATTCGACCCATCAAGCTGCATCGACAACAACCCCACCGAAGCCCTGCCCCATAATCCCATATATTTACCCTTCTAATCTCCCTGACACTAAGGGCAATTTAACATGGCCAATCCACCTAACCTGCACATCTTTGAACATCTAAGTCCGAAATTAGATGTGTAAATGAAATCAAATCCTCGTACCTTTGGAAAATTATGATTTCTAGGTAAGATTCTATGATGGTAGTTTCAGGTAACACAAACCTGGAGAGATTTAATGCTATACAAATGGAGTATAACCATTTTAGCAGCATTCTGTGCAACATGACACTGAAAGAAAAATCTAGATAGGATTGTCTGTTAAAATTTTCCCAGGCATTCTGCACCTCAAATTTAAAAGGAACTATTTGGTATTGCCCCATTGCAAGTGATGACCTGAACTGCCCATGTAAAATATAACCCTGTTTCAAATGTTGGTATTGATTCTCATTTGTTTTATTCAGGCATGGTGCTTTTCTGCTTTGTCCAAAAGCTAGGTTTCCCACCCACAATATTTCATACAATTTGAGGTTTTCAGTCATTCACTCCCTTTTTGGCAGAACATCCAGTCCTACAAAAGTATAAAACTCATTTGGCGCGTTTTGAAATAGTTCAACTTTTTGCAGTTGTAACCCTTGGAACTTGGACCATCTTTGGAGGAGCACTTTGCTTTTGAAAAGGGGTAGATGATAAATGATTATTGGAGCCATTGCCCTCCTTTGCAGTTGGTTTCCCATTGTGTTGGCTTTATTTCCTAAAATTAGTGTTTACTGATTACTGCTATGAAATTAATGTTTTGACTCCGTGCAATCAACTCTGGAGCTGTTCCAGAATCATTTTTTTTCTGGCTGGGTTTTAATCAAAATGTTGACGGCAAAAGGAGACGTGGATCCCAGCGTGAGTTTGCTTTTAAATTTCTTGTGAATGCAAAGTTAAATGTAGCAATTTCTTCAGACAGTAATGTCTGGATTTTTGCCTACATTAAATGTAGCAAATTTTTGATACAGTAGAATTTGGGTTTTTGCCTGCATTTTTCCACGTGTTATTTTCTGGCATGCAGTAACACCAGCTGGGTACAGTGTAGAGACTGGGCTGTTTATTTTATTCTCCAACACTTATGCTGATGTGCCACAGAACATAATCGGCCAGAGGAAGGGCTCCATAATGTTATGGCACAGTAGTTGGCATTGCTGCCTTTCTATGCCAGGGGCTAAGTTCAATTTCCGGCTCAGGTCATTGTGTGGACCCTACATGTTCTCTTCTCCCCGTGTCTGATTGGTTTCCTCGCACAGTCTGAAAGATGTGCTGGTTAGGTGCAATGACCATGCAAAATTCTCCCTGTGTACCCAAACAGTTGCCAGAGTGTAGCGACTAGGGGGTTGCAATGTTAATGTAAGCTGACTTATGACATGAATAAATAAACATAATTGAAATGAAATAAAATGTGGTGGGCTGTTGAATATTTTGATGAAAATGGAGTTTGAGATGTGCAATGTCCTTAATTCTGACCATTTTCTTGAGTTTTTTTGTACTTTGAGTGCCAAACCTGCTTTGCTGAATTTTGGTGATGAAGTTGCTAACTTGGTAATCAACATATCAGTTGATCTACTGAAGCCAGCCTTCAGTATATTTAGAGTGCCTTCTTCTATTGCAACAGTAGATTAATATATGATGCTGTGCAATTTTGGCTTATTTTTCTAATTTCGAACCATTTATTTTTATATTGTAAGGAAGGAAATAAAGACTATATTGCAGTTGCTACTGATGTATATATTTTTAAAAATTTGTTTGTGGGATGCGGGTAACTCTGGGCAAGCTGGCACTTAAATACCCCCCTCAGGAATGAGTAGTAAGAGTCAACCACATTGCTGTGGATCTGGGGTCACGTGTAGGCCAGACCAGGTAAGAATTCCACTTTTTATTGAATTCAAATCTCACCATCTGCCAGGTCCCCAGAGCATTACCTGGGTTTCTGCATTACTAGTCCAGCAACAATGCCACACAGCACTGCCTCCTATGTATTCTGTAGCACATGTACAATGTTTAAATGCCATCCCACTTCCTTGAATTTATCTGCATTGAATACAAATGTCAGAGGTAAAATTCCAATGTCAGTCTTTGGAATGGACTGAATGGGTCGGAATGGATTGAACAAATTTCCTTTTTAGTTTTGCATAAGATATTTACATAAAATACTAAGTTTTTAGATATTGCTTGTTACAGTTTTTAGCCAAGATTATTTTTGTATTCATCATGGTGTTACTTAATGACCTCATGTCTTGTTGCCAGCTATAGCTGTAAGTACTGATTTCAGTATTGAATCTAAGGGCATTTGGCAGTGAAAGTGGAATTGCGAGTACCATAGTGTGCACACCTTGCTGTGAGTTTTCCTTTTCTCCTCCAGTCTCCATTAGACCTGTATCATCGGAGTTGCCTAGTTGAATCCTGCTTCCTACCTCTTTCTTCCCTCAGGTCATACCACACCTTCCCACAATGTCGTGGCTGGGTATATTGCCAAGTTTCTGACTCTTGACAAACCACATAAAAGCTACCATGTGAGCTGCTAAATGCCTGCAGTGCTTTATCAGGCCACTCAATATTAGTAATGATAATCCATGGTTCTCTATTGTTGACTGAATAAAGTGTTCAGTGGGTACTTGAGTTAAAGTACTACAGCTTAGCAAGATTTTTGTGTCTACTTCAGGTCAGTAAATTTCAGCAGGTGTTACTGGATATCCTCTAATATTGCTGGTTGCAAGTTTCCGACCTGATCTGAGATTGGCCACTCAGCACGTGCGAGATTTTTTGACTTGATTAGCTGCTTGATGTGTATGGATATCCATCCCACACTTAGTATGACTGAGAATGATTAATGAGGCTAAGTTATTGACAGGTTACATTTATCTGATAATGGATTATATTTTTCCTCATCCACTGCATTTGATACTTGAATGTGTTGGTGTCAAGGCCTGTGGGATACTATATATAGGCATTGCAGAAGTTTAGGCACTAACATAGACAGAATTTATTAATACTCTTATTTGGTTTGTGAACTAAACCTTTGGGTATTTAGATATTTGTGAATCAGAGCTGGCTTGGCTGATTATACAGATAATGTATATCTGTAATTACCTTTGAGTCTGACAGAGGCTTTGCTTACATTCTTGACAGCATGTCATCTTGGGACCTACTTGACCCCCCCCCCCCCCCAGATTCAGCTTGCCGCCTGCCATAGCTCCACGATGAGCAATGCAATTAGATAAGATGCTATTTGTTTATAAGATTGGAATATTGCTGATCACTCCAGGGCCATGTTCAACTAAAGCAGCAGAATCTGAGCAAGAGAACTTTATAACCTCAGTTTTCATCATCATCCTTGAATAAAGCAGTATTTAAAAAGTCTCCAGTATGATGGCAGTCTGTTTTTGTGGTGAAAGGACCTAATGAAGATGGTATGCAAACTGCTAGATACGTTAATATATCTGTACCAAGGGATTCTCTATATTTGACTTTGTTTAATTTCCTGTTATTGCTGGTTTCTGCTAACACGATTTGATTAAAGTCTATCAGTGTGATGTCTAAATTGTCCTCTGCTCTGACTTGGTGTATGGCAGAAATCATACATTTTAATCCGAAGACAAGGTTTGGCTTGTTTTACGTCTCCAAATGTGATACCTTCAATTCTCAACACCTTATGGGCTGTACAAGCTTTTAGCTTTGAAATGTGGAGATTGCTGTGAGCTAGGCTGGAATCTATCACCCTCTATTCTCAGTATTTTTATCCTTCTGGAGAAACTGGTATTTATGTTGTAGTTTCAGCAAAGTTTATATTCTGAGGGATAGTTGTGCATGTTCTGTCAACCTAAAATCTGTATTGCTTTTAGGTTCGAAGTCAAATTGGTGAATTTTGCTCAGTATGTTGACAAAACAGTAGTTCAAGCTTTTCTCCTGCAAGAGCTTGTATTTTGGGTGTCTTCAGGTCATGAAATAAACACAGTGCTTCACAACCAATAAAATGACCAGTTATTAAGTGTAGTCACTGTAAATTAATACATAGGCCAATAGCAGTCTCAACGTTTATGGTCAATACATGCTGCCCACGTCATTAAAAACAAAGTTTGTCCATAGGAAGTACTGCTGTTTTTCTTGCGCCTCTTCTCTCTGCGTCTCATTATTCCACCTCACCCATAGCCTTGGCTTTGAGGTTCATGTTTTTAGAAACTTTTCTTTTGTTTGTTTTCTGAGGCCAGTCTCAGGCCTCAATCATCCCAACATTTAAAAAGAAAAGCAAGCATTTAGAGGGGCTGATCAGCTGTTGGATTTTTTTCAGCTGCCATTGCTACCGCACAGCCTGTGACTCCAGTTGGGAAGTCCTGTCCCACATATGTGCTTGGGTTACTGAATGGGACTTGAACTTCTGGCTTGAGCG
Organism: Sphyrna mokarran; assembly: GCA_024679065.1. Taxonomy (NCBI): domain Eukaryota; kingdom Metazoa; phylum Chordata; class Chondrichthyes; order Carcharhiniformes; family Carcharhinidae; genus Sphyrna; species Sphyrna mokarran. The sequence goes on from JAGIQG010000022.1 coordinate 43,904,653, forward strand.
AGAGTACTACCTACTGACCATGGTTTTCTCTCAAATTTATAGAGACGGTGTCAATGGTATTCTGAAGTATATTGTTTAAATCTGTAATCAGTACACTGGTGGATAGCAAAGGGAGACGAGATGGAAGAGTTCTGCATGACTGATTTGATTTGCTGCTTTACCATAAATTTGCAAGAAACATAACAGTTTGAATAATGAGTAAAATCTAGATGAAGTTTGCATCATGTTGCCTCTTGAGCCTCCCCTACCATTTGGTAAGATTTTCTAATTTTGCTGCACCTTCCAATTCTATCTGCACTCATCCCTGCTTGCTTATGAGCATCCAGAGCTCTATAAGGGTGAGAATTTCAAATGTTCTCATTTTTGAGACTGAATTCCCATGTTCCTGATTTCCCAGTAAGAAGTCTGCAACACCAGTTTTAAATCCAATCGATTTATTTGATAGTAAACTCGCAAGCTTTCGGCTTTATAGCCTTTGTCAGGCGAATGAGGTGATCACACCTCATTCGCCTGACAAAGGCTATAAAGCCGAAAGCTTGTGAGTTTACTATCAAATAAATCGATTGGATTTAAAACTGATGTTGCAGACTTCTTACTGTGTTTACCCCAGTCCAACGCCGGCACCTCTACATCCTGATTTCCCAGCCAGGGGAAACATGCTGTCTGCAACTAGCTTGGCAAACCCCTTTAGAATCACGTATCTATTGTCTTTCTTCAACTCCAGAGGATATTGGCAGAGTCCTTTTGTAGAATAGTCCCATCACCTGAGGAATTAATCTAATGAAGCTTCTGTAATGTCTCTGGGAGAAGGAGATCAGAATTGTACGTCATACACTAAGATTCATCAGACATAACTATCACTAATAAGACTTTTACTATCCAAATGTTGGTAAATCCTGACCCTCAGAATCCCCTCCATAACTCACCACTGATGTCAGGCTCATCAGCCTGTAATTCCCTAGCTTGTCTTTGCTACCCTTCTTAAAGCATGGAACATTAGCCGCCGCCCTTCCAGTCTTTGGAAACTTTGCCAGTGGAAAGAGATAAGCAAATATCTCTGCAATTTCTTCTTTAGTCTCCCATAAGTTCTGAGGATGCACTTGGTCACACCCAGGGGATTTATCCCCCTTACTGTGTTTTAAGGCTGCAAATATCTTCTCCCTAGTAAAGTACAGACGTTTTTTGAAATTTGTGGTCTCTCTTGCTAATTTACTCTTGTATTCTATTTTTTTCTATCAGCTTTGCTGTCATCTTTGAATTGCTCAGTTCTTCCAGGCTTACTACATTTTTAGTACTATTGTCATTATCTCTTTCTTTTAAGCTAATACTATCTTTAACTTCCCTTATTAGTAGTTTGCTCTGTTTGATTTAGAACCCTAATTTTTGGACTTGATAAATTCACTCTCAAACCTGATTTATAAAATTCATCATCACCCACCCAAGAGTGTCTTTTATTTCAAGTTATGTACAAACTTTTCTTAATTCAAAGGCTTATTTGTGTGAAAATCAACTTATGTTGTGGCCATGAAGCAAGCTTTTATAGTCATTACAAGCAAAATATTAAAAAGTGCAGAAAAAGCAGAATAGAATAATGTACCTGCTATATTAAGGACTTACAATATCAAAGTTCAAAGTCTAATTAATAGTAGAGTTTGTTTTAGAGTTGTGGAATGGAATTCGATTATTCTGACCTTAATTCAGCTAGTTGTTTTGAAGTCTGTAACTGGTAGCTGCTGTGAGATTACCTTCAGGTGGTAGTAATGAAGTTCAGAGATTGGCAGCACGAGCACAAAAGAGCAACAGATTTGATCACAACTATTCTTATGTGGTCCAAATACAATTGTGTATGGCTTCTGAGTAGCAATTAGGGCCAAGAATGACTTTAAAAGCCCTTTTTAGAACACTTTCAAAGGCTTTGCATTAATGCTTTATTTCTGCTTGACCACAATGGAGCCTTATATTCCAATAACAGCGGAATAAAGGATGTAAAAATGGTTACTAGATCTAAAATAACCTCTTCTCTAGTTGGCTGTTTTACATACTGATCTAGAAAGCTTATTTGAATGCACTTAAAGTCCTACCCTGCATCATTATTGTAGGCTTTGTTTGTCCAGTCTGTATGAAGATTAAAGTCCCCCATGATTATGGCATTATCCATGTTACGTATACCTCTAATTTCATGATCTTTTTCTCTGACTAGTGCTTTAACTTTTTTTTGCCGGGGTTCAGGTGGCCTGCAAGTCATTTATTCTGGCTTCACAGAAACTGATTCTATATTTTGACTCACGTTAACAAAATATGACATGAAAATTATCTGTAATGGTGAATTATCATTGGTGTCGTTGGGTTATAGATGAAACTAATGGTGGTCAAATCAGATGATTTACTATATGAAAGCTATCCTCCCAATATACCAAAGCCACACCCTTCCAAAGTTTGCTGACAAAAATTTGCATTATGTAAATATGTTTATGAAATGCAGAGGACATGACTTCTGCATTTACCATGCAATACCATGTACAATACCATGTACTATGTTTGGAATAGGGTTGTTGCTACCAATGGAAAAAAATGTTTGTTTTTAAGGAATTTACATGTTAACCTGATTTTAGAATCAACTTGCTGTTTTCAATTTTTGTGCTGCAAATAATTTGGTGGTGCTAAACTGAGATAATGAAACGCTTACACTGAAAGCATGTCATTGCCAGCCAAGTGTTGCATGAAAATTAGTTTAGCCTGCCAGCACAACTTGCAAAACTTGCAAACTCTTAAATATTTTCCCCAAATGTCCCTTGTGCAAAGTTCTTTCGCAATAAAGCAATCAGATGATTGCATACGCTTTTGTTTGTGCGCTGTTTCTCTCTAAAGGAATTTAATCATAATCTGAAACCTATGTGAATGAGTGACTTTTTTAAGAACAACGTTGATTTCTTGGCTGCATTTTTCTGACAAAACTATGTTTTCTGTGGAGGCGCTCCAGAATGTTAGGCAATCGTTTGCTGAAATTAACTTGCTGTTCTTAAAATTGTTAAAGGATGATAATTTCCCCCAACCTGATGAATGTTAAGTTTCTAACATTTCATAAGCTGTACAGACCATCACACAGTTGCATAGTTTCACAATGAAGATGAAGTACACGTACTGCAATTCAAATTGATTTGCCAGAATGAGTTGCTCACATTGTTGCAAAAAACCACTAGTTTATCAACTTGAAAATGATTATTTATAATGAAAGATTACTTTATCTGACCAATTAACAATATTTACTAACTGGGGTGGTAGAATGGTTAGCATAGCTGCCTTGTAGTGCCGGGGACTTGGGTTAAATTCTGGTCTTGGGTGACTGTCTATGTAGCTTTTGTGTGTGCCCTAGTTTTCACTAAAGATGTATGTAGATTGGGTGGATTAGCATGATAAATGCAAAAGATTATGGGGAGGGGTTCTTGGTTGGGATGCTTTTTCAGACGTTGAGCTAAAAGATCTATTTCTGCACTATAGGGATTCTGCATTGAATGTTCTGATCAATGTTATGCTCTCCTACCAATGTAATACTATCAAATAGCAGTTAACTTATTCTTTTTTGTTTTAGTTTTATGATCTTTGCTAAAGAGGCACTGAATTATGTTGAGATCTATCCTGAGCACATTCCTCCTGTGAACGGTTGTATTATTAACAGGAGAATGTAATTGAATGCTAAAACACAGACTCAGCTGTTTAAATATGCTTAATGCAGAAGACTGGTAAAAGGTAAATGCTCTGGTACCTAATTATAGTGGGGATCATGATGACCTTGTGCTCAAACTATACATGAACTCTAGGAAAAACATATGGACTTTCAGGTTGTATTTCCAAGACTATCTGATCTTGTATCAAGAGTGCTAGTTCAGGCATAACTTCTATATGCTTGTATTTTGAACAGTGTCGCAAAATTGGATTTTGTTACTTGCCAAACTTCGTCACTTGATAGAAAACAGAAATGTTAATAAAACAAAAGGGCAATATTTTAAAAATCATGATTGAGGTTTTAAGCCGTTAGTGATCAAGACCAATATATTCACTGCCAGAATCAGGAGAGTAGCTTCAAAAGGTTTTGCAATTCATGTGTTCAGAAAGCCTAATGTACGCAATTTCAAAGGGTGGTGACAATCTGTTAACTGAAGTTTTGTTTCTGACTGTACTTCAGTTTATTTAACACTGTCTCCATTTAGCAGAATTGATATCAGGAGACTCTGCGAGGAGAAGAATCAACAGATCCTCTGTATTAATTTCTGCACTCTTGGCTCTTGCCTTGCTTATGCTCTGTCACCTGCCATTTCCATCACAGCTTATTGGTATTTAATCGACTGTTGGCTTGTGGCCAATCTCCTGCAATCTCCTTTAACACCAAAAACATCCTATTCATTTCAATCGCTTTAACAGATCTATTATGATCGCTAAGTGCATTTGGATGTTGCTGCATTGCCGCAGCTCGCCAAAGTCGCACATTTTCACCCTAATTGGTATCTATTGCAATGCTGTTCACTATTCTCTCTCATCTGTTTCATAAAAACTATCAGCTAAACAAAACCAAGTTCTTTAGTTAGCATTCGGTGTCACTAGATTCCCAAAGAAAATTTTGCAAGTAATCAGACTACTGACCTTCCAAAAGCTGGCTTTCACAGCATTTCATAGAACAGTCCAGTGGATCTAAATGTGTCTTTTAGAAGCTCTTAAAACAGGAATGGAGAAGAAACAAAGTGGAATATTTTCCTTCAGAGAATACATGGCCCTTCAGCCTCTGAGCCAGTAGAAACCCAATGACTAAATATTCTGATAAACATAATTACAGTCTCTCTGATATGATTTTTACCCAACAGCAACGTGGTTTATTTTCCTTGTTTAACTAAGGACTGATGTCGTGATTCAAAGTCATACCCACACTCAGACATGTTAAACGTACACTGCTGGTTATAAGTATCATGTGGTTCTAAAATTGAGCAGTATCAATTGCCTGTTGCCAATTCACTACATGTGGCTTGTGTATTGGTCAACAGGGCATCAGTATAAGATGCCTCCACGCACATGAAGGCTGTCTAGATTCTGGAGACTGCAAAGAAGTGGCAAGAAAAATGACCAAAAATTCTATTCTGCACAGGCTGATTTGATGATTTAGTTTGAAAAAATGAATGCATGCAAGGGACATGATTGAACTTTCTATGGTTGGGGAGGGGCTGTGCATAATTGAGAGAATGGTGGTACATATTATACAATTTGTAGGCAGTTTTGGTTTTACCCCTGTTGGCTTTTATGATGAATTTTTGTATGTATTCTTCCCTGCCTAGCAGCTAAGCTGGGACCATATTCAGTCTGTCTTTGTAGCCTCAAAGTCTGCATTTCCTTAGTAAAATCTAACTTTTGGGCCAAGTTAACTTTCCTCTAAAACAAACAGCTGAAATGTATGGGTGTGGATTATCTGCAGAAAACTTGACAGTTATTTTTAAAAGAAGAGGAAGGTTTTCATTTAAAAAATTGCTAAGTGGCTAAGATTGAGGAAAGTTGAACTCAAGTCTCTCTGGATTGTTGCCTTTGAGTTAGGGACATATCCGAATATGTTGCCCATCCAAAGGAGTTTACAAGACAGTACCTTGGATGCTAGAAATACGAAATTAAAAACAGAAAATACTGAAAAGATTCAGCAGATCTGGCATCTGTGGAAAGAGACAGAGTTAATGTTTTGAGACCATCAATGATTGCCAAGTTTCTCGCTCCTGTTAAGAAAATAAAGGTAACTTTAAGGGACATTTAGATTAGATTCATGCTGCACAAACATGTTTGTATTTGTGAGGGTTGGTTTCAATTCCAGATGTGATTTTTATTATGCATGCTACAGCATGAAGAGAGTTAATATTAGCAATATGGAGGCCTTGTAGAGAAGTTTTTAAGTCTTAGTTTAGCTAATTCAATTGCGGTTGGAGATAGGTAGTAAGAGAAGGCAACTCTGCTGGAAGCACTTGGTTCTAGAAGGCTAAAGAGAAATCATCTCTCAGCTTGCTAGAAGGAAAGCCATACTATGGCATGGAGATTAAGAAAGCAGATGCTAGAAATCGTAAGTCCCACTAGTTCAGGAAACTAGAAAAAGAGAAATTTTCAAGAAATCTGGACTTAACAGAAAAGAGGAAACTGCTAACCAGATTACTGATCAATAAAGTCAGAGTTGAAGAGAGATCTGCAGATTTTGAGATGTTATTTGAAATAATTGTGGAAATCGATAGCTGGACCTCAAATTTTCTGTAAAAAGCCTTTTGAAGGTAAATGAAATCTGAAGAAAGGGGTATAAAACCTGGAACTAAAACTTGGACAGAAGGAAAACTGTGATTTTTTTTTTTGAAAGCAGAATTTGAAATCACTTGTATGGAAGCTGAAGTTCAGTGAGACGACAAGGTGGCTGTCAGTAAAAAAAAAATTCTGGGGAGATTTTGAGGAGAAATCCATAGACCATTCACTTGTTTTCAGAGAGCGGTGTGACTTATGACTTTCATCTTGTGTGCTTACGAGGAACTTTGTGTTAATGAGACCATTACTTTGTAGAAATTGTGGAATTGTTAAACTAAGGAGGTAGTAAAGGAACACTGTATCATAATCCAATTTTTTCATGTTTTTACTTTTACTCCTGCTAAAGCTAATTAGCAGTCCTTTGACTCTCTTCATCCACGTTTGTTTAAAAAAAAGTAACATTTATGGTATTTAGAGCTAGGGTTCTATTTTGGGATCTTTCCATTCAGTGACAATTCCAAATGGAATCCTAACACTTAGATACGGCCTAAACTGCTGAATCTTTCCATCATTTTTTGTTTATATTACTAAGGAGTTTATGCTTGAAGAATGAGTGGATAGTTTAATGTTTGCACAATATCTGAGGGTGATGGAGAGTGAATGGTTTGTTCCAATGCTTTTTGAACATTCCATTTGGGGGTGCAGTTTCTATTTGGTCTATACTGAAATTGAGATCATAGGAGAAACAAATTCATTTTACCCAGGCCATTACAATGCAACTGCATTGAGTTGGTTCTTTCTAATGTCACAATTATCATCACTGCAATTTAAAAACATCATACACAATATTATTCTTTGAAGTCTGTGTTTTAATAAATAGACTTCGACTTCTGATTTATAGTGTCATCTGCAGGATTAACTTGAAGGGCAAATGATGGTGTGAAATCTTTTTGAACAGAACTGTAACAATTTTATATTAAATATTAGAAGTTGCTAAAAATGTAATCTTTCTCCATACTTATCATTTTAGAGCTGAACAAGAATCCTGTTGATGGTTTTTCAGCGGGGTTGATCGATGACAATGACCTATACAGATGGGAAGTGCTTATCATAGGCCCCCCTGACACACTATAGTAAGTATTGCTCTTATGGCCTATTTTAGGGTGGGTGATTATGCTTTGCTTCATGTCATAGAAGTCTTGCAAAAGGTTGAACAAAACTGTTTGCAAAACCTAGACATGCTGATAACCTGTTGGCATTTTTGTCAGGTTGGGGGGGTGGGAACGGAGAGAGCTATACTCTTGCTTTACACTTTTGGTTTTCTAGGCTGCTTCGCAGTGGTCCTTGATGGAGGAATAACAAATTGGTGAAATGCATTAGTTTAACCAAAATTCTGGTTAAACCAATTCTGGTTTTGTAAACAGCCTTTTGAATAAAATTGCTTCTCTTCAGTTGTAACCACTGCCACTGGTTCAGCAGCTCATATACAGTCCAGCCAAGACCTGAGGGGCTGAAACTGTATTCTTTGGAATGAGTTAAATCACTCTTTAGCCCATCTCAGGGATGTGTACTGTAAAACCATTCCAAATGCCCTATTAGCTAATGCAGTAATAATGTTTTTTATTTGAACATGAAGAGAAAATGTCTGGCTTGTATTGCCCCTTAACAATATGTACAAATTGACGTCTACATATGGATAGATTTGTGGCTCCTCCATCCAGGAAGGAGGGCGAAATTGGGTCTGTAAAGCAAGGTCCTGTACATCTGAAGGCAGTTATTGTTCCAATATAGAGTATTAATTGATGAACATGATTTGTTTAATATGGTGCTGGTATGTTAGATGAATTCTACAGAAGAGTTATAACGTTGTATTCGAATGGAATCATTAGACTGTGGTTCTGTGACACCAAATGTTCTTTGTTGCTTTGTGTTCTAATCTTGTTCATTTTGGGGACGGGAGGTTGTTTTCACATTGTTTGGTTCTCTCCTCAAGACTTAATTTTTAAAAAAAAAAGATCCCTTCCTTGATCCTTGTGTAGCCAATGAAGTTGAGTGAAATTGAATATTTGTTTCCACATTTTTAGTTCCAGTAGACTGGTCTCAAATTGTGTACCCTAATCGGGTTCTTCGATTTTGCTTTGTTTTGCAACTTCAATATATTGTAGATATCAACTCTGTGCTGCAAAGATGTATGACACTTTTGTTGATTCTTCCTACCTTTAATGGCAATGGCCAGCAATATAAAACAACAAAATATAAAAGTAGAGGGATAGGACACTCAACAGAAGCAACTCTTGGAAACTGGAAAATATATGGATGGCACAATGGCATAGAGGTTGGCACTGCTGCCTCAGTACCAGGAACCCAAGATCAATTCTGGTCTTGGGTATCTGACTGTGGAGTTTGCATACTTTCCCCATGTCGGAGTGGATTTTGTCTAAGTGCTCCAGTTTCCTTCTCTCACAGCCTAAAGATTGCAGGCTAGGTCAACTGACCATGCTAAATTGCCCCTTAATGTCAGGGAGATTAGCAGGGTAAATGAGTGTGGTTGTTGTCAGTGCAGGCTTGATGGGCTTTCTTCTGCACTATAGAGATTTTATGATGAGGATTATAACTGAGGCCTGTAGCATTCAGCAGCAGCACCTTGACAGTTTCTATGACAAAACCAGCCAAATTCAGATTTAAGGATGTAAGATTTCTAGATCAAGTTTGCTTAATTCCTTCACACTTAACATATTTGCTATTTTGCAGTGTATTTACATTGAAGACTGACCTGTGACTTTAAGATTCCTAGACAGACTAGCTGGAATTTTAACTAGCTTCTTTACAATGCTGGATATGTATAGGAGTGTTGCCAGAAATTACAATTGTAGATATTCATAAGGGGAAATACATCCATTTAGTATGCAGTCTATACTAAAATAGGAATTAAATGTCCAATAGATTTGGAATATTCATAAACTAGATTTAATGCACTGGATTTTTACTCTACTGAATGACAAGCTTAATTGGTGAGGTTGCCTTCTCCTGAGAGAGTTTCTCAAGTTGGGTTGAGTCCAGGAATTATTTCAGACATTGAGCTTGCAATCTAGATGCATCCTTAATTAGCAACCAAAATAGTAACTCAAATGCACATGGTCTGACAGAGTTCTAAATGAGGAGTCACAAAAAAATACAAACTGATCATTCAAGAATTCGGTTATGCTGTGACAGAATGGGTCAGAAAATGCGTTCATCCTGTTAAAAATACCATTTTTGAATTTTAAAATTCCTGCCAAGCAGGGGGCAGCCTGTGACGAGGCTACAGTTTAAAAGCAGAGCTGTCAATAAATGATTTCAAAAGGAAATTGAAGGGTACTTGAAAGAAAGAAACTTGCAGGGTCACTTGGATAAAGCAGGGGAATAGGACTGACTGGTTTGCCTGACAGTGACTAAATATGTTTGGCCGAATGGCCATCTCCTGTTGTGTATATGACTAAGGCAAAAATCAGAGATGGGGGTTGTTTATTATTGTCGAGGGAGGGATTGTTGTTGTGAGGGTTAATTAATTGCAGAGAGGAAAATTTGATGGGCCAGGAAGAAACATTGCTATTCTTCTGATCCACAAAGCATGTCGTGATGGCTTATCGATCCAACCCTTTTACCTGTCTAGTTTCCCAAGATCAAGGAAACGTTGGCCAAAATGCATTTTAAGTTTTTTTGGGGAGGGGAGAGAGGATGGTTAAAACTGAAATACTCAGGTTAGTTTTTGATTTTTGGCTTTAATTTCTCACTTGATTTCATACACCCTGTCTAGGGATTAAAATGAATGGCTATTTGCTGCACTTCACTGTTTTCTACTGTGACAGTTTTCACAGTTACAAAAAATATACACTTGAAGTACAAGAATTATTGGCAAGGTTTGCCCTTTTGGTCTGGCAAAACTTTATTGTTAATTCAAAACTGCAGCTTGGTGGAAAAACAAAGATTTGAGCCAAAATTATTTTTGGAAAATACTTGATTTAATTTTCTCCCTTCTGTTTGTGCTGAAATGTCATCTTGTATTTTCAAGCTTTACTGCTATTGATTGTCACTTTCCTTGGATGAAGTTTCTTTTTGTTCCCAGACTGTCAACTTCCAGAAACATGTAATTTTAAGGTGCATGTTTAGTATACCAAGGTTTTGTAAGTTGGAAAAAACTGGACAAGTAGATAAAAGAGCATGTAATAAAATAGCAAAACCCCTAACTGAATTGCAGAATATATATGTGAAAGTCCATCTCTCAAATGATGTGCACTTTGACCAAGAGATCTTTGATATTTTGCACAACTGTGTTCTAAACGCCATAACCTTCACTATTAGCAATGCTGCAGGTGATCATAAATATATTGCAAACTAGATTAAGTATTTCTTCTCGCTCAACTGTTTTATAAATATGGAATTCCATTATTACAACTGAGGAACTTGCTTTCTAAATTGAACAAAATAAAGCAGTTGGGACTGACTCAGCACTTCAGATCTGTAGGAGACCAGTTGTTCATGGTGCCCCTATCGTTGCTCTTCCCTTGTCACTCAACACCAAAACCGATAAATTCATTCACTGCTGTATTTTTATGAACAGGAAAGGCTGCACTCTGTAGTGTAAAGTGCTTCACTACTAACTAAATACTTCTGAGTGAGTGATGGACCATATTTATAATATGCTGTCTTACTGTTTAACTTCTGCAGCCACAAGGAGTGGAAATACAAGCAGAAATTATATTCTATATTGTGTTTGTGTGTGTGGAGTGTAACATTGGCAATTTTAACATTTAGCAGTTACTTTCTAGCTAGAGGCCAGTCAAAGCAGTAACTACAACAGCAATGTCTTTATACAGAATTTTTTAATGTAGAAGAACCCTTCAAAGCAATTCAAAGTGTGATCCAACAAAAATTGTAAAAAGCCAAAGGAGGATGGTAACAAAAACCTTTAAGATAGGACATTCGGGACTCAAGTAACAAAGCATGGCTACTAATAGTAAAGTGAAAAAAAACCCCTGTGGCCAATGTTTGACGATTTAAATGTTAGAAGAGATGGTGATGTGATCATGAGGAATTTGAATACAAAAGATGATAAATTAAAATTGGTCTGTTGGTGGACTCAGCTGATTTGGATCCATGAGAACAGGTTTGATGGATAAATATGCATTAATTAAGCTATAGATAGTGAGTTTGGATGTCGTAAAGTTTTAAAGATTTTCATAAAGTAGAAGATGGAAAGCCACCCAAGCACGTTCAAATAGTGGCGGTAGTAACAGTATAGATTTCAGGCACCTGATGATATTGTGGAGATGAATGATGGTGATGGAAGATATTTATGAATCTTAGTCAAATAGAGCATTAAAGTTGAAAACAATTTTGTTTAGCTGAGTATCTAGGGAGAGGAGGTGGAATAAGGAACAATATTTGACTGAAACTGAGCGCAATGGTTTTGGTTCCAACTTTTTAATTGCAGAGAATTATGGCTTATCTAGAACTGGTTATTTTTCTCATTGGAGATGTTTAAAGTGGTGCTGGTGATGTGTAAAAGTGTGAAAGGTCTTAGGATTCTTGGGAGTCCAGAAATAAATGTGTGGGAGTATGATTAGAACCCTGTAAGTTCAATGCCATTCATTCAGATATATTGATGAAGAAAGATGCAGTATTTTTTTCTTTTGTGAGCTGCAGAGTAGAGAAAATGGGTGAGGCGTTGTGCAACTTGATCAGCCATAGAGTCTTTTATGTTGATTAGTGCTTTTTTAAAGTCTGACAAAAGTCTGGAAATCTATTTGGAGCGATACAGACAATTTTCCTGTACCCAAAAAAACCCTTTAGTCAGATATAAACTGCTAGTCTATTGTGTGGAAAATATCTTGAATATGTTGTGATAGTGCAGTGGAGGAGTCTCTTGAATCCAACATTAATTTCTGTACTGTAAGGCAGTGACTCGTAGTGTGATTAGTTTTGCTGTATTTCAACATTGAGCAATGTCCATTCTCTGTGAATCTTGTTTTGTTCAGCTTTTGGTTTAAAAATTGGGTTGGAAGTGAATATAGTGAGTGATTGCCTGCTTTATTTTTGTAGGTAGCATTTTTTTTAGAGCAACACAGCACGGGAAACAGGCCCTTCGGCCCAATGAGCCTGCGCCGCCGTCATAACTATATAGTAGCAATTCCATTATCATGATATAAAATTAGGTTATTCCTAATATGGAAGACTCTCACTATAGGGACAATTTGTTTCCCAATCAGCCTAAGAGCGAATTTTTGGGTTGTGGGAGGAAACCGGAGCGCCCGGACTCTCCTTGCGCAGTCCATGGCATTGATTATGAATATGAATTACTTACACTCCAGATGTGTTCTGAAGTGGCTAAAAAAATTCAAAATCTGATGCTGAAGAAGGCTTTCAGTGTGTTTGGTGCCTTCCTAAATGAATATTCTTCACTTTTGTCAGTCTCCATAAGACATAGGAACAGAATTAGGCCACTCAGCCAATTGAATGGCAGGGCAAACTCACTAATGGCTGATGTTTTTCTCATTTCCATTCTCCTGCCTTTTTCCCGTAACTCCTGATCCCCTCATTAAGAAGAACCTATACTCACCTATGCCCCTGACTCTCCTGGACATCCCACTGGTGTCTTCAACCGTGAAGACTGGTGCAAAGTAACTATTTAGTTTCTCTGCCATTTCTTTGTTTCCAACCAAGGCTTACTTTAGTTGGTGGAAATATTTGATCTATTCAGGGATGCTTTTGAGAACATCCCATAGCCCATCTGGGGGTCTCCTAATATGAAAGGGTTCCAAGATAGAATGGTTACGTCACGAGATTTTGAGGGTCTTGCAACAGTGCTATTGTTTTCAGAGGTACCTGTTGTCAGTTATCTCCGCTTCAAAGCATGTAGGGTCATGGGGATCATTGCCTAGTAAACAAGGGGCTTGAGATCTTGGTCTCAAATAACCCTTTTGATTTTCCTGCAGGAGGTAGCATTTTGCAAGTTATGTAGCTGCCTGCCACTATAACAATCACTTAAATGCAGTTATTTTTTTAAGATGCAATTAGACTTTATTTAAGTGTTGCAACCTATCTGTTTCCCAATTTAGAGAGCTAGCAGGTAGCCTCATCCTAAGTTCTTGCTGTTTTATAATGTGGTATCTGCAGGAAAAAGTTAGAACCTGCAGATGGTTTGGCAAGTTGCTTGTTTCTTGCTACTGTACATTGGGAATTAGTCAGAGATAGAGCTGGAGGTCCGATTTGTTTCATTAACAATTTAACATCGCAGAATATATTAAAACTTTCCACAATGACAGCAGTCCTGCCTAGCAGTGTGTTTAATTTGGAATACAGTAATTATACTAAAGCAAAATGGGAATTTATTGTTTGGCACATTAAGAATTTGTTTTAAGCCAGTCTATTCAGTTGAATTGCAAGCAATGAATCTAATTTTTAACAGCCTAATAATGCATGGATCTTTTAAATAGCAATCATAATATGATTGTGTTCAAATAAGGAAGGGAAAAATGTGAAACAGGATGAGATTTGGGTAAGGATGACTTTAATGGGATGAGACAGACCGCCCATAGTAAATTGAACAAATCTATTAGTGGGTAAAAAGACAAAGGATCAGTGGGAGGCATTTAAAGAATTCAATGTGATTTGAGAATCAGTTTATACTCCTAAAGGACAAGAGTTCCAGTTTGCAAAAAACATGGACAGATTAAGAGTTAAGAGAGATTGTAAAATTAATACAAAATAGCAGAGATTCTGGTCAATAGGAAAAACACAAGAGTGAGACTGGGTGGTAAGAGGAGAATGTGAAGAAACTTGCAAGGGGTGTCACTCAACCTGGCTTTTACAATTCTTTGTTTCTGATAATCCTCTTTCTGTAATGTGGGCCCATGTTTTTCTCCATTCTAAATGCATTTTAATATTACTCCCAATAGCATATACTCTTATTCTGAATGTTTTTACAAACTTCCTTTTTGCATTGTCTCTGTTCTTGAATTTTGTGATGTTAGAAACAGGCCATTCAACCGATCTTGCCCTCACCTGAACCAATTCTTTAACCATCAACTTAACCCCATCTCCTTCCTCTTAATTTTGTTTCTAATTGCAAGCTGCAATTTAAACATTTCCTTTGTTCCCTTTTTTTGTGTGGACTTAAGTTAAAGATTTATTTATGGAGCCCCTTTCACAACCCCAATTCCCAAATCACATGCTGCCAATGAAGTACTTTTCACAATGTGGCTACTGCTAGAGGAATTTCAGCTATCAATTTATGCACAGTAATTAGATAATGAACAGATAATAAAAGTGCTGGAAAAGTGCAGCAGGCCTGGCAGCAGCTGTGGGGTGAGAAAGAAAGAGTTAACATTAAGTCCAATATTTTCTTTGGAATTCGGTCTGTTGAATGAGGAATAAGTGTTGACTCAGACATTGGGAAAACTCCTTAATAATATTGTGGGATCTTTCCAGCTTCATGAGGCAGGACTGTTTAACATCTTACACAAACAATAGAACCTTCAACAATGCAAGCACACCTTCAGTATGTGTTTGTGTCAGCTTAGATTATGTGATTATAATTAGAGTCCTGAGTCGAACCCACAGTATTGAAGTAAGAATGCCACTGCTAAGCCATGGTTGTCAGTCAAATTATTTTCCTCTAATTGCTGGCTAGTGAAAGCTGTTTTCTCCTATAGCTTCTCGCACTCTATTTTGAGCTCTTGTAACTTCCCACCAGAAAAGAGATGGTTCTAGTTTTCATTACTCATCTCTAATTAAAACCCTCGTCCTTGGTGAAAAGAATTTGACATGCTTTCTAAATTAACACCTCCAAAAGTGTACACTATCCTGACTACAGACTAGGGATCAGTATGCCCACATTCAGCTGCTTGTATGTTTTGCTCATTGATTCTACACATGCACACCTCCCCCTGCCCAGATGGAGAAAATTTGTACAGAATATCTCCAAATGCCTGCAACTGTTCAGCGATCCTACACAAATGCAAGCATATAGTTATCAACAGCTTGTCCTGTTGACCATATTTCAGACATTGGTTCATTGCCCTGTTTTTGAAGCGGGAAAAGCTGGAGTCAGAAGCCTATTTTAAAAGGTGGGAGTGGTGCCATCGGCATATATTGCGTTCCAGACAAGCAAGGTAGCTTGGTTTGGCTACAACAGTCTTTCTACAGTATGAAAGTGAAATTGGCTGTTGTATTGCCAGCTCTTGGTTTATATTTGTACTTGTGCAAAAAGTTTTGTTAATAGGTTTAACTTGTTTTCATTCAGCACTGGTTAATTTCAGACTTGCCTAGTTTGATATATATTTTTTCTGGAGTAACTGTGTGTTATGGAAAGTAACTGTTTACCTTTATTCACAGTGAAGGCGGTGTGTTCAAAGCCCATCTTACCTTCCCCAAAGACTACCCCCTCAGGCCGCCAAAGATGAAATTCATCACAGAAATCTGGCATCCAAATGGTGAGAATAAAATGATTGTTGGCAATGCTTGGCTGGAGATTGACAGGAAAGAAGTGGGAGGGTAATGTGGGGAAAGCACAACCCTGTATTTTAGCAAAAGCTGTTAATGTAAATGTCCTATAATTTTAGTCCCTTTGTGTGGGGAGATGTCAGGTGAGTTATGAGCTGCAGCACATTACTACCTAAATACTTAAATTCTTGGAAACCAGATAAAAACAAGATGAGAAGTGAAGAATGCAATCCCTGTAGGTGCAGGAATTTTGAAACAGAAAATGTTGGAAATACCCAGCAGGCCAGGCACAGCATCTGTGGAGAAAGAAAGCTTAATGTTTCAAGTTAATCTTTCATCTGGACTGGAATAAGTTTAATGCAAGTGATTTTCAGCATGTACAGTGCTGGGAAGGAAAAAATGGTCTGTCAGTAAGCTGGAAGGTAGGATATTAAAAGGAAACCCCCCCCCCTTGTTAAATTCCCCACATCTTTACATCTACCTCCTTTGAGTACATTGCGTTTCACCTTTGTTCCATTGAATCATGGGGTATTTGGTCCAGTTTGGAACACAGTTTCAACTTCATGGTTTTTGAAGCTGATCACTGGCTGAAGATTTTGTGCTCATGGCTGTTTTAAAATTGATTATATATTCGAATGGTATATCATGTGATGCCACAGTTCATTTGTTATACCTGTTGTTCATTCCAGCAGTCACAGTGTGTGTCTGGGCAGATTCATGCAAATCAGATATAGGTGCAAACTTCGAGCTATCCGTTCTTGATGTTGATAATACTGAGACTCTTCTTAGAATATTTCATAGAAACTCTACAGTGCAGAAGGAGACCATTCGACCCATTGAGTCTACTTCAATGGTAACAATCCCATCTAGGCTGTATCCCTGTAACCCCATGTGTTTACTCTGCTAATTCTTCTAACCCTGGATACGAAGAGGCAATTTAGCATAGCCAATCCACCTAACTTGCACGTCTTTGGACTGTGAAGGCACCCAGAGGAAACCCACGCAGACACAAGGCAAAAGTGCATACTCCATGCAGATTTGCCCAATTCAGGAATCGAACCTGAGTCTCTGGAGTTGTGGAAAAGCAGTGCTCACTCCCTCTTCTCCCTCTTGCATTGCTATTTCCTAACTCTTCAAAGATGGTGGAGGTGGTAAATGAAGGATTAGCCTCGTCATTTGAAGTCCTTAATTTATTGAAGTACTAAGAGAAATGGCACAGTCCTTAAAGTGGTAAAGGCTGGCTTACTTTCTGAATGTATTCAGCACTTGTGCGCTGATGCGAGGGACAGCTTACCATCATTAAAGCAAAGATAGTGGCTTTCTACTTGGCTCTCTGGAAAAGGTCTTTATTGGCCCTTACTCTGCCTGAAATAAAAACAATCCAGTCAAATGAGAGACAACAGGTGAAAGGTGCAAGAGGAAGTAATGTGGACTTGTCAGATGTTTAAGTAGTGAATAGGCTGATTAAAGGATTGAATAGATTTGGCATGAGATGAGTGTGGGTAAAACAATTGAATGAGACATTTGCAGGCAAAAAATGTGTGAAAGGCTTATGTAGTGCGGTAGTTAGGAATGGAAACATGAAAACTGGCTGAGTAAGCAGAACAGATCAACACTGACCATAGACTGCCCTACCAGCTCACCTCAAGCAGCAGCAACAGCATTTTCCCCTTTTCCTTCTTCCCTTTCATTCTTTTACCAGGTGCCATTCTTGTTCTTGGAGTGGTGAAACTTAGTGGTTTATTAATGTGGAACAAAGAACAAAACAGCACATGAAACAGGCCCTTCGGCCCAATGAGCCCACGCCGCTACCCCAATGTTCCCACCTCTACCCGTGATCCCTGTCCATGCTTATAGATCTATGGATTAAAAACCAAATTTGAGACAATTTAGGGAGAATTTGTTTTGCCAGTTAGCCTAAGAGCACATCTTTGGGATGTGGGAGGAAACCGGAGCTCTCGGAGAAAACCCTCGCAAGCACGGGGAGAATGTGCAAACTCCCACAGACACCGGCCCAAATCCATGTAACTGCACAGCACAGCGATAGTCACTGAGCTGTCGTGTTGCTTATCAAATGGTCCAGGTCAAGCGTACACTAACGACGTGAAGCACTAGGATACTCAAAAAAAAAAATCCAAGAGCAGTCCTCTCATGACCCATCGCGTTGTTAGACAACAAGGTGGACCAAAGCACCTGCAGGATAAAGACAAGTACATCACTATCATCATCTATTTACACACTTCCCAGGGACTCCCAAGGCTCATGATCCCTATTTTAAATCAGTTTTCTATACCCCTCCATTCCCATCATCATCACATCATCTCCATTATTGATTACCCTGATATTAATTCCCACCAGACATTATAGGCAGAACAACTTGCTTCGGACAACAAATCTCAGGTGGCATGTGTATATTATCAAAATTAAAATTGACATTGTTGTTTTAACTTCCTGATTCCATTAAATGGTCCACTTTTATGATGAATTTTGAGTTTTTTTAATTGCTTCCGACTGCCAGATTTGCTGTTTATCTTGGGTGTTGATTTATTGTGGTCACACTTGCCCAATTCCTTTCCTAAGCCAGTGACTACTCATCCTACAATCTAAACCTATCACGTACCATTCTTTACAGTTACAAGTTCAATACCAGTCTGCTGTGTTCCAATATTGGGATGTAATGTCAGCTTCATTTCATATCACAGTGCAAGCTGATTTGGTTCATTGTAACTAATCCTTATCTGTACAGATATGGTCCTGCACTCCTTGATTAAGTAAGGTCTGATGAGACAGGCCCCCTTGGAAACAATGTTAAGATATGCTGTAACGCAAGAAGGTACTGGTATTGGTAACAGTCTTTAAATGGTTTGCGCTACCGATGCAATTGGCTGTCTCTTGAATTCGGATTAGAAACATAATGGAGTTAAACACTGGTACATAGTGGATATTGACGGGAGCACCAGGAAACCTAGTGACTGTTAGATGTGATCTGACCGTTTTTGTAGCCATGTTTGAAATTGAGTACCAGGACACAATAAACAAAACGATTTGCATTGCAGGGCACTAGCATACCTAAATATACTCAACATTAAATACTCTATTTCACATTGACAAAGCCATTTTGACCATTTATTGAGTAGACCACAGTACTTGTCTCAATAGTCTTCTGGTTTTCTATTTGTTTTTGTTTCCTGTCCATTCTTTTTGCCCTCACCTCAAACACTTTGAGCAGAATTTTCCTGCCTTTCTATGTTGGTTGAGTAGCATAGTAGGGTAGGAAATGTAAATAGAAAGCCAAAAATGGGAATCACATCTGGTGTCAGGCCGGTTGCAATCTTCCTAGGCTGCTTTATTGACATAATTGGCGTGAGATTGACTTTGAGACTTGTTTAAATCTGTTTAGCGAGCCCAGGATGTTATCATCTTGGTTCACTTAGATTTCTGATCTCACCAGTGAGGATCACAGGTGGTCCCCAGCAATGGGAACCAGATGTGATGGCCTCCTGGTAGGACTAGAGACCATTGAGCTTCCTGGGGGGTTGGGGAAAGGGGAAGTGCCTCTTGGACAATACCATAGGGAAGGGCATTACAGTCAGGGCCAGACTGGGGTTTTGGAGGGAGGGAAGAGGAGCTAGTGATAGGGCCACCGGTTTGGGAAGTTGGCGATCAGGGGGAAGTAAGGAGGCTGGCAATCAGGGGGTGTTTGTGGTGGGGGTATGACAAATCTCCATATACTGTGTGGACTTGTCCACAATTGGGTGGAATTTCCCCAAAAACTTAAGTGTCAAAATGCGCAGTTTTCAGACTTTTGTGACACTTCGGATTTTTTCTATGAAAATTCTGTCCTTTGCTTTTGGAACAGTAAAACTAATAGAATGATACATCTAGTCACTTGATTGGCTTTTAGAGCAGTTCTTCCTGGAGACCTGTCCTGTAGGCTGAGGCTTTCTATATCGCTGTGAATGTGTTTAATGCTATTGGTGCATTTACTCTGTACAGTGGTCCCGTTCTCACTGCATGAGTGGAATTACAGACTTCAGTTTGTGTGTAATTGAGTTCTATCTTGGTGTATTATTATTTCATTGACTGGATGGAAAATTACTGCAATATTGAGTGTTTGCCCTAACTCTTTGCTAGGCAGCACTTGTCAAAGCCTTCCTCTGGAAGTTGAAGATGTCCCTTTTCAAGTGTCTGGCTCTAATCTGCAATAAAGAAAATAAGTTGTACAATCTTAGTGATAGGAGGATACTGCTATCATGCAAATTGGTCTTTTGTCCTCTTGGAGTAAACTACACTATGCAATTCAATATTCTTAACCAGTGTGGAAATGTTAGATCACTTTTTTTAATATTGCTTTTCACTTCACCTTCAGTAGGAATTGCTTCCTACGTACATTCGACCAGTACAACAGCACTCTGCAGCTGTTTGTGAAGCAAGTCTGAGTGCGATACTATAATCTGACTTGGCTGTAACGATTGTTAGTTCATATTATTTGCCTCTACTTTGATTCCTTAATAGATTGTGCTGGTGAAGTTCTGATGGTTTGAGTGGCTGAAGAAGTTTTGTTTTGTAAAGACTTTTTGTGTGCCAGTATAATTGGTAGCTGTGAAATACCCTTAACATGAACTAACCTGTCTTTTCTTTCCCTGCTATAGTTGATAAGAATGGTGAGGTGTGCATTTCTATCCTTCATGAACCTGGGGAGGATAAATATGGATATGAAAAGCCTGAAGAACGCTGGCTGCCAATCCACACTGTAGAGACTATTCTTATTAGTGTGATTTCAATGTTGGCAGATCCAAATGGAGACTCACCAGCCAATGTAGATGCAGCGGTAAGGTTTTTGTTTGAAACTTTGGCTTCAACAACATAACATCAGGAATTTGATCAAGAGAAGCAATTTAATGTTTTATTAAATGTCGTTTATAAACCTTTTCAAACTAAAGAATGAATCTGAAACTACTGACTAACATTGGCTTCCACTATAAGTAGCAGCAAAACCAAAACTGCTGGTAGTAGAGCCTGCTTAGATGTCGAAATAAACCAACAAGTTGCTCAGCTTTCACGTACCAGATCAAGTCAACCAAGCAGTATAAAAAATTTGAAATCAAAAATAAGTGAGATGAAGTGAATTGCTTTGAATATGGCAGTGCAGCTAGGTTGAGTAATGTTTGAATGTAATTTAGCAACATTACTACTTAAGGTTGCGTTACATTTTAGAAATAATGAACACTAGATATTTCAGAGTTTTAAAATTGACATCTTTTAATTGAGTTCTCATGTGGCTATTAATAATTAGATAGCACCACTCAGAGACTAGAGGCTTAGTTAGCATGTTGCCTTTGATAAATAGCAATATTTTTTTCTAAGAAGTGGTCATTTTGCCTGCTATTGTGGGGTATTGCTGTCTGAAAACTCACTATCACATGACAAAAGAGGAATCAGCTGTTCATCATTCAAATAGGTAAAAATGATGTGTTCCTCAATTCCTTCATGCTGAGGAATGTCTGCTTTGGTGATGCAGTTAACCTCCCAATATTTCCTCAGTGAGAGTTGAAGAATTATTGGGCCATGTGCTGCAACATCTCCTAATGTTTTCCATACATTTCTATGAATGACACATGGGAAGAGTACATCTACACTGCAGTCTGTGTCTTTGGACATCACATCAATGGTGTCGTGTATGTTATTCATTCAAGGGATTGGGGCATCACTGATTATTTGATCATTCATTTCACTACAGTTACTGGGCTTTGCTATATACCAGTTGTTTATCAACACTGGCTGTAGTTACTGCCAAAATTAAATGTTGTTTGAAGTGTTTTTGGACATTTGGAAATGTTGTGCAAATAGAAGATTTTCAGTAGGAAAGAACATAGAACATTACAGTGCAGTACACGTCCTTCGGCCCTCGAAGTTGCGCCGACCAATGGAACCAATTTTATGACCCTCTATCCTAAACTATTCCAATGCTATCCATGAGTACTAACTTTCAGAGATCTATGCACCTGTACACAGAGATCTCTCTGCTCATCTATACTACTAAGAGTCCTACCATTAGCCATATATTCTGCACAAAGAAGTTTGTGTTAAAGGATAAGCAGAGGGCCGTTGCATTCATCATGCAGCAGCTCACTACTTTGAGTTGTGGGGACAGTGTGCTTTTGCTGAGTTGTTCATTACTTTTTTCTGCCTTGTAATTTGTAGAAAGAATGGAGGGAAGACCGTAATGGTGAATTCAAAAGGAAAGTTGCACGCTGTGTAAGAAAAAGTCAGGAGACTGCATTCGAGTGATAGTTCATTCACCAGGAAGCTTCACTTTCTGGGTAAGCAAAACAGAAAACTATTAATCTGGCACAATAATGATTAAATGGTATTTTTCTACTATCAGCAGGTTGGTCTATATCATGTTGAGTAGCTGGAATGAGTTGAACAGCAGTCACAATCCTGATGTGAATTGATTAAGTTTGCTTTAGTGAAGTATAAATCTCAAAGTGCATGGGGAATTGCAGAGAGGATTACAGCCCTAACTCACTGATTTCTAGTGACGATCCTTTGAACTATTATACAGCAAGTATATTGAAAGGTAATGAAACAGACAATCTTGGTATTGAAATTTGTTACTTAATCTAATGTTCGAGCCAAAAGATTATCAAAGTATTGTTCACTAGTGTGCGTTATTGTATTTAATCATATCAATGCTCTAAAATTTCTATTCAACGTTGATTTTTTTTCAGGATAAAACAGTAGCCAGGTTTAGCATGGATTGAAATATTCCAGTACCTGAAGTTTGTGTTGGAAAGATACTCTTATAGCTTTCAAAAAGAAAACTGAAGTGCTGTGTAAATTTGTATCTTGGAACACTAAATTCACTTTACCATACTCCTGATTGTTGCAGCATACTGGCTGGCATCAAATGTGCTATGATAAAACTAGCATTTAAGTCATTACATAATTCCGTAGGGTACATTTATGCATTACTAGCAATGTGTGCATCTATTAATGTTCTGATATGCAAATCAATCTTTTAGATACAGCCCAAATTTTGAAGAACGATTGTTATAACCGCATCGCTGGATATTTCTTCCAGGCAGTGTGCACATTTGAAAATGCCACATTTCCAAATATTCTCAACTAAAATCCTATGGAATCTCAACATGTGCAAGTGTGTATTTTCAATACTTTGCTCTCCAAACTTTCCTCCGTTCCAAAACGGAGAATAAATTCTAGCCTTGGCTGAGACAACATATTCAAGCTAAGCGTACTCCTGCCTCTTGTTGTAGGATTTAAATTTTTCCTTAATTCCAGTAAATAATGGCATCTTCCAAAATAAAAATCTTTTAATGTTTCACTGTTCAGATCGCCATAATTGCTTATTTAAGGGAAGAAACATTTAAAGTAATGGCCATTTTTTCTTTTAAAGCTGATGTGAGTTACCTTATCCACATGTTTGAATGTTGAGAGCAAGTGATTGAAAGGCATCTTTAACTTTTCCACCCATGTTTTGCAATCCTGTGAATTAATCCAAGTAATTTGTGCATGTTAGGAGACTACAACATCCCTTAAAGCTTCCACTAATACTATATTTGTTAGGGATTTTAAAAAATCTCTTCACAGAATGTGAATGTTGCTCACAAGGCCAGCATTTGTTGCCCATCCCTAAGTGCCCTTGAGAAGGTGGTGGTGAGCTACCTTTTTTGAATGTAACCAAGTGGCTTTCAGAACTATTTTAGAGAGCAACCACGTTGAGAGAGTACCACACAGAGTAAACTACATTATTGTAGTTTGCAGTCACATAGGCTAGACCAGATAAATAAGGCGAATTGCCTTCCTAACAATACATTAATGAACCAGCTGGATAACTCATTGTAACCAAAACTAATTCTAGATTTAACTCATGTCTTTGGATTACTGGTCTAATAATGTGACCTCTGTGCCACCATAATCAGGATGCTAACTCCTTTAATACTTCAGAATGACTTAACTAGGAGACACTGGGCAATCAGAAAAATGTTCTGTAAAAGGCATATTGTTCATAAACTAATGTTCAAAACCAAACTGCTTTTTAATGCCATTTTTCTGCATTGATTTCGTGTTTGTTTAGCATTGCCTTATCCAGTGCACTGTTCAATGTATGCATGCATATGTTACTGAAAAATCTTAAGTGTCTATTAATGTTCTTTCTTCCCTACCTCCAACATACTCTTCCAAAACCAATGTAATCTATCGGTATATGTAAAATCTTTTCCAAAGCATTTTATTCAATGGTTACAGCATTTTTCTATTAAATACCATCATATTCGCATTTCCCAGCTGTAAATTTTTTTCCGAAGCACAAAAACAAAATACTCTATACAAGATCTTCACCATAGTATTTTGTAGGTTCTGCTTTTGTGCACTCTGATATTTTGTGCATGCGACTGGTAAATATTGAAGGCTGCTTAAATGATCAGTAAGAAGTCTCGCAACATCAGGTTAAAATCCAACAGGTTTATTTGAAATCATGAGTTTTTGGAGTGCTGCCCCTTCAGGATTCACCTGATAAAGGAGCAGCGCTCTGGAATTTCCAAATAAATGTGCTGGACTTTAACTTGGTGTTGTGAAACTTCTTACTGTGCCTACCCGGATCAATGGAAGGAGTGGAAGAATATTCGGAGTTGGTGATGGGATGTAATCCTGATCACCAATTGAACAAATTTGAATAAACCCTGTAAATGAAAGCTTTGTATCTTCTATCAGGGAAGTACTGGCAAGTGACAATTTTATTTGTAGGGAAATGGAAGTTTGAAGTTGCCCTGCTGAAATTCCCAACAGTAAATATAGTATCATTTTTATTTTCTGACAGTGTGATTTTCAGTCAAGTTGGAGCGGCTTGGATTCTTTGGAGCCAAAAATTATGTACTTTGGATCATGTTATGCATCAATTACAATGGTTTTTGTTTAAATATAACTAACTGATTTTTTTTTTGCACTGTGACAGTAGATTTCACAGTGACTTTCATTTCCCCACCCCGTTGTCCCTTACTAATGAATCAAAAGTACCAACAAGATCCATGATGTAATTTTTCCTGAAGGTCTCCTGGTGAGAGATGTGGCTTGCTTGTTTGTGCCTGATGTTGTTACGAGGCCACGTCTGATTTTCTTTGCTGCATGGCAGAGAGATATTGGAGGCTGTTTTTAAATATTTGGTGAAACTGTAGCAATAACTAATGGAAAATTTCTGAGTTACAGGTCTCCAATTAAGAACCAACATGGCACTGTTGACTTTCTGCACTCAACCCACCAACTGTTGGACCTCTTCAAACTGTTAACAAGTTGGTAATCCTGGATTGGCATTATGGAGCTGTGAGTGAATTGTGCCATCCTCATTGTGGAGTAAAGCCTATCGTGCCAACTTGGGGAGGGGGGGAAACAAAAATAATGCATCAGGATTCCTATGAACTGCTTTGATCTTCAGGAGGAATTGTAAAGATCTGTACATAGCACAACATTATCTGGATATTCTATATACTGTACTTAGACACCCACAATATGCATTGTACCAAATTAAAGCTTGCTTCTAGTTAGAGAATCGTGTAAATTCTGAGAAATTTTAGCAAGGGGGCTTTGTGCATTCAATTTTCTTAAGTTTACCATTTTAAAAAAAACAAGTCATGTAAAAGGTATCTTGCACTGTAAAACTAAAAGTAGCATATATTAATTTGTAAGAACGATTCCATAGTGAGAATATATTACCAGATATTTTGATGCTGCATTAACACTCTGTTGTGGCCTAAAATATTTTGGGTGCAAATACTACTACTTTGCAGATGTTCGAGTTTAATATGCAGATACTTTTGGTTCTACAGCAAGGGGTTAAAGTTTATGCCTGAATTGAAATTAGCCAAGGTGACCTCATTAGTCTTCACTGCCCAACTGATGAAGCAATTGCTTTCTTGAGTTTGACTTTGTGGGGAGTGTCTGAAGTAGGCTTCACAGTGTTTAGGTGTAGGCTTTCACCCTTCTAAGTGGGAGTTTGAGGACTTTTGATATTAAAAAGCTGTTTGTGTGCGTGTGTTATTCTTTCTAGCTATACTGCAGATTTTCTGCCTGATGTACAAAGACAAATGGTGATGTATATTTTCATGTAATTTGATTTTTGGAATTCTGTCACCTGTAGTGAAAGTTCTTCCAAAATATAATTGTTTTCCAGTATGAGTTGTCAGTTTCAATTGTGTAAAGCCTCTCAATTGCACTTAAAATGTTGAAATTTAAACGCCTGCACAAAAAAGGAATGCAAATGGATCAAACTCTATGCAAACTATACTCTATACAAGATCTTCACCATAGTATTTTGTAGGTTCTGCTTACAGTGCACTTAAATGCAATCATAAAACTGAGGAGCTCTCATAAATACTAGTTATTTTTAAATGTGCTAATGCACTTTATTTTTGTTTAAATCTGGTTTTCTTTGGGCTTTGTGCAGTGGTCAGTGTGTGGGCCGGGGGTAAGAAAAGGGAGAGGTTAATTCCTGTGATTCACTAGTGAGCCCTTCATCTCTTCAATGCATTACTTAATTCCTTTTTAGGATCTAATGCAGTTTCAAATGGAGTTGCACTGGACTGTTAGTGCTGCTATCAAAATGCACCATAACCTTGAATCCAGTAACCTTGAATCCAGTAACCTTTGAAATGGCAGATCTGTGGCTTTGACTTAATACCTCTTAGAACTGGTACAAAAATGCAACAGATTTATTTGATTTTTGAACAGACTTTATTCTCCCATTTGTGCCAAGGCTGGTTAGAAAACTGGGATGTGGAAGGCATTGTTGGGTTAAGAGACTCTTGAATTGTAGCCAGTGACCATCATGCTCTTGAGGGTGAATGCAGGAGCTGTGCCTTTTCAGTTTGCATAAGGATGGCATGAAGTTGTGTTATAAGAAATAAAAATTGCAAAAATCATTCTGTTAGCAGAATAATGGCAAATGCAATGAGGTAAAAGTAACATAAGGACAGATGAGTATCATCTGAATGCAAGATTAGTGAGAGGGGTTTTAGGGCTGTATGTACACGACTTATTAAGATGCAAAGTATTATCAAAGCAAAGACTAAATTCCAAGGTATAGATTGGCTGGAGCTTTTGTTGGTAACCTTTAGTTTTATCCCTTGGATATTAAAGAGATGAACTGATTTTTTTTAGAAAGAAATTTGAAATAATGGCAGGATATTGAGGTTAACTGTTCTCTCTCTCAGAAATGTACAATAAGGGATAATCCTGATGATTTGAGCTAACTAGTTTAAAATGCATCCAAGAAAAGCTGATGTTAAGAATATGGAAGTAAAAACCATTGATTCAAAATGCATTGAGATGAAGGGATACGAATACAACCACAAAATAGGTGCCCTTCCTAATGAACTAATAGGACAAACTCTTTGTGTTGATTGGTCTGATTTTTTTTCTGGGTTTTGTATCTGTGCAACTCGCATGGCTATTAAAGATCAAGATTTGAAGCTCCAAGATGAGTTTGGCTCAATGCTGACTATAGGGATTAATCAGGTCTACAATTTCTGATGCTATTCAGTCACTGTGAAGTATCTGTGAGAGCCAGTGAATAAAATCATATCTGGTGAAATGAAAGTGCATGTGTCAAGTGATCCGAGAACGACATCAATCTTACCTGAGCCAGGAATATGCCATTCTTATGTTCATTATGCATTAAGTACAACTGTGCCTGTGGAAGGTGTATATTAAAAATTTTTGCTGCAAAATGTACTGATGATAGTTACTTTTTTTTGTGTGTAAAAAGCTCATTAAAATGTAACTTTACACAGTTCTGGAAGCTACAATTGCATTTTAATATTGTTAGCCAACTTTTTGTTGCATTTTAACATGACATACAGCAATGCCAGGCAACTTAATGACCAACCACCCCAGACAGTAAGTAATTAGTCTACTAGTTGCAGTTTAGTGTCAGCATGTCAACAATAACTAGCATCTTAAGGTGCTTACAAACATTATTAAACAAAAATTGTCATTAAGCCACATATTGGAGTAGAAGGCTGGAGGATGAAACAAGGATAAAAATCTTAAGGTGGAAACACTGCTTAAACAGGATACAATATATGTCAATGAGCGCAAAGGAGACAGGTAAGCAGAATGACTTCAAGTTTGCAACAAATATGCCTTGGAACATTAGCCAGAAATGTATTTGAATAGTACAAGCTAGAGATAACAAAAGCATGTATCAGGGGTTTGTTTTTTTTTTTGCAGTAGATGAGCTGTAGAAAGAGTGGAGTTGGACAATGTTACAGATGTGGAAAAGGACAGTCCAAATGGAGATGATGAGGCAGAAATCTTACCTTGGTCAAACACAAGCCACTAGTGCTAGGGAGAAGAATATTTTCTTTACTATTGTTGTCACCAAATAGGCTTACATTAACATTGCAGTCAAGCTGCTGTGAAAATCCCCTAATCACCACAGTCTGGCACTTGTTTGGGTACGCTGAGGGAGAATTTAGCATAGCCATTGCACCTAATCAGCATGTCTTTCAGACTGGAAGGAAACCTGAGCACCCAGAGGAAAGAACTCAGTAAGAATTTAGCAACACCAATTATTAATCCAAGTGCAATCAGGCAAGTGCAGTGTTGCCTGAGGAAGACACAAGAGTGTTGAAAGCTCGCGGATTTACTATCAAATAAATCGGTTGGATTAATAATTGGTGTTGCTAAATTCTCACTGAGTTCTTACCACCCCAATCCAACGCCGGCATCTTTACATCATGACTACCCAGAGGAAACCCAGGCGGACATGAGGAGAATGTTCAGACTCCATACAGTGACCTAAGCTGGAAATCAAACCAGCACTGGCACTGAGATTACCCACTGTGCTACAGAGCTGCCCCTATTATTGGCATGGGAGCGAGCCTTGTGATGGGCAACAAAGACAGTGGTTTTTGCTGCCTAACATTTTAGTTGGAAATTTCTGTTTATCCATGATTAACTGTTGGATAAGCAGTTTGACATTTTGAGAGAGGGCAGGGATCTAAAGGTGAGGTAAACTTGATATTGTCAGTGTGTATTATTAAAATCAGATGAGGAGGGGGAAATAGATTCATCTTTGACTGCAACAGGTTCTTTTGTTTAAAAAATTGCCAATTCAGTAAAAGCTTAATTGTTTACATGCAGTGTCCATAACCACTCAGCCTTGTTTTTTTGAGTTTAACAAAAAAATTGGCTTTATTATATTTAAACGGATACAAGTAAAATAATATAGATATCAACTCCTCTCATAAGCGCACATGTTAGAATAGGGAGTGATAGGTTGGCCAGATTAAATTAAAAATCTAACAATCTAATGTAAAGACGCTATAGGCAGAACCCAGTGGTTTTCTCATTTCTCTGTCAAAGTGATTTCTCTGTCAAAGTACAGATGGATGAATTTGTTTTTCTGGAAACTGTAGAATTCTTTAAAATCCGTCTGCACGTAGAGAGGTAACAATGGCAAACAGGCCCAAAAGCTTGCAAGTTAGATGCAGGAGAGAGGGAGAAGGAATCTGTCAGCTGCTTGATCAGTTTTGCAGAGGGCATGTGCTTAAAACACCCAGAGAGAGTTGGCTTGTCATGTCAGCCTTGGCAACTGACCAGTAGCTCAAAAATAATTGTCTATTCCAATTGTAACTTGAGTAGCTCAGGGTCCTATTGTCCCAACAATTAAATGGTCTGTGACCAACAGTTGAATGTTTTAGGGGATTGCCCTTGATAGCCTGCTAATGAACCAGGAAATATGGAGTCTTTCGCATTCCCCAGGGCCCTTTATCTTTGGGAGGGGATTTGCTGGTTTGCTTTCTTTTATCATAGAATATTAGTATCTAAACAGTGCAGAAGGAGGCCATTTGGCCCAAGGACAGCAATCCCATAACCCCACAAATTTACCCTGCTAGGCCACCTAACACTGAAGCAACTTAGCCAATCAACCTAACCCACACCTCTTTGGAATGGGAGGAAACCGGAGTACCCAGAGGAAACCCAGACAGACACGGGAAGAATGTGCAAACTCCGTACAGTGGCCTGAGGCTGGAATTGAACTTGTGTCACTGGCAGAGGCAGCAATGCTAACCACTGTGCCTTACCTTCAGTGGGGATTGATTACATTGTGAAATGAACCAGTGCAAGTTAGGTAGCCACTTGGGCTGCAAGTTCTCATCGCTTAGTCCAAATGTCTATTTCTAAAAGTTCCACTTGTGTTTGCAACCAATAGATTAAAATCATTATCTGACATAAATGTTTGTGTCAATGTATATGGAAACAGATATCAGAAGATGTTGCTGGGGGGTTTGCTGCCCATACACTAAGCAGGGACTGAAATTACTTGTGTTTTATTGCAGCAGACATTGATACAAAACCATGATTGTATTTCAAAGAGGTCACTCCTTGCTGACTACTGTGCATCAAGTAGGTTGCCCACTGATGCACAACAATTGGTAATTCATCATGTGCTTGTCTGGATAATGACAGGCTATTCATTCTGAGAAGAATCATTATTGAGCTCAATCCTGTTGTTCAATTTCCAAACCTTTCCACTGCTGCAGGCTCATATGGCTGTTCTTCCAAAGCAAGCAATCATTGATTGGCTTCCCATTGGACCTGTTGTGTCCCTGCTGGCTCTCCAGAAGAGCAACTCCACTTTTCCTGATGCTTAGTTCTTTCCACAAATCTTTTCTCTTTCACTAATGAGCCAAATCTCTTGAAAGTCATCATTGCTCCTATTTCCAAAAGCAATGCTGGGTAGGTGCATTGGCCATGTTAAATTCTCCCTCAGTATACCCAACAGGTGCTGAGTGTGGCAACTAGAGGATTTTCATAGTAACTTCATTGTAGTATTAATATAAGCCTACTTGTGACACTAATAAATAAACTAAACTAGCACTGACTCTTCATTCCTGATATGTTTTTAAATTTTTTTTTGTCTTTCCCAGGCAAAGATTGACTCGAATTATTTCAATGGTTTATTTTACCAGTGTTATGAATCATACATCAACTAGCTTTTCCAAGTTGAGCAGTTGTGTAGGAGGCACAGGGTGATGTGGGAGAAGGAAGAGAGCAAAATTGTAAAACTGGTTCTCTTATAGGTCGGACTGTTTTGAACTGCAGTGGAAGATGGTCCCTGGTGGATCGCACGGAACTAAATTATTGACACAAGACTTGTGTTCCCAGTGGCCAGCACATAGATTGTGGAGCAGGATTGCACTATGCTGCTGCGATTATTTCTAAGAGGAAGTGGGAATCTGGTTCCATTGCTTCTTAATTATTACAAAAGTCTTTATCCTCAATCACTTCATGATGTGAAATGATGTCCACGTTGCAGTGAAATTATTTTTCCCTCGCAGCAGCACATTGCCAATTCAGCTAACTTGATGTGACTGAGAGCTGTTGCTATTTATATAATTAATGTAAGCTGCAATGCTTTGGTATTTTAATGCAATCCCTTTCATTTTCTACGAAACAAGGAACTAATTTGCTATAAATATTCAACAATTGGCACAATTAACATGTTTTATACTGAACATCACCTGAGTGAATTAAAATCATTTCTTAGTATTCTCATGTTGAATAAGCTAAAGTTTATTGGTGTCACAAGTAGGCTTACATTACTGTAATGATACTGTAAATGTGCTCCTCCAGGACACCAATTTTTGGTGAAAGTGTTTACCATTATCACCAATAAGCCCAGACTTCTGTTCAACCTTCATTTAAAGGTTCTTTCTTACTCTGGTCATGGAGATGCCAGCAACTGGGATAATTTAGCAGCTCCTTGTGATTTTATTCGGTATATAATTAACTGAAATGGTTAATGGGTCATAAACCTAATCTGAGATATGCTATATGTGACAATCTTGATGCACTTATCAAAGAAAAGTAAGCTGTGCTATAGCCAGTAATTTATCCACAGGTCAGACTGATTTACTTCTACAGAAGTTAAGGGGAGGTGATGGCCAAATGGTATTATTGCTAGACTGTTCATCCAGAAACTCAACTAATATTCCAGGGACCCTGGTTCAAATCCTGCCAGATGGTGGAATTTAAAATCGGGGCTTGAATTCAATAAAAGAAAATTTGAAATTAAGAATCTACCCATAACCATGAAACCATTGTTAGAAAAACCTGTCTATTTCATTGATGCCCTTTAGAGAAGGAAACTGCCATCTTTACCCAATCTGGCACACGTAGGTGTGACTCCAGAGCACAGCAATGTAGTTGACTCTCAACTGGCAACGTGGGATGGGTAATAAATGCTGGTTAGCAAGTGACACTTAAGTTCCATGAATGAATTTTTAAAAAGTGATTGTGTATGCTGCATTGAGTGCTTAGTTTTGTTCCAGAACTTTTTTGGCTCCACAAACTAGGGAGGAAAATGATCTCCAGTGACAGCTGTTCCACCTTTTTAGTTCCAGATTCTTCCCCACCCATCCTCAAGAGGCAGCAGCAGGTAGAAGATTTGAAGATGTGTTCAGATTCTAGAAGTAAATACTAAAGCTCTTTAGTATCTGCCCACTGAGGGATAACTACTTCAGTATCTGATTGTCAGCCTGTCAGTCAAACATCATCCCCATGCCTTGGAGCTACATTTCCAGTTTAGGAATTGACCACAGTCAGCACCTCTTGCACTAGTGATCCACCCAGTTGTCTTGCACCCAGCTGTTCACCCCAGATGTCACATATTGAACAAAACAGTTCACAAACTCCATATCTCAATCTCATCTGATTCCAATCCTACATTCTGTATTGCAAAAATGGAAGTATATTTGCTTCAAAAACAACTCGGAATTGCTTGTGTTCTGTGGGAGTCGTCATTTTGAGATTTTAGGTAAGATTACCAATATTCCATGTTATGCCATGTATTTTTTTCTCAGTTAAATTATTTCCCTTCCTTTCCTGATGAACCTCTAACATCATGTGTGTTTTTTATATCCCAGACTGAAGCATCCTAACTCCTGGCCAACTTTCCATTCATCAATCTCCATAAAATTTGGTTTTCTGATGTCCCTCTCTGGGCCTTTAATTTCAATTTCTCACACTTGTGTTCAAATCCCTCCACTGGCTTCACTGTCTATCCCTGTAACCTTCATCAGCCCTGTCAATCTCGAGGGATGTTGAATGCCTCCAACTTTGTTTTATTCCATGCACCCTGATCATTTTCTCTTCCACCTTCTTTGGGGAAAAGATTCAAAAGTCTGAGGTCACGTACCAATCGACTCCAGAACAGCTTCTTCCCTGCTGCTATCAGTCTTTTGAATGGACTTACCTTGCATTAAGTTGATCTTTCTCTACACCCTAGCTATGACTGTAACACTACATTCTGTCCTCTCTTTTCTTTTCTATGAATGAGCATGCTTTATCTGTATAATGCATAAGAAACAATACTTTTCACTGTATGTTAATAAATCAAAATCCTTCCAAAGTCTGCCCCATTACTTGTAGCAGTGCCTTAACCATATATGTCCGAAAGTCTGGAATTTCATCCCTCAACTGGTGAACACACTGACTGATCTATCCCTGAATCCTCCTTTTGGCTTGGTGTCTGTACTTCTGGAAAGGGTTTAAGGAAATGTTTGTATCTTTTTAAAGATGCTAAATTTAAATACAGTTTCTAATGAAAGAGCAAACTCCAACTTAGCAATGACAAATTTACTACTTTTTGTAAGGATGTAAAAGTCAGGAACTAAATCAACAGGAATGAAATTTTAAGCAAAAATCCTGCTAACTAATACATTATGTTAACATGTAGAATGAAAGCCATGAGGTTATTCAAACAAAAGCGAACTAAATCTAATGAAGTAACAAAATATAATCCTTGTGGTTTAAAATCTATACCTGTAACAACGCTGTGGAGATGCTGTTACTGATTGGGGTGGGCACAGTACGAAGTCTCAACACCAAGTTAAAGTCCCAACAGATTTATTTTGGAATCACCTAATGAAGGAGTAGTACTCTGAAAGCTCTTAATTCCAAAATAAACTTGTTGGACTTTAAGAAGTCTCACAACACCAGGTTACTGATGTAATAATGAAGCTGGGAGTGCTGATCGAAAAATGTTATCTCAGTTTTTTAAAAAGCAATGAAATAAAATCCTCTGCTACTTCAAATTTCTAATTCATAGAAGTTACACTGCAACTAGTAACTACCGCTGATCCAGTTTGACTGGGAACAGTGCCTATATTGAGAAATCTTTGTTGTTCCTCTGCTAAAAGGTCAGAGGTACCAGTTTCAAAATGGTATGAAACTTCCAACGTGTTGGGGGAGGGGGGGATGTAATTCTTACCCAAACAAAATCTATACTAAGGCTGATCCCAGTCACCCAGAAATAGAATGTGATCCTACAGTCCCCTCTGCCTGCTGTGGAGGATATAACAAGGATGCAGAAGCTGGATAATGTAAATGTCAGTATGGTTACATTGATTTATTTAGAAAAGATTGTGTTTGAATCAGAGGTTCCGATAATGAAAATAGCCAAAAAGAGAGAATATCACTATGGAAATTCCACATGCAATATGGATGAGTACTGAATGATTTTTGTCCTCTTATACATCATTACTCTGTTTTAAAAAAAAAGACAGCTCTACAATTAACTGGAACAAGCTGTTGTCTCATGATTAAACTTTGTATTCAAAGCATTGTAAATTTTCTTTTCTGGCAAGTTTAATTCTGCTTTTTTTTCCCCCTTGGGTCTCTTTTCCAACTGAAAGGAAACATGAGAAATCTTACTCCCAAGCCCTTTAATGTTATTGTTTCACTCACTAGATCTTACCGTCCAGTTTTAACCTCTCTTCGTTGCAAATGTGTTCCGAGGAAATGAAGGGCTTGCTGTGTGAGGGACAGTGGGCACAACTCGTATCTCACCGTCGCTGAATCAGTTTGCTTAATCTCCACGGAGTGATGCTGCCTGCCTCAGTTAATGAGTGATTTCCTCTCTCTTTTGAAGAAAATTTCACAAGAACTACTTAACCCTCCAAAAAGCATAAACAGTTCATTTTCAGTTGGTTTCTAAAAATAGATGCAAACCATTGTAATATCTATTGTAATGGAAAATTTCAACAATTTTTGTAATTAAATTTTTCTAAATATCACACAACATACTAAAACTGTCAATGTTTTAGTCTGGGTTTAATTGCATCAGTGGCACTGAATATTGTCTTTGCATGTGTTCACAGGTGATGGAGAATAAATAAACCTAAAGTTATTAGAGAATTTTGAGAAATATGCAGTCTTGACACTTTTGCTCAGTGAGTTGAGATGGTCATTGCCTTGATCCATGGTTTAGCTCTTGTTTTGCTTATTAATATGCAGAAAATAACTATCTATCTTAGTCAGGTGCTGGTCTGTGCCCCATTCTCCAATGGGTGTGACTGCTAATGAGATTTTCTCCAGAAGCAAAGCTTTACATTTTCGATCCTTACAAGGCAAAACAAAGTATTTTTAAAACATATTTATTGAAGTTTTTTCCATTTGTACAAATAATGTGACATACCTTCAAATCTTGTACAGTATAGCTATTTCTCCGTATACAGATATGGAAAAGGATAGGCCACCAATGTAGTTTGTTCCTTATACCCAACCCTTTCATTTCATATCACAGAATTTGCACTGCAAATCTCGGCCCATCTCGTCTGTACCAACAATCCCACCAACAGCCTCTTGCATTTACCCTGTTAGTCCCCCTGATACAAAGGGCAATTTAGCATGGCCAATTCACCTAACCTGCACATCTTTGGACTATGGATGGAAACTGGAGGTTCCTGGAGAGAATCCACGTAAACACAGGGAGAAAGTGGTGAGGTAGTAGTGCTAACTACTGTGCCATCCAAAAAAAATTGAGAGAATGTGAGGGGAAAGAGGATAAAACTGTGCAAACATGGCAAAATAGTGCACACCCTCATAAAGACAGCGTGAGACAGATAATGACAAATCTTGTAGGCGCAGATCAGACATTACAGAGCCTATATATTTGAGATAGGGGCCCCATACTGAGAAAGCCTATATCAAATTACAGTGGAAGATAGAGAATGAGTAAATGAAGTTCAACCCAACATTGCAGTAGGAAGACTGGAGGCCGCTTATTACTTGGAAGGTACAGATCTAGATGGGGAGAAACAAAGGGATCCCAGAATACAAAGAACAAAAAAAATTACAGCACCCTTCAGCTCTCTGAGCCTGTACCGACCATGCTACCTGAAATTTAGCAGCTACTAAAAGTTGTCGCACAGATTAGCAAGGCCTTAAATAACAACCCAGGCTTTATATCAAGAGTGATAGAATCAACAAATACGGATATCATGATAAAACTGTATCACGCCTTGGTTAGACCACACAGGATTATATGCAAATCTGACCACCACTTTATAAAAAATGCACAGGTAAACATTTCGTGAAAGCATTGACAGGGTTGGTCTCATTTTCCTTTAAAAGAAAGGCTGGGGGGGGGGCGTAAATTAATGCAGGTCTTTTAAATTCTGAAAGGTTTTGATAGAGTAGATACAGAGAGATGGTTTCCTTATGTGGGGTAGGGCATAACAGATATTGGAAGGTGATAGGAGATGTTGAGAGAATGATTAGCAAAGCATATGGGATCTGTTGTTTCACAATTT
The DNA here is from genome assembly GCA_024679065.1 of Sphyrna mokarran. NCBI lineage: Eukaryota > Metazoa > Chordata > Chondrichthyes > Carcharhiniformes > Carcharhinidae > Sphyrna > Sphyrna mokarran. The sequence continues at coordinate 43,941,006 of JAGIQG010000022.1, forward strand.
AAATGAATTGAGTACAAAAGCAGGGAAGTAATTGTGAATCTTTTAAAAAGCTCTGGTTCCAAACACCACAATTTCGGAAGGAAATGTGGATCATAGAAAATAGAATCCCTACAGTGCCAAAGGAGTCTGTTCAGCCCATCAAATCTGCACCAATCGCAAGCTCAACCAGGCCCTACTTCCGTAACCTCACTAATTTACCCTGCTATCCCCTGACACTAGGGTCAATTTAGCATAGCCAATCAACAATAACCTGCACATATTCAGACTGTGGGAGGAAACCAGAGCACCCCAAGGAAACCCACGCAGACACGGGGAGAATGTGCTAACTCTGCACAGCTAGTGACCAGAGGTCGGAATTGAACCTGTGTCTCTGGTGCTGTGAGCCAGCATTCTAACCACTGCGCCACCGTGCTGCCCCTTGAGAGTGTGCAGAGGAAATTTACCAGAATGGTAACTCCAAGCATTAGATTGGAGAAGTTATAATTCTCCTTGGAGAAAAGCAGATTGAGAGGAGATTTGGTTGAGGTGTACAATAAAAGTATCAGCAGATTGAAGTTTCGAGTTCCACTGCAGATACTTCAGCACAAATTCTAGGCTGATACTACGTGTAGGAAGTGACTTTTCTAATAGTAAGGTGAACCCTGTCAGGTTCAGCACAAATTCTAGGCTGATACTACGTGTAGGAAGTGACTTTTCTAATAGTAAGGTGAACCCTGTCAGGTTCAGCACAAATTCTAGGCTGATACTACGTGTAGGAAGTGACTTTTCTAATAGTAAGGTGAACCCTGTCAGGTTGCTGTAAAAGTTTCCCCTAAAGTAATTTGAAACAAAGCTGGAGGTGGGGAGCAAGGGGGTTCATTTCAGTGTTCTGGCTAATATTTATCCAATATCCAACATCACTAAAACACATTAGCTGCTCACGTATCTCATTTAGGACAGAGATGAAGAGAAGTTCCTACACTCCAGAGTAGTGGATGTTTAAAAGTTGCTGTCTCAGTGGATGCTTACTGAACAATATCTTCAATTCAGAGATCCATAAAACTTCGGATACTCAATGATGAAGATACTGTGTGATCTTCTACAGAGAAGTAGAAGATCAAACATGATCTTATTGGCAAAGCAGGCTTGAAGGGCTGAACTCCTTTCTCTTATGACCTTATGAACAGTTTGTGGGATCTTGCTGTCTACAAATTGGCTGCCTTGTTTTGGCTACATTGTAATGATGACCACACTTCAAACATGTATCGTTGGCTATGACATACTTTGGGACTTCTTGTGGTTGTCTCTTCCTCTCATTCATTTTCATTCTCTCTTGATCTCATTCTCTTTCACTTTCTCTCCCTCTCACTCAATTTCACTCTCGCTTTCTTTCACACTCTCTCTCTCTCCTCTTCTTTCTCCCTTTCACCCTCTCTCAGTCTCTTTCACTCCCTCTCACTCTCTTTCACTCTCACTCTCTTTCACTCTCACTCTTTCATTCCCTCTCACTCTCATTCATTCTCTCTCGCTTTCTTTCATTCTCTCTTACTCTTTTCCTTTGTCTCTTTCTCTCTCTCATTCTTTCACTCTCGTCATCTTTCATTCTTTTTTATTCCGACTTTCTTGCTGCAATTTACGTTAGCAGAATAAAAATTCCCTTAGGTTTCCCGGCCGTGAAGGTGCATTTAACAGAAAACCCCACTGACATTGGTGGGACCATAAGATCTCACTGTCAATGAGTATTGTGCCACCTCCTGCCATGGCAAGAGGAAGGAAAATGCTATTCAATTTCTCTCTTTCTATATATCTCTCTCTCACTCTCCTTCTTGTTCTTTCTTTCCCAGAGTGGTATCCCATTTCAGCATGGTTAGCTTGCTGTCATATGTAATCAGTGGCACAGTGGTTAGCAGTGCTGCCTCGCAATGCCAGGACCCGGGTTTGATTCCAGCCTTGAGTGTCTGTGAGACGTTTGCATGTTCTTCCCATGTTTGCGTGAGTTTCCTCTGGGTGCTCCAGTTTCCTTCCAGAGTCCAAAAGACGTACTGGTAGGGTGGATTAGCCATGATCGATGCATGGGGTTACTGGGATAGGGTGGGGGAGTGGGCCAAGGTAGAGGGTTGGTGCAAAGCCAATGGGTTGAATGGCCTCCTGCATGCCTTGTATGGATGAAGATTTCTAACAAGCAGTAAAAGTATTGCATGTAGGTGAAGCTCTATAAATAAAGTGACAGTGGAATTCGTGACATCAGTTTGGTGTGATCTTGAACCAGTGCATTGTTGTGAAGAGGAACATCATGCGAATGATTGATAGACCCTCCTAGTGGCTGTGCAAGTGAGAACACAGAGTCATGTTTGATTAAAAATAACTCGTTCCAGATTCTGGAATTGGTAGCAGTGTACAAAACAATATGGAGCTCTGTTAGCTTTGTATCCCACACCCTCCCAAAGATGTGCTCTTAGGCTAATTGGCAAAACAAATTCTCCCTAAATTGTCTCAAATTTGGTTTTTAATCCATAGATCTATAAACATAGACAGGGATCACGGGTAGAGGTGGGAACATCGGGGTGGCAGCGCGGGCTCGTTGGGCCGAAGGGCCTGTTTCCCGTGCTGTTTTGTTCTTTGTTCTTCGCCATTTTGACCAGTGCTGTTGTCCCTGCTTCTAAACTGAATAAACTACTGGATTATCTTTCACCCTTAATAAACTCTGTTGCCTCCTGCGTATCCAGGCTTGGGCCCAGTCTGGTTTATCCTGGTGCTCACTTGTTCCCAGATATGCTGTTCTTTAAATATTTTAAAATTCTTATTTTTCTGTCCAACATCCTTCATGGTCTCTCCTGCTGGTATCTCTGTAACATGTAGCGGAACGGTCTCTCCACAGTATCTCTGTAACATGAAATTGAACGGTTTCCCCTGCCCTCCCCTGTCCTGTCTGGTATCTCTGTCTATAATATGTATTTGCTTTAGGATTACCCATTTTTCCAACTCTTGCCTCTTGCGTGTCAACCAGTACCTTGGCAGTGCCCACCTGTGCCAGGGGTCAGTGCCAGTGATAAGCCCTCGGTGTGCCTTGTGTGGGCACTCATTTGTGCTGGGAGGAGCAGACAGTAAGGGGGAATAATTGAAGGTGGTGGCGGGACAGAACAAGATGCTGGTTAGGAGGAGATGGGGAGGCTGGTACAATCAGGGTGGAGGGGAGGATGGGGACGCTGAAATGATTAGGGAGGGGAATGGGCTGGAACGAGGATGCCAGAAATGGTGAGACCCCAGATACCTCTATAGTGGGGATTTTTCCACACCCACTTTCTCACCAGAACTGACATTTTGCCAAATTCACCTCCAATTATATATATCTCAACAACTATGGTAATATCATGCTCAAAATGAGGAAATTGTCCAGCATTGTGCCACTGCAGATCCAAATATTCTCGAGTCCAATTCTTTCACTCAGTTGCCTAAACCATTCTTCTAAAAAAATAATTATAGATAATTAATATAGAGATAAATAATTATAGAACAGTAAGAATTGGAACCATTGAATAGAATGTGATTCCGAATAAACCTGATATACTTTAACTTGGTATTATGAGACTTTGAACTATGCCCACTCCAGTCCAACACTGGCATCTCCACATTATATTTAGAGAGCGTTTGATGATTCATTCATCCTGACCATTTGGTAATCAGTATAGCACAGACTGACTGCTTTCAGAGAGATGCAAAAAGATCTGCCCTCAGCCATGTTTCTTTTGCTTGCCTGCTGCCTGAGTTTCTTAACTCCTGACTGCGCTCTCTCACCCCGGGGTGTCACTTGCTTCCACCTTATTTGCAAATTCCCATCAGACTGTTTGCTGTGTCTCTGTTCTTCGGTCTACGAATAGCGCCATTGGAGATCTACATTCAAATCAACCTGTCTGCATTTTAATTGAAATCTTAGCGCCCCTTGGGGTATTTGAGGCACAAGCTTGAAGGAAATAAGCAAAATATTGCGGATGCTGGAGTCTCAAACAGATCGACAATGCTGGAAAAACTCACCGGGTCACCTTTGCTTTGTCCGCAAGCGTATCCCCAAACTTCCTGTTGCTTGCCATTTTAATTCAGAAGCTTGCTCATCATTCCCACATGTCCATCCTTGACCTGCTGCAGTGCTCCAGTGAAGCTCATTGCAAAACTGGGGGAGCAGCATCTCATCTTCCCGTTTGACACATTACAGTCCTCAGGATTCAACAGTGAGTTAATCAAATTTAGACTACCACCTTTCTCTTCCATCTTAACCCTTCTTTACGCTCCATACATTTCTATCCCAATGCAAAATCACTCCTTTCCCATTGCCCGCCTGGTCATCTATCTCTCGTTCTTTTAGGATTGCTACACTTTACTCACAATCTCTTCCAGCTATAGTATCTAACAGATTCTCCCTCTCTCAGTTCTGATAAAGAGCCAAACGGACTCAAAACATTAACTCGGTTCCTCTCCTTACTTTTTCCAGCTTTCTCTCTTTGTTACAAGCTTGAAGGAGTTTTTTTTTAATAAATGCTTTGAAATTACAATGTGAAAAAAGGCCAGTCTGCCTAACCAGTCTGTGCTAATCATCCACATGGATACCAGTCCAAATCCCATGTGATTGCACTGTTCCTGCGTTTGTTTATTCACCGCCTTTCCGCCCTGTTGACCTTGTTTCTGCTTAGAAAACTAACTCTACGAGAGTATCCCTCAGCCTCACAAACCTTTGTGGTGCAAGAGTTACTTCTCCCCTCCTTTACAGTTAACCTATCATCTATACCCCTGTTCAAGTCACCCATCCATCAAATCACCCACCTCCTCCTAGAATCATAGAACCCTACAGTGCAGAAACAGGCCCTTCGACCCATCTAGTCTGCACTGAACACAATCCCACCCAGGCCCTATCCCCATATCCCTACATATTATACCCACTAATCCCTCTAACCTACACATCCCTGGACACTAAGGGGCAATTTCTTTAGCACGGTCAATCAACCTAACCCGCACATCTTTGGACTGTGGGAGGAAACCGGAGCACCCCAAAGGAAACCCACGCAGACACGAGGAGAACGTGCAAACTCCACACAGACAGTGACCCGAACTGAGAATCGAACCCAGGACCCTGGAGCTGAGAAGCAACAGCGCTAACCCACCGTGCCGTCAGTATTCCTCTGTGAATACTGTGAACGGTTTTGGTCCCCTCAATCAAGGAAAGATATACTGGCATTGGGGGCAGCCCAGAGAAGGTTCGCTCAGTTGATCCCAGACAGGAAGGGATTTTCTGGTGAGGAAGCAGTGAGCAGGTTGGGCCTGGAATGTAGAAGAATGAGAAGCAACCTTATTGACATATCGGATTCCCAGGGGGCTTGACAGGGGAGATGTGCAGAGGTTGTTTCACCTTGTCAGAGACCACAGGCACATTCTCAGAGTAAGAGGTGACCCATTTAAGACAGAGATGAGGAGGAATTGCTTCTCTAAGAGGGTAGTAAATCTGTGGAATTCTTTACCGTAAAGAAACGGGGTCATTGAGTATGTTCAAGCCTGATAGACAGATTTTCCATCCCTCCTACCTGTATCATCTCTTCACCCATGTATTGATCCAATATATCCTGTCATTTCTACTCTGACTAGCACGAGGCACTAGTAGTAATCCTGAGACCACTACCTTTGAGGTCCGATTTCTTAATTTTCTTCCTAGGTCCCTGTATTCTGCTTTTAGGACCTCATCCCTGTTTTAACCTTGGTCATTTGTACCGACATGTACAATGACCACTGACTGTTCGCCCTCCCCCTTCAGAATGTCCTGCAACCGCTCCAAAATATCCTTGACCCTAGCACCAGGGAGACAACATACCATCCTGGAGTCTCATTTGTGCCACACAAAAACCTGTCTATTCCCCTTATAATTATTACACTGGCACACTCTTTACCTCCCCCCTCTGCAGCAGAACCAACCATGGTGCGACAAGTTTGGCTGCTGCTGCTTTCCCTAGAGACGTCATTCCCCTCAACAGTATCCAAAGCCGTATATCTGTTCTGCAGGGGAACAGTCACAGGAGATTCCTGCTTTAACTGCCGATCTCTCTTGCTCTGTCTGGTGGTCACCCATTCTTTTCCTGCCTGCGGAGCCTAAGTCTGTGGCATGACCACCTCTCTATCCGTGCTATTTACAATACTCGCGGATGTTCCACACTGTCTCCAGTCATGGCTCCTGCTCTGAAACTCGAGCTTCTGGGAGCTGTAGCTGGAGACACTTCCTGCACACATGCTGACTCAGGGAACTGGAACTGTTCCCAGCCTCCCACACGGAGCAAGAGGAGCAAACCACAGCTGTCAGGTCTTACCGCTTTAAATTAAGTTTTTGAAAGATGTTTTGTTACTGATTATATCCAATTCTCTAGGGCCCTTCTTTCCTGCTTCTTATTACTACTGAATTCTTTGCTATTGCTCTGATATCTTTATAAGATTTACCATGCTCTGACAAAAGACTCTTGTATACTTGTCAACTGAAACAGATCCAATTCCTCAAGTTTTTAACTGATCAAGGGGTTACGGTCTGTGTGGTGTCTGCACATTTTCCCCTTGTCTGCATGGGTTTCCTCCGGGTGCTCAAGTTTCCTCCCTCACTCCAAAGATGTACAGATTAGGTGGATTGGCCATGCTAAATAGCCCCTTGGTGTCGAGGAGGTGAGGATAGTTAGTGTAAATGCATGGGGTTATGGGGAGAGGGCTTGTGTGGAATTGTGGTCAGTGCAGACTCGATGGGCTGAATAGCCTCCTTCTGCAGTGGGGGATTTATGATTCTTTCAACAATCTGCCAGTTAAAAATACAGAACCTATTCTTGATTTCCTATTTCCTCTGTTGATTTCTGAAATGCTGAGACACTGAAAAAGAGAAAATGCTGGAAAATCTCAGCGGGTCTGCTGGCATCTGTGAGGAGAGAAAAGAGCTGATGTTTCGAGTCCAGGTGTTCCTTTGTCAAAGCTCCTGTGGAGAATTTTTATAGAGACTGGGAGGTGTTGAACTTCAAATGGACTTGGGTATCTTTGTTCATGAATCATTGAAAGGTAACATGCAGGTACAGTAAGCAACAAAGAAGGGAATTGGTACGTGTTGGCCCTTCTTATAAGATTATTTGAGCACAATAATAAAAGTAACTCACTGCAATTGTACAGAGCTTTGGTGAGATCATACCTGTGTACAGTTTAGTCTCCTTATCCAAGGAATGATGTACTTGCCATAGAGAGACCGCAACACCGGTTCATCAAAATTCCTGAGATGGTGGGATTGTTCTATGAGGAAAGAGAAAATAGACAGGATTTTTATTCTCTGGCGTTTGAGATAATAAGAGGGGATCTCATTGAAACTTTTACAGGGCTGAAGGGGGTGGATGCGGAAGGATGTTTTCCCCCTGGCCGGGGGTATCTAGAAGCAGGGAACACAGTCTGAGAATGAATGTAAGGCCACTTCGGGTCTGAGATGAGGAGGAATTTCTTCACTCAGAGGATGGAGAAGCTTTGGAATTCTCTGCTCAGAGCCTCAGCCATTGAATAACTGAGATCAAGAGAGTTTTACATCAAAGGATGGTGCAGGAAAACAGTGTCGATGTAGAAAATTAGCTATGATCTCAGTGAATGGCAGAGCAGGCTCGAAGGATTGAGTGGCCATCTCCTGCTTTGATTTCTTATGTTTTTACAATAACCACTTAATAACTTGCACTGATTAAGTTGCAAATGTTGAGTTTTTTTATTGTTATAAATCAATAGGCATCCATCATTGAATCCCTACAATACCAAAGCGGCCATTCAGCCCATCAAGTCTGCACTGACTCTCTGATAGATCATCTTACCCTCTAGTCCCTGCCCATAATCCTGCACATTTCCCCATGGCTAATTCATCTAACCTGCACTCTGCGGGGCAATTTAGTATGGCCAAGCTACCTAACCTGCACCATTTTCAGCCAGTAAGATGCCTGGTTCATCTAGAACATAGAACATTACAGCACAGGACAGGTCCTTCGGCCCTCGATGTTGCGCTGACCAGTGGAACCAATCTAATGACCCTCTATCCTAAACTATTCCAATGTTATCCATATGTCTATCCACTGACCATTTGAACGTCCTTAAAGTTGGCGAGTCCACAACTGCTGCAGGCAGAGCATTCCATGCCCTTACTACCCTCTGAGACTTGATGTGAGACTTGATTGAGGGGCAATAAAGACTAAGAGCTCTCAGGACAGATGATAGCTGTTGTTCATCCAGCCAGTAAAAGGAAATGAAAAGAGACTAAATTCATTCCCGCATCCTCCAGCTCCCTCTTGTAATCTCTAAACCTTTCAGCTTCAAAGATTAAGAATTGGTCAGTAGGAAGATTTTCAAAACTGTCTATGATCTTATGAAAAATATCAGATTATACCTTGGATCAGCTATACTTTGTTCTTGGTGCCTTTTTGGAATTTGTGCTACTTTCCAAATATTTGAGGCTTCAAAACAGGAGGTCTGAATGCCTCATTACAGGTCAGTCATTCAACTAAAAACAACTTACATTTATATAGCACCTTTAGCACAATAAAATGTACTTCACAGGAGTGTTATAAATCAAAATATGACACCTAGCCACATAAAGAAATGTCAAGCCGCAAGTTTTGATCAACAGGGTAAATCTTAAGCAGGTCTTAATGGAGGAAAGCATAGTAGAGAGACAGAGAGAGTATTCCAGACCCTGGGACCTAGACAACTGAAGATACAGCCGCCAAAAGTGGAACAATTAAAATCCAGACGCTCATGAGAATTAGAAGAGCACAAATATCTTGGAGGAGTGTGTGTTTGGAGGATACAACAGATATCGAAGGGGCTTTTGGAGGGATTTGAAAACAAGGATGAGAATTTCAGACTCAAGTCAATTTGTTTGACCAGAACCCCAATGTAGATGGTGAACAAAGTGGAACAGGACTGGCTCTGGGTTAAGTTACAGGTGTAAGAATTTTGGATGACTGGAAGTTCATGAAGGGTAGCAAGTGGGAGAGCAGCCATGGAATGGTCAAGTCTAGAAGTAAGAAAGGCACGAGCGAAGCACAGCAGTAGATCAGCTGAAACAGGAGTGAAGTTAGGTGATGTTACCACGATGGAAATAGTTGGCCTTCGTGATGGTATGAATATGAGGTTAGAAGCTCGTAGAACCATTGAATCCCTACGGTGCAGAAAGAGGCTACGCAGCCCAACGAATCTCATCTTAGGGTCAAATGCGAGCACACTGGCTTAATGTGGGACTGTTACCGGAGAGAGAGAGAGCTGGAGCCATAGGAAATGGAGGTTGGAGCACCAAAGACACATTAGGAATCAGATTCACAGTCACAAACTTTGTGCAGATGGAACTTCAGTAATGCCAATTTCAACTTCATCTCAATAATAAACTGGTAGCATAACGCACAATCTCATTCATTCTAGGATGAAACTATCTGGCAGTTGATTTGACACTGTATAGTGTGCAAAACCTAATATGATTTTAAGTTAGCTTTGCAAAGTGTTTGGACCTTCTGCACACTTTATAAACTGATGTAAATATTAATTCTGCCCTCCTTAATTTAAATTTTGGAACATATTTTTGTTGTGTGGGTTCATTCTCAACAAATTCAGTCAAGCCCTGCAAACACTATCCTGCCTCCCTGAACTACAGTCACTGTAAACACACTGAGTCAGGTAGTGATTGTATCAGTTGAGTTGCATTTACACCAGAAGGAACACTAATTCTGCAGAATGAGATTTGACAAGTCTATCTTTATGAACTAACATTTTGTGCCGCCATAGATCAGGGATACATCAATAGTTGAATTTCCAGGTTTTATAATCTGCAATGACGCACAATATTTGCTTGTATCGTAGCTTGGTATAGCTCCTACTTTGCCCAAGACTGCAAGGAACTGCAAAAATGTCGTGAATGTAGCCCAGCCCATCACACAAACCGGCCTCTCATCCATTGACTCTAACTACATTTCCTGCTGCCTTGACAAAGCAGTGTGCATAATTAAAGAACCCCATGCACCCCGGACATTCACTCTTCTACCTTCTTCCATTGGAAAAAAGATACAAAAGTTTGATGTCATATAACAACTGACTCAAGAACAGCTTCTTCCCTGCTGCTAATGAACTTTTGAATGGACTTATCTTGCATTAAATTGATCTTTCTCTACACCCTCACTCACTCGTTTCCTTCTCTATAAATGCTATGCTTTGTCCAAATAGCACGCAAGAAACAATACTTTTCACTCTATATTAATATATGTGACAATAAAAAATCAAATCAAATCAATATTTGACTCATGTTCTCTTTTTGAACAGCCCCATTTGACACATCAGTAATACATGGACTAAACATAGTAGCAAAGTGGTTAGCACTGATACCTCACAGCGCCAGGGACCCGGGTTCAATTCTGGTCTTGGGTCACTGTCTGTGTGGAGTTTGCACATTGTCCCCGTGTCTGCGTGGGTTTCCTCCGAGTGCTCCGGTTTCCTCCGACACTAGGGATCCCACATTTAGGGATTAGTAGGGTAAATATATGGGGATAGGGCCTGGGTGGGATTATGGTCGGTAGAGGCTCGATGGCCCGAATGGCCTCCTTCTGCACTGCAAGGGGTTCCATGAAAGTGACATTCTGAGTATGACTATTTTCAGTTGTTCAACTCTAAATCCTGATACCTCACTGACGTCTATTTTACCGAAAAGCGTGTCTCCAGCAGCACTTGAGAAGAGCGAAGGTGAATTTTACCCAGAATAAACGGGTAGTTGTGTTTAATCGGGACAGTCCCGCTTTAAGAGTTAGCCCCGCCCCCAGCTCAGGCTGTACCATTTCTAGCGGGGGGAGGGGGGGCGCGGGGGAAATCTCGCGAGAGCGGCTGGAGCAAAGATGGCTGAAGGTAGGAGCTGTCAGCGGGACAGGGGCGAGGGCGCTGGGGCTGGACCCCGGGGGCTTCACCGAGCCGGGAACAGAGCGAGCTCAAACCCACAGCCCCCCTGCCCGCACCCAGACCCAACATAACCCCCACCCCCTCCCCCGCTCTTCTCCCGGTGCCTATTGCCCCACCCTCCTCCCCCCACCCACCCACCCACCCTCCTCCCCCCCCCCTCCTCCCCCCCCCACCCACCCACCCTCCCTCCTCCCCCCCCCTCCTCCCCCCCCCCCCCCCACCCTCCCTCCTCCCCCCCCCTCCTCCCCCCCCCCCCCCCCACCCTCCTCCCCCCCCCACCCACCCCCCCCTCCTCCCCCCCACCCTCCTCCCCCCCCCCACCCACCCTCCTCCCCCCCCCCACCCACCCACCCTCCTCCCCCCCCCCCACCCCCCCCCCCCCCCACCCCCCCCTCCTCCCCCCCCCCACCCACCCACCCTCCTCCCCCCCCCACCCACCCACCCTCCTCCCCCCCCCCACCCACCCACCCTCCTCCCCCCCCACCCACCACCCTCCTCCCCCCCCCCACCCACCCACCCTCCTCCCCCCCACCCACCCTCCTCCCCCCCACCCACCCTCCTCCCCCCCACCCACCCTCCTCCCCCCCACCCACCCCCCACCTCCTCCCCCCCACCCACCCTCCTCCCCCCCACCCACCCTCCTCCCCCCCACCCACCCTCCTCCCCCCCACCCACCCTCCTCCCCCCCCCCCCCTCCTCCCCCCCACCCACCCTCCTCCCCCCACCACCCCCTCCCCCCTCCTCCCCCCCACCCACCCTCCTCCCCCCCCCCCCCCCCCCCCCCCCCCACCCTCCTCTCCCCCCCCCCCCCCCCTCCTCCCCCCCCCCCCCATCACACACTGTCCGTCCTCCACACTGATCCCCCCCTCACAGTCCCCTCCCTCCCACCCTCCTGCACACTGACCCCCCTCACAGTCCCTCCCCACCCTCCTGCACACTGACCCCCCCTCACAGTCCCCTCCCCTCCCCACCCTCCTGCACACTGACCCCCCCCTCACCGTCCCCCCCTCCCCACCCTGCACACTGACCCCCCCCTCCACAGTCCCCTCCCCACCCTCCTGCACACTGACCCCCCCCTCACAGTCCCCTCCTCCCCACCCTCCTGCCACACTGACACCCCCCTCACAGTCCCCCTCCCCACCCTCCTGCACACTGACACCCCCCCTCACAGTCCCCTCACCCTCCCACACTTCCTGCTGACCCCCCCCTCACAGTCCCCACCCCACCCTCCTGCACACTGACCCCCCCTCACAGTCCCCCCCCACCCTCCTGCACACTCTGACACTGACCCCCCCCTCACAGTCCCCACCCCACCCTCCACACTGACCTCCCCCCCGCCCTGTCACACAGTGTCCCTCCTGCACACTGACCCCTCCCACTCCTCTCCCCACTCTCTTGCACACTGACCCCCCCTCCACTCTCCACACTGACCCCCCCCCCCACCCTGTCACACACTGTGTCCCTCCTGCGCACTGACCCCCCCCCCCACTCCCCTCACCACCCTCCTGCACACTGACCCCTCCATTCCCCACCCCCTCACACACTGCCCCTCCTCACTGTCCTGCAGACTCTTCCCCCAACCCCTCTCTCAATGCTCCCATCCTCATCCCCCTCGCACTCTGTCCCCCCACCCTCCTGCATGCTGACCCCACTCCCCTCTCCACCCTCCTACACACTGATCCTCTACCCCCCTCACACACACACACACTGCCCCCCTCCACACCCCTCACACACTGGCACTTTTTAAACATCAAAAGTGAGACAGCTCTTCTTTTTGGTTGAGGGATGAGGAGGTCACTTCTCCTCAGGTTAAAAAGTGGAGCAGCTGAATGATCAAAAATAAAAGATACACTCGTGTATGAGACTGTAGTGATGTCAAACCGTACAATCAGGCAAATTTCTTGATGAATGGAATACCAAAAAAGGGGTCTGAGGTTTAATGTCAAATTTGTGTAGAACCTTGGTTAGTGAACACTTGTCTGCCCTCACTGCAGGGAAGCTGTTGAAAAAGATTGACCAGGATGTTCCCAGTATTGCAGTTGAACAGGCCAGGGCTCTTTTCTTTGGGAAAAAGAAGGCAGAAAAGAAAATCTGCTTTATTCTGTCAAATTCATGAAGACATTCAACAGATAAATGTGAAGAAACTACTGCTGCTTGTGAGGGAGTGCAAGGTAGTTACTAAAAAAAAATTTCAGAGGAATATCTTTACACACAGTTAAGAGGATGCTTGTGAGGAAATTGGGAATTGCAGGGTGTGATGAGGCATAGAAATAGCAGTTTAGCTGGGCAACCTTCAGTTCAGGCTTGCATTTTTTTAAATTAAAATTTTACCTAGTTTACTTAATAGATTTTTCGAAATTATACTACACTGTTAGACATGTGACTGACCTTTTCTGTGAATGTCATTGTGAATCCTGCACTGGTATCAGCTAAAAGACTATCGCAAAGGATACCCGCAGAGACGTTCTGCTACATGCGCAAACGTAAGAGAGCGGGTGATGAAGTGCTGTTGTCAGATTTTCAGAAGCTGGAGGGGTAGCTGCAAAGTCAACTGTTGAGAAGACTCTACGTTATTTCCAGTGGCACACTCTAGTAGAAATGGGAGGAGAAAAGGTTCAATGTGTGACTTGAAGTATGGTACAGGAAACTTCAACTTTTTGGGGGGGACATTGTGACCAGTTCACTCATGTTCCTTTTGGGAAAGGAAATAAAGTTGAGGGGTGAGAGGCATCTTTTCAAATGGGGCAGAGGAGTTTGTGGGCACCTTAATAGAACTGGAACTGATGTCCTTCAGGACATTCACTAGTCTGGGGGGGATTTAAAACTATATGTGAGGAATAAGGTGCAAAATGTAAGTCTTAGTACTGTGAAGGAAGTACAGGACGGGTTTGGAATACATGTGAGCACAGTGTTGAGTTACAAGTGCTAATAACCTTGGAGTTTCATAAAGGAGCAGTAACTGGTTTGATGATGAGGACTGGTTGCTTCAAGGATAGTGTTCTGAAAAGATAAGGAATGAGAAGGGAGATGGAGTGGCAGTACTGATTGTGACATTGGAAAGAGATCCCCTTGAGGATGAGAGTACAGAATACATTTGAGAGTTGAGAAGCAGTAAGGAATTTGATAACGCTATTCTACAGGCCTCCAAATAGTGAGATAGAGGAGCAAGATTGCTGGGAAATCAGAAGTGCATGAACTATAGAGTGGCGATTTTGAGACTTCTCAAGAATGGCACAGTGGTTAGCAATGCTGCCTCTCAGCACTGGGGACCTGGGTTCAATTCCACTCTTGGGGTCTGACTGTGTGGATTTTACACATTTTCCCCATATCTGTGTGAGTTTCCTCCCACAGTCCAAAGATAAGCAGGTTAGGTTGATTGGCCATGTTATTTTGCCCCTTAATATCGGGGGTTAGCAGAGTAAATAAACAGGATTACGAGGATAGGGTCTACGTGGGATTGTTATTGGTGCAGGCTCGATGGACTAAATAGCCTCTTTCTGCACTGCAGGGATTTTGTGATTCTTCTAAGATTCTTCCAATGCCAAGTATCAAATGACAGCTGACAAAGCATTTGCTGTCTGTTTCCAGAGCTAGTTTTTGCCGAAACATGTTGAGGGGGTACAGAGGAAATTTTAATTGTATTTAAATTCCCTAGCTGTCATGGTGGAATTTGAACATATGGGTGCAGATCCAAGCCTTTGGAGTAGCAGTCCAGAGTAATGATAATACCTTATTCTGTTCCTGAAATTACAAAGGAAGATAGAAAGATGCTGGAGAATATGTTTTTTAAAAAAAAGTACAGAAATGAGTGGTTGTAACTGTCAAAGTTTGAACAGGCTGGGATTCTTCTCTAGAAATGATTGAAAAGTGGCCTCTCTTTAAAATTGAAGGATTTGATGGGATAAATATGAAGATGTTTGTGGGGAAGATTGAAGTTAGGGCCCATAGGGTTACCAATAAATTTAAGAAATTTGGGCAAATCCTTTTGTTACCCAATAGTGAGAATATGGAACTCGCTGTCACTGGGAGTGGTTGCATGTGTAGTGTAGATGCAGTTAAGGAGAAGCTAGATAAACACACAAGGTGGTTTGGACGGATATGCTGGTACTGTGAGAAAGCAAGATGGGGGGAAGTTCGTGTAGAACATAAATGACAGCATGGGTCATGTGGGCAAATGGTTTGCTCTAAATTCAATGCATGATGATATGTAATTCCATTCGCTGTTGTCATTGCTAAACCACCCACACAGATAATAGAATAACCACAGTGATGGAGTTAGTGATTATTTGTTCTTGGGTTTGAACACCACTGGTTAGGTTAGGGGCAGGCCTGAAGAGCTGGATGGCCTACTACTCCTATTTCTTATGGTTAGAACATAGAACATTACAGCACAGTACACGCCCTTCGGCCCTCGATGTTGCGCCGACCAATGTAACCAATTTTACGACCCTCTAACCTAAACTATTCCACTGACCATTTGAAAGCCCTTAAACTTGATGAGTCCACAACTGCTGCAGGCAGGGCATTCCACGCCCTTACTACCCTCTGAGTAAAGAACCCACCTCTAGCATCTATCCTATATCTACCACCCCTTAATTTAAAGCTATGTCCCCTCATGTTATCCATCTCCATCCGAGGAAAAAGGCTCTCACTATCCACCCTTTCTAACCCTCCGATCATCTTATATGCCTCAATTAAGTCACCCCTTCTTCGCCGCCTTCTCTCTAATGAAAATAACTTCAAGTCCATTAGCCTTTCCTCATAAGACTGACCCATCATACCAAGCAACATCCTGGTAAACCACCTCTGCACCCTTTCCAATGCCTCCACATCTTTCTTATAATGTGGCAACCAAAACTGTACTCAATACTCCAAGTGCGGTCGCATCAGAGTTTTGTACAGTTGCAACATGACGTCTCGGCTCCTAAATTCAATCCCTCTACCAATAATGCTAACACACTATACGCCTTCTTAGCAACCTTATCAACTTGAGTACCAACTTTCAGAGATCTGTGCATCTGTACACCGAGATGTCTCTGCTTATCTACGCTACTAAGAGTCCTACCATTAGCCCTATATTCTGCACACGTGTTACACTTACCAAAGTGAATCACCTCACGCTTTTTCACATTAAACTCCATTTGCTACTTCTTGGCCCATCCCTGCAACTTATCTATGTCCCTCTGCAAACTGTAATATCCATCCTCACTATCTACAACTCCTCCGACTTTGTTGTCAGCAAATTTACTAACTCATCCCTCTGCACCCTCATCTAGGTCATTTATAAAAACAACAAACAACAATGGCCCCAAAACAGATCCCTGAGGTACACCATAGTAACTAAACTCCAGGTTGAATATATCCTATCAACCTCCACCCTCTGTCTTCTATCAGCTAGCCAGTTCCTAATCCAAATTGCTAAATCTCCCTCAATCCCATGCATTTGCATTTTCTGCAGTAGTCTTCCATGGGGAACCTTATCAAACGCCTTGCTAAAATCCATATACACCACATCAACTGCCTTACCCTTATCTACCTCTTTAGTCACCTTTTCAAAAAACTCTAAGGTTTGTGAGGCATGACCTTCCCTTCACAAATCCATGCTGACTATCCCTAATCAATTCATTTCTTTCTAAATGACTTAGTCCTTGAGAAGGCAGTGATGAATTTCTTTAACCGTTGCATTTGAAAAAATAAAGCCAATGTGTGGGTACACCCACAGTGCTGCTAGAAAAGGAGTTTGTGCTTTTACCCAACAACAGTGAAGGAACAGTGATATGGTTCTCTGGTAACCCCCCAGGACTTGCATGAGGAATCCCTGGAAGACCTTCCAGTAGGACTCATGGAATGAGTTCCCATGATGATGGGTAATTGCCTAACCAGGTGGAACTTGTATACTGAATCCTTGATAAGGCAGACTCTCTCTGTGGATCTGGTACTCTCTCTTGTCTTGGGTGGGACCAGCGTAACATGTAGCACAAGCTTGAGGTTTAAGTTTGTTCCTTTCTAGTTGACTTGGGTCATTACAAGTTCCAAGAAAGAATGGTGTGTGGCTTGGCAGGAACTTGCAGGTGATGCTGTTCTTGCACATCTTTTGCCCTTGTCTTCTAGTTGGTAGAGGTTGCAGATTTGGACAGTACAGTCAGAGGTACCTTGGTGAATTGCTACAGTGAACCTTGCAGATGGTGAATACTAATGCTAGTGGTGGAAGGGATAAATGTAAGGCATGAGTGTTACTTAACCCTGAATGTTGTCCACGTCTTTCTGCATATGGTTATGAGGTGTTCCCATCCATGAAAAGGTTGAGTGCGTGAAATGAGGGCGCTAATGTAAACTGGAAAAAGAAGTAAAAAGGGAAACTCTTCCACTGAATGGTTAAGGTCTGGAATACACTCCCTCTGAACGTGGTGGAAACAAGTTCAGACGACATTCAGAAGAGTATTACATTGTTATCTGAAAAGGGAGAATATACAGGGTTATTCGGAGATGGCAGAGGAATGGTAATAGGTAAGTTGATTATTTGGAGACCAATTCTGAGATTACTTCATTCTGTGCCTTTTTGTGATAAGTTGTAACCATCAATGAACATCCCAACTTCAGACCTTATGATGGAGGGAAGGTCATTGATGAAGCAGATGCTGAGGAGACTACTCTGAGGAACTGAGTTGATGTCCAGCTACCACAGCCATCGTAGGCAAGACTCAAAGCAGTGGAATGTTTTCCCCTGATTTCCATTGATTTCAATTTTGCTAGGATTCTTTGATGTAACTCCAGATGTTGCCGGGATAAGAGTACAAAGAACAAAACAGCACGGGAAACAGGTCCTTCGGCCCAACGAGCCCGTGCCGCCACCTCGACATTCCCACCTCTACCCGCGATCCCTGTCTATGTTTATAGATCTATGGGTTAAAAACCAAATTTGAGACAATTTGGGGAGAATTTGTTTTGCCAATTAGCCGAAGAGCACATCTTTGGGATGTGGGAGGAAACCGGAGCACCTGGAGAAAACCCACGCAAGCACGGGGAGAATGCGCAAACTCCCACAAACACAGGCCCAAAGTAGTTACACTCACTTTGCTTATTCAGCTCTTTTGTCCACATTTTCATCTTCTCTAAATTGCAGAAGAGGCCATTCGGTTCATCGAGTCTGCACTGATTCTCTGTGCCCCACCCAGGGTCTCACCCTGGCCTTTTCCCTGTAATCCCACACATTTATCAATCCCATCTTTGGACAGTAAGGGATAATTTCACATGGCCAGTCCATCTAACCTGCGTATCTTTCGTAATGAGGTCAATAGCTGCGTGGACTTGGCAAAACCCAAACTGAACATCAGTTTGAACAAGCAGGTGCTGGGGGAATGGCGGGGAAGGAGGCTTTGTGGGTGGGGTGGAGAATGTGTGTGGGGGAGGGAATGTGGGAGTGGAGCTAGTTGTGGGGGGAGGTGGAGTGGAGAATGGTGGGTAGGGAAGGAATGCGGGAGCAAGGGCAGGGGAAGGGGAAGCTGGGGATGATGCAGGAGTGCGGGGCTGGCACAGTGGGGGGAGTGGTGGGGAGGAGGGAACATGGGAGCAACAGTGAAAGTGCGTTTGATAGTTTAAAAAGAGCTTAGTTCCTTGTATGTAAATGATTAAGTTTTATTTACTATCTCCCTGGTTAGCTATCGCAAACAGTGCAACAATTTGAGTATTTTTCCCTTTTTTTATGAAATAAATCTTTTGGAAAGAATGATATGATGGGAATTCATATTAAAAGCATACGTCAGGAGTTAAGTTGTCTGGTAGATTGTCTTGGTGCAAGTGCCTATTAATTTAACTTTCAGTGGTCTGACTGTTCTTGTGCCATTGTGTTTAACAGAGGAAGTGACCAAGCTGCAGAAACATCTGGCACTCCTCCGCCAGGAGTATGTGAAGATGCAGCATAAACTGGCAGAGACGGAGAAGAGATGTGCTATGCTTGCAGCCACGACCAACCAGGAGAACTGCAGTGATTCCTTTGTTTGCAGACTTCTGTCTATTGTGTCTGAGCTTTATCAGCAAGAGCAATACAGGTAAATGTTTTACTGTAAAAGTTAATGTGTTGACCTATGCTGTGATAAGAGTTTGGATCACGGGATATAATCTGGTCAATTGAACTGATAAAAGCCAGTAAATCAGGTCAACTTTTCCTTAAATTACTGGCTTCAAAATCACACATTGGCTATACTGTTAGACTATCTAAATTTGAATAACACTGCTTTGACCTAATTAAACTGGAGTATCCTTTTCATTTGGCTGCTCCAGTGCAGAAGTTTGATTGGGATTTCCTTCTCTTTTTAAAAAAAGTTCTATTCCATTAATGAAATGCATCATCCTAAGACTTGCGAGTTGGGTAGATACAATGAGCTGGCAGATCAATTGATTGATCCTAGGCAGTAATAACAACAAAACAGCACGGGAAACAGGCCCTTCGGCCCAACAAGCCCCTGCTGCCACCTCGATGTTCCCTCTTCTACCTGTGATCCCTGTCCATGTTTATAGATCTATGGATTAAAAACCAAATTTGAGACAATTTAGGGAGAATTTGTTTTGCCAATTAGCCTAAGAGCACATCTTTGGGATGTGGGAGGAAACCGGAGCACCCGGAGAAAATCCACGCAAGCATGGGGAGAATGTGCAAACTCCCACAGACGCGGGCCCAAATCCATGTATCCGCACAGCACAGCGATAGTCACTGAGCTGTCAAGCGTACACTAACGACGTGAAGCACTAGGATACTCAAAAAAAAATCCAAGAGCAGCCCTCTCTCGACCCATCGCGTGTATGCCCCTCGTTAGACAAAAGGTGGACCAAAGCACCTGTAGGATAAAAACAAATACATCAATATCCGATGTTCCTCAGCTAGTCTGCACTCTCATTCCACATTAGCCAATTCCGCCCTCATCTTATTGTACTTCCCTGTAATGTAAGAAATATTTCACAGGTGAATGCTTGGATCATGATTTCATTGGGTGAGGGGGCAAAACACTTGTTGGAATACTTACTATAGTACCTCAATCATAGGTAATTTCAGGTTAATTGATTGCAATCTATTTTATGAAATGTCCATTTGTGTGATGGGGAACAGCAGGAAAAAGAGAGATATTGGAACAAACATGAGCATCTAGGTGTTTTATCTTGATGTGCACTCTGCTCAGTCAAGCACCCAGTGTCTTGTTCACTGACTATTGTTACTTGGATTTATTTACAAAAACTAGACTTTTTCATCACCCTATTAATTGCGTATGTTGAGGCATCATCAGAAGGCAGTTGGTCTATTAACTGAGTTTCTAAAGACTGGTGATTTTAAAAAGTGCCTCCTATCTACATTTGTAGATAGTTTTGATCAGATCTGTATTCATTCCTAATTCGGTACAAATTTACATTGCGGGGGATCCCTATCTTGTGAAATGAAAATGTTGTCCTGATTATAGAGGCAGTTTTCTGCTGGATTTGTAAATTCACCAGAATATTATATACCCCTGACACCTAGTTCCATGAGCTGAAGCATGTACCAGAATCTACTTCAGAACTGACTGCAGATCCTTAAATGTACGTGAACCACCTCTTGGGGCTGACTTGGTAAACTTGTGGACAAGTCTTTGCAAACATGGCTTTTGTTCGTTGAGGCAGACAGGCTTTGCAGCTTGAAATGCAGGTATCTGTGGTCATCTTCTACGGGTTACCCACACAGTTAAGAATTTGGGTAAGGTAAATCCAGAATGTTTTGTCAAGGCAGTAGGTATGTATTGAACTGCTGAAAGATGAATTTAGGACAGATAGCTGGATATTCCATTGGGCAGTATGTCGAATTAATTTTGTCACTGTGCACACGAGGAATCTCTTGATGCAGTTGGGTGCTGTTACTGGATGGGAGAGGATGGATTTTACCTTCTGATCGTTGCTGGAGTAATTTTATTTAATATCTGATGTGACACCCAATTTGGTCATTTGCTTTAATACCTCAATAATCGAAGTAGTAGGCATCCTGCTGTGGGCTTTTTGTCCCAGTTATATCTGGCTGGAGTGCTGAATGTGTTGACTGAAATGAGAGAAGCTTCCTGGGTGTCCTTCATTTATCAAATCAGCATCCAAAATAATCCATCTGGAATATGTGATTAATTTAGCTATTCCCTGTTCTGTTCATCCTCCCCCTCTCTGCCCAATCTTTGCCTTTTTTTGCAGTGTCATCTAGATTCTAAAGTATCTGTGTTTATCCTCCCTTTTCCAAATTGTTTGGATTTCATTTTGTCTTTGGATTGTGACATTGCTCTCGCTCTAATTCCCAATGTCTTCTTCCAATGGACAATTTTCAAATGTGGATTTCTTTGCAATTCTTTTATCGTGGAGTTCCGTAATTGGGAAGAGTAATGTTTGTGGTGCCTCTGATTCTCATACTTTCTAAACTGGCTTCAACGTGACCACAAGAAAACTCAATGTGTTTTTTTGTCTTGCAGTGACTTGAAAGTAAAGGTTGGAGAAAAGCACGTTAATGTTCACAAGTTTGTATTGGCAGCACGTAGTGATATCTGGAGTCTGGCAAACCTTGCCTCTACCCATGAACTAGACCTGTCAGGTTTGTGCACCAGTCTTGTCATCAAATTTAATCCAAACCACTCTTATAACTTGAATATTCTAAATTGACTTGCTAAATTAACTTGGGAGGGCAAGGTGGTCATAAGTGATAGTCTGCCTGGTAATTCTTTGCTTCAGTGGGGTGGCACCCAGTAGCAAAGTGGTTAGCACTGCTACCTCAGTGTTATGGAGCTTGGTTTAATTCCAGCCTTGGGTGACTGTCTTGTATAGAGTTTGCACTTTTCAAGAGTTTCCTCTGGGTGGTCCTGTTTCCTTCCCCACTCCAAAAATGTGTAGGTTAGGTGGATTGCCGTGGTAAATTGCCCCTTAGTGTCCCAAGATGTGTTGGTTAGATGGATTAGCCGTAGGAAATGTACGAGGTTATGGGGAGAGGACAGATACTCTGTCAGAGTGTTAGTGTAGATTTGATGGGTCAAATGACAGCCTTGAGCACTGTAGGGATCCTATGATAGGACACGCTTGGGACATGGTTAGTAAGCCAGTCATGTATTATCATAACCAGTTCTAAAACTGTGGGGAGTTTTTCACTCCCTTAATCACTGATATTATCCAGTTTCTTTCAAGACTAATTCTGGAACCTGTAATTCTTTGAGCTTGATCCACTAATTGATGGCTGACCTTCTGCACCAACTCCATTTCCCAACTGTACCCTTGATTCCTTTACTGCTCACAAATCCTTTCATCTTAATCTTGAATATGCCCCATGAGTGCCTGCACCTCTCGAGTAGGGAATTGCAAAGATTTACAACCCAATGGGTGAAGAAACTTCACCTCATTTTCAGCCCCAAATGGCTGCTGCCTTATCCTGGGATGAGCCCAAGTTTTAACCTCTTTAGCTTGGAGAAATAGCCTCTTGTTATCTCCTGTGTCAAATCTCCTGAGAATTCTAATGAGATCACTTCTCATTCTTCTAAACTTCAAAGAATATAGTCCCATTTTGTGTTCTCCGGGAAACGTGAGAAAACTGGAGCTCCAAATCTAGCTGACCTGGCACTTGTGTCACATCTGTCCAAGATTGCTATCTCTTATTTTCTTTAAAAGTGCTGCCCTGATGTGTGGAGGAAAAGCCACATCCTGTTGTCCTTTATTCTTTTAACTTGAAAATTGTATGTATCCGTGGAGCATAGTCTGTTCAGTTGGTCAGTATGTGTGAAGTTAAATGTGCTGGATTACCAAGGTGTGGCTGTAGTGAGGAATAAGTTTTTGGATTGAGAGCTGGACAGTATGTCACGTGTGCATCTGTGGTTTGACGTTCTGATGCAATCTGCCAATACCTTATTAACCATTTCTGGTATCATTGCTTTTGCATAACCCCACTAGCATGGATGAAATCAGGACAGTAGTGCAGTTAGATTTCTCTCCTCAGACTTAAATAGTAAATTTAGGCATGAAGCTGGGGGCAGTAGTTATAGCTGGGGGAAGGGTAATTATGAGGCCATCAGGAGAGAATTAGGGTGCATAGATTGGACTAGGAAACTACAGGGACTGGGAACATCTGGAATGTGGAGCTTATTCAAGGAGCAGCTGCTGCGAGTCCTTGATAAGTATGTCCCTGTCAGGCAAGGAGGAAATGGTCGAGTAAGAGAACCTTGGTGTACGAAAAAAGTTTTTTTGCTGGTTAAAAGGAAAAAGGAGGCTTATGTCAGGATGAGGCTTGAAGGCTCAGTTAGTGCAACGGATAGCTATAGATTAGCCAGGAGGGAGCTAAGAGAGGACACGAGAAGACTTTGGCTGATAGGATTAAGGAGAATCCTAAAGCTTTCTTTAGATATGTTAAGAATAGAAGATTGGTTAGGGCAAGATAGGGCCAGTCATAGACAGCAGTGGGAAGTTGTGCGTGGAGCCTGAAGAGATTGGAGAGGTACTGAATAAATATTTCTCTTCGGTATTCACGCAGGGTGATGTAAATGTAATTATGGAGAACACTGAGGTACAGGGTAGCAAACTGGAAGGTATCGAAGTAGATAGGGAGGATATGCTAGATATTCTCGAGGGTTTGAAGTTGGATAAGTCCCCTGGGCCGGACGGAATTTACCCTAGGATTCTCTGGGAGGCAAGAGAGGAGATTGCAGAGCCTCTGGCTCTGATCTTCAGGTCGTCGTTGGTTACGGGTATGGTTCCGGAAGACTGGAGGATAGCGAATGTGGTCCCATTGTTCAAGAAGGGGAAGAGAGACTTCCAGGGAATTATAGGCCAGTGAGTCTTACTTCTGTTGTGGGCAAAGTATTGGAGAGAATTATTAGGGATAGGATTTATAGTTATTTAGAGAGAAATGAATTGATTTGGGATAGTCAGCATGGTTTTGTGAAGGGTAGGTCGTGCCTTACTAACCTTATTGAGTTTTTTGAAAAAGTGTCCAAAGAGGTGGATGGGGGTAAGGCGGTTGATGTGGTATATATGGACTTTAGTAAGGCGTTTGATAAGGTGGCCCATGAAGACTTCTGCAGAAAATGCAGATGTATGGGATAGAGGGTGATTTAGCTAATTGGGTTAGGAATTGGCTAGCAGATAGAAGACAGAGGGTGGTGGTTGATGGGAGATATTCATCGTGGAGTTCGGTGACAAGTGGTTTACCTCAGGGGTCTGTTTTGGGGCCCCTGCTGTTTGTAATTTTTATAAATGCTCTGGATGAGGGTATTGAAGGATGGATTAGTAAATTTGCAGATGACACTAAAGTCGGTGGAGTGGTAGATAGTGAAGAGGGGTGTTATAGTTTGCAGAGAGATTTGGACAAGTTGCAGAGCTGGGCCGAGAGGTGGCAAATGGAGTTTAATGTGGAAAAGTGTGAGGTAATGCACTATGGCAGAAATAATAAATGTGTAGAGTATAGGGCTAATGGTAGGATTCTTAGTAGTCTTGATGAACAGAGGGATCTTGGTGTGTATGTGCCTAGATCCCTGAAAGTAGGCAGTCAAGTCGAGAAGGTTGTTAAGAAGGCATATGGAGTCTTGGCTTTTATTGGTAGGGGGATTGAATTTCGGAGCCGCAACGTCATGTTGCAACTGTACAAAACTCTAGTGCGCCGCACTTGGAGTATTGTGTGCAGTTCTGGTCCCCACGTTATAAGAAAGATGTGGAGGCATTGGAGAGGGTACAGAGGAGGTTTACCAGGATGTTGCCTGGTATGGAGGGCAGGTCTTATGAAGAGAGGCTGAGGGATTTGAGGTTGTTTTCGTTAGAACGGAGGCGGCTAAGAGGGGACCTTATTGAAACATATAAGATGATTAGAGGTTTAGATAGGGTGGACAGTGATAGCCTTTTTCCTAGGATGGAAAAAGCTAGCACGAGGGGACACAGCTTTAAATTAAGGGTGATAGTTATAGGATGGATATCAGAGGTAGGTTCTTTACCCAAAGGGTGGTTCGGGAGTGGAATGCCCTGCCTGCAGCAGTTGTATATGCGCCAAGTTTGGTGGCGTTTAAGAGGTTAGTTGATAAGTATATGGAAGAGAAGGGGATGGTTTAGTTTGGAGGGGCATTGCTTTTTATATTGGTCGGCGCAACATCGAAGGCCGAAGGGCCTGTTCTGTGCTGTAATGTTCTATGTTCTAAATAATTGTTGCTCTTTAAACATTATCTTGCAGCTGCGTCCAGCAGTTTTAGCAGAAAGTACAGCTGAGATTAATGGGACATGTTGCCCGATACCTTAAGTGACTACAGAAGTCGTGGATGCATGGTTTTGATTTTTCCCTTGATTCTGGAGTGCTCTCCTTGAGGGAAAATAAATGTAAGCTTGCTGTTCATGATGGGAGGCACTGAAATACTGGGAGGTGTAGACCAGCTACACTGATATCAGTATTAGACAAAATGCTAAATATCTTGAGGACATAACAAGTCATTTAGAAAATGTAGCATCAATGTAATTTTGTGAAGGGAAAATGGTATCTGACAAATCCTTTTGGCTGTTTTGAGGATGCAACAAACTTTGATTTTTATAGGATATTTAGTGTGGTGCCACAAGTCACACAAAGTTAGGGCTTGTGGGATTGGGGTGATAAAGCTATTGGAGAGAGAAAACGAGAATAAAATGGTCATTTTAGTGGGGAGGTGAGGACCAGTATTCTGGCTGTCCGAAATTCCTAATTTGTATCCATGATTTGTAGAATGATAGGTAAGCTCGTTGAAACAAATGGAATTCTTGTTAGACTTCACAAGATAGATACAGAGAGGCTACTTCCCTTGTCTGAGGAAGCTAGAAGGTAGACATTATCCAATAAGAGGGCAGCTGTGAAGGGCTAAGTTGTTGAGTCAGCTCTGAATCTTTTACCCCCTTGGGCTTGGCATGATTATTTGATAAGTACATTCAAGATTGAGATTGATTTTCCCTTTTGGGCATTTAAGGAAATTGAGAGAGAATGGAAAAACAGTGCTGATAAAATTTCAGTGATGATCTCATTGAAAAGAGTAGGCTGAAGGTTAGGAACCCCCTCCTGCCCTCCCTGTACTATATTTTCTCATTGTTAGTTGATTCTTTTGTTTTCTGTACCAGATGCTGAACCAGAAGTAACCATGGCAATGCTCCGATGGATTTATACAGATGAACTTGAGCTCAAGGAAGATGATGTATTCCTCACCAACCTAATGAAGCTAGCTAATCGATTTCAGCTATATCTCCTCCGAGAAAGGTAGCTAATGGACCTTCATGTTCTCTCCAAAGAGAGTCTTGACTAGTGCCAACTTGATGACTGTCTATGGATGAACCCTACAAAGTTGTAGTGATTTGAATGATTCTCACTTGAGCTGTATTTGGGATTTTCACTTTGTTTCAATGCTGCATTTGTTCATTGGAAATTTGTTTCAAACTTAAACTTAAGGAGACAATATCTGGTTGTTTTTTGAAGGTGGTTGGTGAGAACAGAGGGAGAAAAGATCCGGGAAAAATAAACTTGAATTTTAATCTGAATAAGCCCACGTGATAATGTAGAATTGACTGCTGTTTCGCATCACCATCTTAATCATGGGTGAGGAAGGCCGTTTGGCCCATCTTTTGACCATCCAGAAAAGCCCATTGTCTGAGTCAGTTAGCTGGATGGCTGGATTGTGATGCAGAGCGTTGCCAAAGCATTGGTTATTTGTGAAAGACCCGTCACCTTGACCCTGCCCCTTGTCTGAAGTGTAATGATCCTCGGCTTAAATCGTTACCAGTCAGTTCTCTCCTCAAAGGGAGAGTGGCCTGTAGTCACCTGGGACTAGTGATTTTACCTTTACTTGACTGTAGACCGTTCTACCCATTTTGTCTGTTCCACTGTTCAATTCCTTGATGGGTCTGTCCCTTAGGATCGATATCTTTGATACCCGTGCCCAACACACTTCTCTTTAGTTGACACTGTTAGGAGTTTGTTCCAGATTTCCATCACTGTGATTCTCCTCCAGTTTGTTTAATGACTCATAGGCTGTATTTGGAAGTCCCTACCATCAGTTAAAAATTGCAAAAAGGCAGGCCTTTCAATTCTTCTCTCTCATGTTGAAATTAGAGAGACTTGGAGTGTATATTATGAATAGTTTCAAGCTGATTCATATCTTTAACTTGTCCCTCACCTGTGACTGTCTTTTTTTCCCTTACTTTATTTATGCATCTGTGCTTGCTCTTCCATGTGTGTATCTCAAATTCCCCAGAGATCCTTAAGCAGCACCTTTAAACCCATGACTACTCCCATCTAGAAGAATAAGGGCAGCAGATACATAGGAACACCACACCAAGTTCTGTGCCAAGCCACTTGCCATTCTGACTTGGAAATATATCCCTGTTCCTTTGCAGTCACTGGGTCAAAATGCTGGAATTCCCTCCTAACAGCATTGTGGGTCACACACAGCATGTGGATTACAGTGATACGAGATGGGAACTTGTTGCCACTTTCTCAGGGGGTGGGGGGGACAACTAAGGATAGGCAATAAATGCTTTTTGAATGTTCTTGAATATTTCCCCTTCATAAACTGGAGAATTTGTTAATAGCATTATTTCTCTTGTTCAGTTTTTTAACCCATTTAGAGGGTTACTAAGCTCAATGATTTTTTTGTTCCATATTAACAGCATTCTTCCTTTTAAAAGTTTCCCTTGTTCACCATCCTCTTCCAGTGTATTTATTTGCTCACTCATTTGAAAGATTTGCTTCATAAATGGGCTCCTATTCAAATCCTGATTCTGTGCACGCACTCCTAAGGGTTTCCATTCCCTATATGTAGGGATCATCAAGTGATCTAGTAAGGATCATCAAGTAAGATAGCTTCTTAACTTCCTTGATGCATTTGGTGATGAAGTAGTTATGCTCATTAATTCTGATTCAATTGTGGTCTGATATTGAGCCATACCTCGGTTCTGTAGATGTGGGAGTTTGCTTTGACTTGTTTAAACTTGTCTCTGTAAATGGCTTAATAATTCCATTGTAGCAACAGGAAGTCTTCTGTCAAATTAATGCCTGTGAAAGGCATACTGTCAAACCCTAATATGGCACCATCAGCATCTTACAAGCATAAACTAGAATCCAGTGAAGAACTTTTATTTGAACCTCATTGCTTCTGTGGCATTAGATTCCTATCTGGAGCTCCTGGTACAGCAGTAAAGGTGCTACTACTGTACCATAAGCCCTCTACTGTATGCAGTAAAGTTTTCAGTCTAAAGGTTCAGAGCATGCAAAGACTTAAGACATCAGAACTAGGAGCAGGAGTAGGTCGTCTGGCCTCTTGTGCCTATTCTGCCATTCGATAAGACCATGCCTGATTCCTCTATGGACTCGGGTCTGTTCACCTACCTGCTCCTTGTAACCTTTAATTTCTTTACTGTTCCCTGAACAGTGTCTATCTATCCTTCCTTAAAAACATTCAATGAGGTAACCTCAACTGCTTCACTGGGCAGGGAATTCCATAGATTCACAACCCTTTGGGTGAAGAAATTCCTCCTCCACTCCTAAATCTGCTCCCCCTTATTTTGAGGCTATGCCCCCTTGTTCTAGTTTCAACCTCCCTGGTTCTATCTTGGGCAGCAGAATGGTTAGCACTACTCTTGCACTGCCGGAGACCTGGGTTTTGTTTTTGGCTTGGGTCGTTGTCTGTGCAGAGTCTGGATGTTCTCCTCCTGTCTGTGGGGGTTTCCTCCAGATGATCCAGTCTCCTCCTATAATCCAAAAGACATGCTGGATAGGTGCATTGGCCATGCTAAAGTGCAGAGTGTGGTGACTAGAGATTTTCACAGCAACTTCATTGCAGTGCTAATGTAAGCCTATTTGTGACACTAATAATAACCTTTAAATAAATAAATACTTTATCTATTCCCTTCATAATTTTGTTTCAGTAAGATTTCCCCTTCCACTCATACTTATTTCCAATGAATGTAGTCCCAGTCTACTTAGTATCTCCTCATAAGCTAACCTCCTCAACTCCGGAATCAACCTAGTGAATCTCCTCTGCAGCCCCTCCACTGCCAGTATATCCTTTCTCAAGTAAGGAGACCAAAACTGTACACAGTACTCCAGGTGTGACTTCACCAGCATCTTATACAGCTGCAACATAACCTCGCTGTTTTTAAACTCCATGCCTTTAGCAGTAAAGGACAAAATTCCATTTGCTGCCTTAATTGCCTGCAAACCAACTTTGTGATTCATGCACGAAGATACCTAGATCCCTCTGTACAGCAGCATGCTGCAATTTTTTACCATTTAAATAATCCATTTTATTGTTATTCCTACCAAAATGGATGACCTCACATTTACCCAACATTGTACTCCATCCACTGGCTACTTACTCATTCTTTGTGACTTTCTCTTGTGCACACTTTGCTGTACCACTCATTCTGGTGTCATCTATGAACTTTAACACGTGACACTTGGTCCCCAACTCCAAGTATCTATTTAAATTGTAAACAATTGCGGTCCCAACAATGATTCTTGAGGCATACCACTAGTCAGAGAAACACCCATTTGCCCCAACTCTTTGCTTTAACTAATCCTCTATCCATGCTAGTACATTACCCATAATGCGTGCACCTTTATGGAGCAACCTTTAGTGTAGCACCTTGTCAGATGCCTTCTGGAAATCCAGGTTCTCTGTATCCACTGGTTCCCTGTTATCCATTGTGCTTGTAATATCCTCAAAGAATTCCAGTAAATTGGTTAAACATAATGTTCCTTTCATGAACCCATGCTGTGTCTTCCCAGTGGGACGATTTCAATCCAGATATCTTGCAATTTCTTCCTTGATTCAAGCTTGTACCTTTTTTTAAAACAGTGGTGTCACATTTGCTGTTTTCCAATCTGTGGGAACCACCCAGAGTCCAGCAAACTTTGGTAAATTACCACAGCTGCATTTACTATTTTCCCTGCCTTCTCTTTTAGTACCCTAAGATGCATTCCATCAGGGTCAGTAGGAGACTTGTCTACGTTTAGCCTCATTAGCTTACTTAACACTGCTTCTTTAGCAATAATTGTTTCTAGATCCTCCTCTACCATAACCACCTTGCCATAAACTTTTGGCATATTATTTCTGACTTCCACTGAAGATCAACACACAACTCCTGTTCAATGCCTCTACCTGTTGTTAAATCCCACTTCTCATTGTCTAAAGGGCTGACCTTTAACTTAGCCACTCTTTTGTTTTATATATTTGAAGAAACTTCTGCTACTTGTTTTTGTATACTGAGCTAGTTTACTCTCATCTATCTTTCCTCAACTTTTTGTTGTTTTTCTGTTGAAGATTTCCCAATCTTCTAATTTCCCAATATTCTTTGCCACTTTATAAGCATTTTCTTTCAATTTGATAGCCTCCTTTAATTATTCGTGGCTGATTATCTCTCTCTCTACAGTCCTCCCTTTTCACTGGCATATACTTTTGCTGAGCACGGTGAAAAATCACTTTGAAGTCCTCCACTATTCCTCAACTGTCCCACCATGAAGTTTTTGCTCCCAGTCCACCTTAGCCAACTCCATCCTTATCCCATTGTAGTCCCCTTTGCTTAAGCATAAGACACTGGTATTGGATTTTACCTTCTCTTGCTTCATCTGCAGTGTAAGTTCAACCGTACTGTGATTGCTCCTTCTGAGACGATGCCTTACTGAAGATCATAAATTATTCCTGTCTCATTACACAGAGCAGAGACTGATAACCAAGTTCTGTGCACATGAGGATGGCCTCAACTGGGATCTTTAGATTCACATCACACTATCTGTAACCCCCATGACTTGCTTGGACTTGCAAAATCTCACTAACTAATCTGTCTGGAGACAAGATTCATCTCTTTAACCTGTGCTTAACCCTGTTACATTGATTAGACTTCTTTACCTGTAAAGACTCTCATTCTAACCATTATTTTGTAAATTGAGTTTGTCTTTATATGCTCTGTTTGTAAATAGAACTCCCACTCTAATGAAGGGGCAATGCTTAAAGTTAGTGGCTTGTGCTACCAAATAAACCTGTTGGATTTTAACCTGATGTTGAGGTTTCTTACTGTCATTACACTGGACCAGATCTAGTATAGCTTGCTCCATTGTAAATTCCATTATATTATTTACATTGCACACTTATTGATTTCCTCAATATTAACTAACCCCTGATTTGGTGTCTGCAAATTTTGATATTTAGTACTCCCAATTCCTGAGTCCAAATAGTTTATGTAAAATGTCCTAGTGCAGACCCTTGTGGAATGCTCTATTTATCTTCTGCCAGTCTTAGTAATTAGTGTTTAATTCTAACTGTTCAGTTTTGTAACTAGCTGTTGATAGATGACTGGGATGTTGTCCTGTAACTGCATGTGTTGATTAGTCATGAGTCTACATGTAGTAGCTTATACAGACTTTCAAAAGCTTTCTGTTATGTGATGTTCATTCCTCTTATCTACTGCATCTGTTATTACAAAGAATTCAGCAGCGTGTGTCAGCTTTGGTAACCTTGACTGTCGAGTGCAAATACAGATTGCATATTGGTGAGTTACACTGACACTGGTGTCTTTGTTCAAATGCAAAGGAAAAAGTAACTTTTTATCCAGACTAAGATGTTGGAACTCAGGGGACTAGGGTTCTATTGCTTCACTAAGTATGTGCAACAAGTACTGTAACCAGCAGTTAGAACTCTGAACACTTACCTCTTGTATTTATAATAGTATATAGTTTGTCATTTGAAATGGTGTATTCACGTCTGTACTTTTCCCATCGGCAGGTGTGAGAAAGGAGTGATGTCTTTGGTTAACGTTAGGAACTGTATTCGATTCTATCAGACTGCAGAAGAGCTGAATGCTGTTACATTGTTGAACTACTGTTCTGAGATTATAGCTAGCCATTGGGTGAGTTACAAGACAACTGCTTGCATTTATATAGCACTTTTTAATGTCCCTAGGCATTATGCTTTACTCCCTTGTTTAAATGCCAAGCATCAGAACCCAGGTAATATTTTATACCACAGGTCTGGGTTATTTTCCAAATTTCTGATATTTGTTGAGGATTCTGTGCTTTAATCTATGTCTGTACAGTGCTGTTTAGTCTGTGTACTTAGTGAACACTGATACTGGAGCAAAGTACAACATACAAACCAGGCAACTTTGAAATGCTGTGCATCTTTTCCCAAGTGGGTGAACGGGCAGACCTTTACTTGATTTAGCTATAGGGATTTGCATGAAGAATGTACGAGAATGGAAGCTGATTTTTGACTTTGCCCCCACCTTCCTTTAACCTAAAGAATGGGATAGGATAACTTCTGCCATCAAAAATATTTCCACTCTGCTTTGACACCAGGTCAGGCATTTAAAAATACACAATGGGAGGAATTTTACTCTCCCACGTACCATGGGAATCATTGCAGAGGGGGCCGGACCATGAAAAGATCTGTTGACCTCGGCTGGATTTTCCGGTCTTGGTGAGCAAGGTTGGAAAATCCCAACCAATGTCTCTCAGGTGAGTTCCTAATTTCCACTAGCCTTCAGTATTGAGTGGCTAGTTTGGAAAACCTTGCTTAACAACTGAAGCATCTGACTAGGGAAACTCCTGTGTTACAAATGATTTGATTGGGAAAGACCTTCTACTGTGACTAGAGAGCTCAATGTTGATAGTATCAAACTGCAATGTACTTTTCCTCCAAATTGTTTTGAAATAGGGTTTTACAATTTTTCATTTAGTATAACAAACTAAGGACTTTTTTTTTTCCATGCTGCTTGGAGGTGAAGTATCATTCTTCACTCAGAATTGAAAATTAGACTCCAAGATGTGCAGCAAATTCCATGGTTATAATTAGGAATGTGAATGTACTTTTTCTTTGCTAGTTAGTGTGATGAGTAAGTGAGCTACATAGTCCCAAGAGGAGTGATGTTTAATCTCCAATCTGCTGTTAGTTGATCTCTGCCACAATTTTGGTGTCCACACCCCTTAAGAAAAAATTCTTTTTGGATGAGATGTAGAATTAAGATCTCCTCCAGCTTCTCAATTGGATGTGTATGCTATTTGAAGATGTTCCTGTTCTCCTGGCTAATGTTGGTCCCTGAATCAGATATAAATTATTGGATCATTCATTCTTGTTATGCTGCTGTGAGGATTAACAATTAGAGCAGGTGTAAAATGTATTCCAAGATGTTTAGGGGAGGAAATAAATATTTGTTCTGCTGTCTTTTTATACTTCCAAAAACAAGTATCATTGTAGTTTAGTGCTCTTGTATAGCAACATCTGGTGGTCTTTTGTGCTTAGTAAAACGTGCATTTTTTTTGCCATTGCAAGGATTTTGTAGACCACATTCAAATTGATCATAATTAACTTGAGTAACTCTAACTGCAGTATGCAAGCTTTTTATTTTCACTCTTTTCATAGCATTGGTACTGACCATTGCGAGGATCATTTGAAGGGTTTGAGTGTTTTATAATGTGGGCATAAAAAGATGTGTATTTCTGTCATGCCTTTCATAATCAAAAAGGGTCCCAATGCACTTTATAGCTGGAGTTTGTAATTGACTTGTTGTACTGTATGTGTTGTTTATTTTAGCCTTTTTTTTCTTGGGTTAATAAAGCTGGAGCTAGAGCGCCATTCCAGCTGGATTATTGATCCAGGGAGGTGAATTTAAATCCTACTGTGGTAGCTGAGGGATTTGAATTAAATTGGTGCTGTCAAAATGCAAATTGTATAAACCACTTTTCCACATTGCATTTTTGACATTTCTTCCATTCAGCTCGCAATGAAACAAAAATCCTTTTGAGTAATTAGCCATACTGATCTACTTATAAAAGCAGTTTGTTTTTATTTATCTAGGATGATCTGCAGAAGGATGATTTCAGCAGCATGACTGCTCCTTTGCTGTACAAAATGATTAAATCTAAGACTGAGTACCCTTTGCATAAAGCTATCAAAGTGGAAAGAGAAGATGTTGTATTTCTCTACCTCATTGCAATGGATTCCCAGGTAGGAGCACCTTCTATTAACTGAAGCAACATAATAGCCCATGGTTAGGGTCCCTGACCATGTCAATCCTCCTGAAGATTTATACTTGTAACTAAGGAATCTTGTGCCTAGTTCTTATATTTGCTAAATAATGGGAGTGTATCTTGGTGTACTAAATTGGATTTCTTCATCTGGCTCAGAAACTGCCCTTTTAAAAAGTTGAAACTCATAAAATTCCAACAAAACCAATCAGCCGGGAACAAGTACAAATAGAGATATCCAGATCTGAGCTGTAGTTAGATATGTTGATCAATATAATTTGATTCTCTAACTCATTTCAAGAACAGATTATTACTCTGTTAAAGGGAGTTACTGAATGAGGTATGCTTGTGTATGGTAACATCAATAATTTCTCACCTTCAGATGTGACTTAATGATATAGGGTCTGAGCTGCTTTTTATTTAACTAGCTTTTTTATACACTTCCAGTTACCTGGTAAACTGAATGAGCCCGATGATAATGGAGACCTGGCCTTGGATCTGGCACTCTCTCGACAGCTGGAGAGTATTGCAACAACACTGGTTAATAACAAGGCTGATGTTGACCTGGTGGATAAGAATGGCTGGAGTTTGCTTCACAAGGCTATCCAACGAGGTAAACCAATGACAAGGGAATGAAGGTCAATTTTGTTGGCTGTGCGGTTCTGGAATGTAGTGTGACAGTGACTCATCAATATTGCATGTGCTAAACTATTACACAAGATGTGGGCCTCTGGTTAATATCTATCAATGTGGAAATCCCATTTATGATACAAGTACAAAAGGAAAATACTTTGGAAGTCTGAAAGAAATATTCAGCTTGGGTAATACTTGTGGAGGAAGGAGCAAAGTTAATGTTTGAGATCTATGACTTTCCATCACAGCTGGGTAAGGTTAAAAATGTAACAGGTTTTAATCAAGAACAGTGTCAGGCAAAGTGTGAAGGGGGTGGGTGGGGAGAGGAGGAGAGAATGAGGGGAAGAAAGAACCAACAGTGGGTGCCAATGGAACAAAAACTAGTCGCAAGAAAATGCAAGAGACTGCATTTGGAATTTATTATTGAGAGCTTGTTTTGCAAAAATTGGAAGTAGCAGTTACGATCTGACGTTGTTGAACTCTTAATGTTCAGAAGGTAGTGAGGTCTTTAATCAAAAGATGAGATCCTGGTCCTCCAGCTTCTGTGAGCTTCATACATTTTATCCCCCCTCACCCCCCGCTAGAAACTACTTCCCTTTAAGGCAATCTCATATATAGCGTGGCACAAGAAGGTTTTCTGAAATAAGTGGCTATTTTACTATGTCCCAATAGTACACAGGCTTTACCTGCCTTGTTTGAAATTAGCAAGAAAAGATGTCAGACACTGTCCATTATGCTTTGATACAAGATAAAATCATTGTACAACTCAATTCAATATCTCTCTGGCTGGCTTAATTTTTTTTATTATCCATTTATGGGACATGGGCGTTCCAGAGTGGCCAGCATTTATTGCCTATCCCTAGTTGTTCTGAGAGCAGTTGAGAGTCACCCACATTGCTGCGGCTCTGGAGTCACGTAGGCCAGACTGGATAAGAATGGCAGGTTTCTTTCCCAAAAGGACATTAGTGAACCAGATGGGTTTTTCCAACAATGGTTTCATGATCAGTGGATGCTTAATTCCAGATCTTTTTTCATTGATTTCAAATTCTGCCATCTACTGTGGTGGGATTCAAACCCAAGTCCCTAGTTCATTAGATGAGTTTCTGGATTAATAACCTAGTGATAATACCACTTGGCCTCCCCGTTGTCGATAATTAGTGGCTGTCTTATAGAACTGTAAACACCAGTTCATTTCAAAGTTTGCTCAGCCTTCACTAAGCCCTTAATTAAACATAATCCTGAGGTAAACTTTCACCAAGAAAAAAAAGGAAGTTGCTCAATTGTTAAAATCTAATTGGTTCATTAGTTTCATTAAGCTCCCAACCTTACTTGATTGGACCTACTCAGGGCTCTGAACTTAACATGTGACAAGTGACAGTAGTGAGCCATTCAGCCCCTTTAGTCTGCTCCACCGTTTAATGAGATCATGGCTGATCTGATAGTAACCTCAAATCTGCATCTCACCTACCTCTGATAATATAACCATAGATTCTTATCCATCTCTGCCTTTAAAATATTTAAGTACTTTGCTTCCACCAGCTTCTTAGGAAGAGATTTCTGAAGACTGAGGACTCTGAGTAATGAAAATTTACCTTGACTTTTTTTTAAATAGAATTTTTAAACAGTGACCCACTAATTCTAGAAACATTCTGTCCACATCCACCCTGTCATGACCCCTTAGGATCTTGTATGTTTCCCTCAAGTCACATCTTGTGCTTAACTCAAGTGAATATGAGCCTTGTCTGGCTAACACTTCCTCGTGAGACAGTCCACTCATTCCAGATATTGTGCTAGACCACTGGTTGACTTTTAATGTTCTTTGAGTAACTAGGAATGGACAATTGATGTTGTTACATTGGTGATACATTTCAAGAACAAAACTCTGGAAATGTTAATTTCGCTGACTTGGTTTATAAATTTTTTTGACTGGTTATTGCTACACTATCAAAAAAAAAGAGTAAAGCCATTTGGCTCTTCTAGCCTGCTCCAGTGTTCAATCAGATCATAGTCGGTTTTCTATCTCACTAATATCTTTCTGCAAGTTCCTATCTATTTAACCGATCTCGGAAAATTCCTTCATCCCAGTTAGGTGAATCTTGATTATTGCCTGAGGAGACTGAAAATTGTTCATTTTCCACCATCTCAAATTAGCCAACAGGAACTGCAAACCTATTGCAAAAGCAAATTACTGCAAATCGTAGAATCCCTGCAGTACAGAAGGAGGTCATTCGCCCCATCGAGCATGCACCCACTCAGGCTCTGTCCCTGTAACTCCATGTATAATTCCCCTGACATGAAGCGTCGGTTTAACGTGGCTAGTCAACCTGCACATTTTTGGCATGTGGGAGGAAACTGGAACACCTAATCCGCCATTCCAGATTTGAGTCAGTCTTCTCATTGGAGAAGGTTGGATATTCTACCCCGATGTCTGAATGGAAATTACAATTCCTGCAGACAGCATGAGATAGTTGGAAATGTAACACCATGCAGGTACTGGGAAAACGTACAAACTCCACAGACAATCATCTGACCAGATACTAGAAATCTAAAATAAAAACAAAATGCTGATCTTACTGAATCAGACATATTTCAGGTTGGTAATGAACTGGGTATCACTCTTTATTTACCAGCCATTTTCAACTTTCTTTGATCTGAGGAAAATACATGAATAATAGTGTAACATGGTTTACAATGGTGTCTGTTCTTTGTAGACAGGACATGTATATGTGTACTAGTTTCAGCTAAGCAAAATGAGCAACCGCCACTTTCTGATTCATTGAAGTGGGATTAAGCTACCTGGTTTAAATTTGAAACAGTGCTTTGTGGTTAACTGTCAGTCACTATCAACTAGTGGATTCTCCATGATGCCTCTACCAATCACAGTCCACTTGTCAACCAATCGGTATTCTAGTTTTGTGGTATAATTAGCTGTTTACACTTCTCCTGTTGAGTACAAGATGAAAAGCAATAGTGGAGACAACTGCAATTTTATCAGATTCTTTGACTATTATAAAGCTGAAGGGACCACCTTTTTTGATTATTGTTTTCACATTTCTAACCCCTTTTTAAACATGGATAATCCTTTAAATTATAATTTTAACTTTCTCAAACTCAAGTATTATCCTTTAACCTAGCATTTAAAATGTTTGCTTCAAGCTAAAAGTTATCTTTTAAATTCTATGAATCATGAAATTAGATATTTTCACAGCAATAGCTTCCTTTTGCCAGTGGTTGGTGCTGTAGTGCCTCAGTTCTTAAGCTTGCATTCCAGCCCATTCTACAGGTATGTTTAAATAAGGGTTGAATTATTTCTCAGGTGATCAGTCATCCTGTTTTTCACTGAGCATCCTGTTCTCAGTTGTTTTAATGTCTAGGTTTGCAGCTGTACTGAGGCCCCTCGTCTTTAACCCACTCTTTGCATTCAATTTGCTGTCTGCATACAAAGCTCTTCCCACCCCTTGTAGCCTGGGAATTGGGAATTGATCCTTTACCAATGGCAATCATTGTGTGTAGCCACGCAGAGCAGGAGCTCAGTCCAAGGTGGCATTACCAACTACTTGATGCCAATGGCTTTATTTGATGCTTTTTAAATTCCTGATACCTTTTTAATCATTCTCATGACACCCAGTCACTTGCAGTCAGACTCCTGCTTGTGTGATATGGTTGTTTCGGACGTAAAGGCATTTCCACCAGCATCTGCTCACTTCCATCCACGTGACTTGCAATTGCCATTCCGGATTTAAAAATTTTGCTCAATGGAAGAGATTAGATGTTTTACCCCAATGTCTCGATGGAAATTACACTTCTTGCAGACAGCATAAGATGGTTGGAAATGTTAGTTTGCACAACATTGGCATTGATATCTTTAAAAGAGAAATTGGCGGTGGAAAATTGAGAATTTAATCTGGGCTGATGCACCGTATTTACTGTTGGAAGTGCCATCCTTAGGATACCATTATTAAACTGAAGACCCATCTGCACTCTGGAGGTATAACTCCCAAGGCTCCAATTTGAAGTACAAGGAAAATCTCTCTATCACAGGACATAGAATCCCTACAGTGCAGAAGGAGGCCATTTGGCCCATCAAGCCTGCATCAACAACAATCCCACCTATCCCTATAACCCCACGCATTTATCTTGCTGATCCCCCTGACAGGGTCAACTTAGCCTGGTCAGTCAACCTAACCTGCACGTCCTTGGACTGTGGAAGGAAATCTGAGCACCCCAAAGAAAAGCCACGCAGATACGGAGAACACGCAAATTCCATACAGACAGTGACCCAAGGCCAGAATTGAACCAGGGTTGCTGGTGCTGAGATTGCTGTGCTTGCCATCATGCTGCTCACTAGTCCTGGGCAATAATTCATTCTCAATGAACACCCAAGAAAGAATAAGCATAATCCATGTTGTCAAATTGGAACTGGCGGTTCCCGTGTTATAACAGTGGTTACAATTCAAAGATAATTCCTTGGCTTTAAATTAATTTGGCAGATCCTGAATGGGTAAAAGGTGCTATACAAATGCAGCTCTAAGTGTCTTTTGCAGTGTCCACATAGTTCATGCAATGTTTTATTTCCTGTTTGGTCCCAGCATCTGTTTAAAAGTACAAACAAGAAAACAGAGTACAGCAAGGGGGAAAGGTCCTTCAGCCCTCCAAGCCCATGCCAATCATGATGCCGTAACTAAACTTAAACTTTCTGCCCCTACTGGGTCCATATCCCTCTATTCCCTCCCTATTCATGTACCTAACCAGATGTCTCATAAATGTTGTCAATGTGCCTGTTTTCACCCTCTGGCAACCATTCCAGGTGCCCACCTCTCTGTGTCAAAAACTTACCCTGCACGTCTCTTTAAACCTTCCAGCTTTTCCCCCCCTCTTAAACCTGTGCCCCCTTGTCATTGACACTTCTACCCTGGGGAAAAAGCCTCTGACTATCCACCCTGTCTATACCTCCCCTAATGTTCAGTGATAATTACTGGCGAATGCAATCCTCCTGCTGCATATTAATATCTGCTCCTGTGTTCAACTGTAACTAAGGAGCTGCTTTGCTGCTGAGTTAGTCCATTACATTGTTTGTAAAGAAGTAAAGTTTACAAAATAGAGTGCATTGAAACAGTAAGGTTTGAAATGTGTTCTGGGGAAAACACATTGGGTTAAAATTAAATTGATTGGGTCCTTCTCAGTAACTCAAGATTTACAAAATAGAATTCCCAAGTCTGTCTGGATATAGTCTGGGAAATGTCATAACATGACCCCCCAACCTGGAGCTGTCTTTGTCCCCACTCCTGGCATTGATCATCCAACATATCAGTCATTTAAGAGTCCTGTCTTCCCAAGACTTTTCGGTGCGTTCTGGTTTTTAACTTGTGAAAATGAATGTATGTGGATGGAGTGCCAGTCGAGCAGGCGACAGATGAATGAACAAATGTTCGTTCCCTCCACCTAAAAGCAAATTACTGCGGATGCTGGAATCTGAAACTAAGAGAATATCTCAGCAGGTCTGGCAGCATTTGAAGGAAAGAAAAGAGCTGATGTTTCAAGTCCAGGTGACCCTTTGTCAGCTGCACTCAGCTTTGTCATCAGTACAAAGGGTCATCTGGACTCGTATCAGCTCTTTTTATCTCCTTACAACTACTGCCCTAGACCTGAGATTTTCCAGCATTTTCTCTTGGTTTCTTTCCCTCCACCACTGCCAGTGCGCAGCATGTACAAGATTCTTACAAGAATTACCAAGTCGGGTAGTAGCTTCCACACTGGCTAAGTGGAGCTCTCTGAGCCTTCTGATCTTATTTTTCAGAGGGCAGTCTTCTATGATAGCCATTGATTGGCATGCACCCCAAGTGCAACTCAGGTTCCCTTCAAGATCACACTTGCCAATTTGCTGCACAGAGACCTTGGCCATAAAGAAACGGTAGGGGTGTCCAATGTTGATGTGACAGCTTGAAACTGGGTGGCCTGTGGGATGTGTGACGAGGAAGTGGTTTTTAATGGTGGCCGGTTGGTTCCATTTTAGCTGCCATGGAGCCTCTGCTGTGAGATCCCTTCTCCAGAAATATAATTCTTAGTGTGTATGAGAATGAATTATTATATAGACAGGGTGGAGAGAATGAAGACTTTACTGAAGATGAGGGCATGGTTAAGAAGATTGAAAACTGGGCAAGTACACTGGAAGGCTGAGACTTAGAATCATAGAATCCTACAGTGCAGAAGGAGGTATTCAGCCCATTGAGCCTGCACTGATCACAATTTCACCTAGACTCTATTCCTGTAACCCCATGACACGAGGGTCAAGTTAGCATGGCCAATCAACCAAACCCACAAACAGAGGGAGAACGTGCAAACTCCAAGGAAAGGTAGCAGTGTGCTAACCATTGTGGTTATTTTATTGCTTAAAAGTGAGGTGGGTGGACAGCTTGTTTGAGATTTGGCTACTTATCTGGGTGGCCTTGTGCCATGAAGAGAACAGAAAAGCTTGGTAATGATGTATTCGGTTTATCTGTCATTTACCCAAGTACACTCCAATTCTCGCAGCTGGTGCAAAACCAAACTTTTTCTCGTTGAGACAGTATGAGGCTACCTGTGTGTAGTTTATTCCTATTAATCCTGATGTAAAAGAATTGAGTAAAATGTAAAGAAACGTAATGGAATTGTTTTTGGCTGGAGGATTCAAGGCTACTTGTGTGGCATACGTGGGTTGCCATCTTGTGGAGGGGAGAGGAATGGAGACAATGTACAATCTTTTTAGTAAAAGCTGAGACTTGCATTTGATTTTTCCTTTGTAAACAAACTTGAAGTTTGATCCTGTAGAACATTAATTTCGAATAAAAACAGAAATTGTTGCAAATACTTAGCTTTCTCTCCCAACAGGTGCTGCCCTGACATGCTGAGTTAATGTTTCAAGTTAATGACCTTTCATCATTTTTTGCTTTCAAACCACCGTACCCATTACATTAGAATTTTCAATGTTTCAATAGCCACCAATTCTCTCCCTTTCTCTTCACTGCCCCACTCCCTCCCTCACACCACCAAAATGATCTCTGAAGAATAACTTAACAAATTTAATTTGGTACTTTTTTAAAAAAAAAAGTGATACTCTAAGCAAGCTGTAATTTCTCCAATCAATGACTGAGATTCTTTGACTCTGCGACTTTCTCAGCTGTTTGGTCTTTGAATGGGGAGATTCCCAGAAATTTGGAGCAGAGAACAAACTTGCTTTCCACCTTCTGCAGATTATAATCCAGGATCACCTGTAATTGTGTTTGTTCCCCAATTATTGCTTCAGTGAAGACTGGGAATCAAACTGTTCGAATTTAATGCCACGCTAGGAAGCGACTTTAGGCTACAAGAGGAACTCTGGAAAAATGTGCATTTTGCTATTCTGTGGCACATTTTAAGGCAAATAATGTGACTGCATTTAAGAAGAGGTTGACTAACCAGTTGCCTTGATCTATATAGGAGTGAGTACAGTGAACATTGAAAACATCTGTCAGGTGTTGAGGAAACTGGAATGTGAAAGTTTTAACTGGTGGAATCCTGATTGTGCAATGGGGTTTCTTTGTTACACTTTTGCATCCCACAAGCCAGTCACCTGGAAGAAAAGGTTTCAAAGGGATTTGCTGCTAATGGGGAGAAAAAGCAGGCTATAAGTAGAAGCTCTTTTTGATTTATTATTGTTGCATGTATTACTATACAATGAAAAGTATTGTTTCTTCTCTGGTATAGAGACAAAGCATAGTGTACATACAGAAGGAAAGAGGGTGCAGCATGTAGTGTTATAGTCATAGGGTGTAGAGAAAAATCAAATTAATGCGAGGTTGGTCCATTCAAAAGTCTGGTAGCAGTGAAGAAGCTGTTCTTGAGTCAGTTGGTATGTATCCTCAGACTCTGTTCCAATTGAAGGGAAAGAGGAAATGTCCAGGGTACATGGAGCCCTTGATTATGCTGGCTGCTTTTCCAAGGCAGCGGGAAGTGTTGATGGAGTTGATGGATGGGAAATTGTTTGCATGATGGACTGAACTATATTCGTGACCCTTTAGTTTTTGCTGCCTTGGACAGAGTAGGAGCCATACCAAGTTGTGATACAACTAGAAAGAATGCTTTCTATGGTGCATCTGTAAAAGTTGATGAGTGTCGCGGTGGACGTGTTAAATTTCCTTAGTCTCCTGAGAAAGTTGTTGAGCTTTCTTAACTATAGCGTCAGTGTAAAGGGACCAGGATAGGTTGCTCAGACTTTGATCAGCTCTGGCTTCTACCTTCTAATGGCTGTCTTTCAGATAATTATGAAAGCCTGCTTTTTAACTTGAATAGTATAAATTACTAGTTTGTCCTCCACTTTGTAAAGTTAACCAGGAACAAAATTTAAAAAGTATGGTGTATATGTGTGTATTCTCACACCTTCGTATGAGTGGTAAATATGGGCATTATGTGAGTTTGAAATCAAAAGTGTTGGGATTTTGTTTGCTCAGGTGACGAATTTTCTGCTGGCTTCTTGATTCGAAATGGTGCTTGTGTAAACGCAGCTACATATGGAGAGCAGGAGACACCACTTCACCTCGTGGCATCATATAGTCTAAAAAAACACTCAGTGGAAGCAATGGCAGGGATGGCACGTATTGCACAAGCACTTTTGGAGGCATCTGCCAATTCCAACATGCAGGATAGCAAAGGGCGGTAAGTACCAGTGTGGTATTTTTGAGTGCATTTTCCTCCTGCAATTTTGTTAATGGAACTGACTGTGACTGGTACTTTTGTATTTGTGCTCTATCTCCTCCTCTTCTCGGTCTCTGCCTTAATTGTATTGTGGGGAACTGTATTCCGTGTGTGGCGGGCTGTTGTAAATGTAGGAGAGTGGTATCATGAGTGGTCATCCCACTTTCTGAATTGGGATTGTAAATTGACTTTAACCCTACAATATGTCTCAATCCAACTGATTGTCAGCAATCTGAGAGTGATATATTGGTCATTGAAAAATTCGTCAAGACTTTCTGAAATTTCTCCATGTGGGATTACTTGTGATGCACAATAATGCAGTAGCAAAAAGCTGTAACTCCCATCTCCCCATTCCATCTTTTACACAGGACACCCTTACACACATCTATATTGGCAGGCAATGAGTATGTCTTCACCAAGTTACTGCAGTGTAAACAGTAAGTATGAGTCCAGAATTGGATTGTTGCTTTCTGAAGTGAAATTGTTTTAGCCGCGTTGTGGGGTTCAGCATTAGTTTTTAAATGTCTTTTGGCTTTACTATTTTCTAGATGCAACTTGGAACTGAAGGACCATGAAGGGAGTACAGCCTTGTGGTTGGCGCTCCAGGATATAACTGTAGACCCAAATCAATCAGTGAATCCATTTGACGATGTTCCAGTTGTGAATGGCACTTCGTTTGATGAGAACAGTTTTGCAGCAAAACTGATTAAGCGGGGTAGTAATCCAGATGCTCCTGATGCAAAAGGTGAGAGTCTAGCAGTGCACGTGAATGTTTGTGTATCACAATACTCCCTCTTTAGC
Organism: Sphyrna mokarran; assembly: GCA_024679065.1. Taxonomy (NCBI): domain Eukaryota; kingdom Metazoa; phylum Chordata; class Chondrichthyes; order Carcharhiniformes; family Carcharhinidae; genus Sphyrna; species Sphyrna mokarran. Next base: position 43,985,086 of record JAGIQG010000022.1, read on the forward strand.
TGCAGTAATATGCACTGCAACAAGCTGGCCATGCACGCTAAGAAAAAGCAGAGGGAACATTAGCTTATTAGATGATTAGGTGTGTTTTTAAAAACTATATGACAGATTGGAGCTGTTTTATATGTTCTGACATAATGTGACATTATCCTACCACTCAAATGTGCACGTGCCTCACTTGCCTGAATGGATGTAGCTTTATTCGCAGGTTATCACCATCCTACAGTTTTTTTTTTTTGAAGGGCACCAGTCTTCCCTAGCTTGTTATCCACCAGCATACTATGGCTGCATTCAGCCTGGTTAACTGTCTGCATTGCAGTAACTCGGATAATACTCGAATAGAACCCCTCTCCCTCCATCTTCTATCACTGAGAAAGGCAAGATGTTGAGGAAACATTGTGATTGCCAAGTTGCACCATCCTTAATATGTTTCTGCTCTGTTATTGTCACTGGCCAGCTGGTGTGTGTTTCAATCACAGTTCTGCTCCTCAATCTCTTATTTCCTTCTGCCTCAAATGCTTTCCAGCTTCTGCTTAAATATATATGTTCTATTTGCTTCAACCATGAGTTCCACACTCTTACCATCCTCATGAGTAAGGGTGGCACACTGGTTAGCGCTGTTGCCTCAAGACCAAGGACCTGGGTTCGATTTCCCCCCACCCCGTCACTGTGTGTAGAATGTGCACATTTTCCCCATATCTGCATGGGTTTCCTCAACTTGAAAGGTGTGCTAGTTAGGTGCATTGACCCAAATAGACGCTGTAGTGTGGTTACTAGGGGAATTTCGCAATAACTTCATTGCAGTGTTAATGTAAGCCTTAGTTGTGACTAATAAATAAACTTTACTTTTTACTTTAAGCTTATTCTGAATTCCTGATTGAGTTTCTTGATGACTATCTAACATTCGTGGCTTCTAGTTAGGCTCTTCCCTGCAAGAGAAAATACTCTGTATCAGTGCTTGTTATGTTCACTAGTGTTCATGCGTTGATGTAGTGGGAATTCTAATTTATTTTGGGCTATGGGGGGGGTTGTAAACAGTCTAGCCCTTACATCGTCAGGTTGCTGATATACATGCGTGATTTTTAGATCATTCAAAATGGTCCCATATGCAGAAATACGTAAAGTAGAAAACTTATAGTACAGGGGTGGGGAGGAATGAGTTTACGCGTGCAGCATCTTTCAAATCTTAGGGGCATTTTAAAGTGCTTTGGAAATGTGGCAGTCAATTTAAGCACAGCAAGACCTAACAAACAGCAATGAGTGTGACTCATTTTATCTAATTTGGTGGTGTGAATTGAAGCCAGGGCACTAGGAATCCTGACATATTTCAAAAAGGATACTTTCAGCCCACCTAAGCGAGCAAACTGTCTAATGTCCCATCTAAACGTAGCATTTGTGACAAAGCACCATGTTGAGTATTAGTTTGTCGCTGCCCCATGTGAAAGAAATGATTTGTCCTTTTGGGGTCAGTCATGATCTTGATTTTTCACAGCTAGAGGAGAACATTTTTTCTGCTGTTTTTTTTCCTTTAGGTTTCATATTTCCCTCTTTTTTTTTTTCTGGATGCTTAGTTTCCTCATGATAAGTGTGCCTGTATAACTGGTGATTTGAGAGGGGTAGAAGCCCTTTGTGAGATTCTTAACCCTATTGCCCTAAGAAGAAGTGAACACTCTGAAGTTTTCACTTTACTCAAACCAGAGCCAGTGGAAACAAATAGTACTGCAAAGAAAAAGGTAAATTTAACTTGTTACAACAAGGCTGAGTTACACAACTTCAAAAATCTCCCTCCAGCCTACGTTGCATGACAGCTATACAATTCCTCAGTGTGCTGTCCTTTTCATTCATGCAGGGTAGGTCAGGAGTCCTTTCCAACAACAGATTTCATCCTTGAATTTCATGGGTGTGGTTATTAGTGATGCAAGCTTCTAAGAATCCTTTCCCTTGGATCACGACTGGTGTAAAGCTTTCCAGAGTTTTTTCAGCTGACTAACCAATAAATCCCCAGTTCATGGTTTGGCCACTCCTGAGGATAACATCCAACTGTTTATCATCTCTGAGCAGTTCACACACAGCTTTCCCAGAATCTATCTTTTGTTTTATAGTTAACATTTTTAAAGATGAAAAGGTGACTTTTCACAATTTGTTTGAGGCACAGGGAACAGACAACTAACTTCTAGTCATGTTCGGAAGAAAAATTATTTATAGAACAGAATCATTACAACACAGTGGCTGTTTTGGCTCATTGTGTCCACACTGGCTCTCCTTGAAACAATTCACGTACTGCCATCCACCCTACCCCCCTCCCCACATTCCAAATATTCATCATTTTCAGATATAATGCAGAACACTGCCTTTGTGAGCTGAAAGCCAGCAACCCAGCCTAATCCCATTGTTCACTACTCAACTTGTAACCCTGCATCTTGTTGGACTTGAGGTGCATATCCAATGTACTATATTATATATAATGTATTATATCCTTAATCCATCTAAAACTCTTCGGTGTACACTTCCTATCAATTTCTCCACTATAAATTCTCTGATCGCGTGTATAATGCTTCTTGCCTGTGTTAACATATGCTGTAATTATACCCTGTAATCACCCAGCCTGTGATGCAGATGAATTCCTATTCTGAAAATAACTGCTTCCTAACTTGTCGATTTGAGTTTGCTACTTAACTAGATTTTGCTTTATTTGGGTAATAAGAGAATATAAGGCTTTTAAAATAACTGAATTTCCTTTCCTCACGACTGATATTTCTTCACCTGAACACAACTTGATCTTAACTCCATGTTAATCTCCTCTGGTGATTTACCCTCAATCAGATTAGTGAATGTAAATTTAAGGTGGTGTTTGTTTATTTATATGGTATAAAATAGTCTTCAATGAGAAGATCAGTTCATTAATCCCAGCTTTCTAATAGTGAACTGCATTTCACTGTCTTTTCTGTATTAGGCAATTGTCTGATGCAGAGAGCATCAGAGACTGAAAATGAAGCTGCTGCACTTTTCCTGGTTGCTCATGGGGCTATGGTTAATCATACCAATCGCCTGGTGAGTTTTTCAAGTTAAATGTTCGAAGAAGTGCTGTCTTGGTTTATAAGAATGGGGAAAGCCTTATGACCTTAACACGTTAATGGATTGCAACTTCCCTTTGTATATTGAACTGCATTTAATTTGAGTTGAATTCCACTCCAGGGCATTGAGACTGAGTGACTGCAGCAAAATATGAAACCACTTCAGTAGCTTCAACACAAGCATTCATCTGTACAAGAACATTTCCCTTGATTAATGAGTAAATAGATTACATAGCATGTTGATGAAGTAGTCAGACAGAAGAGGCCTAAGATTGGGCAGTACAGTGGTGAGCACTGATGTCCCTCAGCTCCAAGAATCTGGGTTCAATTCTGGCCTTGGATGACTTTGTGGAATCTGCATGTTCTCCATAGCCGAGTGCGTTTCCTCCCACACTCAAAAGATGTGCAAGTTAGGTGGATTGGCCATGCTAAATTGTCCTTTAGTGTCCAAACGATGTGTAGGTTAGGGGGAATTAGCCACAGTATATGTACAGGGTTAGGGCAGGGACTAGGGTAAGATGCTCTGTCAGAGTTGTTGCTGACTTGATGAGCTCAATGGCTGCCTCTAGTACTGTAGGAACTCTGGTTTAGTTTGTGGTGCTGGCCAATCTGAAATGACTTTGGCTAATTTTCCTTCTGCCATAATTCAAAGGTTTTGTCCCCAATTTTTATATAAAAATCAGTTATATTGATGAATGTGTGAACTGGATTGGAATGGAAGAGGTGGACTTGAATCCTGGTCATGGACACAAACTGCAACTCTGGGCCTATAGGTCGTTTTAGCAAGTAAAAGTCAAATTGAGGAAAAGAATGTCAGCCTGTCCAGATGTGCATAATTGTGTTAAGTATTGTATACTTTCTATCCTTAATTGTTTTGACATTGACCCCATCGTTTGGCTATTCTTTAGGCCCCAATCCATCTCCAGCTTTGACTGATTCACGGTTTGTGGCTTGAACTTTCCAGTAGCTACAAATTATTTACAGAACAACCCTTCCAACAATATGCCATTCCCTACTGTGTCAATGCAATGTTATCTGCTTCTCCAAAGGATATTTACTAGAACAGTACCAGTGATGTGAAGATGAGAGAAGCCAAGACTGTTTTCCTCCGAGCAGAGAAAACTAGGAGTAGATTTTAAGAAATGTTCACAATTTGAGCTTTTTGTAAAGTAGATGGGCAAAATTATTTCTGGTGACAGACAAATCTGCGCACTCTGGCTAATGATGTAACACAACTAACTAGGAGACCACTGAGATTTTTAATATATTTTGATTTGGGATGTGCTGCTTGAAGATGAGGTAAAAGAATATAGTTTCTAGGATTCATAGTGTTCTTCAAAAGGAAACTAGATATATACTTGATCAGGAAGAGTTGGGAGGAGTTTGGGGAACCTACACAGGATGAAGCCTAATTGGATAACCATTTTCTAAACAGTGTAAACTGGCTGACTCTTGTGATGTAATCAGCCTGTGAAATTTCTGTACCTTTTGGCACAAATGGAACTTGCCTATGAGGGGATAGGTTGACGCCAGCAGTTTGTAGAAATCATTTGTATACCAAAAGCTAAACTGTAGCATTGCTGCATTTCTTAGGTTAAAGGGTCCAAACGTTGTTTATAACACTGTTCTGCAAAGCACAGACATTGCTCTAACAATGTTTTGCCAGAGGAAAGTCTTGTTGCATCCAGGGTAAATCTGACCGTAGCTTTCTTCTCTCTGTTCTATTTAGGGTGAAACTCCACTTCACACAGCCTGCCGTCACGGCCTGGCAAATCTCACTGTAGAACTACTGCAGCATGGAGCAAATCCCAACATCCAAACCAAACGACAGCCTTCTGTCGGTGCAGGTGTGTCGCAAGACTCCTCGGAGGGTCCGTACTCGCAGACACCACTTCACATGGCAATAGCATACAATCATCCCGATGTGGTGACTGTGATACTGGAGCAGAAAGGTGAGTGTTTAAACTCCTCCTTCTGAATGCTGTTATGATATCACATATTGTACACTTTAATGAATGGTAATTTGTGTGGAGTCAAATTAATATGGTTTGAACAGATTGTGGGACAAAACTTGAAGTCCAGATTCCTTCTGCTCCATCTCCTCTTCTTTCTCTTTTCTCCCCATGGAATTTAGCAAAGTTTTACAAGTGATTTGACCACTGATTGATTAAATAAATATTTTTTAACTTGTGAAGTATTATTTGATACGTTAGAATTGATCATTTAAATTGACTTTTTTCTGTAGTTCATTGAAGTATAATGAACTTAGAAAAACAAAGTAAATTAATAATTTAAAATTAGATTTTTGGTTCCAAAACAGACTATTATCTATGTATTCTGGAGAATGCCTCTGGAAAAAGTTATTGTGTGCACTATTGAAGTGGGAGGTCTCTGTTTATTCCAAGATCTGGTAGACAGTTCCTGTACTGTGCTTTGGGTCTAATCATTTATAATAATCATAACTGAACATGACTTCTTGCTCTGGAAAACTGAGATGAAGGAAAGTAATTTTGTTTTTTTTAAATCAACTCAGCCAATGCACTTCATGCTGCTAGTAACCTGCAAATCATTCCTGACTTCAGCCTCAAAGATTCAAGAGATCAAACAGTCCTTGGGCTGGCTCTGTGGACAGGTAACCGCGAATACATTTTTTGCTGTAGTGATATTCTGAAATGGATGTTTTTGTATGCTGGGGTAAAGCTGCTGTGGAGAGAGAGGATAATATCTTGAAAATACTTGATAGATCTGGGGTTACTTTACAAAGGAACATGCTACATCTGTCCTTATGAAAAGTGTGGCACATGTTAATCTGCATCAGTCAATTCGCAGGGTACTTGGAGAAGTAGAATAAGAAATCAGAAGCGTAAATTTTAAACAATGTTATGCTTTTTTTCTCATTCTGCAACATGCCCTAAAGTGGGAAAAAGTTAACCTTGGCACTGATTGCACTTTTCCTCCAGGCATGCACACAATCGCAGCACAGCTGCTGAGTTCGGGGGCTGCTATTAATGACTGCATGTCTGGTGGTCAGACACTACTACACATGGCAATCCAGAGGCAGGACAGCAAGAGTGCCCTCTTTCTCCTCGAGCACCAGGCTGATATCAATGTTCGGTAAGTGAGATACATTCAGTATGTGTAAGTTGCAAGGATCCTTTTTACAAGCACAAGCTAAAAGGCTAATACTGTGAATTTTTCATTCTTATTCTGATATCCTTGGATATTTTTCTCCCTTAAATGCATTTCCATTTGGCCATCTGCATTGCTATCTCATTAATTCATTTTTTTCCTTTTTTAGTGGTTTAATGTTTCTTTTATCTGTGGCAGGACCTGTGACAGTGAGACAGCTCTGCAGCTGGCCATCAAGAACCAGCTTCCCCTAGTGGTTGATGCCCTTTGTACCCGTGGTGCAGATATGGCTGTGCCAGATGAGAAGGGAAATGTACCGCTGTGGCTAGCCCTGGAGAATGGACTTGAGGACATAGCCTCCACTCTGGTGAGTGTACTCAGCAGTGCGTTGACCCCTTTTTCATAGCTTCAAGTGCTTCAGCTTCAGGCTCGCACAACAAAACAGTTGGAGAAAGATTTTAAAAAAGCACAATTTAGGAAACAAGGTCTTGTGTAAATTGCCATTGCCATCGCCATCTCAGCCTTTGGTTATTAAAATAGATGTACCAATCTCAAAACTTCCCTTGTCAGGAATGGGGAATCCTATCGTGCATAATCCTGCAATATCATACTGCAGATTTTGCTTGCTAAAGATTTCTAGATTTGTGTAGCGTTTATAGGCAAAATGGTCATCTTTAGTTACTAATTTATATTCTAATGTGTGCATCATCCTCAACCTTGTTCTCTCCCATCTTTCTCTTCCCTGTTCCAAGAGGAACCAAAATCACTTTCAATCCCAGTCATTTTCTCTTGATGGACTTTAGGAAAGATCAGGATGCTTTACTCCTGAGTATTTACTAGAATAAAGTTGAGCAGATTGTCACATCTAGAATTCTGGCTCCATTACAAGTAGATGAAACCTCTTTGGGGAAATCTGATGTATTTTCAGATTACTAATGCTTCCAAATGCAGCATTAGTTTCCACCTGAACCTGTAGGCAGGGTAACATTTCTGACATAATATCCTCAGCACTGACCCAGTTTAAAATATGTTCACCCTGAAGCTTCAAGCCATAATTTCTAATCCAAAACTGAGTGAACCTAACTGAAGCAAGTTACGTAATAATGATGGAGGTGATTTTTTTTTTTAAACAGTACACTTGTGTATTGGTGATATGTTATATGAAGCTTTGTTGCTTTTAAATGTCTTAGTTATTTACTTCTGTTGGCCTTGGTGACACTGTATTGAGTAGGATTTCAAGACCAACAAATGTACAAATTAATGTTATTGAATTACATGTAAACAAATTCTGGGATTATAATTTAACTTTGCTTGATTTGCAAACCTACATTGTTCAAAATGCTTGGCCAGCAACAAATGGAATATGTTGTGCTAATGTACAATCAAAACCATTTGAGCCCCATAACTAGCTTTGGTCAGGTACTGGAGGATAGCCAGCACTATGACATAGTACTTATTGTGGTGGCTGCAGGACCTGGGGAAGAAATGAAAAGCAAATGGCAAAATAGCCAACAGCTCACTTCTAGTAATGTAAACCTTTCATATTGGAATTATAAATCATAACCAGTTGGCTAAATCTGTATGGAGTGTAGTAAAACTCAAAAGACTTGTAGTCTGAGCAATGTTTTGGACTTTGGGATATTAGTTACAGAGCCTCATTCCAAATAACCAAATCGGAATCTTTATTCTTAGCCGTTTCACACTTTAACAGAGCATAGGCCGTAAGCACATTCTTTCCATCTAATCCTGTTTTGGCTAAACTCTCAATTGTTACCCTGTATAGTCCTTGGCTCTCGTCTCTTCTGTTTCTGTATCATGCCTCCAGATGTTCCTTGGTCTGCCTTGCGGGCTCCGTGGGAGAATTTACTGTGCTACATTCCACGGTTTCTTCATGTATGACCTTACAATTCCACTTTCACCTTTTTTTGACTTGGAGGACTATTGAGTCTTGTTTTCTCTCTTCCCATAGTGTAATATTATTGGTAGTATTTGGCCAGTGTATCCTATTCTTAGAATATACTGAGGCATCTGTTGAAGGATTGAGTTTTCATCAGCATTGTTTTTGTGATCTTCCCAGCCACAAAGGAGAAAATGTTTCGTTTAGTGGGCTTGACTTCCAGGTGTTGAAGACAGTGATGAATGCTCCTCTGATCTTTCCATTCTTGTCTATAAACACCAATGTATTACTTGCACTATCCAGCTCCGTATTCCTACCTTAATGGAGTTGTTACTTGCATTGTCTTTGTTTTTCTCTCTTGATATTAAGGTCAGCTTTAGCTGACATTTGTCTATTTTATAGGCCTTTTGAAAGGTTTAGTTTTAGATCAGTATAGAAGCATCCTTATCTTGCTTGATGGGGGAAAAAGTCTCCTGTATTTCATTAGTGCTGTACTGGGCTCTGCACATGTTTCAGTCAAACTCCCAAGTACTTGATAAAACTATGAACATGTAGGTTTGCGGATAAAGTGCTTTGGCACATGTAGTGTTGTGTATTTTATGTATAGTTTTGATGTGCCGTTATTCTGTGCCCTGATACTAAAATCCCTTCTCTTTACAGCATTGAAAAAGATTAGAAATTATACTTTGCCTTAATGTAAAATGCACTGAGGAGGAGGTTTAAGAGATTGATTCCTGGAATAAGCATATTGTCTTGAAAGATTGGACAGGCTGGATTTGTTTTACACTAAGTTAGATTTCAGATCAACTGTGATCTCATTTTAATGACGGGACAAGTTTGAGGGGCTAACTGACTTTGCGTTCCTATTTGCAATATTGCAAACTTCACCTTAAACTGGAAACTCTGCTTAATTTCAGGTGAGACATGGCTGTGATGCGACTTGTTGGGGTGCTGGACCTGGGGGATGCTTGCAGACTCTGTTACATCGAGCTATTGATGAAAACAATGAAAATTCTGGCTGCTTCCTCATTCGCAGGTGTAGATTGTGACATTCTTTTAAAAACTGCTACCTGAATTATTTACAGAATTGCATCACATTTGTTAGAATCTCTTTTTCAAAACCTAATTTGTCAAAAGAACTTTTGAAGTTTACGATAATGTTTTGACAAGTCCTAAAAATTTCCCAATTGCCATCTTTTTGTGCACTTTGCTCTTTGGTAGTGGCCTCCAATCTCCTTTTTAAGAGGACCCTGCCTCCTTGCTTCAGCATCAGCATTGCTGTGCAGTTGGTTACTCCGAGTGGTGATGCTGCCTTTGCTTTCTGCTGTTTTCATTTGGGAGTCTGTGACAATTAATATTCAAATGTGAAATCTCTACATCTGCAAGAGAAACAAACTTGCCAGAGTTACCTAAAAACATATAAACTAGAACACATTTAAGTATGGCATAATAACAAAACAGCACGGGAACAGGCCCTTCGGCCCAACGAGCCCACGCCGCAGCAAGTCAGGCATCAGCTGTGGAGAGGGTTGACATTTCAGTTAGTTCCCAAGAGAGCTGCAGTTTTGATAGGTGTGCAACCTGAAGCATTAATGTTTTGTTCCTCTCCAGACACTGTCTGGCCTGTGGAGCATGCTCCAGCATTTTGTTTCCTTAGTTCTGAATTTGTTGCTATGATCTCCAATATTCCCACTTGTATGTGTGATCCCTGTCTGTTTATAGATCTATGCATTGGAACCAAATTTGTGAGACAATTTAGGGAGAATTTGTTTTCAGTTAGCCTAAGAGCACATCTTTGGGGTGTGGGAGGAAACCGGAGCCCCCAGAGAAAACCCACGCAAGCATGGGGAGAATGCGCAAACTCCCACAGACACAGGCCCAAATCCACGTGTCTGCACAGCACAGCGATAGTCACTGAGCTGTCGTGTTGCCCATCAAATGGTCCAGGTCGAGTGTACACTAACGACATGAAGCACTAGGATACTCCCAAAATTCAAGAGCAGCCCTCTCACAACCCATCGCGTGTATGCCCCTTGTCAGACAACAAGGCGGACTGAAGTACCTGTAGGATAAAAACAAATACATCAAATTCATTGACAATTTACACACTTCCCAGGGAGTGTCCACTTTGGTATAGAAGATCTATAAAATTCTGACAAGTTACTTTAGCTCATTTTTACACGACACCAAAATTTCCTCTACTGTAGAAAATTGAGAAACCCCTACACTATATTTCCAAACATTTTTGTGACCAATATGCATTTAAAGATATGTAGGTTAGGTGGATTAGCCGTGGTAAATGTGAGAGGTTATGGAGATGTGGTGAGATGCTCTTTCAGTGTTGAAGCAGATCCGATGGGCTGAATGGCCTTCTACACAGCAGGGATTCTATGGTTCTCCAATAGCTAGACTTTAATTTTTGAGGATGAGGGGAATCTGATGAAGGAATGATGTGATATTTATACAGTGATTAACAAAGTAGAAAGCTTAGGTATGACTCTCCAGTGAGATGCTGTGTTGCCGACTATTGCTGCAATAACCCTTTCCCTTTAATTTCCAGTGGGTGCGATGGGAACAGTCCCAGACGACCAGGCCCTAACGGTGAAGGTGATGAGGAGGCACATGATGGGCAGACACCATTACACATGGCAGCGAGCTGGGGCCTCGAAGAAGTGGTGCAGTGCCTTCTGGAGTTTGGTGCCAATGTAAACACTCAGGTCAGTGACAGTGCCTGATGCAGTTCAAACCGATTTGGTGTGACTTTTTTTTTTAATACATTAAGTTGAATTTAAATACTATGGTAACTTGCTGTTTCTGTCCTTGGGCTATTACTCAATTGTTAGTCTTCTCATCTTACAGGTTAATTGGTAGGAAAATGTAGAGAGTCAGAGGAAAAATAGGGAAGGGAACAAAATACGGAAGTTTGTTGGTTTCTAAATAAAACGTTTAACTTTTTTAATGTTACATTTTTCACGAATCCCATCATGAATTTCACCTTTTGGGAATATTGCTAATATGGAATGTTAGATGAAAATAGTATCAGTGAAATATCTCCTAATGTCGCACTAACACAAACCAGAAGAGCTGAACTTTGACAGGCCACTCCATCGGGTGCCTGGGCTTGGGACAGGAAGATGCCTGCTCTTGATCCCTTTGTAGAGATGCCGCCGTTGGACTGGGGTAAACTCAGTAAGAGGTCTGACAACACCAATTTTGAGGTGTTCTGAACACCTCGTTCGCCTGACGAAGGCACAAAGGCCGAAAGCTAGCAGGTTTACTATCAAATAAATTGGTTGGATTTAAAATTGACGTCAGACCTCTTGCTGACTTGATCCCTTTGCTAGAGAAATTGCTGGGCGGATATCCAGTAAAGATTAAGTTGAGCTTTATGGGAAAAACAAAATACTGTTTGTGATAAACTCAGCAAGTCAGGCATCATCTGTGGAGAGGGTTGACGTTTCAGTTAGTTCCCAAGAGAGCTGCAGTTTTGATAGGTGTGCAACCTGAAGCATTAATGTTTTGTTCCTCTCCAGAGACTGTCTGGCCTGTGGAACATGCTCCAGCATTTTGTTTCCTCAGCTTTGAATTTGTTACTATGATCTCCAAAATGCAGCAGTCTTGTAATTCTTTTCAATGGGCTGTGATGTGGTGATGCTTATTGTCCAAATCCCTGTTGAATGGTCATTTGGGTAATGTATCAGTAGATTAGCACTGGGCGTGTAACATTAGGATGGGTTTCCTCTGTGTGCTTAGATTTCTTACAAGCGTTCAAAGATATTCAGGTTAGATAGATTGGTCGTGCTAAGTTGTCCATTAGTATCTCAAGATGTATAGGTTAGGTGAATTAGTGAGGTAAATGTGTGGGGTTATAGGAATAGGGAGTGGGATAAGTCTGGATAAGATGCTGTGTTAGAAAGTTAGTACAGTCTCAATAGGCCATTTGGCCCACACCTGCACAGTAGGATTCTGTTTAGGTGCTGACTGTCTTTGTAGAAGCTAGTGTTAATATCTGCAGCACTTTGGCATTTTAAACATTATTTGAGGTTGGTCCTAAATATTTTGTCTACAGTCAAATGAAGTTCTGATGGTGCAGTGTGTATTGACTTGCAACCTGATAATTTGTGTTGAAGCTGATGAGAACAGATTATCATGAATGCTCCTCCTTTTTATGCGATTGATCATTTGTGTTCAAATAATTTTTTTAAATTTTACCAGGATGCAGAAGGAAGGACACCAATCCATGTTGCCATTAGCAACCAACACAGTGTTATAATTCAACTTTTGATCTCCCATCCTGATATCCGGTTAAATGTACGGGATCGTCAGGGGCTGACCCCTTTTGCCTGTGCAATGACTTACAAGAATAACAAAGCTGCAGAGTCAATTCTCAAACGCGAACCAGGAGCAGCTGAACAGGCAAGAGCAAAGATGTACATTCACACGTTACTATTGCGAAGGTCCCAATCATTTTATGTTTTTGGAAAAGACATTGACCTGTCTGGTGGCTATGGGTTATTGGCTGCTTGAGGTTTGAATTCAGGTTTGGAAACTTTTTAGCTGGAGTAATTAGGTATGGAATTGAAACTATCAAACTACTCAGCCTGCTTGAAGTTAGAAGCTGTTTTCTGTCTAACCAAGTTCTATTAGCTAAGTGATGAAAGTAAATATTCTAAACAAAATTATAATCTAAAGTTTCTTGAAATCTAATAAGGGTGTCATTAAGCATCGGTGCAATGCTTTCATCCCATTAACCTAGGTTTGAATCAGACCAGATTCCTGGTTTCCTTAAGTGTTCTGAGTGGTTCAGTGACTGTGTACCGAGTGCACAGTATGAAAACTGCCCTTAAGTGTGGCATGGCTGGGCACAAAATTGTTAGCCTGTCTGAGGCCATGGGAGTGTTGCTGTGAAGAATTGCCTCTTGAGGGAACATGTGATATAAGCCATTCCTAAAGGCTTAGTCGAGTGAGAGATCACCGCTTAGCAGCATTCTTTGATCTAGTGATGGGGAATGCAGATCAGAAGTAAAAATAAGGGAGCATAGAAATAATAGTGACCATATTATATAGTTTAATGTAAGAATTGAGAAGGACAGGAACATGAAAATGGATTCTGGGCCAGGGGAGGGGGAGAGAAAAAAAACAATTGAGGGCTGAGAATAGAATTTGGAGAAAATAAAATGGACAAGTACATCATGTAATAGGAAGCATTTTTAAAGTGTTCCAAGTCCTGGAAAAATATATTACTTCGAAAGAAAAAGCAAGACCAATGAGTCACTGTGAATGAATAATGAGGGAAAAATTGCTGCAGATAGCAGGGGAGAGAAAAATAAGGGAACATAAAGGTATTAGAGAAGGCTGAAGGAAGAGGCACCATGACCTTACCAAAAGTATTAAAATAATACATTATCCAAGCTGTAAACTAAAGGGTGGATAGGATGAATTCACTGAAGTAGTGATACAAAATGGCATAAACATTAAATTATTTTTGCTTCAGAGTTTCCCAGGGAGGTAAATCAGGCAGAGCAACTTTGGAAAATCTGAGAAATAATATAACCCATGTTTAAAATGGTGAAAAAACAGTAAATGACCTGATTCAATTCGGATGCCAAAATCTCCTGGTTTGGATGTTTTAGAAGAATTGAATAGGGGCACTGTTACCTTTTTTTAAGAAAAGGTGTAGTATCAGTTAACTGCTGGCCAGTGAAAGTTACAACTACGCTTAAAGGGGACAGATCATATCCAGGAACCAATAGACAAGTCAGCTTTACATCAGTGTTGAGGGAAAAAATAATGAAATGCCAACTGAAAGAGAAGTAAGAAATTATATAGAAACCTAAAAATGAGTAGTCATCATGGACTTCAAAAGGAGAGAATGGCGTTTGATAATGTCTTGAATTCTTGAAGAGGAAAGAGTGTAGACAAAAGGGCTCATTAAATCTAGATTTCCGAATGACCTTTGAAAAGCTGCCACAAGAGACGCAGAAGAATGGAGCATGCAGAGTCAAGGCAAGCAGCCATCTGACTGCAAGGCCAAGAGCAAGAGACTAGGAGTAAAGGGTGGCTATTCGAGTAACAGCAGGTGAGAAGTGCTGTCATCACTGTTCTTAATATGATTTTGATTTTCAAATTCAGAACATGTATCTAAATCTGTCAAATGTGGAGAGGGGGTGGGAGACAGTTGATATTGAAGAGGGCTGTAACAAGTTAGACAATATTAATAAACTTGAGGAACAGACACATACTAATGAAGGAATTTCAACATGAGTTATTGAATTTTAATAAGAGATGTTACTTTGATCTCAATGGGATACTGAGGCAGAGGATGTTTGGAATTCAAATACAGATCACTAAAAATAGCAATGAGGCCTTTTTCTTTTACTAACAAAGCCAATCAAGGTCTAGTGTTTATTTCTAGCAAGAGTTGGGACATTATGCTTAAACTCCATCGAAACTCGGTTAGAACATACTTTGTACAGTTTGATTGTAAAAAGGAGAGTACAAAAACTGATTTAAGGATGATCCTACTGGGAGAAGAGTGAATAGGCTTGGATTTTTTTCTCTTAAAGAAGTTGCTAAAGGAGATCTACTCAAGGTTTTTAGGGTAGACAGTATTTCCACTTTTCAGAATGAATGAAACCGTGGACCTTGTTTTGCAGCAGTTTCTAAGAAATCAAATGAGGAATTCACAAACTGAATCAGTATTGAGAATATGGAACATAGTACTACAGGGAAGAATAGCATAGATACATTTGAGGGAAAACTAGGTAAATATATCCAGAAGGAAATAAAGGTTATGCTGATAAATGAGGAAGGAAGAAAGATGGTTTGTAAGGAACATCAGGTTGAACTGGATAACCCTTTTCTGTGCGGTATGTTCAATGATCGGCTATTTATGCTATAATGTCCATTGACTGGCGCTTAAAGGCAGTAGTGTGAAAGTGCATTATGTATATGCAATGGATTGTTTAGTTATGGTTAGCTTTGTTCATTTGTCCTCAGGTTGACAATAAAGGGAGGAACTTCCTTCACATTGCTGTACAGAACTCTGATATTGAGAGTGTCCTTTTCCTGATCAGCGTGCAGGCTAATGTGAATTCACGAGTGCAGGATGCATCTAAGCTTACACCATTGCATCTGGCAGTTCAGGCAGGCTCTGAGATAATAGTCCGGAATCTGGTAAGCACAACTGCAATTGATTGTACATTGAGGTTTGCCACTGTTGTATTGTAACTCGATCCTGTTTCACCAAAACATATTTTAAGTTTTTAAATTAAGTTGGTGACTTTATAGCTGCCACGTGAGGCTTGGATGTTCTTGTCCCATCCATGAGGGGGGAGCAAACTTGATGCTGGAACTAGTTTTAAGATTGAAAACTTGCAACCATTTTTGCTGTAGCAGAGTTAATGGGAAGCAAAAGGACCCTGTGGGCGGAACTTAGTCATGTTCCTGGGAATGTACTCCTTCCTCCTCGTTGACCACCTTTGCCTTGGGTGAGCACGTTGGATCACTGGAGTGACTTCATAATATGTGCATGAGGTTCTGGGCTGCTTCCCCTCAATCTTGCTGGCAGGGTCCAAAGGAATGCAAAACCTGACACAAGGCACCAGTTCAGCTGCAAAAGCTGCATGTCTTTGGAGTGTGGGAGGAACATGGAGCATTTGAAGGAAGCCCTCATAGACACAGGGAGAACTTGCAAACTCCAAGTACCTAGCCTAGGCTGGATTCAAACCCAGGTTCCTGGAGTTATGAGGCAGTAGTGCTAACCACTCCTCCATCATGCCCCCAAACAGGGGATGATAGTAAAGCAGATATGGAAACAAAATTCAGAAGAATAAAAATAATAGGCTGAGTAGGTGACTTTAACTATTCTCCCCCCCCCCCCCCCCCCCCCACCCCCCAAACTGTGATAGGCTTAGAAGGGGAGCTTTGTGAGCCATGTGTGAGAGCATGGGGTGCTCCTAGACCCATTTTAG
Organism: Sphyrna mokarran; assembly: GCA_024679065.1. Classification (NCBI taxonomy): domain Eukaryota; kingdom Metazoa; phylum Chordata; class Chondrichthyes; order Carcharhiniformes; family Carcharhinidae; genus Sphyrna; species Sphyrna mokarran. The sequence goes on from JAGIQG010000022.1 coordinate 44,001,156, forward strand.
GGAATTAAGCTGAGCAGATGACAGAAGTTTCAGTAGGGGAGCATTTTGACAGTGATCATAACTTTGTAAGATTTAATAGTTATGGAAAGGGATAAAGACAGGCTGAAAATATATTTTCAAAATTGGGGGAAGGCCAATTTTAATAAGATGGAATCTGGTCAAAGTGAACAGGGAGCAGCTAATTGCAAGAAGATCCACATCAATAGTGGGAGTCACTTCAAAAGGAAATAGAGTTCAAGGCCAACACTCTTTCTGGTAAAGGGCGGGACTGTGGGGGCTCAGGGAGGTGCAGGGTTTAGCTTCTGCTATGTTATCCCAGATGTCAAGTATCAGTCTCCCACTGCTGTGTGTGTGTCACTGATATGGGTAATTATATCCATCAGAGAGCCTTTTCGCTGCAAAACATTCTTATATTGAACATCCCTGTTGTGGCCAGAACTGAGTCTATATTTAATTTGGTTTTCTTTGTTCTGCTGTTGCTGGATTAAAATGCAGTTTTGATTTGTTGTTGCTGTCTTATTTCAGTAAGCTTTTCTGTGTTCCAGCTGCTCGCAGGGGCCAAGGTGAATGAGCTGACTAAACACCGTCAGAATGCGCTCCATCTGGCATCTCAGCAGGACTTGCCAACTATCTGCTCTGTGCTCCTGGAGAATGGTGTGGAGTTTTCGGCTGTTGATGAGAATGGGAACAATGGTAGGAGACTTGGCAAGAAATGACTAGCAGGCATATTTGTGAACTCAATTTTGACTACAGTTTTCTAAATCACTTTCTCAATTCTAGTCTTATTTTAAAAAAACTTCTGTTGCTTTTTTCTATGGCACTGTTAATGCATAAGACACCAAGGCATTTCTCAGGATCACAGATTTGGCACCCAGTCAGAAAAGGACCTGATAAGACGGTTGATGGATGGTCCATTTTAAGGGAATATCTTAAAGGAGAGAGAGAGGCTCAGACCTTTGGATCTGAATAGCTGAAGCTACCAGTTATGGATTGAAGGCAGTCGGGGATACGTGAAGGCAGAATTGGGGATAAAGAAAAGATATTTTTGGTGTTTATAGCTGTTGCTGAATCACATTTGTACAATTATGATTTCCCACTTCAGATTTATTAATTTATAACATATCTATTTGTTTTATTCCTCTGACTTCATGGAGATGAGGTTTTTAAGACTTGCAACTAAATGTTGATTCAATTGTCAAAAAACTGAAATCCTGAGAAGCAAGCAATATTGACGCAATAAAATTCAAAGAGCTGTTGAGAATGGGAAGAACAGTAAGAAGTCTCACAACGCCAGATTAACGTCCAACAAGTTTATTTGATCGTAAACCCACAAGCTTTCAGGGTTTGCCTCTTTGTAAGTGGAGAGTCTGGTCTGCACTCGCCTGACAAAGGGGCAAACCCTGAAAGCTTGTGGGTTTACGATCAAATAAACCTGTTGGACTCTAACCTACTGTTGAGAGACTTCTTACTGTGTTTACCCCAGTCCGACGCCGGCATCTCCACATCGGAAATGGGAAGCACAGAGATCTGCTGTGGGGCTCGGTTATGTTGGAGCGAGTGAACCAGTGTGTAGCTTGGTAATAACTGCGTGGAAGAAATGAGCATGTACTGGACTCTTGTAGGAATTGAAACAGCTTTAATTCCTGGACAGTCAGTTGATCTCCCTTTGGGGAGATGTGCTTTGCCTTAGCAGGATCTTCTAAGTTGCAACATCCTTGAGGTATGAATTGGGAACATTTCTCTGGATCTGCTTGGTTTTATCTTGGGTGGAGGTGAGGTGTTGTAATTGGCTTTTGGATCTTCTGACAAACCTGTATTGTAACAGAATGGAGCGGGGGGGATGTTTAGTGTATCATAGGCAGCAGGCTTTGAAGGCTAGAATAATGGGTCTTGGTTCGAGGTAAGAGGTGGTACAGCAGTTAAAGAACATTCAGAATATGGTGCAGCAGATAAAAACATTTCAAGGTAAATTCTGTAGGGCAAAAGGTTAAAGTGATGGTATAGGAGAGATGCAGAGCTGTGAATTTGTGGTTGCATGCAAGCCTGTATGATGTTGATGCTGAGATTTTTGGTTAGTCAGATTGAACAGCAAGGATGTTACAGGATTAGTGGCAATCATGTAGGATTAAGAACCAGAATAAAACCACGCTGTCTCCTGGCAATAGCTGATCTGTAAAGAAGCTACATATGGAGTCTAAATCAAAGTTTGCAATGCTTCATAAATTGTTATGAATTTGTTATGAGTAGCTGAGGGCCCAATGTTCTTGATTGTGGGGAATAGAATATTTCTCAAAGGCTCTGTATCACGATGCAGTCACTGTAGACCAGTGCTGCTGTGGTTTAACTCGGTCACATGTTTATCCCCCCTCTTTGTTGTTCTAAAACTGCTAACTGGAAGAAAGCTGGTTTGAAGTTACTGAGCTTGATGCAGGGCAGATAACTAGTGCATATTGAAAAACTGTGTCCAACACCTTGGTGCTGTCAGATCCGCTAATCCATTCATCACATCAGCTGTTGGGTGGGCTTTGAAAGCAGGTAAGTCACTGACGTTTCAAAAGCAGTGATGGTGACGAACAAGAGAATGTGAGGCTGAGTGTTTTACAAATAAAATGGCCTAGGCTGAACTGTTGATTCTTGGGGTTGTCGATGCTTTCTGTTGACTGGTTCAGTAATCTTTACCACTGCTTTTCAGCTCTTCACTTGGCAGTGATGCACGGGCGCCTCAATGTGGTGCGTGTACTCCTAACTGAATGCAGTGTTGATGCTGAAGTCTTCAATCTAAGGTATGATTACCTAAGTTTTGCATGTGATTAAATTTCCAGTTTATTTTCACATTGATGTTTTGACATAATTTCATCAGTGCTGTTATCCAAATTTTGGACCTTTTTTAATACTCGGTTGCATCCTAAACAGTGTGACCAAATTACAGCTTTTAACTTCATTTCTTTGTGTATATCATTTTTTAAAACCCTTTTTAATTGTCAGTGATGGGTATTTTATTAATGACCTAGCCTAGGAACTTGTGCAGGTGTTGCTGAAGTAACTGCACTGAAAACCTTTAATAATATTAGGTAAAGTTGAGTAGATTTTGGCATGTGGATAAAATACCTCTGGTGCCTTGTTGAGCCTTGACTATATAGATTGAAATAAAGACGAGAGATTTGAATTATTAGCATGAGAAATGAATAGTTTTCCATTTTAACCAATTAATTGGCAGACTAGGAAATATTCTACAGATCATTAGCCTGATATTGTTATCAATAAATTCTAAGCTAAAGGCTCCTTCTCAATCTGTACAAAATTATGCTGTTTGTATTTGAATTGTTCTTGCTGTTCACAGAGGCCAGTCACCTATGCATGTTCTGGGACATTATGGGAAGGAAAATGCGGCAACCATCTTTGAGCTGTTCTTGGAATGTATGCCTGATTATCCGTTAGATAAGCCGGATTCCGAAGGGAACACAGGTAGATGCTCAACTTGTTCCTTACTCGACTCCTTGGAAAAGAAACTATTAAGTCAACGTTTTAATGCAGGAGCCAATAAACTCTTTGCATACTGTTCTGAGTCTGTGGTAATTGCTACCTAAGATGCAGAGACTCTGATTCAGTTTTTTCAAAAGCAGCAAATTGCTTTTATACATGTGCATTTAATGTTTAAAACTGCACTGTAAATTTTGTGTGGGGAGACAAAAGGAACTGACAAGTTGGAGTTGGCAGACAGGTGGCAGATGAAGTTTAATGCACGGATGTGAGGTGGTTCATCTTCTTAGGAAGAACGAACATGATATAAAATAAAGGGTACAACTCTGAAGTGTACAGGAGCAGGAGGACTGGCTGTCTGTGCACAACTCATCAGGACAGCTAGAGAGAGTTAAAGCATACAGTATCCTGGGCTTTTTAACTGTGGCTAACAGCAAGGAGCGTATGCTGAATTTGTATGAGACACATAGTTAGACCTCAGTTGGAATATTGGGTACAATTCTGGGTGCCACATTTTAGGGAGGATATGAACACACTGAAGGGAGTGCAGAAAAGGCTTGCAAGAATAGTTCCAGAGATGAGAAACTTTAGTTACGTGGAAAGATTGGAGAAATTGAGACTCTTCTTAAAGATGAGAAGGCCAAGAGGAGATTTGATCAAAACCACGAGGTGGATAGAGTAGATAAGGGGAAAACTGTTCTTCCTTTGTAAAAGGATCAGCAGTAAGAGGTACAGGTTCTAAGTGATTTGGCCGATGCATTGAGAAATGTTCTCATGCATTTGGGAGTCTGTAATGTGGTACCTAGAAGTGGCAGGTTCAATCAAAGTATCCAAGTGAGTGTTAGATGATTATTTGAATAGAAACAATACAGGATTATAGGGAAAAGCTAGGGAATGTCACTAAGTCACGATGTTCATTTGGAAGCTGATGCAGACATGATGGGCCAAATGGTGGCGTTTTGCACCACAACAATTCTGTGAAATGTACTTGGTCAGGGAAAACCAGAATGTGAGTGAGGCACATTAATGATTTTTGGTGCCTGAGGTGCCAGATTTTGAGTAACCTATCCCATTCCAATGCTCTATGGATCTGTAGAGTGTGTCTCACCTGCCTCAAATCCAGCATCTTGCTATCGTGTCTTGTTTTATGGTTATGCTGTCTTGTTTTGAGTTTTTCTGATTACACTCAGAACATGCGTTAGTGTTAATTTAAGTTTAATTACTTTTTCCTTTTGCCACTTGCTCTACAATTTGAAGAGAGTAGTGTAGAGATCATGTCACTGGACCAGACATCCGGAGGCGTGGGTTATTCTTGGGGTAAAATACCCCAGTGCAATACCGGCATCTCCACATTAATACTTTGAGGACCTGGGTTTAAATCTCACCATGACAACTGGTGGAATTTAAAATCAGTTAGTAAATCTGGAATATAAAGCTGGTCTCAGTAACGGTGACCAAGAAACTACCATTGATTTTCATTTTTGGAAGGAAATCTGCTGTCCTTGCCTAGTCTGGCCTACACGTGACTCCAGACCCACATCAATGTGGTTGGCTCCTAACTGCCCCTTGAAATGGCTGAGAATTGATGGGCAACAAATGTTGGCCTTGCCATTGGTGGCAACATCTTGTCAAAGAATAAAAAAACCCAATTGAAGAATTGATATCGTATTTCCTCAATACTTGATGTTTAGCATTGCCTGCTGTGTGTGAAGTAGGTAGGCCCCTGCAGATGCATTTTTTGGTCTGGTAATGTCATTAAAGAATCTAAATGTATATGATGGTGATGTAATCTGAATTCTGGCATAGCCAGAATTCTGGCATTTTGACTCAAAACTTCGGCCTTCACATTCCTTAGGAAAATGTGCTTGTTTTAATTTGAAACTAAACCAGTTGTTAGAATTGAGTCCCATTCTTGTATTGGTGGTTTAACCTGTGGCCTGTTTTCCCTGCAGTTCTGCTCTTGGCTTACATGAAGGGAAACGCTAACCTGTGTCGAGCTATAGTGCGAGCTGGAGCCCGACTCGGAGTCAACAACAACCAGGGGACCAACATATTCAACTATCAGGTGGCCACAAAACAGCTACTCTTCCGGCTTCTAGGTAATCTCTTCAATCATTGCCTAATTCAGGCCGCCAGCTAGTTTGTAGCCCACCACTGTTTGTTTCTTAAGCTAGTGTAACAACCTCCCCATCTAAAATTGGATGTCTGCTCTAAGGACAAGTATCTTCTCTGATCATTAATACTGAAACTAAACACAAGTGAAAATGCATTATCTCAAATCTTCTTGTATTTTTAAGGGAGGCTGTTGGTCTGCAGATGAGGTGACTTATCACTTAATAATTTGTTCAGGTAATTCATCAAAAGACCATTGGCATCTCTCTCTCTGTTGATGTGGAGATGCTGGTGTTGGACTGGGGTAAAACAAAGAAATCCCACAACACCAGTTTAAAGTCCAAACAGGTTTATTTGTAGCAAAAGCTGCAAGGAGGCCTGATGAAGGGACAGGCTGTCCCGAGAGCTTGTGACTTTTGCTACAATTCTGTCTCCATGGGACAGAGCTAATTAGTTAGCTTGAGGGGCACATTCCACTAGTGTGGGTCAAGGTGAGAAGTGAGTAATTGTGCAGCTGTTTGGTCATTGGGAGTGGGGGATCACTGAATTTGATCCTCTGCTCCCTTCTAGTCAGGGTCCCTACATGATTTTGCGTCTCCCTCTTCCTCATCGGGATGGTGGTTGTGGGAATCCTAATGTTTGGCTGGTTGAAATTGGTGAATTTGAAAGCTAGGATCAAACCTGGAATGACCTTTGGTTGAATCAGAATAGATAGAAATTCTTTTGTTTTACTTTCAATATAAATGATGGACTTAATGGGCCAAAAGGATTCCCCAGAGAGTAGCTGTCTTCTGCAAAAACAAGAACTGGGGTTATTAGCATTGCTACCTCAGTGCCAGGGATCTGGGTTCAGTTCCAGCTCTGTGCAAACCCCAGAGTCACCTTCTCCCTGTGTCTGGATTGGTTTCCTCCCACACTCCAAAAATGTGCAAGTTGGGGGATTCGACATAATTGTTTGGCCTTTAGTGTTCTAAGATGTGTAGGTTGGATGGATTAGCCATGATAAATGTATGGGGTTACAGGGATAGGGCAGGGGAGAGGGCCCTGCTAAAGTACTCCATCAGGAGTCAGTGCAGACTCAATGGGCTGAAATGGCTTCTTTTTGCACTGTAGAGATTGATTCTATAAGCAGTGTGATGCAGCTTGGCCTTGTACTGTGTCCTGCTCCAATGTTAATCAGTAAATCTGGTGTAGAATTCAGTCCCAAAACAGTATGGATTGTACCTGCTCCTGCAGGAGAAAATAGTTCAAGTGCATGCCTCAAACTCTGCATGTGGGCTGATGAGTTAAAGTTGTGCCACTGTGAAGGAAGCCTCAATATTGTGCAAACTGTGCATTCTGATTTGGGTTCATTGTGTGCTGAACTAAGATGTTTCCAAATACACTGCATGCACAATGAAACACTGGGAGTTAGATTCCCCAGACTCTGTCCCATCCCTGCAAATAAGTTCTTTCAACAGGACTTGATTTTTTTTTTGTACTGGTGCTAAGGGTCGCTGTTGCTCTTGAGTTGTGGCAGTTCAGCAACCTTAGCATTTTCTTTTCTTTCTGTCCGCTGCCTTGTGGAAGGAAGTTGCAAGCATCTCTATTCAATGCATCCTGTGAATCTCTTGGGGAAAAGAGATGTGAATGTGTATGACAGCTGTCTTAAACTTGTCATGTCTGATTGTCCAGCAACTTCCAGAATCCTAGGAAGACTAACCCCCAGTTGTGTTTCTGATTGTTTCAGACATGCTGTCCAAGGAGCCTCCATGGTGTGAGGGCTCCAACTGCTTTGAGTGCATCTCCAAATTTGGAGTCACAATGCGGAAACACCATTGGTGAGTTGCTGCTTATGGTCTGCAATGCAGGTTACTGTTTGTCTTGAGTTTAAGAATATGAAGACTAAAATTGATGCTGAAATTTCCTTTTTGTTTATAACTTGCTCAACATCTATTTTGAACAGTGCCTGGAGCTTGGGCTAATGTGATGATGGTTCTGTGATAATTGGCTATCATAAAGTTTCTCAAACCTCAAGTTTACACATCTGAAGATATGCACTGTTCACCACCCAGTGCAGAAACATTGACGCTTGCTCTCTGTTTTGCTTCAAATTAAAACCACTACAGTCAAGAGTTTGGATATCAGTTGTGGCTCTTTGGATGGCCTTGCTTCTGAGTGATAAGTCATGAGTTCCAGGTACCTGAGCATATAAACCAGCCTGACACTCCATTATAGCGCTGAGGGTGTGCCTCATCATCTGGGGTGTACCCTTCTGGAGGGAATATTAAACCAAGCTCCGTCTTTCCTCTTTTTAGTGAACTTAATAGGGTACTATTTTTGAAGAAAATCCAGTTTTCTCCCAGTGTGCTTACTAATATTCACCCTCAACCAATTTAACTATAACAGTTTATCTGATTATTTCTCATTGCTGTTGGAGCTTGCTGTGTGCAAATTGGCTGCTGTGGTCCCTACAGTACAGCATGTCAAAGGGCTTCATTGCCTGTAAAATGCTTTTTGGATTTTGAGGTTGAGAAAGAAGCTATATAAATGCAAGATTTGAACAGATTCTTACAGAGAACATTCTTTTATTTTGCTCTTCGTTTTTAAAAGTCATTAATGCTGATGTTCAGGTCGCGGTCTCTAACTAAAATCAATGAGGCAATGGTGCCTCAGCTTTGGTGGTTTAATTCAGTGACTTTCTACAAATCAATTTCCCCATATCTGATCAGTTTAATAAAAATACTGCTTCGTTCCCCTCCAGTTTTAACTAGGTTACAATAATAAATGAATGACTGTGTGATAACTATGCTATTTTATTCTAAAAGAAACCAACGTAGAGTATTATTAGTCTATGTAAGAATGTAAAGTTGAGGTTATATTGCAGTGTTTCCGGGGATGCATTATAACACGTGTCCTTTATCTTTGACAGCCGCCATTGTGGTAGACTGCTCTGTCACAAGTGTTCGACAAAGGAAATTCCCATCATCAAGTTTGACTTGAACAAGCCTGTGAGGGTGTGCGACATTTGCTTTGATGTGCTGACACTGGGTGGGGTTTCTTAGGACTTGTTGAAATTGCCCTTGCGTTTAGTGTTTTTAACAGCACTACACAGCGCCTTTCCAGCCAGGAACTCGAATTGGACGAGCACCTTTTGAAGAGAAGCTGACACACACTTGAGGGACCATACTATATTACTCAGAATGAAATTATGCTGTTTGATTCTCCAATGTATTAATGGACTCTGATATATGGATGGATGTATAGCCATGTGAAACAATCAGAAATTGGGTACTGGTGCTTGTGGCTGGGGTTAGGTTTGACCCTATTCTAATAGGGTTCTACGGTAAAAATATTCAAGACCTGGTGTCGTTTTCAAGTTAACACTCTCCAGTTTCTGTTCTACTTTGTATTTTTTTAATCCTGTTCATTAACTGTAGATAACCAACTTTTTTCCCCTTCCAACTATCCAGAGATGGTCACATTATCACCTTGATGCTGTTACAGATGTCAGTAAGGTTTGACACAACATAGGCTAGCTAGGTGTGGGTGAAGGCAAGCAACACCTTAGGGGAATTGACTATCCATTTTGCTGTTTGTAAACTCTACATAATAACTAATTCCAGATCTGTATACAGCAGCTGAATGTATAATGCTTGATGGTTTGAATCTCTGCAAGAACAAACTTGGTAACACTAATTTAGAAAAATGTTTTATTACCAATACATAAGGTTGTGCATTTATAAAAGGGAAATGTTGCATATTTAGACCATATGCATGGTCATGATAGAATATGGTCTTTTTTAAACTGGAATGAGATGGAGGAACTTTTTTTAAAAAAAAATCTACTTAGTACAGTATCAAACGAACATGTGGAAAGTTGGTTCTGCAAACAGTGCTTTCTGAACAGAATGGTTCAACTTTTCATGAAAATTTCCCAGTTTTTATCTCACTTTGCTGAGATGTCCATTGTATGGAGCAGTACATACGGCATTGACCTCGTTTGCAAGCTTCTTAATCTCTCAACTGATGGTTAATGTACACTCGGCCACTGTTGGCAGAGGAGCCTCCAGCAAATCCCAAGTAGAGTTGGAGCTGACCCTTTAACTAGCTGCTGCAGGGTGAAGTCAATGGTCTTGCAATCTCTTGGAAGTTTTAGTCATGAATTAGACTAGGAAAAAAGCTCTTTTGGTAATGATGTATAAATAACATTTGGGCTACCTGAAGGGGAAAGGGTAACATTAGCACCACTGTTCTAATTTGTTGTCTTGTAAGGATTGCTGCTTGACAGTCAAAATGCAAGGCAGTCACTGTGTTTTATGCATTTTGTACTGTGCTATCTGAAACTTCAAGGCATCTGGGGAAAAATGTTACGCTTTGTTGCATTATCTTTTTCCATTCAGATGTAAAGCCTGTTGCTTCAAGCAAGGCTGCCCAGCTGATACATCCATTATAATTTTATGCTGTACTATGCTTATTGCTTATCTCACTCCAGTGGATGGGATGGAGATTCAATCCAATCCTTTTTGGAAAAGTTTCCATTTCAATTCTTGGTTGAGGTTAGCAACTGTCGATTTACATTCCATGTTATATGATGTTGGTGCATTTGTGAGCCGAGATGAATAATGTAATGATGCTGATATAAATAAACTAACAGACTTATGGCTAACAGCAGAAACTACTCTAAACCAATGTGCTGTTGGTGGATTCAGTTTCAAGGAAGGTTATTCACTGATGTAGATTAGATTTCAAACCATTCCCTATTTATTTATTGTTTCTGTGCCTCAGTTTTGTGGTCCTTTTGGGCTAAACAATCTTTTTCCTGTACAGCACCTAGTTATCCTTTTTTTCCAGCAGGGATTTGCTAATAGGGAAAAGTTAGGATACAATTCTTGCAGCAAACCAAACCCCTGGTTTTAGTATCTAAATGTTGTCATAAATCATGTTTTGGACAAGCACTGGGCTTGAAATGTATAACCATTTTCCTAACTAGTCCCAGTGTTGAAAGGTCACCAATGATGATGAGAAACAGTAACTGGCTGGTAAAGGGAGTAGTTGGTGATCTCCTGTACATCCCAACTTATGTCAAATAAAGATTTAATGTCTTTAGAACCTCATTCCATTTTTTTAAATCTGATCATGTACAAAATAGTCAGAGCCTTACTTTCTGATGAAGCATTGGAACAGCCTATCTGGAATGCCTTTTTTGAAGCAGGGCTTGATAGGGCAATGACTCAAAGGTGAACTAGTTGGCAAGCTATAGATTCTCAGCCAACCTCAGTGTATAGTGTCGAGTTGAGCCAGTTTAAGTTGTTTTAATGCCAGCTGCAGTCACAGGCCTAGGACATGCTTAAATCTTGTGCCAGTTTAAATGGCTGTTATCCACTAGGCCAATAACTATTGAGGGAAATCAAATTGCAACAAAAGCACCAACATCCTATTGCATCTCCTCTTGCTGTTGCCTATGCCCTTATATTTGAGTTTCTTATGTACTGTGACTTTTAACCCATTGAGGACTGCATATTGCCAATATCAGGACAATAATTTTCCATTTTTTGTTCTAGAATCAGTGATTTTGAATAAAACCACTTGGGTAAATGCAATTTAATATCCCCAACACAGACCAAATGAATTTAGTGAATATTTTTGAAATAGCACAAGCTCAATGGGTTAAAATTCATTCTTGCCCTTAAGCCCATTTAATTATCCATTATTCAGTATTAGAAGAAATATGTTTTAGTAATGGCTAATTTTTTTGCACTAACATTGAAACCTATTGCACAAAATTGTCTTATGGTGTATGTTTACTTCTGTTTATGGTGTATAGGTGAAAAAGTCTGTACAGCAATGTCATTGAGCAGTACCCAAGATGTTGCTAGCAGTGGTGCTTAGAAATATGATAATCAATATAGTTCTCTTTGATAATAAACTCTGACTCTGCTTCATTACAGTAGTGGTATTAAAGGTATCTGATTCTAGGTGATAACCAAAGAGGCTCTCAGACCAGAGCCAGGTATAAACGTGGCTCAGGCCACTATAGTAAGGCTGTGTCCCTATGAAATAGCAATATGTGTGCATTGGCAGCTATTTGCTTTATCTAGGTAGCCATATTGATAGGTGTAACTGTGTTTTCTAAAGAGGGACAGCACAACTCAATGCTTGTGTATGGTTCTTTCCTTATTTCACCATAGAAAATGCCTTCAATACTTGTAGATTTGATTGAAATTCTATTTATATAGTTCTAAAAACTACAAGATTTTTCCTTCTAGTATATCTGTTTGTTAACAGCGCGCATCTTTCACACTGCATTATACTCCTAGCTGGCTGCAGTTCAGGCTGGGATTACTGGGTTTTTCTTCTGTGTGCAGTATGTTGATCAGTACTGCTGTCACATTTCTGAAAGCTAAAAGTATCACAGATATTCATCCCTTAACCAGCAATAAATGATAGTCGCACCAGTTGTTCTGTGGGATTTTGCTGTGCACCAATTTAATTTGTGTTTTATAATTTCAGGTTTTTTGATCTGGAGTGGTTGGGGATCAGATTCTGATGCATTGGATAAATCTTCAAGACAATTCTTTCTTCTGTTTAAAACTTTGCCTTAATCATGTCTCAGACTAAATCTTAGTGTAATTTAGGTCATATTTCATAATCAGTAAATGCTTACCCCAAAACTGGAACATCCTGTTGTGAGGTCAGTGGTCCTTTCCATGGTCTACCCCTTGCCTGCTATAATGCCTGTGATGGGTGGGCCAGGAAGATTCCACCCTGGGGAGACTGCCTCATTTCCCAGCACCAGATACAGCTATACCTCCTTTTGTTAAACTGAAAACATGCTGGTCAAAGTTCTCCTCTTTTCCCCATTTCCTTTTACTCGTAACATTCTTCTCCAGGTAACATCCTTAATTTGAAGATCACTGAACTATGGCTTTAAGTTGCAGGTTCAAGATGCACTCCAGTACTAAACTGAGAATTTTACTGCACTATTTAAGGTGTGTAATCTTTAATGTGAAATGTTAAACTGAGGTTCTTCTTTTTTTTTCCCCTGATTTTGTATGTTTTTCCCTCAATCCTGTTGCTGTTAGTGGATCACCTTGGATTTCCATTGCCTGCATGTTTCCTACAGTATGATAGCAATGTTGACATATTACAGCACTTTGGGTTGTCCTGAAGTTGTGAAAGATGCTTATAGAGATACAAATTCCTTTTTGAGCAAGTTTGAGAGAATACTTTAAAACTTTCCTTGTGTGCCTGAGGGTTTGTAAATGGCCAAAACTCTGCCCTCTTCTTATTCAAAGAGCTGTTTCATATTTGTAAGTCTGGGCTCAGGAAAGGAAGTCAAAAGAACATTCCACTACTAGTGACAAAATGGGAGGCTGCAAGGAGGTGTCCTCTATACCACTGGTTCCCACCTTTCATATATCAGCTCATCTGAGGCACAACTATTCCTGTCTAATCTGTGTTACCCAAGTACGTGAGGACTAGATTCAGACACATACTTACATTATTTAACAGAAGATTCACCTCCTTTTGGAAACCAAAACTAATAATTTCCTGCTTGATGCAATCTTCAGTCAAGTATTCAAGTATAACCTTCACTGCCATGTTCTTAAAATATCCATTTATTCATCCAATAAATATCACATGCTAATAGTTTATAGTCTCTGACAGCTCAATATTACATGTCTGGGATGATGATGCATGAGTCTGAGAAGCTATGGCATCCCTCATATTCTTGGAGGGCAGGGTTATCTAGGTCACCCCTGTTCTGTGTTGAACTGGGTTGGTTAGAGGGGGGTCCAGTCGTTCGAACACAAGCACAGCGATGGTTCCTGGATCCAGGCTTGTATAGTTTGCGTGGGACTCCACTCCAATCTCTTTCTATTCCCCCACTGAAAATGAAATACAGCAATTTTTATTCATGCTAAATTTTGATTTAGCTCACTAGCTAAATCACTGGCTGAAGAAGCACAATGCAACTATAATTTACCCTGTCTGTGTTGGGGCTGGAGATAGAATTATTACCTCAGCCAGTTTGCTGACCCATTTATTTCTTATGTGCAGTTCACCTTGAATGTGGCCAAACATTGTACAAAAATGTTTGAGTAATTTTCATTTAATGCAAGATTGTGGGATTTGCTGGAATTGGGTTGACTGTAGTAATGCCATTAGAACTACAGAAACATGGAAGTACAATACAAATAGGCCCTCAGCCCACAAGTTGCACCAAACATGTCCCTATCTATTACGCTTACCTACAACTCTCCAAAAATCTCAAGACCCTATTGAATCTGCCTCTATCACCACCACTGCCAGTAGCTCATTCCATGCACCCACTACCCCAAGTGAAAAACTTGGGTAATCCCTGCCATTTCCTCTGTATCTACTCCCCAGCACCTTAAACCTGTGTCCTCGTGTTAACAATTTCAGCCCTAGGAAAAAGCACCTGAGAATCCACTCGACCAATACCTCTCAACATCATATACACTTCTATCAAGTCATCTCTCATCCTTCATTTCCCAAAGGAGAAAAGACTAAGCTTTCTCAACCTATCCTTGTTAGGTGTGCCTCCCAGTCCAGGCAACATCCTTGTAAATCTCCTCTGCACCTTTTCTATGGCTTACACATCCTTTCTGTAATGAAGTAACCAGAACTGAGCACAGTACTCCAAGTGGGGTATGACCAGGATCTTATGCAGCTGCAACATTATCTCCTACCTTCTAAACTCAATTCCTCGATTGATGAATGCCAATACACCTTCTTAACCACAGCATCTACTTACCTGTGAAGCTGCTTTCAGCGTCCTATGAACCCAGTCTAAGATCATTCTGATCTTACCCTTTGTAGTCATCCTATTTGACCTATCAAACTGAATCATCACACACTTATCTGGATTGAATTCCATCTGCCACTTCTCCACCTAATCTTGCATCCTATCAATGTGTTGCAACTTCTGATATCCTTCAACCTTTGTCATCAGCAAACTTACCAACTCATCCAGGTCATTTTAAAAAAAAAAAAAAAAAAATCACAAAGAGCAATGTTCCCAGAACAGATCCTTGGGGTGCTCCACTGGTAACTGACCTCCATGTAGAAAAAGACCCATCTACGACCATTCTTTGCTTTGTGGATTCAGAACTGGCTTGCCCATAGAAGCCAATGTCCTCTTGGATCCCATGCCCCCTCACTTTCTCAATAAGGCTTGCAATGGGGCACCATATCAAATACCTTACTGAAGTTTGTATAAACTACATCTACTGCTCTTTCAATGTGTTTAGACACATTCAAAAAAATTCAATCAGGCTCATAAGACATGATCTGCCTGTGACAAAGCTGTGCTGACTATTCTTGATCATACTATATCTCTCAATGTTCATAAATCCTGCCTCTCAGGATCTTCATCAATTTACCAACCACTAAGATTAGATTCACTAGGCTACCTCTTCTCCCTTTCCCTTCTCCCAAACCATATCTGCCATCCTCTAGAGTCTCTCCAGTCTCCACTGATGATGCAAAGATCATTGCCAGAGGCTCAGCAATCTCCTCTCACCTTCCATAGTTACCTGGGGTACATCCCATCCAGTCCTGGTGACTTGATGCTTTTCAAAAGCTCCAATCATGGCCTGATCCATCACCAAAATGATTGGGTGCTCAAGACATCCACCTCAATTTTAGTACCGGGGCTGACAGACTACATGCCTTACACCAAAGGCTTTGCTGGAAATCTGTGTCTAGGGAAAGGAGATAACTATCTCCAGCCAATTACCTCTTTCATCCAAAGATGTGTGGACTATATAAATTGGCTGTGCTAAGTTGACCCTAGTATCAGAGGGATTAGCAGAGTAAATATGGGGGATCACAGGAATGGGGCTTGGGTGGATTGCCAGTGCAGACTCAATGAGCCAAATGGTATCTTTTTTGCATTGTAGGGATTCTACATGGTGGTAAATTTAGAAGATAGGATTTGGCATGCTGCTAACACCATGGTCAAATCCTCTAAGTTTGTACATCATAGAATCCCTACAGTACAGAAGGAGGCCATTCAATTCATCGAGTCTGTGCTGACCATAATCCCACCCAGCCCCATGCATTTACCTGAATAGTCCCCTGACACTAAAGGGGCAATTTACCACGGCCAATCAACCTAACCCACACATCTTTGGACTGGGGGGAGGAAACTAGAACACCCAGCGGAAGCCCATGCAAACTCCATACAGTGTCCCAAAGTGGGAATCGAATCCTGGCACTGAGACAGCAGGGCAAGCCACTATGCTGTGCTGTGCCAATATAGAATCTCTACTTGGATGGTGCTCATAGGCAAGATTTCCACAAAACCCTGCCTTCAGATTAGGTGTTAAAAGGGAGAAACAAAAAGGACAAACCTGTGTGATGAACACCAGACTCTGCCACCTTTAGTCGAGGTCCATTCAGAATTGCAGGGGGGAAATATTTTGTTTTCTGATTCAGACTCCACCTTCAGCTTCTTACTCTGCTTCACAGCCAACTCTACGTCAGAGAGGGCTTGGGTTGGTTCCCCATTGTGGTCATAATATGTTCCAATTAGTTTACCTTGTAAGAGGAAAAAAAAACACTGGAAAATATCTTAGATGCTCAAAACAAGACAAACTCAATCAAATGTGAAATCTCATACTACGTAAGTGTTAAATATTGCATTTAAAGAATACAATATTGCTTAAACCCAGCTTCAGTAAAATATTTTATGAAGTTAAACTGATAATTTGGTGTAAAGAAGGCTCTTACAGGCACAATGGGTGAATTATACAGTAGCTGTGCTTAAGTCTGAAAATGTTTTCAAAATCTCAGAAACAATCTGTGTTCACTTGCACCAAAATAAGATCGCAACAAGCTGCATACAAATACTTCTGTTAAATATGGTTTTTAATTATTTTGGATGTAATTACTGTCTTTCATGAGAATTGAACCAGATTACTCTAGAAGAGCCAGCATGCATTCAAAGGGCTGAATGGCCTTCCTCTGTGCCTCCTTTCTCATTTTCTAGTTGAAGCAGTCAGATGTGTAATGTGGTATCAATCTGCAGCTGCTCTGTTTTACTGTTTTGTCTACAGTACGACCTCAGAAGTTTTAACCCTACAACCTCCAGAAAACGAGCACAAAACTGTATCCAAGAAGCAGGCTGAGTAAAATAAGAGGGCAAAGGGAAATAAAAGCACAATATGTAACAAGGAAAGGAAATTTCCCAAGATGTCAATAGAAATTTCCTGCAAGTTTTATTGAAGAGATGTGGGCATCACTGACGAGGCCAACATTTATTGCCCTTGAGAAGGTGATGGTAAGCTGCTAACTTAAACCACTGCAGTCTCTGTGGTGCATCTTGTAGCTGCCACTATTTGTCAGTGGAGGGAGTGAATGTTATGCATGCTACACACAATCAAGCAGGGCTGCTTTAACCCAGATGGTTAGTAAGCCAGACACTGGTATAATTGAAGTCAACAGTCACAATTTATTTTCTGATGCAAAGATGATCTTAGAATAATATTGCACCAAAAGAAATCATTGAGCCAAAAATACTATATTGGTTCTGATCATTGCACCTTTTATAGAGTATTTGTTAAACTTCTTTTTGAAAGTGATTATTGGATCTGCTTTCATTACCCTCTCAGGCTGTACATTCTAAATCACAACTTGGTAAAAAATGTCCTGTCAAAACCTCCACACAAACCCTCAACTTTCCACATTATGCTCATTCCAAATGCCTAGTATCAGTTTATTAAATCTCCTCGACGTCTATCTAAGACCTTGCAGTCCTCCCTTAAGTCTGGTGCCTTGAATCAGACACATCCAGCTAGTGTCTAACCAATGATTTACAAAAGAAATGTAGCATAAGTATCATGTTAGTGTCCACTATTGCTCTTTTTAAGCCAAGGGTCTCATCTTTTTTCAACAGCCATCTCAACTCTTGCCATTTTTAAACATTTGTACATATCTAGCTCCTACACCCCTTTAATACTCTAGAATAATTTGAGAGTATTTCTACTTGGATATAGGCAGAACACTTTCATTTGGATAATGTGAACATGTGAATTAAGAGCAGGAGTAGGGCACTTGACCCCTTCAGTCTGCTCTGATTATAATTTCAACCCTACATTCTCACCTACTCTGATAAACCTTCACTCCCTTGTTAACCAAGAATCTATTCAATTCTGCCTTAAATGTATTCAAAGACTCTGCTTCTACCACCTTTTGAGGAAGAAAATTTCAGATAAACATTACTTTCAAAGAAAGAAATTCTCATCTGTCTTAAATGAGCAATCCTTTATTTTTAAAGTGTCCGCTAATTCTAGATTCTCAGGAAATATCCTTTCCACATCCACCCTATCAGTATCCCCCAGATCTAATATTTCAGTTGAATTGCCTCTTACTTTTAATTCTAGCAGATACAAGCCTAACCTTTCCTTGCAAAACACCCCAGTGTTCCAGGTTTTAGTCTGGTGAACTTCCTATGAACTGCTTCAAAAGTATTTGCATTTTCCTTAAATAAGGACATCAACACAGTACACAATATTCCAGATGTGGTCTCACCAATACTCTGTACAACTGACGTAAACATGAAGTAGACAATACACATCTCTTTAGCCTGTACTGAGCGCTCCTTCCACTCACATTGTTAGCCACTTTAAGACTTGAATAGCAGGTTAGGTGTAAAGATTCGCATTCTAATCAGTAATCTGTAAACTGTCTGTGCTGTTATATGTGCTATTTGAGGCCAGAACACCTCATTCACCTGACGAAGAGGAGAACCTCAAAAGCTTGTGAGTTTACGATCCAATAAATCGGTTGGACTTAAACCTGGTGTTGTTAAACTTCTTATTATACAACTAAAGCATAATCTCCTTACTTTTGTAATCAATTCCCTCAAACATTAGAACAATAACTTTCTATTTTCTTTCCTCAGAAATTAACTTGAGAGCAGATGAGTACTGTAGCTCTGCTCCTTAATACCATTACCAATAAAAAAAAAATCAGAGTTTTGGAAGTCTTGTCATTTGCATGCTGTAAGTGGGATTTCCACTATCTGTTGTGAGGAAGGTATTTCTGATTTCACTCTACTGAACGACCAAGCTGCTACGTTTTTCTATCTTTCACCATTGCTTGGGAGTTTTCAATTACTACAATAATGATGAGCAGTGATTTGATCGTTCAACTACCACCATACCCCCAACATCTGCACTCTACAGAAGGGAGAATGATGTTCAGTCCAGTATCTTTAGATAGCAAGCACACGTTCGGCTGCTGACTCCTACTTATAAAAAAGAACTTTTGTTACAAATGTTTTCGTGCAAATCATTTTGTGTTTATGTGCAGCTAATTGACCAGGACACTGCACATAATGGAAGTTCCCAGATTAGATAAACATAGACAGGGATCACGGGTAGAGGTGGGAACATCGGGGTGGCGGTGCGGGCTCGTTGGGCCGAAGGACCTGTTTTCCGTGCTGTTTTGTTCTTTGTTCTAGATCCCTCATCAGTATAGAGTTTGCTCATTAGGGAGTTAATCAGCCTTGCGACTTGGAAGGATTTCATGGGGTTTGTGGCTCTTTCGTGTGTTATGTTACCCAATCGCCTCTGAGACAAAGAGTTGGAATGACCTCAGCTCGATTGGTTAACGGGAAAGAGAGGGTCCTGTTACCGATCGGTAATCTACAGCTCTTGTGATGTGACTGCAGAGTAAGGCTAAGATTCAAACTCAATCCATTGGATTGGTCCATGGTTCTGCCTGGGCAAAGTACTTGCCCTCCACAATCTGGCTGACCAGGAAACTCTTGCTCAGTACCACGTGGAAGGAGCTCCAGACTGATAACCAACTAGTTTGGTCACATTATGAACCTTCCCACGATGGTCAAATCCTGAAATGGGACTCAAATTTGAACCCAAGACAGGAATACAATGACTGAACCACAATGCATCTTTGGAAAGGTAAATAAATCGGACCAGGCAGGGATGGGGTGAATGGCAGGACATCTGAATTGACAATTTCACGTCAGAAGACTGTTTTGAGCTTCCTCTGTGGTTTTCATATTATTTTGGATCAGGTTTATGGACTGCATTTTCACAAAGTGCTTCCTTCCGAGTAAAACTCTTACCCTTAAAAATGTATTCTTTCTTGTAGAAGAGAAGCCATTCGTGAAGAGAGAGCACTTCAGAGGGGGACAGCCCTGACACATCATCCACTAGGCCATTCTCTGTGAAATCACCACTCACAAAAGCCCGGCAAGCATCTCGACCTGCATTTCAAAACAGAACAGGTTCACTCCCGAGAGCAACATTGTGAGTGAAGCGTGTTACCTACCACAGAACAGCACAGCAACAGGCCATTTGGTCTTTCTTGTCCATGCCAACCCAAGGACACTCGGGTACCCTTTCAAATCCCAGCCGTAGTTGGCCTTGTCCTCTTTTAAGGTCAAACCAAAAAGACAAATTCAAATTGAATTAGGACAAAGTAAAAGGGGCAAAAGGAAGGGGAACAGCCCAAACAAAAAAAGTACAAAAGAAAATTAAGATACATCAAATCAAAATATGATTGTCGGGATCTATAACGCACCCCAGCCTCTGCTGTGCTATACAGGCATGAAAGGCATTAACTACACCAATGGATACCACATGCTCCCTCTCCAGCGACACCTTGGCCATGAATGTAGCCATGGTAGAGGGGCAGACAGTCGGGATGGACGACCCCGTCGATCGCCCACTACCTGGACCTACTGATGGCGCGTCTCGCTAGGCCCAGGAGCAGGTTCACGAGGAGGTTGGCATCCTGACCCTCCCCTCTCCGCACCAGGTGTCCGTAGATCAGGAGCGTGGGTCTGAAGAGCAAACAAAACATTAGTAAAAGGTGCTTGAGAAAACCAAAAAGGGTGTGCAATCTATAACATGAAACTCAGACATGGTCCATGGACTCCACAAGGCCATGGAAAGGGCAATCTTGGGATCCAGTGAACCAGAAAAGCCTACAGTTGTACGGCATTGCTGCATGCAGCAGCCTCCACCCCCCCAGTCCCCGATGTAATTGGGGGAGATCCCTCCATTGGGGGACGGAACATACAGCACTTAAGATGCAGGTACTTCTTAAAAAGAATCCCTGCCTCCGACACAGGCATTGAATTTCACACACCCACCATCCTCGGTGCCAAGAAGTTCTTTGACAGAGAAGGCACACTTTTTGCCACTTATTCTGAATCTATGTCCCCAGATCGAGAACTCTCTGCCAAGGGAAACAATATCCACTCTATCTCTTCCCCACATTACAGTGTACACCTCCATTAAGTCACTTGTCAGCCTTCTTTGTTCCAAAGAAAGTAAACCCAACCTATCCAATTTCTCCGCAGCTACACATTTCTAATCCTGGCAACAGTCTTATAAAGCTCCACTGTGGTATTTCACTGGACTAGTAATCCAGAGATCCAAGATCCAGGGACCTGAGTTCATATTCCACCACATCAGATGGTGAAATTTGAATTCAATATGATAATCAGTGGTTTCATTTTTAAAAATCCATCTGGTTCACTTATGTGAAGGAAATCTGTTGTCCTTAACCTGGTCTGGCCTGGGGTAGCACAATGATTAGCACTGCTGCCTCACAGAGCCAGGGACCCGAGTTTGAATCCCAGCTTAGGTCACTGTCTGTGTGGAGTCTGCTCATTTTCCCCATGTCTGCGTGGGTTCTCCAGTTTCCTCCCACAGTCTGAAAGACATGCTGGTTAGGTGAATTGGCCATGCTAAATTCTCCTTCGGTGTACCCAGAAAAGCACTGGAATGTGGCAACTGGGGGATTGTCACAGTAGCTTCATTGCAGTGTTAATGTAAGCCTACTTGTGACGCTAATAAATAAAAAGTTTACAATTCCAGAATCCACAGTAAGGACTCTCAAATGCACATGCAGTAAACCCAGCCCACACCATGTCACTTTATTCCTCAAATATTAGGTTGTTCATCCAAGATGAAATTCCTTCCTATTAAATTCTGATAAGACTGAATTCATTATCTTTCACTAGCAACCGACTCCGTCCCTCTTCTCTGGCAACATAAGGCAGAGCAGCACCGCTGTGCTGGAGTGTCAGTTTAATAACCAGTCCATGTATCCAGAGATGGCACAGTAGCACAGCGGTTAGCACTGCTGCTTCATAGCTTGAGAGACCTGGGTTTGCTTCCCAGCCTGGGTCACTGTGTTTGGAATTTGCACATTCTCCTCATGTCCACGTGGGTTTCCTCCGGTTTCCTCCCACAGTCCAAAGATGTAGAGATTAGGTTGATTGGCCATGCTAAATTGACCATAGATGCATAGGTTAAGAGGATTAGTGGGTAAAATATATAGGGATATGCAGATAGGGCCTAGGTGGGATTGTGGTCAGTGCAGATTCGATGGGCTGAAGGGCCTCTTTCTGTGCTGTAGAGTTTGTATGAACCTTTCTATGATTCTAGATAGGACGGGTCTGCTACAGACTGGCAAATACTAACATCCAACCTGTGGGAAATCGCCAGAATGTGACACAAGATGACAGTGAATGAATTAAATAACCTGCTCTAGGAGGACAAGAAATGGGGTCAAACACACAGGAGAGGCTAATGATGATGACAGTCTCTCTCTCCCGTTACACTGCAGACAATTTACTGCAGCAGCAACCTGATACTGGGATCTTGCTGTGTAAATTCACTCTTGCATTACCTGCAAAGAAGCTGTAGGAGCCTCCAGGTCCGTAATGTTTCTTGCCCTTGCTCACATCAAACACCTGCCCCAGGATAGCCAGGTAGAGCCCGGGGCTGCCCGGCTCACCATTGTAGCTGCTCAGTTCAGACTCGGTGAAGAGCCGGGCGGGCGGGGATCCCGCTGTATCGCCGAGCCACCCCGCTAGCCAGCGGCTCAGCAGCCCCCACACATCCGCGGGGAGCAGCACTGCCAGCGAAACACATAGCAGGCACAGCAGCAGCGGCTGCAGCATCCCAGCACAAAAAAAACCCAGCTCCCAGACTCAGCTTCCGGGCTTCCTCCTCAACTCCCAATGAAAATCCCTTAAAGTGACAGCGCCGGCAATGCACCCTCCTCTTAAAGTGGCAATAACACAGTCTCCTCTTAAAGTGACAGAGGCGGCAATGCACCCTTCTCTTAAAGTGGCAGAGCCATCAATGCACCCTCCCCTTAAAGTGACAGTAATACAGTCTCCTCTTAAAGTGACAGAGGAGGCAAGGCTCTCTCTCTCTCTCTCTCTCTCTCTCTCCTCCCCTTAAAGCGACAGTAACACAGTCTCCTCTTAAAGTGACAGAGCCGGCAATGCACCCTCCCCTTAAAGTGACAGTAAGGAGGTTTACCAGGATGCTGCCTGTTATGGAAGGTCTGAGTTATGAGGAGAGATTAGGCAAATTGGGACTGTTTTCCTTAGAAAGACGTAGACTTAGAGGAGATCTGATAGAGGTGTACAAGATTATGAAGGGGATAGATAGAGTAAACAGGGTTAAGCTTTTTCCTAGGATGGATTCAAATAGCACGAGGGGTCACGGGCTTAGGGTGAGGGAGGTAAGGTATAATTTGAATGCTAGAGGGAGTTTTTTCAAACAGACGGTGGTGGCGGTATGGAATGCGCTGCCAAGTTAAGTGGTGGAGGCAGGTACTCTGGAATTATTTAAGAAATACTTAGATGGGCACATGAACAGAATGGGAATGGAGGGGTATAGAAAACTGATTTAAAATAGGGATCATGAGCCTTGGGAGTCCCTGGGAAGTGTGTAAATAGATGATGATATTGATGTACTTGTTTTTATCCTACAGGTGCTTTGGTCCACCTTGTTGTCTAACAAGGGGCATACACGCGATGGGTCGTGAGAGGGCTGCTCTTGGATTTTTTTCGAGAGTACCCTAGTGCTTCACGTCGTTAGTGTACGCTTGACCTGGACCATTTGATGGGCAACACGACAGCTCAGTGACTATCGCTGTGCTGTGCAGATACATGGATTTGGGCCTGTGTCTGTGGGAGTTTGCGCATTCTCCCCGTGCTTGCGTGGGTTTTCTCCGGGTGCTCCGGTTTCCTCCCACATCCCAAAGATGTGCTCTTAGGCTAATTGGGAAAACAAATTCTCCCTAAATTGTCTCAAATTTGGTTTTTTAATCCATAGATCTATAAACATGGACAGGGATTGCGGGTAGAGATGGGAACATCGGGGTGGCGGCACGGGCTCATTGGGCCAAAGGGCCTGTTTCCCGTGCTGTTTTGTTCTTTGTTCTTTGTAATACAGTCTCCTCTATCACCACAGTGACAGAGGTGGCAATGCACTCTCTCTCCCCTTAAAGTGACAGTAACACAGTCTCCTCTTAAAGCGACAGAGCCGGCAATGCACCCTCCTCTTAAAGTGACAGAGCCAACAATGCACCCTCCCCTTAAAGTGACAGTATAAGTCTCCTCTTACAGTGACAGAGGCGGCAATGCACTCTCCCCCCTTAAAGTGACAGTAACACAGTCTCCTCTTAAAGTGACAGAGTTGGCAATTCTCTCTCTCTCTTTCTCTCTTCCCCCCTTCCCCTTAAAGTGGCAGTAATATAGTCTCCTCTTAAAGTGACAAAGCAGGCAATGCACTCTCTCCTTGAAGTGACAGAGCCAGAAATGCATCCTCCCCTTAAAGTGACAGTAACACAGTCGCCTCTTAAAGTGACAGAGTTGGTAATGCACCTTCCTCTTAAAGTGCAATCACATCTTTCCTATAGTGAAGGCACATTACCGTTAACCAATCTCCTTGTTACTTACTCAAAATTACACCGTTCCCTGGAGAAAACCATGCTGACTATCCAATTCTTGTTTTCCTTGGGGCAGCAGATTTTAGGTTAAATCAGAGAGCAGGTTATACTGGACCTGGTAATATGCAATGAGCTTGGATTCATTAATGACCTGTTAGAATCATAGAATCCCTACAGTGCAGAAGGAGGCCATTCAATCCATTAAGTTTGCACCAAGCATAATCCCACACAGGCTCTACTCCCATAAGCCCAGATATTTACCCTCCTAATACCCTAACACTAAATTAGCATGGCCAATTAATCTAATCTGCATATCTTTGGGGTGTGGGAGGAAACCAGACCATCCGGAGGAAACCCTCGCAAACATGGGGAAAATATGAAACACCTCAGAGATAGTCATCAGAGGCTGGAACTGAACACAGGCCGTTGGCGCTGCTAATAATTGTGCCACCGTGCTGCCCCAAATAGCTGTCTTCCCACGCTCTGTCACTGGTACAAGGAGTCAGAATTCCCATGCCAAGCAGTGAAAACATAGGATCCCACAGTGTAGAAGGCCCATTGACCTTGTACAGACAAATAATCCCACCCAGGTCCGATCCCTGTAATTCCATGTATTTACTGTGCTAATCTCCCTGACACTAAGGGTCAATTTAGCATGGCCAACCAACCCAACCTGAACATCTTTGGAATGTGGAAGGAAACTGGAGCACCCAGAGGAAACCCACACAGACATGAGAAGAATGTGCAAACTCCACATAGATAGTGACCAGAACAAAGAACAAAGAACAAAACAGCATGGGAAATAGGCCCTTCAGCCCAACGAGCCTGTGCCGCCACCCCGAGCCGGAAACTGAACCTGGGTTCCTGGCGCTGTGAGGCAGCGTTGCTATCCACTGTGCCACCATGTCGCCCTATGATAAATGAGTCTCTTGGGAGCAGTGATCATAACATGATTAAATTTCACATTCAGTTTGAGGGTGAGAAGTGTGTTTCTAAAATTAACGTTGAACTTAAGAAAAGGATTTGGGTAAAGTGAACTGGGAAATTAGGTTCAAAGGTAGGACAGTGGAGATGCAATGAGAAACATTTAAGGTGATATTTCATGATACTCCGCAAAGATACATTCCACTGAAAAATAAAAACTTGAGGAGAAGGATACAACATTTGTGGCTATGGAATTTAAAGGCAGTATCAAATTGAAAGAAAAAGCTTATAATTCTGTAAAGATTAGTGAAAGGTCATAAGATTGGACAAAAATTGAACAAAACTACAAAGAATAAGAATGAGATATTGAACATAGAACACTACAGCACAAACAGGCCCTTTGGCCCACAAGTTGTGCCGATCATATCTATACCTATCAGGCCTCTGAGAATCCACTCTATCTATTTCTCTCAACATCTTGTAAACCTCTATCAGGTCGGCTCTCAACCTTCCGTCTCTCCAGGGAGAAGAAACCTAGCTCTCTCAACCTATCTTCATAAGGCATGCCCCCAATCCAGGCAACATCCTTGTAAATCTCCTCTGCAGCCTCTCAATAGCTTCCACATCCTTCCTATAGTGAGGCGACCAGAACTGCACACAGTACTCCAAGTGGGGTCTGACAAAGGTCTTATAAAGTTGCAGCATTACCTCCCGACTCCTAAACTCAATCCCTCTATTAATATTGCTGGAAAAAGATACACACTGTCAAAGTTTTCTGTCTTGCACTCATCAGGACAGATTCACAAGAGTATCAATTGAAAGGGAACAACAATTTATTGGATTGACGATGAGACAAGGATGGCTAGAAATATTAAAACAGATCATAAGCAGTACAACAAGTATTTAAAATGGAAAATAATCAGCAAAATGAGCATTGGTCCTTGAGGGAGTGAGTTTGATGAATTTAATGGAAAATAGGGAAATGACAGAAACACTGAACAGATAATGTTTGT
Organism: Sphyrna mokarran; assembly: GCA_024679065.1. NCBI lineage: Eukaryota > Metazoa > Chordata > Chondrichthyes > Carcharhiniformes > Carcharhinidae > Sphyrna > Sphyrna mokarran. Next base: position 44,027,423 of record JAGIQG010000022.1, read on the forward strand.
CTGTTTTCACTATAGATATTCACACAAGAACCTGCCAAGCAAGATTGGTTTTCCGAATTCACATAATCTGCGCTGCCAACACTATCAACGCAGTCATGAAACTGTGACTCCAGGTTCCATAGTAGTCCTGACCATAATCTATGCCAGCAAAACTCGGAAGAGAATAGCAAAAGGGTTATGTAAATTGGATGTATTTCACTAGTGCTATCCATAGAACACTGACAGCACAAACAGGCCCTTCGGCCCACAAGTTGTGCCAATCATATCAGTACCTACCAGGCCATAGAACTATGTGTAACTCCCAATCCCATTAAATACTGTGTACTCATCCAGAGTCTCTTAAAAGACCCCAGTGAGTTTGCCTCTACCACCACTGACTGCAGCCGATTCCACACACTTACCACCCTCTGAGCGAAAAACTTACCCCTAACATCTCTTCTGTACTTGTCCCCCCCCCCCGCCGCAGCACTTTAAACCTGTGTTCCTTTCGTAGCGACCATTTCAGCCCTGGGAAATAGCCTCCGAGAATCCACCCTATCTATTCCTCTCAACATCATATAAACCTCCATCAGGTCGCCTCTCAACTTTCGTCTCTCCACGGAGGAGACCGAGCTCCCTCAACCTATTTTCATAAGGCATGCCCCCCAATCCAGGCAACATCCTTGTAAATCTCCTCTGCACAGTCTCAATAGCTTCCACATCCTTCCTGTAGTGAGACGACCAGAATTGCACGCAGTACTCCAAGTAAGATCCACGGTGTTTACATCACATGGAGAGACAGCATCACCAATGAAATGCCACAGAAGACTGAGCCTTTGGGATATCATGAAGGAGTGTTGATTAAGTCTGGCTGGGCATATTTTTCACCCCCAAATTTATGCCCTGTCAGAATGCGCACTGGCAACTGGAGAAAGATGGTGTTGGCCTAACAAGACCAGGTAAAGTACATTTAAGGAGGATCTTCAAGAAAAGAGCAACACCTGAGCCAAAGTGGTAGAGATTGCAATGGACCTGCGCCAGTGATGGAGTCTTGCACGCTTACACAGCCCCGGAGTAAAGTACAAAGTAAAATAAGTCTAAATCTTCACAAATAACATCCCAGAAATTCTCATCATCAATTCTCAAATCAAGAGTTAACAAAGAGGAACAATTACAATCACCAGGAAAGGATACTGAAAAAATTATTAGTATTAAAGGGTGGCAAGTCCCCAGGATTAGATGGACTAGGGTTTTAAAAGACATGACCACAGACATAGTAGATGCATTGATTGTAATTTTCTACAGTTCTCTATATTTTAGAAACATCCCATCAGACTGGAAAATAGCAAACGTGACTCCTTTATTCAAGAAAGAAGGGAGATAGAAAGCAGGAAACTTTCAGTTAGTTTAGTATCTGTCATGGGAAAAATGCTAGAATTTATTATTAAGGATGTTATAGCTGGGCATTCAAAAATCTCAAAGCAATCAGGCAGAGTCGATATGATTTTTTTGGAAGGCAAATCATGTTTGACTAATTTATTGGTCTTATTTGAGGAAGTAACAAGTAATGTAGATGAAGGAGAACCTGTAGACATAGTGTACTTGGCTTTCCAAAAGGCATATGATATGCTTGGTATACTTGGTATGTATGGCACCTACTCTGCTCAAGACCATAAGAAATTACAAAAGGTCATGAATGTAGCCCAGTCTATCACGCAAACCAGCCTCCCATCCATTGACTCTGTCTACACTTCCCTCTGACTCAGAAAAGCAGCCATCATAATTAAGGACCCCACATACCCAGGACATTCTCTCTTCTATCTTCTTCCATTGGGAAAAAGATACAAAAGTCTGAGGACATGGACCAACTGACTCAAGAACAGCTTCTTCCATGCTGTCATCAGACTTCTGAATGAACTTACCTTGCATTAAGTTGATCTTTCTCTACACCCTAGCTATGACTGTAACACTACATTCTGCACGCTCCTTTCCTTCACTATGAACGGTATGTTTTGTCTGTATAGTGCGCAGGAAACAATACTTTTCATTGTACGTTAATATACACAACAATAATAAATCAAATCAAATCATTTGTGGCGAATGGCCTAAGCAACTAGTGCCAATGTAAATTTGGACATTTTAAATTAAACAAAGCAAAACAGCTTCTTCAAGCAAAAAATCTGCACAGGACAAGGTTATCACACGTCAAGAACCAACAGGGACCAGCATAGACCTATCTTGCATATTGAAGAGGTGCTCAAGGAGTACCAATGGAGGAGTCATTCTAATCCAAAGCCTATCAAGAATTACTGAGTTAGAAAAAAACAAGAAGATACTAGGTGAAATTTTACAAAAAAATGTCTGTGTTCTCCTAGCGTGAACATGTGAAAGTGGTAGATCAATTATTTTGGACATGTTCTTACTTCCAATGCAAGGTAACTTTCTTCACTGTCCACTATGCCACCAATCTTGGTGTCACCTGCAAACTTACTAACCATGCCTCCTGAATTCTCATCCAAATCATTAATATAAATGACAAATAACAGTGCACCCAGCACTGATCCCTGAGGCACACCGCTGGTCACAGGCCACCAGATGGAAAAACAATCTTCTATAACCAATCTCTCTCTTCTGTTATCAAAGCAATTTTGTATCTATTTGGCTCCTCACCCTGGATCCTGTGAGATTTAATCTTATGCAATAATCTACATGCGGTACAAAGAACAAAGAACAAAAACAGCACGGGAAACAGGCCCTTCGGCCCAACAAGCCCACGTCGCCACCCCGATGTTCCCACCTCTTCCCGCGATCCCTGTCCATGTTTATAGATCTATGGATTAAAAACCAAATTTGAGACAATTTAGGGAGAATTTGTTTTCCCAATTAGCCTAAGAGCACATCTTTGGGATGTGGGAGGAAACCGGAGCACCCGGAGAAAACCCACGCAAGCACGGGGAGAATGCGCAAACTCCCACAGACACAGGCCCAAATCCATGTATCTGCACAGCACAGCGATAGTCACTGAGCTGTCGTGTTGCCCATCAAATGGTCCAGGTCAAGCGTACACTAACGACGTGAAGCACTAGGATACTCTCGAAAAAAATCCAAGAGCAGCCCTCTCACGACCCATCGCGTGTATGCCCCTTGTTAGACAACAAGGTGGACCAAAGCACCTGTAGGATAAAAACAAGTACATCAATATCATCATCTATTTACACACTTGTCAAATGCCTTGCTAAAGTCGATGGAGACAACATAAACTGCACTGCCCTCATCTTCCTTCTTGGTTACCCTTCAAAAAACTCAAATTTGTGAGACATGATTTTCCACTCACAAAACCATGCTGACTGTTCGTAATCAGTCCTTGTGGCTCAAAATGCCTGTAGATCCTGTCTCTCAAAATACCTTTCAACACCTTACCCACTACAGATGGGAGACTCACTGGTCTGTAGTTGCCAGATTTTTCCCCACAGCCCTTTTTAAACAAAGGTACAACATTTGTCACCCTCCAATCTTCTGGCACCTTACCTGTGACTATCGATGATTCAAATATCTCTGCTATGGGACCCACAATTTCCTCCTTAGCTTCCCACAATGTCCTGGGATACACTTCATCAGGTGTCGAGGATTTATCTAACTTGATGTGCTTTAAGACTTCCAGCATTTCCTTCTCCGTAATATGTACACTCCTCAAGACATCACTATTTATTTCCCCAAGTTCCCGAACATCCATGCTTTTCTCAACATGAATACTGATGAGAAATATTCATTTGAAAGTAGTTGCTTATTGCAAGGGGAATAGAATATAAACAGTAGGGAAAGTTTTCACTTGATCATAGAAATCCTACAGTACAGAAAGAGACCATTCAACACATTGAGTCTGCACTGACCACAATCCCAGGCTCTACTCCCATTTCCCTCCATATTTTCCCATTATTCCCTCCAACTTATGCATCTCAGGACACCTAAGGGCAATTTTTAGCATGGCCAATCAACCTAACCTGCACATCTTTGGACTGTGGAGGAAATCCATGCAGACACAAAGAAAATGTCCAAACTCTACACAGACAGGGGCCCGAGCTGGAAATCGAACGTAGGTCCCTCACTCTGGGTGTTAATGTGGAGTGTCTGGGATGTGGATCTCTGGGTGTTAATGTGGACTGTCCGGGACGTGGATCTCTCACTCTGGGTGTTAACGTGGAATGTCTAGGATGTAAATCTGACTCTGGAAGTTAATGTGGAGTGTCTGGGATGTGGATCTCACTCTGGGTATGTGTGTGTGTGTGTGGAGAGTCTGGGATGTGGATCTCTCTATTGGTGTTAATGTGGAGTGTTCTGGGATGTGGATCTCTTGCTCTGGGTGTTAATGAGGAGTATCTGGGATGTCAATCTCTCTCTCCGGATGTTAATATGGAGTGTCTGGGATGTGGATCTCTTACTCTGGGAGTTAATATAAAGTGTATGGGATGTGGATCTCTCACTCTGGGTGTTAATGGGGAGTATTTGGGATGTGGATCTCTCACTCTGGGTGTTAATGGGGAGAATCTGGGATATAAATCCCTCACGCTGGATGTTAATGAGGAGTATCTGTGATGTGAATCCCTCACTCTGGGTGTTGATGTGAAGTGTCCAGGACGTGGATGTCTCACTCTGGTATTAGTGTGGAGTGTCTGGGATGTGGATCTCTCTCTCTAGGTGTTAATGTGAAGTATCTGGGATATAATTCCCTCACTCTGGGTGTTAATGGGGAGTATCTGGGATGTGGATCCCTTACTCTGGGTGTTAATGGGGAGTATCTGGGATATAATTCCCTCACTCTGGGTGTTAATGTGAAGTATCTGGGATATAATTCCCTTACTCTGGGTGTTAATGGGGAGTATCTGGGATGTGGATCCCTGGGTGATAACCACCCATTAACACACTTTAAAATCTCAGATCATTATGTTTTCTCTGAGCGGTTTACTTTCCAAACTCCAGACCAATTTTTCTTCCGAATGGCGCTTTTAAATAAAGCCTTCACTCCCGTTTCATAACTTTCACTTCTTTATATTATTTCACAGGGCAACATCCTCTTAATTTACCTCAGCCCCTTTACCACAGCATCCACCTTCTACTCCCAACGGAGGAGAGTCGCAAACGGACGGCAACGGTGTCGTGAGGCGGCCCGGAATCCGGCAGTGTGTCAGTGGGACAAGTGTCGTGAGGCGGCCCGGAATCCGGCAGTGTGTCAGTGGGACAAGTGTCGTGAGGCGTCCCGGAATCCGGCAGTGTGTCAGTGGGACAAGTGTCGTGAGGCGGCCCGGAATCCGGCAGTGTGTCAGTGGGACAAGTGTCGTGAGACGGCCCGGAATCCGGCAGTAGGACAAGAGTCGTGAGGCGGCCCGGAATCCGGCGGTGTGTCAGTGGGACAAGTGTCGTGAGGCGGCCCAGAATCCGGCAGTGTGTCAGTGGGACAAGTGTCGTGAGGCGGCCCGGAATCCGGCGGTGTGTCAGGGAGACAAGTGTCGTGAGGCGGCCCGGAATCCGGCAGTGTGTCAGTGGGACAAGTGTCGTGAGGCGGCCCGGAATCCGGCGGTGTGTCAGTGGGACAAGTGTCGTGAGGCGGCCCGGAATCCGGCAGTGTGTCGAACCCGGTAGTGTCGGCAGCCGGTGTCCGAGGGCGGCTTGAGGCGAGAGAGACCGGGCCGGCGATGGGGAACACGGAGAGCGGCGGGGCCCAGCAGCCCGACTGCGCCGAGGAGGAGGAGGATGAAGAGGAGGAGGAAGAGGAGCAGGGCCCGGACGCGGAGCGGGGCTTGGCCAAGGCCGGCTTCCCGGCCCCGGGCTCGGCGCTGGGGCCGGACGGAGAGGCCGAGGCGGCGGCTGGAGGGCCCGGCTCGGCCTCCGGCCTGAGCCTGAACTGCGGGCCCGGCCCGGACGTCCTGTTCCAGCACCAGCGGCTGCGGGAGGCGGCGGCCAAGGTGCGGGACGAGGTGGCCGAGAATGTGGTGCAGCAGCACCACAGCCACCTGATCCGCTGGCTGGAGGAGAGGCTGGCCCGCGGCGAGGAGACTATCCGACTGGCCCAGTTCTGTGACCTACTCGCCACCAGGTTCGCCATCAAGGAGGAGTGTGAGGAGGTGAGAGCCCAGATACTTCACATCAGCATCCAGAGAGAGAGAGATTCACATCCCAGATACTTCACATCAACATCCAGAGAGAGAGATTCACATCCCAGAAACTCCACATCAACATCCAGAGAGAGAGATTCACATCCCAGAAACTCCACATCAACATCCAAAGAGAGAGAGATTCACATCCCAGAAACTCCCACATCAACATCCAGAGAGAGAGAGATTCACATCTCAGAAACTCCACATCAACATCCAGAGAGAGAGATTCACATCCCAGAAACTCCACATCAACATCCAGAGAGAGAGATTCACATCCCAGAAACTCCCACATCAACATCCAGAGAGAGAGAGATTCACATCTCAGAAACTCCACATCAACATCCAGAGAGAGAGATTCACATCCCAGAAACTCCACATCAACATCCAGAGAGAGAGATTCACATCCCAGAAACTCCACATCAACATCCAAAGAGAGAGAGATTCACATCCCAGAAACTCCCACATCAACATCCAGAGAGAGAGAGATTCACATCTCAGAAACTCCACATCAACATCCAGAGAGAGAGATTCACATCCCAGAAACTCCACATCAACATCCAGAGAGAGAGATTCACATCCCAGATACTTCACATCAACATCCAGAGAGAGAGATTCACGTCCCAGAAACTCCACATCAACATCCAGAGAGAGAGATTCACATCCCAGATACTCACATCAGCACCCAGAGTGAGAGATTCACATCTCAGACACTCCATATCAACACCCAGAGTGAGATTCACATCCCAGACACTCCACATCAACATCCAGAGAGAGAGATTCACATCCCAGAAACTCCACATCAACATCCAGAGAGAGAGATTCACATCCCAGATACTCCACATCAACATCCAGAGAGAGAGATTCACATCCCAGATACTCACATCAGCACCCAGAGTGAGAGATTCACATCTCAGACACTCCATATCAGCACCCAGAGTGAGAGATTCACATCCCAGACACTTCACATCAGCACCCAGAGAGAGAGATTCACATCTCAGACACTCCATATCAACACCCAGAGTGAGATTCACATCCCAGACACTCCACATCAGCACCCAGAGAGAGAGATTCACATCCCAGAAACTCCACATCAACATCCAGAGAGAGAGATTCACATCCCAGAAACTCCACATCAACATCCAGAGAGAGAGATTCACATCCCAGATACTCCACATCAACATCCAGAGAGAGAGATTCACATCCCAGATACTCACATCAGCACCCAGAGTGAGAGATTCACATCTCAGACACTCCATATCAGCACCCAGAGTGAGAGATTCACATCCCAGACACTTCACATCAGCACCCAGAGAGAGAGATTCACATCTCAGACACTCCACATCAGCACCCAGAGAGAGAGATTCACATTCCAGATACTCCACATCAGCACCCAGAGTGAGAGATTCACATTCGAGATACTCCACATCAGCACCCAGAGTGAGAGATTCACATTCCAGATACTCCACATCAGCACCCAGAGTGAGAGATTCACATCCCAGATGCTCATATCAGCACCCAGAGAGAGAGAGATTCACATCCCAGATACTCAACATTAACTCCCAAAGATCCACATGCCAGATACTCCACATCAGCACCCAGAGAGAGAGAGATTCACATCCCAGATACTCAACATTAACTCCCAGAGAAAGATCCACATCCCAGAAAAAGATCCACATCCCAGATACTCCACATCAGCACCCAGAAAGAGAGAGATTCACATCCCAGATACTCCACATCAGCACCCAGAGAGAGAGATTCACATTCTAGATACTCCACATCAACACACACAGTGAGAGATTCACATCCCAGATACTCCACATCAGCACCCAGAGTGAGAGATTTACATCCCAGATACTACACATCAGCACCCAGAGAGAGCGATTCACATCCCAGATACTCACATCAGCACCCAGAGAGAGCGATTCACATCCCAGCTACTCACATCAGCACCCAGAGAGAGAGATTCACATCCCAGACACTCCACATCAGCACCCAGAGTGAGAGATTCACATCCCAGACACTCCACATCAGCGCCCAGAGAGAGAGATTCACATCCCAGATACTCAACATTAACTCGCAGAGAAAGATCCACATCCAAGAGAGAGATTCACATCCCAGATACTCACATCAGCACCCAGAGTGAGAGATTCACATCTCAGACACTCCATATCAGCACCCAGAGTGAGAGATTCACATCCCAGACACTTCACATCAGCACCCAGAGAGAGAGATTCACATCCCAGACACTCCACATCAGCACCCAGAGAGAGAGATTCACATCCCAGATACTCAACATTAACTCCCAGAGAAAGATCCACATCCCAGAGAAAGATCCACATCCCAGACACTCCACATCAGCACCCAGAGAGAGAGAGATTCACATCCCAGATACTCCACATCAGCACCCAGAGAGAGAGATTCACATCCCAGATACTCAACATTAACTCCCAGAGAAAGATCCACATCCCAGACACTCCACATCAGCACCCAGAGAGAGAGATTCACATCCCAGACACTCCACATCAGCACCCAGAGAGAGAGAGATTCACATCCCAGATACTTCACATCAACACCCAGAGAGAGATTCACATCCCAGACACTCCACATCAACATCCAGAGAGAGAGATTCACATTCCCAGATACTCCACATCAGCACCCGGAGAGAGAGATTCACATCCCAGATACTCAACATTAACTCCCAGAGAGAGAGATTCACATCCCAGATACTCAACATTAACTCCCAGAGAAAGATCCACATCCCAGATACTCCATATCAACACCCAGAATGACATCCACATCCTATATACTCCACATTAACACCCAGAGAGAGAGATCCACATCAGCACCCAGAGTGAGCTCCACATCCCGGACACTCAAACATAAACTCCCAGAGAGAGAAAAATCCACATCCCAACACTCCACATCAACACCCAGAGAGGTTCACATCCCAGATACTCCACATCAGCACCCAGAGAGAGAGATTCACATCCCAGATACTCCACATCAGCACCCAGAGAGAGAGATTCACATCCCAGATACTCCACATCAGCACCCAGAGAGAGAGATTCACATCCCAGATACTCCACATCAGCACCCAGAGAGAGAGATTCACATCCCAGATACTCACATCAGCACCCAGAGTGAGAGATTCACATCCCAGATATTCAACATTAACTCCCAGAGAAAGATCCACATCCCAGATACTCCACATCAGCACCTAGAGAGTGAGAGATTCACATCCCAGATACTCCACATCAGCACCCAGAGTGAGAGATTCACATCCCAGATACTCCACATCAGCACCCAGAGAGAGAGATTCACATCCCAGATACTCCACATCAGCACCCAGAGAGAGAGATTCACATCCCAGATACTCCACATCAGCACCCAGAGAGAGAAATTCACATCCCAGATACTCCACATCGACACCGAGTGAGATCCACATCTCAGATACTCCACATTAACTCCCAGAGAAAGATCCACATCAACACCCAGAGTGACATCCACATTCTACATACTCCACATTAACACCCAGAGAGAGAGATCTACATCAGCACCCAGAGTGAGCTCCACATCCCAGACACTCAAACATAAACTCCCAGAGAGAGAAATCCCCATCCCAACGCTCCACATCAACACCCAGAGTGAGATCCACATCTCAGATACTCCACATTAACTCCCAGAGAAAGATCCACATCCTAACACTCCACATCAGCACCCAGAGAAGGATGTACATCCTAGATACTCCTTGTCAACACCCAGAGAGACATCCACATCCCAACACTCCATATCAGCATCCAGAGTGAGATCCACATCTCAGATACTTCACATTAACTTCCAGAGTGAGATCCACATCCCAGACACTGCACATTAACACCCAGGTTGAGGGATCCACATCCTAGATACTCCACATCAATACGCAATGAGGGATCCACATCCCAGATACTCCACATTAACTCCTAGAGAGAGATCCATATCCCATAAACTACACATCAACACCCAGGTTGAGGGATCCACATCCCAGATACTCCACATTAACTCCCAGAGAAAGATCCATATCCCAGACACTCCATATTAACTCCAAGGATGAGGGATCCACGTCCCATATACTCCACGTCAACACCCAGCGAGAGGGATTCACAATCCAGACGCTCCGTATTCAGACCCAGAGAGAGAGATCCACGTCGCAGATACACCACATTAACTCGTAGAGAGAGAGATCCACATCCCAGATATTCGATATCAATACCCAGAGAGAGAGAGATCCACATCCCAGACACTCCACGTTAATACCTAGAGAGACAAATCCACACCCCTTATATTTCACACTAAACACCTCCATAGAACAAGGCTATTTTCTAATCTATGTCAGCATCCCTCTGTGTGAGCTCTGTATTGCCCCACGTGTTTATTAGAGCAGGCTTGGGAATCATTGCCCAGCTTCAACTTACAGTCTCCTCTGGATGCTAATGACTAACTTCAAACTGTTGAATAGTTTAAAAGTTTTAATGGAACATAGAAATGAACCTGTGGTATAATCAGGAGTAGAATATTTAGATGAATAATTTATATCATAGTTAATAAGATGTAATCTAATGCTGTTGCAAAACTGATCCAAATGCCCTACTTTATACAAGTGCTTAGTATCACAGGGTAATAGCCACCCCCACCTCACAACTGCTGCCACTGTTGCTTTTTCTCAGATGCCTTGGAGGGTGTGTTCAGAAGAGTGAGTGATTACTCTCCTCATTGACTTGTATTAAAAGGCTACTATTTAGCATGCTAAATGCTAGCTAATACGTCAGTCTCTGAGGCTGTTTATTTTGTGTTCACAGTTTGGGTGCCTCCCATGAGAGGTGCCCAAGGAACTATCTGGTATTGGTGGGTCTAATCCTTATTGTCCTGCTGTTGAAAGGGATGCAGCATGGTTGTATCAATTCAAAAAGTAGAATTTCTGCAGATGTTGGAAATCCAGATTAGAATTTGGAAGTGCTCAGATCTAAGAAGCTGGTGGTGAACGATTGTTGATCTGACAAGCTAACTCTAATGATTCATCCTGAGTTGCTGAGTATTTCCAGCATTTTCAGTTTATATTATCGTTCATAAAAGTGCTTGGAGTCATTTTTGTCAGTTGGTGTGTGCTTTTCATTGGAAAAGTGACTGTTTCCAGTTGATCAAGAGGAACGAAGTGTAAAAGCAGGAAAGTGTTGCTATAAGTTGTACACGGCCTCTATGAAATCTGGAGTACTGTGCATAGTTTTAGTCTCCTTTGTAATCTGATTGTATTAGAAGCAGTTCCAAGAAGGTTCACACAACTCGATTCATGGGATTTGTTTGGGGGGGGTGTTTGCAGTTTGTGGTTATCTTATAAGGAGAAGTTAAGCAGGTTGGGCTGTACCCCATTGGAGTTTAGAAGAATGATATGATCTTATTGAAACAGATAAGATCCTGAAGACTCTTGATTCTGGGAGGATAGTTCCACTCCTAGGAGAGACTAGAACTAGGGGATGCAGTTTAAAAATGTGTTCTCCTATTTAGGACAGAGATTAGAATTGTTTGCTATGAAGGTTGTTAGCCTGTGGTATTTGTTTCCCTGGAGAGCAGTGATCAGTGGTTGAGTGAGATGGATTTTTGGTTGACAATGGAGTTGAGAGTTATGGGGGTAGGTTGGAAAGTGTAATTCAGATCACAGTCAAATCAGCCATGATCTTATTGAATGACCTGCTCCTATTTCATATGTTCATGTAAGTATTTTTATCAAGCTTTGATTGACCAAACCTCTAACAGTTTTGTCCCTCACTCCTGCATGTGATGGCAGTTTTAAATACAGATGGTGCTAGAATTTTGGAGCTGGGTGGTGTTTGAGACGACAGTATAATTTTGGATCCAATGATGCAAATAGAGAAATGTGTTCATGTAGTTCAAAAATCACGTGATTTGATATTGAGAACTATTATTATGATATTAAACACTGATATTTTTTGATTTGCTTTATTATTGTCACATGTATTAGGGAACAGTGAAAAATATTGTGTCTTGCGTGCTATTACAGATAAAGCATACCGTTCATAAAGAAGGAAAGGAGAGAGTGCAGAATGTAGTGTTACAATCAAAGCTAGGATGTAGAGAAAAATCAACTTAATGGGAGGTAGGTCCATTCAAAAGTCTGATGGCAGCAGGGAAGAAGCTGTTCTTCAACTGGTTGATACGTGACCTCAGACTTTTGTATCTTTTTCCTGACGGAAGGTGTAAGACAGAATATCCAGGGTGCAGTCCTTAATTATGCTGGCTGATTTTCTGAGGTGGCAGAAAGTGTAGACAGAATCAATAGACGGAAGGCTGGTTTGTGAGATGATTGGGCTACATTCACAATCTTTTGTAGTTTCTTGCAATCTTGGGCGGAGTAGGAGCCATACTGAGCTGTGATACAACCAGAAAAAATGTTTTCTATAGTGCATCTGTAAAAGTTAGTGAGAGTCATAGCTGACATGCCAAGTCTACTTAGTCTTCTGAGAAAGTAGAGGTGTTGCTACGCTTTCTTAACTATAGTGTTAGCATGTGGGGGGGTGTGTGGCAGGACAGGTTACTGATTTTCTTGCTGCTAAATACTTGCTGCTTTCTACTTTATCCCCATTGATGTTGACAGGGTGTGTTCTCCAAAATGCTTCCTGAATTCGATGATTGTCTCCTTTGTTTTGTTGACATTCAGGAAGAGATTATTGTATCACACCAGTTCATCAGATTCTCTGTCTCTTTCCTTTACTCTGTCTCATCATTGTCTGAGATCTGACCCACAACAGTGGAATCATCAGCAAACTTAAAAATCAAGTTGAAGGGGAATTTGGTCACACAGTCATAGGTATATATGGAACATAGTAGGGGGCTGAGGACACAGCCTTGTGGGGCACTGGTGTTGAGAATGATCGTGTAGGAGGTATTGTTGCCTTTCCTTACTGATTGCTGTCTGTGGATTGCGAAGTTCAGGATCTGACCCTTGCTTTCTCTGCCTATTATTTTACTTATTCTCTTTTCTGTTTTTATGTTTGATATCCCTTCTGAGTCCAGAGCACCTGGAGGAAATCCATGCAGGCTCAGAGAGAATGTTGAAACTCCACTGAAATAGTCACCCAAAGCCACAATTGAACCTAGGTCCCTGGCACTGTGAGGCAGCAGTACTAACCACCACGCTGCCCCAAAACAAAAATTATCATGCAGACGGCGTTAGGATAAGAACTTCTGTCAACTTTAGTCTTTGTGGTGACTCTTCACTCCCATCTGAAATAGGCAGATAAGTTACTCAGCATCCACCAGTTACCAATGTTCAAAGCAGAAGACTTACCCTTACTTTCTGAGAGAAATTAGGGGCAGGCAATAATGATTAGCCTTGCCAGCAATGCTCACCACAGCGACGCTTCGAAATATTTTCCATCTTGGAAATGTTAAGAGATTGAGACTTTCCTTTATGAGTGCTGCAAGTAGAGAACAATTATTCCTCTGGCCACAGCATAACAAACCGGAGTTTATTGATCTGAATTCAGCACATACTTTTCAATAGGAACTGGCGCTTTGTAAACAACCTTAGTCCCCATTACACTTGGGAAAGTACCAATGGAGAGGAAAAGAATGGCCCTGCTGCTTGGAGGCTCAGCAAAACAACACTGAGAAAGATGCTTTGTTGGAATATACCATACCATCTTCTGATGCCTTTCATACAGAAATCCTCTCGGAATTGATTAGCTGGTCCAACTCTACCTAATCTCACCTAAACCACTCAGTTTAACAACTGAAATCCAAATCAGTGGAAATGTAATCGACTCACTGCCGAGGGCTGTTAGCTGGTGGAATTTGCTTCCCTGGAGAGCAGTGATCATTGATTATATTCATGGTTGAGTGAGAGAGTTTCTCGATTGACAACGGAGTCGAGTGTTAAGGAGGTTGGATTGGAAAGTGTAATTGAGATCACAATCAGACCAGACGTGATCTTATCGAATGGCAGAGCTGAGGGACCAGATAACCTGCTCCTGCTTCATATGCTGATATGTATATTTTAAATCAAACTTTGACAAAACCTGTTGCAGTTTTGTTCCTCACTGCTGCATATGATGGCAGTTTTAAACACACACAGTTTGAGAATTTTGGAGCTGGGCGATGTTTGGGATTGCTGTACAATTTTGGATCCAAGCAATGGAAGTAGAGAAATGTGTTCATGTAATTCAAAGATCATGTGTGGTTTGATATTGAGAATTATTGTTGTGATAATAAAGACTGGCTGGTATTTTGTACCTGAGCGTACCCAAGTATTGCATCAGTCTGTTGGCATTTTTTCTTTCAGGCTAACAACTGTCTGAGTGTTTGATCCTCATAACTAGATTTGTTAGACTTGCCCGCTCAATGGGAGAAGTTTTCTTTTGAATCTGATAGGAATGTATTCGGTGAAAGAAATGTTTTGTGATAGCACTGGGTGTACGTCTTCACTCAATGGTAGACCAACGCTATAATCAACTGAAATTCTAGCTGGGCTCACTGAGGACTTTAGGCAGCCCTATTGTAGGGTGATTATAAGGAAAATAGTCCCATATTTAATTTCAGTTATTTTGCCATTTGATTCAGGGCAATAGTAAAATTGTCTAGGTGTAATTATCAGCGATTGACAAGAGAGAGGAATTTCTCCACAAAATAGCTATCCGTTTCCTTACTAACGTTGTTCCAGCATGGTAACAGGTCCCGTTGATAGGCTGCCACTTGTGTAAGTACCACAAGCTAACAACCTTTTGTTTCACCCAATACATTCCTATCAGATTCAAAAGAAAACTCCCGTTAAGCTGACAAGTTTTGTGTTGCAGAAATCTAGTTGCGAGAATCAAACACCCAGACAGTTGTTAGCCTGAAAGAACAACACAAAAGATGCCAACGGACTGGTGCAATATTTGGGTGTGCTCAGGTACGAAGTATACGGCAGTCTTTAGTATCACAACAATAGTTCTCAATATCGAACCACGCGCGATTTTTTGAAGTCCATAAACACGTTTCTCTATTTCATTGCTTGGATCCAAAATTGTACAGGAGTCTCAAACATCACCCAGCTCCAAAATTCTCACACCATCTGTGTTTAAAACTGCCGTTACACTCAGCAGTGAGGAACAAAACTGCAGCAGGTTTTAGAACAAAAAACAAAGAGCAACACAGCACGGGAAACAGGCCCTTTGGCCTAACGAGCCCGCGCCGCCGTCCTAATGACATATCCTTGTCCTTAGGCTATGCCTATTGTTGAAGATTCCCATATAGGGACCAATATAGGGACAATTTGTTACCCAATCAGCCTAAGAGCACATTTTTGGGACGTGGGAGGAAACCGGAGCACCCGGAGGAAACCCACGCAACCACGGGGAGAACGCGCCAACTCCCGCAGACACAGGCCCAAATCCATGTGTCAGCACAGCAACAGCGATAGTCTCTGAGCTGTCATGTTGCCCATCAGATGGTCCAGTTTAAGTATATACTGACGACGTGAAGCACTAGGTAACTCCTGGAGCAACCTCCAAGAACAGCTCTCGCACGACATGCCGCATGCATGCCCCTTGTTGGTCAACAAGGTGGACTGAATTGCCTGCGAAAACAAATAAGACTTAATTAAACATGCTAAAAAAAAACTAAGACATTCCCGAGACGAAACTAAAAGATAGTCTACTACTATTTGGTCCTCCCGATATTCAAACAGTCCTGCTATATCCCTCTATCTACAGACCGCTCATGTGACTGTCCAAGAGACCCTTAAACAACCCTAGCATGCCTGCTCCCACCACCTTACTCGGCAGTGCATTCCACATCCCCACTACCCTTTGTGTGAAAAACTGGCCTCTAATATTCGTCTTATACATAGCCCCCCTCACCCTGAGCCCGTGACCCCTCGTTCTATCCATTTCTAATGGTGGAAAAAGCTTACCACCATTTATTCTATCTATACCCCTCATAATCTTATATACCTCTAAAAGATCCCCTCTCAGCCAACGTCTTTCAAAGGAAAACTTTGTTGATCAAAATTTTATTACAATATATGTAAAACAACATATGAAACTGGAGCAGGCCATTAGACCCCTCAAGCCTACTCCAACTTTCAATAAGATCATGGCTGATCTGATTGTGATCTCAACTACACTTTTCAGTTTGCACCCCCCCCCCCCCCACCCAGTCTCGACTCACTGACAATCAAGAAAGTATCCCACTCGACCATAATTATGTTCAATGATCACTGCTCTCCAGGGAAGCAAATTCCACTGGCTAACAGCCCTCAGCAGTGAGTCGATTACATTTCCACTGATTTATATTTCAGTTGTTAAACTGAGTGGTTTAGGTGAGATTAGGTAGAGT
This sequence comes from Sphyrna mokarran, assembly GCA_024679065.1. NCBI lineage: Eukaryota > Metazoa > Chordata > Chondrichthyes > Carcharhiniformes > Carcharhinidae > Sphyrna > Sphyrna mokarran. Next base: position 44,043,922 of record JAGIQG010000022.1, read on the forward strand.
TGGACCAGCTAATCAATTCCGAGAGGCATTCTTGTATGAAAGGCATCGGAAGATGGTGGGTGTGAAATATATTCCAACAAAGCATCTTCCCAGTATTTTGATTAGCCTCCAAGCAGCAGAGCCATTTTTTTCCTCTCAGTTGGCACTTTCCCAAGTGTAATAGGGACTAAGGTTGTTTACAAACCGACAGTTCTTCTTGGAAAGTATGTGCTGAATTCAGATCAATAAAACTCTGGTTTGTTATGCTGTGGGCAGGAGAATAATTGTTCTCTACTTGCGGTATTTATAAAAAAAGCCTCAATCTCTTAACATTTCATAGAACGCTACAGCACAAACAGGCCCTTCGGCCCACAAGTTGTGCTGATCATACCACACCTGTTAGGCCATAGAACTACCTGTAACTCCCAATCCCATTTAATCCCATGTACTCATCCAGAAGTCTTTTAAAAGACCCCAGCGAGTTCTCCTCCACCACCACCGACGGCAGCCGATTCCATTTGTTCACCACCCTGTGAGTGAAAAACTTACCCTAACATCTCTTCTGTATTGCTACCTGGCAACTTAAACCTGTGTCCTCTCGTAACGATCATTTCAGCTCTGGGAACTAGCCTCCAAGAATCCACCCTATCTATTCCTCTCAATGTTTTATATTTCGATGATGAAAAATTTGCTTCCCTGGAGAGCAATGATCATTTGAGTGAAAGTTGAGTGAGAGAGATTCTTGTTTGACAATGGAGTCGAGAGTTAAGGCTGCAAATTGGAAGTGTAAGTAAGATCACAATCAAATCAGCCATGAACTTAGTGAAAGTTGGAATAGGCTTGAGGGGCCGAATGGCCTGCTCCAATTTCATATGTTGTTTTATATATATTGTAATAAAACTTTGATCAACAAAACCTGTTGCAGTTTTGTTCCTTACTCCTCCACGTGATGGCAGTTTTAAACACAAACAGTGCGAGAATTTTGGAGTTGGGTGATGTTTGAGACGCCTGTACAATTTTCGATCTAAGCAATGCAAATAGAGAAATGTGTTTACGTACTTCAAAAATCATGTCTGGTTTGATGTTGAGGACTGTTGTTGTGGTTCTAAAGACTGGCTGATATTTTGTACCTAAGCATTGCATCAGTCTGTTGGCATCTTTTCTGTGTTGTTCTTTCAGGCTAACAAGTGTTTGAGTGTTGGATCCTCGTAACTAGATTTCTGCTGTTGAGTGATGGGCATTGCTGGCGAGGCTAATCATTATCGCCTGCCCCAAATTTCTCTCAGACAGCAAGGGTAGGTCTTCTGCTTTGAACTATTTGATGCTGAATAACTTGCCAGCCTATTTCAGATGGGAATGAAGAGTCACCACATTTCAAACAGTAAAGATTGAAGTTGACAGAAGTTCTTATCCTAACGCAGTCTGCATGATAAATCAAAGTTTTGTTTTGGGACAGCACAGTGGTTAGCAGTGCTGTTTTACAGTGCCAGGGACTCAGGTTCAATTGTGACTTTGGGTGACTATTTATGTGAAATTGGCACATTTTCTCTGTGTTTGCGTGGGTTTCCTCCGGGTGCTTTGGAGTCAGAGAACGGGGAATAAAGGAAAAAACCTAGAGATGGAAAAGGGAATAAGAAAAGTAGTGGCCAGAGAAACCAAGGGCTAAATTCAAATAATGCCTCAGTGGAAAAATAATGGAAATGGCTCTAGTGATTTTAAAAAGATGACCCAAAGACTTTGCGCTGTAATGTGTGGAGTGTTCAGTGGATGAGTTAATCATGCAAATTGATGTAAGTGGGTATGATGTCGTCAGGATTACGGAGATGTGGCTGCAAGGTGACCTGGGATGGGAACATCCAGGGTTACTTGGTATTTAGGAAGGTTAGACAAAAAGGAAAAGTCAGTGGAATTTCTTCGTTAGTTAAAGAGAAAAATTAACGCCAACCAACGTATTGGCTCTGAAAATGTAGAATTTATATGGGTGGGGCTAAGAAACACTAAAGGGCAAAAAATGTTAGTTGGGGTTGTATGTAGACCCCCAAACTGTAGTAATGTATTAAACAGGAAATGCATGCGATAAAGGAACATCTATAATTGATTTTAATCTGCATATAGATTCGGCAAATGAAATTAGTCACTGTTATAGAGGAGGAATTTCTTGACTGTATACATGATGGTTTTCTGGACTGATACATTATAGAACCAACTAGAGAGCAGGCCATTCTATTCTGGATATTGTGTCATGGGGAAGGAATAATTGGCAACCTAGTTGTGCAAGATCCTTTGGGGATAAGCAGTTGTAACATGATGTAATTTTTCTTCAAGATGGAGGGCGACGTAGTTGATCCTGAGACCAGGGTCCTTACTCTTAATAAAGGAAACTATGAGACACGAGTTGACTGATAGATTGGGAAACGTTACTTAAAGGAATGATGGTAGATAGTCAATGATAAACATTCAAGGAGTGCATGGATGAACTGAAACAATTGATCATTGCTGTTTGGCACAAAAGTAAAGCTGGAATGGTAGTCAAACCATGGCTTACAAGGGAAATTAGGAATTATACTAGGACCAAGGAAGAGACATTCAAATTGTCCAAGATAAGCAACAGACCTGAGGATTGGGAGCAGTTCAGAATCCAGCAAAGGATAACAAAGGACTGATTAAGAAAGGGAAAATAGACTACGAGATTAAGCCTGTGGGGAACATAGAAATTTTTATAGTCAGTTTTTGTCGATATGTGAGGAGAAAAAGATTGGTGAGGACAAATATGGGACCCTTACGGTTAGAAACAGAGGAATTTATAATGGGGAACAAAGAAATGGCTGACCAGTTGAATACATACTTTGGTTCTGTCTTCACAAATGAGGACACAATTAAGATACCAGAAACATTGGGGAATACAGGGTTTATGGAGAGAGAGGAACTGAAGGAGATCAGTGTTAGTCGAGAAATAGTGTTGTGGGATTGAAGGTTGATAAATTCCCAGGATGTAAATTCCATAATTTACATCCCAGAGTACTTAAGGAAGTGGTCTGAGAAATAATGGATGCGTTAGTGGTCATTCCAAGATTCTGTAGTCTCTGGAATAGTTCGTTCAGCTTAGAGGGTAGCTAATGTAACCTCACTATTTAAAAAACGAAGTAAAGAAAAAGGAACTGCAGACCAGTCAGTCTGACGTTGGTAGTGGGGAAGGTTTTAGAATGCGTTATCAAAGATTTTATAACAAAACAGTGGCAAGATCGGATAGAATCAGTATGGGCTTACAAAAGTGAAATTATGCTTGACAAATCTGATGGAATTCTTCCAGGATGTAACTAGTAGAATTGATATGGGAGAGCCAGTGAATGTGGTTTATTTGGACTTTCAGAAGGCTTTTGACAAAGTCCCACTTAAGAGATCAGCTTATAAAATAAAAGCATGTGGAATTGGGGGTATTGTATTGAAATGGATAGAAAACAGATTGGCAGATAGGAAGCAAAGAGTAGGAATAAACTGGTCTTTTTCTAACTGGCAGGCAGTAACAAATGGGTACCACAGGAATCAGTGTTGGGACCTCAGCTATTCACAATATATATTAATGATTTAGATGAAGGAACCAAATGTAAGATTTGCAAATGACACAAAGCTGTATGGGAGAGTGAGCTGTTAAAGGGATTCAGAGATGCTTTAGTGTGATTTTCACAAGTTGAATGAATGGGTAAATGAATGGCAGATGCTGCATAATTTAGACAAATGTGAGGTTATCCACTTTGCATATTCCTCTTTTCTAATTTATGGCCATTCAGATAACCTGTCTTCCTGCCTACCAATGAAACTTGGGTGTTCTTATTCACCAGTCACTGAAGATAAATATGCAAGCGCAGCAGGTAGTAAAAAAGCTAAATTGTAAGCCGGCCTTCATAGCAAGAGGATTTGAATAAAGGACCAAGGTGTCCTGATGCAATTATACAGGGCTTTGTTAAGGCCAAACCTAGAATATTGCGTGCAGTTTGATCTCTTCTATCTGAGGAAGGATGTTGTTGTTTTGGAGAGAGCACAGAGATGGTTTACCAGACTGATTCCTGGGATAGTGGAACTGATGTTTGAGGAGAGATCGAGTCGGTTAGGATTATATTCACTGGAGTTCAGAAGAATGAGAAGGGATCTCTTGAAATCTATAAAATTCTAACAGGACTAGACAGGGTAGATGCAAGAAGGTTATGTTATTGATAGTAGGGGTGTTGAGAACCAGGGAATGCAATCTGAGGGTTCAGGGTAGATTGTTTAGAACAGAGATGAGGAGAAATTTCTTTACCCAGAGAGTAGTAAGTCCGTGGAATTTGCTACCACATAAAGTAATTGAGGCCAAAATATTGTATGTTTTCAAGAAATAGATATAGCAATTGAGGCGAAAGGGATGAAAGGATATGGTGTAGGAAAAGCGGGATCAGGCTATTGAGTTGGATGATCAGCCATATTGGAGTAGGGTTGAAGGGCTGATTCGCCTCCTCCTCCTTTTCTGTGTTAGTTCTCACATTACAAAGACGTGTAGGTTAGATGGATTAGCTATGCTATATTGCCCTTAGCATATCAAGATGTACAGATTAGGGGGATCAGCTTTGGTTGTGGGGATAGAGTGAGGGAAAGAAGTTAGTGCAGACTTGATGGGCTGAATGGCTCCTTTTTGCACTGTAGCATCTTATAATTCTATCCTCTGCTCTAAAGAGTTTGAAATAAATAATCACTGAATAGCACAGAACTTGTATACTGCTGAAAAAAGAGGTGCTATCTAAGTTTTTCATCTTGTACTCTTCAGATCAGACGCAAGATAAACTAGCAAACAGCAATATGTATTGCATGAGAACTTGACAACCAATCAACACTCTCTTACCTTGCAGTACAAATTGTTGCTCCCTTTAGATTTGGGATTCTTGAAAATCTGTCTTGATGAGTGCATAACAGGAGCACGTCTGTTTTTCAGCATTACTCAAGCTTGAAATAGTCAAAATGCCGAGAGCACTTGGAAAACTGTTAAACAGTGTTATTCTGATCTGCACATCACTTGCACTGTAATTTGTCTGCCATTTTTATCTCACAAAACACCCTGAACTGTCAACCCCATTCTTTGTTCCTTGTGCTAGTTAGATAGTCCCATCATAACAGTATTCAATTTCCCTGCAATTTTTAAATAAAATATCACTTGCCACACAGCTGATATATTGTCTGGTCTTGCTTGCTGTTCCAGGGTGGTAAACTGCAGCTGGTGCTTTTGAGTTGTCAGAGTGCGATGGTTTTCAGTAGAGGCAGTGTAGGACATGGACGGTGGTGTCCATTGTTGTGGACAGGACCTAGCCAGTCATTGTTGCACTGGTTGGTGATTTGATGATCATTTTGAGAAAAGAAAAGGGAACCAAAACAAACAGCCTAATTTTTTATTAAAGTGTACAAAAAGGTGAACATTTATTTGATTCCCTTGTTTAAAAAGTACCACTGATGAACATAGTACTTTGATTGTTATAGAATTGTAGAAAAAAGAGAAGCAAGGCCATTTGGTTCAATGAGTTTGTGCTGGCCTCTTTTGAAGAGTAATTCGGTTAATCCCATTCATCACATATTGCTCCTGCAATTTACGCTTTGCATATTTGTTGGATTCCTTTTTGAAGATTTGACTTTGTGATGGAGCCTAATTCTGCTAGTTGCTTAACTACAAAGTTCACCTGTCATTTCTCCCAGTGCCCCTGGGGTTTGCAGTTATTTCCATCTTTGTTCCATCTTTTCTCTGAAGTCATACTGGCATATTTCAATAAATTGTCCCTTAGTGTCCACGATGTGTAGGTTAGAGGGATTAGTGGGTATAATATGTAAGGATATAGAACCCTACAGTGCAGAAAGAGGCCCTTCGACCCATCGAGTCTGCACCGAACACAATCCCACCCAGTCCCTACCCCCATATCCTTACATATTATACCCACTAATCTCTCTAACTACACATTCCTGGATACTAAGGGGCAATTTCATAGCACAGCCAATCAACCTAACCCACACGTCTTTGGACCGTGGGAGGAAACCGGAGCATCCAAAGGAAACCCACGCTGACACGAGAATGTGCAAACTCCACACAGCCAGTGACCCGAGCCAGGAATCGAACCCAGGATCCTGGAGCTGTGAAACAGTAATGCTAACCACTGTGCTACCGTGCTGCCCCTATGCTACCGTGATATGGGGGTGGGGCTGGGTGGGATTGTGTTCAGTGCAGACTCGATGGGCCAAAGGGCCTCTTTTTGCGCTGTAGGATCCTATGATCCTATCCTGTATGTTGTCATAGTTCCTAGTGCATTGTGTAAGAAGAAAATCAGTAGTTTTTTTTGGAAATATTGCATGATTTTTGTCTGTTATTTGCTTTTGAATGTGCTTGGATGCAGTTCAACGTGCAGAAAGGTAACACTATTGTGTAATAATGTATGAAACTAGCCAGTGAACATTTCTCCTTTTCTCTCACTCTGTCTCTCACTCACACGTCATTGAACGGGAAAACCTTCATAAGTGTGTGTCAATGTCAGTTTTCAAGTAGATGTTTTTAGAAGTGAGAAAGAATAAAAACTCACTACAAGTATTAAGGGAGGTTTACCACACAGAAGAAAGTCATTTGGTTCATTGTGTTTCCATCAGTCCTCAGTTTTTTTTCCTCTGCCTCTGAAGGGAGGAATAAATAAAAGAAGTGGACTGGTCTGTGGCCACATCTTGTGACAAGACATCCTATTGTCTCAACAAATTTATGTATGAAGGAACTTCGGCACTCCTCCATGATTCTTTGCAGTGACTCTGTAATCAGAAGCACTCTTTGCTCATTCCACCATCTTTAAGTCCTGCTCCGAGCAACACAACACTTTGACTTGGAAGTATGTTGCCATTTCTTCACTGTTACAGAATCAAAATCCTGAAGCTCTTTCCGTAGCAACCAAAGAGCAATAGGAATGGGCAACAAATGCTGGCCTTGCCAGTGATGCCCACATGGGATAGTACGGTGACACAGTGGTTAGCACTGCTGCCTCTCACTGTCACCTGGATTCGATTCCCGGCTTGGGTCACTGTCTGCGTTTCCTCCCACAGTCCAAAAGACATGGTGGTTCGGTGCATTGGGCATGCTAAATTCTCCCTCAGTGTACCCTAACAGTGCCGGAGTGTGGTGATTTTCACAGTGACTTCATTGCAATGTTAATGTAAAACTACTTGTGAAATTAATAAATAAATAAAAACTATCACCCCATCAAAACCCTCCCCAGTACCTTTTTTTTTCGCTTGTCCCTGTTAACTAACAAAGAACCAAGGGGTAAAAGTGAGCAAGTTGAGTTTGGATGCAGATCTATCAGAAAAAGAGAATATGCTTAAGACTGAATCACCTTATTCTATGTTCAGTTTTGTATCCAAGAATAGCCCAAATTAATTTTCATATAGAACTTCTTAACATGAGGTTGTGGTGCTGGAAAACAGACTTCAGTCATTACTAGGAACATATGTTGCAAAAGGAAAGGAACAAACTTGCATTTATGTGGTGCCTTTCATGACATTGGAATGTCCTGAAGCTTGTTGCAGCCAACTGAGTAGTTTTGAATATAATCACTGTTATAGCCAATTGGAAACAACAGCATGATAATCACCAGGTCATCTGTCTTTAGGCATTGTTTGAAGTACAACTGTCAAACAGGCTCTCTGATACCAGGAAATTCTCTGGCTCTTCCATTAGGAACTTCAACATCCTCTGCAAAGAACAATGGGGCCTTGGTTTAATGTTTCACCTAAAAGGCAGACCCTCTGACAGTGCAGCACTGCGTCTGAGCATCAGCCTAGGTTATCTCTGGAATGGAACTGGAATCCATACCTGACTGATTGGGGTGAGACTGATAATCACTGAACCAAGCCTGACATCTAAAAGATAAAAGGCCAGGTACATCTATACCAGCATCAGATAAATAGGATTTTAGGTTTGTGTCAATAACCAGTTGATCCATCATCTTCTGTACTTTAAGCATTTATAGCAATTTGACACCTTGAATCATGAAACATCAGTCAATGGAGAGATTTGGTTGCGTCTGGTGGAATTTGATGTGAAGGAGACAATACAGTGGAGGTTAATTTGGAACTGAGTAGTGGAGGTGACAAGTTGGAGGAGTGCTTGTAAACTCATGTGAGGACTCCAGAAAGCTCAATTTTGACATGTTGCAAACCAGAAAATCTCAGGTCTGGAGATTTGTGGAGAGAGAACAGAGCTAATGTGTCGATCCTTCATCAGAGCCTTTGCAAAGCATTTCCATAGACTAGATGGCCATGCAGTTGAGTTGGATGTTTTGGTGGAGTATAGCGAGGAGAAATGAACCTTAGATGGAGTAGTATATAATAATAATTAATAAGGTGAATGATGACAGGTTTTGTTTGATAACCTATATAAATTTTTGAACACTGCTCACTATTGATTTCATCCTATAAGTGCATGGATAGTATCCTTGCTTCCAGGTCAGGAGATCTCCATTCCAGGTGACTTAAGCATTAATAAGGCTGACACTTTCCTGCTGCACTGTCAAAGGTAGATCATAGAACTCTACAGTGCAGAAGGAGGCCCTTCGGCCCATCAAGTCTGCACTGACCATAATCCCACCCAAGCCCTACCTCCATATTTCTACATATTATTAACCACTAACCCCTTTAATCTAAACATCTTAGGACACTAAGGGCAATTTTAGTGTGGCCAATCAACCTAACCCGCACATCTTTGGACTATGGGAGGAGACCAGAGTACCCGGAGGAAATCCACGCAGACACGAGGAGAACGTGCAAACTCCACACAGACAGTGACCTGAGCCGGGAATTGAACTCAGGTCCCTGGAGCTGTGAAGCAGCAGTGCTAACCACTGTGCTACCATGCTGCTCATGGTACTATCTTTTGAATGAGAGAATTAACTCCATCTGCTCCCCTTCACGGTACAAATTGAAGTCTCCTTGAACTGTTTCAAAGATGGGGAGGGAATTGTCTTGACCAACATTTAGCCCTCAATCTGCATTAGGTTACTTGTCACATTGCTGTTCAAGGAAGCAAATTGGCTTCTCTGTAGTGGTGGTGTTACCAACACCCATAAACTGAACTGGATCAACCATATTAATATTTGCGGTTATAAGAGCAGGTCAGAAGTTGGAAATTCTGCAGTGAACAACTCACCTCTTGATTCCCCAAAGCCTTTCCACCATTTGCAAGGTATGAATCAGGAGTGAGGTGGATTATTTGCCATTTGTCATGTGTACACTCATGTGACTCAATAAGCTTGATACTTCAAGACTGATGGGCCGTCACCTTTACGTTCACTTCCTTCACCACATGGCAGAGTGGCAGCCATGTATACCATCTACCAGACGCGCTACAGCAACTCCTCAAGACTCCTTCAACAGCACCTTCCAAACCTGTGATCACTATCACCAAGAACAAAGGTACTGGGAACACCACAAGCTGGGGGTTCCCCACCAAACCACTCACCACTCTGACTCAGATATATCAGTCTTTCTCCATTGTCGTTGGGTCAAAGACTTCCCCTGCTAACAGTGCCGTGGATGCACATACACCGCAGCAGTTTAAGAAGGTGGCTCACCACCACTACGTTATGGGGCAGTTAGGGATAGGTGGAAAATGCTGGCCTTTTCAGTTACTCCACATCCAAAAGACTGAATTAAAATACAGCTAGTGTACTAAGCTCAGTAAAGGCATTACATAGTGGGAATTGAACAAATCACTATCACACGGTACCTCTCTGAAATGTAACATAAAGAAACATTTTAGGTTACCTGCAACATTCACAATCCTGAAACACCACAGTGATTAAGATTCGTCAATGTTATTGATCCAGTAAGCAAGTTTTTGAGCGGATGGACAAAAATAATTCATTGAAGCACAGCATAATGTGGCCAACTTGAAGTGCAAAACATTTAGTTTGATGCCACAGACTTTGATAATTATATCAGCACAACTTGGATTCACTTATCTGGAAAATAGCACATTAATTCACTGTCACGCTGCAGGAGAAAAAGAATTATTTTGATGAAGCACAAAGCTATTACATTTCATTTCAAACAGCACAGAACCACTACTGCTGGCATGTTGTCAGGAACCATAACCTCTGTGTCCAATGTTTTTACCTGATTCTTTATATCACGTAGAGTGTTTGGAATTGGCTGAAGGATGGGATCATGTGATGTGATATGAGGGATTCCTGGCGAAGACTGAGATGGAAAATCCACTTGGTACTTTTGGCCAAGGCAGTTGCAAATATTTCAGCCTCGTCTTTTGCACTGGTGTGCTAGGCTCCTCCATCATTAAGGGTGGGAAAGTTTTTGGAATCTCTTCCTCTGGTTAATTGTTTAATTGTCCACAATGATGAATTGTTTAATTGTCCACACTAGATATGACAAGATTGCAGAGCTTTCATCTGATCCATTGCTTATGGAATCAATCAGCCTTGTCTGTAGCACACGTCTTCTGCTGTTTGGCATACGTGTTCTGTGTTTCAGCTTCAACAGGTCAACACTTCATTTTTAGGTATGCCTGATGCTGCTCCTCGCACGCTCTCCAACACTGCTCATTGAACCTCCCTGATTTGGGAATGGTAGAGTGAGAGATATGCTAGGCTGTGAGATAAGAGATTTTGGCTGAATATGCCTTATGGATATCTAGATTTGAGCAGCTAGATAAGTTAAAAATCTTATCTATTTAAGAAGTCTCACCACACCAGGTTAAAGTCCAACAGGTTTGGAATCATGAACTTTCTTCAGTGCTCCTTCATCAGGTGAGTGAAGAGTTGGGTTCACAAACGCAGGCAAAGCCATAATTGCAAGATAATGGTTGGTATGCGAATATTTACAGGTAATCAGATCTTTACAGTTACGAGTGCGAGTGGACAGAGGGATAATTTCTGTGCATTCCCACCATTATCTTGTGTATATGTGTTGTGTTTATGAACCCAACTTTCTACTCACCTGTTGAAAGAACAGTGCTCTGAAAGCTCATATTGGACTTAACTTGGTGTTGTGAGACTTCTTACTGTGTCAATACCAGTCCAACACCAGCATCCCCATGTCATAATCTATTTAGCACTGGGGTGGTGCCAGATTTACTGATGGAAAATGCTTTTAGTGTGAAGAGCTCTCGTCTCCATGTGGCTGTTACTGTCATGATGTATCTGTGACCGGTAGATTGGTAAGGATAAGTCAGCAAGACTTTTCCCTCCTGTTGGTTGATTCTCTGCATTCTGCAGATCCAGCAGATGCATGAATCCACTATGCCTACCGGATGATAAATCTGCAAGAATGAAGCTTTGACAATTTACAAATTAAATTTCTCAATTGAAAAGATACAAAATAGAATCATAGGAAATTTGTGTCACAGAAAAAGGCCACTCAACTCACCATGTCTGTGCGAGCCAAAACATGAGTCACCCAGCTAAATCCCATTGTCCTGCATTTGGTTTTTAGCCCTGTGGGTTACGCCACTTGAGGTGAATATTCGTTTCAATGAGATGAGGATTTCTGCCATTGCTATCCTTGCAGACAGTGAGCTTCAGACCCCCTTAATCCTCTGGGCGAAACCACTGTCCCCGTCTCCCCTCTAATCTTTCTTCTTTAAATCTAGATATATTGTAGATGTTTGTTTTTAAAAGTTTATTGATGTAAGCAGATTTAACTTGAATTCTCTGTCATTTCTGATATCGATGGGTGTCAGTTATTTAAGTAAAACTCAGGATAGTTGGTTGGCATGCCTGTAATGAGTGCATTAATTGAGGTCCTCAGACATTTAGACTAGCTCAGTGATATTGCAAATGCATACTTCAGTGTGAGCAATCTCCTTTGTAGGAGTTCTTGAAAAGGATCTGGAAGGTGAGGAACCTAAAGCATCTTTAAATAATACTCTTCAGACTGTTACCTCTCATGCATCTATTTCCTTTCTTATTGCAGCCTTTACAGTAATCTGCAAGTGAAACCAATTGAAAAATCCTCATGAATATTTCTATTGTCTGAATTTTTGATAAGTAAGCGTTTATAATTGATTTTAAATTTATCTGTGGTTGAAGAACCACAGAAAACCAGCTTTGCTGTCAAAGCTTCACCCTTCCTCACTTGCCCATGGATTTATTAGACACGTGGTTGTTAGAAGAGAGAATTGCGACAAATTTGGTGTGCTGCATACTGAAGAAGACACAATTCTCTTTTTAATTCCAAGTCAAATGGGTTGATGCAATCAGATGTTTAATGCAGTGTCTGGAGATGGAGCTGTGTGAATTCATATGAAGTATTCAATGCTTGGCTACAAAAGGAATGGGAAGTAGACAAGGTATTTTGAGTATCCATTTTGCACAGATATGTCCACAGATATACTATGTGGATTTACCACTCCCTTTGCACTTGTACATCCAAGCAGACCAATTGTAGTGTGTTTGCAGCAAGTGTTGAATTAACAAGGATTATTTAATGCTCAGGTATTATGAAGCTGTCACACTTGTACTATGCATGCTTGCATTTTCCTTTTAAAATTCCACGTTATGAGTTGGATCAGACAGAATTTCATGGGAAATGTGCTTCAGTTGCCATGGCTTTAGCAGGATAAACAAAAATGGACAGCAGCTTCTAGAAATCGTTGCACAGCATGGATGTTTTATGGGAAACACCTCCTTCCAGGGTAGACATTGGACAAGGTATCATTGCGCTATATGGCTCTGGCTACTGAAACCAACTTGACCTGGTAATCATTGGAAGACGCGATCTGCCCCACCGTTCCTCACACCTGTACTTTCCAGAATGATTCTGATCCATTCACTAGTAGTTCGATGAAGATGCAACCATAGAAAATACACTAGTCCAAACACAATGACATTGCCATGCATCAACAATCAGTGCATGAGGAATGACTGCAAATTCACCAGCTCTCAGGCAGTCTCTTCCTCCTGAGATCTTACTGGATAACACTGCTGGAGCATAGAAGTTGCTGTAGTCAATCATTTACAAAGCTATAGTTACCAGAAGCAGGAACAAAGATTGATTCAAGACCCACCTTGCAGAATGATTCCTGTCACTGAAGTAAAGAGTGCAGCTTTACTTACAACCTGCCTCCTAACCCATTAATCCTAACCATCAGCATGTGACAATATCACGCTAGCTAAAGCCGTCATGAAGAAGACAGTAAGGCACTGTGCCAACAGGTATAGGATCAATCTAGGCAGAGAAATACAATCTGCTAGTCATGTTTGCATTGTGCGCAACAGTATCAAAAGAGGAATTGTCCTATCATCATCGACTGCTCCTCTGAAATCCACAGTTGGTGAATTACTCACAGGACCAAGCAAAATGCCAGCTGAATAGAACATTACTCCATGAAAATTGTGCCTATTTCTACCTGTTTGATCTTCTGTGGCTACCTGTCATGTATGAACTTGATGCCGACCCCTCATTCCTCGAGCTGAAAAAAACCATTGACTCCCTACCAGCAAGGAAAACACCTGGAAAGGACAAAATTCCAACTGAGTTACTCCAGGATAGAAAGCTCATCTGCTTCAATACTTCCATGATCACGCTCTTGTACAATAGGATATTTGTGATGTAAACATCATCTTGCACAAGAACAAAGCTGATGGAGAGGATCGCAACATCACTGGGAAGTCCTTTGCTAGAGTCGTTCTAACAATTTGGCTCGTCAGTGGAATATACCGAGAGCCACAGTGTGGCTTCGGAGCAGGTGGATCCATGGTAGATATGATCTTCTCCCTATGTCAGCTTCAAGAGGAGTCCAGAGTGTGGCAAATTGCATTCTGCTTACGTGGACCTCACAAACACATGACACCATGTGCAGTGTAGGCCTTTCAGGGAGATTCAAAAAAAAATTTCCTCCTAAGCTTTCAAATGGTCTTTCTATAATAACATGCACAGTATGATTCAATTCGACAGCTCCATCTTTAACAGTTTTAAGATCAAGAATTGGGTGAAAAAAGGCCTGCATCTTAGCCCCTTCTCTGCTTTATTTTCTGTGTAAGCCTGAAGTATGCTTTCTCTGGGAATCTCCTCAACCTGCCAAGACCGAAAGTTGTATAGTCTGATCAGAAAACCCGTGTGCTAATGCTGCCCTGGTTGCCCAGACTAAAGACCAAAGGCTAATGGATCACCTGTCTCGTGCATGTTGCATGTTCTCCTTCACACTGGCGATGGCTTGATATCTATGGTACATGATGCATTCTTAATATTACATGAAAAAAGAAAGTCACCAATGAAACAGACCTTTCTGGAGCAAACATGCCAAGCATATTGGCACAAGCTGAGCAGAAGACTTTGTTGGCTTGGGCATGTGCACGGGGTGAAAGTGCTCATGGCCTCCAGAATACGTTATATGGGGAGGTAACCTGTGCCAAGATCCAATTCAATGATGCTGTGAAAAGAGATATGAAAGCCTCAATTATGACAAGTGAGAAACACTGGCTTCCTATTAGCTGTGGATATGAAACCCACCAGGACATGTGGTTTCAGAATTTCCAAAGCAGATGTCAACCCTGAAAGTAAAGAGTCAGCAGCGATCATCTTGTTATACTGGCACGAGATCGCTTCACGTGTGCAGCCTTTGCTTTTCCCCACACGATATGTTCAGCTATCGAAAGAAGTGCAGCAGATGGTCACATCTGACACCTCCAAACCCTGAGGCTGCGTTCCCATCGGCTCTCACTGTGATTTATTGGTGTCACACGTATACAGTAAAAAGCATTGTTTTTTTGCATGCTATCCAAAGCATACTGTTACGTAGAGAAGGAAAAAAGAGAGTGCACAATGTAGTGTTACAGTCATAGCTAGGTGTTGGAAAAAAAATCAACTTAGAGTGAGGCAGGTCCATTCAAAAGTCTGATGGCAGCAGGGAAGAAGCTGCTCCTCAGTCAGTTGGTACGCGACCTCAGACTTCTGTATCTTTTTCCTGACGGAAGAAGGCGGAAGAGAGAATGTCTGTCTGGAGTGTGTGATTGTGGGATGCCAAACAACAATTGGCTATCAAGTAATGATACAAATTGAATGAGTTCCTGACTGGAGCCAGTGCAGGATAATGGAAATGGTGATTGCCCTTTCCTCGCTTTCGTTCCCCTCATCCCTCATTCTCCACCCCTGTATCCTGCTCTCCCCCATCCCTGCCCTGCGCCCCCACCCCTGCTCTCCCTTCCCTGCTTTCAACCCCACTCTCCTCTGCTACTCTCCATCCCCCACGCTGTACACCGCTGCACTCTCCCCTCCTGCTCTCCCATATTTCTCCCTCCTCTCCGCAACACCCTCCCTCACCCCTCACTGTCTCCTGTGCACCCCACTCGCTCCCCTTTGCTATCGTCCCTACTCTCCGTCCTTCCTTCTCTCCTACTTTGCGCTCCCTCCATTCTCTCCCCCACCCTGTGTTCTCCTCCGTGCACACCCTCTCTCCTGTCCTGCCCCACTGTCCCTCCCGCTCCTCCTGTTCTCTCTCCCCCTGCTATCCACCCAATTCTCCTCTCCCCCTGTGCTCTTCCTCCCTGCTCTTTATGTCCCCACTCTGTGCCCCCCATGCATTCCCTCCTGCTCTCTCTCGCGCACACACACGCCCCCCCTCCTCGCTATTCCCCCCGCCCTCTACACTCCCAGTTTTCTGTGCCCCCTCTGCTTCTCTCCCTGCTGCCTTGCACTGTCCCCCGCTCTACCCCCACCCCATCTCCCCTCTCCCCTGTCTCCTCCCCTCTCCACCCACGCTGTCTCCAAATTTGAGCCTCCCCCCTCGCGCTCTCCCCAAATTTGAGGAAATCAATCTGTCAATTTAGATCAAAAATATGCCAAGCAAATGAGTGATCCAATGTAAGTTTACTTAAATAGAATTCCGTATGATGTACAGCATGGAAACACCACTGGCTGTAATAGCTCATGTTTATGTTGTGCACTAGCCTTTTTACACCCTATGTCTTCTCACCCCATCAGTATAACTTACTTCACTCTCCATACTTGCACCTTTGGTCTTATTTTCCTTAATTACAATTTATGATAGTGAGTGCCACAGTTTCTTCTGAATTCTATATTGGCTTTGAGTGACTAATTTTTAATTTTAGATGATATATATTTCCTATTCAGGTTTTGAGTGTGTTTTGTATTTTACTTTTTGCCAACCTTGCAAATATTGCTGGCATTAGGCTCATACTGGTATTGAATATAAAACAATACAATTAAACCAGTATGTGTAGTTGTTTGCTTTTGTTGATGTATCACTCAAAGTGTAAACAGCAGGAGTGCTCTCAGCAATATTAGGGTGAATGACTGCACTCTGTCAGCTTTTATTGTACACTATTGATGTATTAGAGTTAACATACAATTAGAAATTACGAACAACATGACTTGTAAATCTGGGAGCTGCACAATTTTAAGATGAGAGATTTGTTCTGAAAGTGCGTGTGATCTGTAACTCCATCGGGGTTTTTAGCCATAGAGCTCAAGGGGGTTCATTTTCATTGCATGCAAGTTATTTAGTTTCAGATATCTCTTATCACTCTATCCCACTTCTTAAAAAAAAGTTGCTTGAGGGAGGAGGCGAGAAGGGGAAACCTAAGAGCACAGGAATTTCTGGATGTAAAAAAGATCAAGGTCCACCTAGTTTGCTTTCTATGTTTGTGGGAGTCACGTAATGGAGCTGTTGACTAATGATCATAATCAGCCTCAAACAGTTATTTACAACGCACTTTGGCATGACTTGACAAACTCCAGTGGAGAGCTTCAGGAATTATAAATGTAAAGTCACCTGTTCCTCTCAAACTTTCAAGAAAATAGCTGAAACTGTGACTATTCATTTTAAAATTAGAATCATAGAATCCATACAGTGCAGAAGCAGGCCATTCTGCCCATCATGGCTGCACTGACCACAATCCCACCCAAGCCCTTTCTCATAACTCCACGTATTTAGACTGCTAATCCCTGCTAATGCCACCAAGCTGCCCTCTGAGTAATCTATTTCTTTAAGAAAGCTTATGAGAACTTAAAAGTTGGAGTACAAGTTTTTAAATTCATTTTTAAGTGGAATTTTATGTAAAACAAAGAATTTGCATTTAGATAGCACGTTGTCAATATCTCAGGAGATACTGAAGTGATGTACAGCCAGTCACTGATATAATGTAGAAAATTTGGCTCCCAATTAATGTACAGCAAGTTCCCATACAGCAATGGAATAAATGATCAGTATATTATGATATCTTTTACATATACTTGAGGTAGCAGAATTTCTTTGTCTGAAAGATGCACTTTTGGCAGTGCTGCACTGGAATATCAATTCTGCACTCCAGTGTCTGGAATGGGACTTGGACCTATGACACACTGATCTGATCGAGGGTGATCAACTGAACCATACCTAACACCTCAGTTATTTGATTTCTGCTTTACTGCCCCTGCACATTTGACTCCAGTGTGCAAGTGATGGTTTTTACGTGAAGAGACGCCAATTTTTACCCTGCAAACAAATAAACTTGGGTATGCAGTGAACACAGTTAAGAGAATTTATCACCCAATCCTCTAAAGAGTTGACACTTTTAAATATTCTTCAGCTAATGAATGTCCTTGCTGTATCACTTTCAATTCCTTTCTTGTAGGCGTTTGCTCAGTTTGATGCAGAGGGAGATGGCACAGTTTCCGTAGAGAACATGTTGGAGTCACTGAAAACTTCTGGCGGTGCTAATCTGCAGGGTGAATTGAGTCATGTAATTCGACAACTACAGGGATGCTCCCTAACTCCAGGTACCGATTACTGAATTGCAGTAATTACGAGCAAGTATACCTCTTCTATTGTGAAGCCAGACATAAAACATCCATTTGACATTTTAGCTATTTTACCAATTGTTTCTCCTATCTTTACCTGTGGAGGGACCAATGTTTGCTTTAGCTATGGTTCGCCTATATTCTTGTAAAGCTCTTACAATGTTAGTGACTGGTTTACTTTCATATTTAAATTTTTAATCTTTAATTTTTAATCAGATTTTGCTGCCCTTTGCTAGTTTCTAAAACATATCCAACCATCAGACTTATTACTTTTTGCGTAGAAAGATTAAAAAAAAGAAGCACTGGTAGGCCATTCGGTCCTTAGAGCCTGTTCTGCCTCTCATTGATCATGTTCAATATCCTGATTTTTTTTTTCCCTTCCTCTATTTCCTTTGATCCTTTTAGCCCCAAGAGCTATATCAAATTTCTTCTTGAAATCAGACATTATTTTGTCCTTAACTACTTTCTGTGGTATGAATGCCACGCATTCGTTACCCTGTGGATGAAGAAATTTCTCCTCACCTCGCTTCTAAAAGGTTCACCCCTTATCCTCAAACTGTGACCGCTAGTTCTGGACTCACTCACCATTGGGAGCATGAGTCTACGCTGTCTAACTCTGTTAAAATTTTATAATTTTCTATGAGGTCCGCTATCACTCTTCTAAATTCCAGTGAATATAATCGTAAGCGACTTCATGTCACTTCATATGACAGACCTGCCATCCCAGGAATCAACCTGATAAACCTTTGCTATGCTCCCTCTGTGTCAATGACATCTTTCCTTAGAAAAGGATACCAAATACTCCAGGTGTATGACCTCACCAATACACTATACAATTTCAGTAAAACATTTCTATTCCTATCCTCAAATCCTCTTGCTATGAAGGCCAACATACCATTTCCCTTCTTGTCTGCTCTACCTGCATGCTTATTTTCAGCGATTGATGCACAAAGACACCAAGATCTCGATGAATATCCCTCTCTCTTGATTTACATCCATTCAAGTATAAATCGTCTTTCTATTATTGCTACCAAAGCGGATAACTTCATATTTATCTACGCTATACTGTATCTGCCATGCAGATACTCAGCCTGTCCAAATCACACTGAAGCTTCTCTGAATCCTCCTGACAGCTCACCCTCCCATCCAACTTTCTATCATTTGAAAATTAGGAGATAATACATTTAATTCCCTTGAGCAAATCATTAATATGCAATATGAACAGTTAGGGTCTGAATACAGATCCCTGTGGCACCCCATTAGTCAGTGACTGCCAATCAGAAAAAGACTCATTTATGTCAAACCTTTGCTTCCTAACTGCTAACCACCTCAAGACATTATCTGCAATCCCGTGTGCTTTAATTTTACATAGTAGTCTGTTATGTGAGACCTTGTCGAAAGCCTTCTGAAAGTCTAAATAAACCACATCCACTGATTCTCCTTGGTCAACTCTACTCATTACATTGTAGCATTATAAGCCTCTTTTAATCTATCCTTACTTCCCTTGTTAGCTAGGAATGAATCTTTCTGCTAAGATTTTGTTCTTTACTGGAATATATTTTTATTGAATATTTTGAATTGTTCTTGAAATGTTTCCCATTGTTAACTTGTTGCCATGCATTTTAGTGAATTTACCCAATTAACCTCTGCAAACTCTCCGCTCACATCTATAACCTTGGCTGTTTTTAAGTTTAAGATTCTTGCTTGGAACTAGAGTATGTTGCTTTCACGCTTAATATAAAATTCAGTTGTGTTACGATCATTTTTTTGCCAGAAGATCTTTAACTACGAGATTACTAATTAAAGATGCCTCATTGCACAGAACTAGAAATTAAAGTAGTCTTATTCCTACTTGGTTCCACAATGTGTTGTAATGAAAACTCCTCTCCCAAACTGACTTTGCTAATTTGATTTGTTGGATGAAGATTAAAGTCCTGACAGTTATTGTATTGCCTTTTGTATTTTTATTTCTTAATGCCATGTCCATTGATGTAACAATTATTAACAGGCCTATAAACTACTCCACAGTGCATTTTCTGATCTTGTAATTTCTAACCTGCACCTATTCTGGTTCTACTTCTAATCTTCTGACCTGAGATCTTTTCTCACTAATGTCCTTACGCCATCTTTTACTATCACCTACTCTTTTTCTATTCTGACTGTCTTCGTATTAACTGTGCTGCAGTTTTATCTTCATATCAGTGCTAGTATTTTTACCTTTTTATATTTCCTTTCTACTTGCTGAGGCATTGCTCTGTGAATGTCAGCAGGCTGTTCATTGTACAGGCATCAAAGCCAAACACAGGTACATGCTTGCTAGTAAAGGTCACTGAAATGTGGGAACCCATTTAGGTCTTGTTTTCCCCTAGTGCAGCGATACTGAAGCCCATTGTCTTGGTTACATTTAGCAACCCTTGCACATATTTGGAATTCTAGTTGACGCTGAGATCAATGTGTAATTCATTCTAATGATCTCTTTCACTGCAACCAGTTTGTACCTGAGGGCTGACCCCTCTCTGTTATGCCATTGTGGAATACTTTCTCTCGTTTCCTTCCCGCTGCGGGCATCATGCTCCATACGCTGGTTTAGCTGCCACACTATATTTAGTGGATCACTTAGAGAATTAAATTCTAATGATCTGAGCAAAAGAGCTTCAGCTTTCTGTAGAATGTCTTCTTGAATAGTCTAATATCAGGCATCTAGACTTCTGATTGGCCCATTTTAGTTGTGCCTTTAATATGTTGATACACGAGAAGGAACCCTTCAGTTCTAGGTAATGGAGTAAATCAAGATTTACTCCAAAATAAATTTTAATAAAGAAACTTAATTACACCTAATACTTGGGACCTCACCCTGGGCCATTCTGAGCTCCCACGAACTTCAGCAGTTTCTTATTTATACTGAGTCAGCAGACGACCACATCATTTTGTCATTGGTTACATAGTTTACTGAGTCAGCTGACCCTTAAAGCATGTTACCATTGGTCACACTGCAACAGTTCCAATGTTACTATTGGTTACGTTCTAATATCCTGTTGTCACCTTTAACCTTGGGTATCGTGGTGGTGTAGTGGTAATTCCACTGAGCTAATAATCCAGACACCCAGACTAAGCCCACTGTGGCAATTGTTGGAATTTAAATTCAATTAATAACGTATGGGATTGAAAGCTAATCTCATTAGTGAATGACCACAAAACTATCGTCAATTGTAAAAATCCATCTGGTTCACTAATGTCCTTATAGGCAGTGAAATCTGCCATAGTTCCCTATGTCTGGCCTATGTGTGACTCCAGATTCCAAAGCAATGTGGCTCACTCTTAACTGCCTCTCTGAAATTTCCTAGGAAGCCACCGAGTTCCAGGACAATTAGGATGGTCAATGTTGCTGGCTTTGACAGTGACACCTGCATCCATTACCGAGAAAGCGATGGAATAGTGGTATTGGCACTGGACTAGTAATCTAGAGACCCAGGGTATTGTGCTGGAAACCTGGGTTCGAATCCTACCTTAGAAGATGGTGAAAATTTGAATTCAGTAAAAATCTGGAATCGGAAGTCTACTGCTGACCATGAACACGTTATCGATTGTCGTAAAAACCCATCTGATTCACTAATACTTTTAGGGAAGGAAATCTGCAGTCTGTACCCAGTCTGACTGACTTGTAACTTCAGACCCACGACAATGCGGGTCACTCTTAAATACTCTCTAAAATGACTTAGTGAACCACCTCAAGGGCAATTGGGGAGCCAGTAGTGCTCAAATCTTATAAATAAATGAAAAAAGTTGCTGTTTTGAGGATCTCAGCACTTTTGTATCACCATCTAATTTTCATGATCTTTCTAAGATAATCTAGATGGAGGGGAGTGATTTGTTTCACGATCTCGCTGCTGTTCCTGCACAGTCTACCACATTCCATCTCTGATTTTCAATAAATGAAATTAATTGTCTGCGATTTCATTACACAGTTATAAATGTCATCATAATTTTGAACAAAAATATAAAACATGTTCCCTGTTTCATTGCAGTGTTATTTTGAAAATACCACTACCTACTCTGCTTCCTAATTGTTGGTTATGTTTTCAGTATGAAGATATACTGACTGATTATTTGATAATGTTTGAAAACTTTAAAAACATCTGAGCTTTCAAACTTCTTTTGGAAAAAGGATTACCTGTTGTTGCTTGGGATTGTTCTGAAGTGGCCTGTTTGTCAGGACTTAATCTAACTGACTTTGTTTGCAAGTTATACTGTGTCTTTTACGATGGTGGGGAGGTTTTGCAGATCAGGTGGTGGAAGTGATTTTCATTAATTGCGAGTTTGCTTTGTTTTGTATTTATTCCTCTTTATTTTCTTCTTCTAGGGTTTGTTGACATCTTTTCAAAAAATAAGGAGCGCATGGGTGTTCATGCTGCAAAAATCTTGCGTTTCCTCCACAGGAACCGAATTCCAAGTAATGCAATTCCATTCCCCATGATGGACAGTTATAATAATATATGTGCCATGCGTTCCTCTGTCTTGAAGGATTGCCTAAAGCAGCTGTTGGAGAAAAAAAATGGTAAGGTGCTATGGTCTTTGAGGCATAATAATGTTTCTGTGGGACTAGCAAGGTTTATTAAACTGATTAACTATGGATTTGAAAGAATCACAGAATCCCTGCAGTGCAGGAAGAGGCTGTTTGGCCCATTGAGTCTGCACTGACTCCGGAAGAGCATCCCACCCAGGGCCTCCCCTCATAACTCCATGTATTTCTCCTGCTAATCCACCTAACCTGCGCATCTCCAGGCAACAAGAAATGACTTAGGATGGCCAATCCACCTGACCAGCACATTTTTGGATTATGGGAGGAAACCCACTGACATGGGGGAGAACGTGGAAACTGCTCACAGACACCCAAGGCCAGAATCAAATCTGGATCCTGGCGATGTGAGAATAAAGAATAATGATCTTTAAAATTAATCTTTTTATGAACCCGCATTATGATCAGTGTTTTGGTTTAAGCATTAGCATCGTTTTCTCCTACATTACATCTTTCTTTCAAAGGTGCCTTGGGTTTGCACTGCATGTCACTGGAAACCCATTGCTTTTTATAAGTGGCAGTAAAACTAAGCAGGTGTTGAATTCTTATTTACACAGGGTGCCATGGGCAAGCTAGTCAGTATCACTTAAGGGAGAGCACCAAGTAACATTCTTAACAACCTACAAATTAATTAGTCCCTAGAAACCCTCTAAAGTCACTTCACCAAGACGAGAAATACCAGTTTTGGAGTAAATATTGTTTTTGGAGTTGCCCATATCTCTCCATATTAATGGGCAGCAGATACCAGAGAGGTTGTACTGCTTGAGTCATGTTTGTCAGGGAAACTACATAACTTGGTGATGTCGGCTTTTGCTAAAATGTATTTTTGTAACTTTGACTCGGCAGGCGATGAATAAGGTGAACTTGGGAATGTTTACAGTTGTGATTTTTCCATATAGCATATTGAGCTGAGAGATGTCTGCTGACAGAATTTGGCAGTAATCAGTGACTGGCCTTTGGTAAAGATCTTGTTTCTTCCTGTATAGGGAAATGAACTGTGCAGAGAGAAGTTATTGTTTTATGAATTCAGTAATATAAAGGCTTTCTTTCCTTTCAAGCATTATATCTATCAGCATATAGATTGGACATGAGCAGATGCTTCAGAGTTGTTGTAATTTAGAGGCACCATCCCAGAATAGAAGTATTTGTGGAAAGTAACAATCTGTCATTAACTTCATTTTCTGTTTGTATCTGGTTAGTGAGATACTGTTTTTGTCTTAACTGTTTAGATATCAAGCATCTTTGGACATGAAGGTTGCAATGGTGGCAAAGGAGAATTGGTGATATGAGGCCATTTCCTATTTGTGTTGAACTGTTACATGGACAGATAGCCTCACCGGTTTTTATTACGTGAACACTCACCCTATTTTTCAAAACAATTCTGACATTCTGCTTATTTTTTGCAATGTTTCCACATTGAGTAATTGCCCTTTGACGTTGTTTGAGACCAGTGTTTGTGTGCAGAATTGTGTAATGATTGACAAAAAGGTGTCAAAACTTTATAAAGAGAGGGGAACGAAAGGGAAAAAAGGAGATCAACAATAAGTTAAGCGCTCATGGGCATATACCTTAGAATCCCTAGAGTATATAAAGAGGCCATTTGGCTTATTGTGTCTGCAGCGACTCTCTGAAAGAGCACCCCACCCAGGTCTGCCCATTTACCATGGCCAATCCACCTAACCTGCACGTCTTGGGACTGTGGGAGGAAACTGGAGCACCCAGAGGAAAACGATACAGACACAGGACGAATGCGCAAACTCAACACGGACAGTCACCCAAGGCCAGAATCAAACCCGGGTCCCTGGCGCTGTGAGGTCGCAGTGCCAGTCACCGTGCTACTGTGCTGCCCAAGGTGTGCGTAAAGTGTAAATTAGTCTGAAACTGAGGAGTGAGGGGAGGGAAAGAAATCAAGCTGCAGACAAGGGAGCAAAGTAAATCCTAGGACTCCGAGATCTGAACTCTGAATATGATGTGTGTGGAACATCACTGAGACAAGTTTAGGAATACTTCATGATTTTACGGGGAAATTGTAACATTCTTACGGGCTTGATCATATTTAGCTGGGTCAGAAATCAAAGTGACAGCACAGACCACTTTGGGGAACAAGAAGCCACAATGTGATTGAAATTACAGCCCTCAAATTCCAATTTCTGAAAGTCAGAATGCTCAAGCTGTTTACTTGAACCTGAGAAAAGTGTGATGTTTGATTCTTGTCTCTCTTGAGACTATTAATTTGCCATTTTTTAAGCTTTAAAGTGTGGTGTGTTATTTGTGGAACTTAATTACGTAGGAGCTTATGACCAGATCAGGCAGAACCGAGATTGTTTATTGCTGAATAGCTTTGTAATATTTGCCTTGTCTCACGCATGTTGCAAAAGTTGCCAAATTAACAATGGATAGATATATTCTTCTGCAGCATCTGATTTTGGGGATGTTCTGTTAGGAAAAATTTGCTTTCTGTGCCCAATATTTTCACAGAAATTCAGTTTGTTCATTTCATCTGTGACTGATGGTTTAAATCCAAAAAGTAGTAACTGGCTAAGTTGCATGTTTAAATTCAGTTGTCATCAGGGCCAAAAATAGTGATGAGTTTCTAATATTCGCTAAAGGTGTTACAACAATATTTTGGTTAGTAATTTGTTTATTATTTACTCAGTTGCAGTTCTAAAAGTCATGAGAGAATTAGCGACCTAGCCAATGCAATGGTATATGGTGCTCTGAGAGAAGAATAGAGGTTATGCTGATGGGTTTCATGAAGTAGGGTGAGAGGAGATGTGTATGGAGACACATTTTATGGGCCAGGCTTTGCTGTAGGAGGTCATTGAAATGTGCAGCAATAACCAATAAATTGGACTTATTGCTGCACATTTTAGCTCAAAATGTTTTTGTTCACCAAGTTATTGAAGTGCGAGCAAATAATGGAGCAGGAAACAAAATAGGGCATTTGAGACTTGAGCGAATAGAGAAAGCAACTGTGCGTCTCCTTAAGCAATTGGATTGAAGGATTGTGACTGAGCAGGAAGTGTACATTGACATGGGTGATTTCTTTTTTTAATAATGTTTTTATTGAGAATTTTCAACATACATTTTGTGATGTATCATACTGAATGTATCATTTTGTTATACATGATTTAGCGCAGTACAGAATGGTCATCATTTCACACATGGAGAAGACTAGCAAAACTCAATATAAATAATCCAAAGAATCAGACATCACAATCCCCATGTTGATGGTCAGTGCCTCGTTCCGAACAGATATTGAAAGGATAGCAGACAGTGTGTGGGGGAATCAGGATAACAGGTTAAGGCTGCGAAAACATGGCACCCACTTTCACGGAGCAATAAAATAGCAACTTGAAACTCAAAACACCTCTCCACTATACTTCACTACTCACTCATGCTATTCTACACCATAGGATAAGCTGAAGATTTCTTATACCCAGAAGAAGTACCCAAAAAAATGAAGGAAAATGCAGCACCAATAGGTCGAATGGGGGCTTTCCTCACCTAACATGAGGACTTAAAGCCATACCAACCATCCCTACGTCTGTTCACCCACTGCCCTGCTGTGGGTGCTACTCATCCTTTCTCTAACTAAAGTGAAGGGTACTGCAATATGTATTCCTGTGCAAATGCAAGGATTACAGCTCACAAAAAACACCAACCAAATATGTATTGCATGATCCCCAAAAGAGACAACCTACTTGGAGCGCTCCCTGACAAGAAAAGAGAAAGAAGAGTGTCCTTGGCCAGAGAACAAAGGCCCCTGCCCCACATTGGCAGAAGTGCCATTAGCAGGACATGAAAGGTAATGTCACATCAAGAACAAACTCATAAAAGAACAAGTCTAGGATCGATGATGTCGCGGGATAACAAGCCATCCACAGAGCCAGAAGACACGACGGGATCACCAATATACATCCAGAACTCAAGGTATCCAGCCCTCCAATTGAGGTTGTGAATGCATGGCAGCCAGCCCTCCAAATCATCTGCCACGCACACACACCTACGCGCGCTCATACACACACCTACACACGCGCGCACACACCTACACATGTGCACGCACACACACAGACAGACATAGTCTGAATGGAGTACAAGAAAACTAAAGGCAACTTAATCTTAGATAAAGAAAGAGAATGAAAAAGTAATACATTTTAAAATTTGACATACTTAACAAAGAACAGTACAGCACAGCAATATGCCCTTCGGCCCTCCAAGTCTGTGCCAACACAGATGGCTGTCTGATATTTTCTTGCCCCTGTGGTCCATGTCTCTCTTCCTTGCCGATTCATGTATCATTTAATATTTGCAAGAATTATTACTACCTGGAGGAATGAGATTTCATATTTCTAATGATTAGTTTTCAGTGGTAGAGCAATTTTTTGGCGTTACTTAACAATTATAGAACATAAAAAAACTACAGCACAAACAGGCCCTTCAGCCCACAAGCTGCGCTGATCAGATCCCTACCTAGTAGGTCTACCTATAACCCTCAATCTTACTAAATTTAATAAAATTATCATGATGTTAAAAGGATACTTAAACTTGTGATGATGAGACTTAACTCTCAGTGCCCAGTTTACCTTGTATCTATCCCACAGACACAGCAACAACATGGCATTTAATATTTCTCAATGATGAGGCAGACCAGGACAAGTTATATTTGCAAAGGTAGTGGAAGAGAGACAGAACTTGGAAGACGTTGGGTTTTAACTGCACACCTCCTTTCTTGAATTCATTGTACTATTTAGACCTAAATAATGCCGAATGCCATCAGCTTTACCATTGCTTTGACACGAAATTCTGACCCAATAATAATAGAATTGTATTATTGTACAGATCAGTCCAGATTTTAATCCTTATTTAACTGATTTAACTCTGAAACCTACTTTTTGTCTTGGGTCCTGTGATGTCATTTGGCCAAGAGGGAGTTTAGGTAAATACTGTATTATTTAGCATTCCATCAGTCAGTAGCACCCTGTGTTTATTTCATCACTGCAGACTGATGTTACATATACCTTGTTGGAGCCAATATAAACATGATAATATTAACATTAATATTATAGAAACTAGATTAAAGACAAATTCAACAGCATAAGTGGAGGATTTTGTTTTGGTCTATCGTGTCATTGTCAGTTCTTTGTTAGAACAAATCAAAATTAGTTCATTGACTAATGTCTCCTCATGGTAGTGTATTCAAATTTTTAATATCATTTTGGAGAGATATTCTTGGCCTCAAAAACATTCTGTAGCAAAGCAATTCTGACCTCCAGTGACTCTGTGTGAAGAAATTTTTCCTAACCTTGCCTCTGTCACGGGGCAGGAATTCCCCAAAATTTGTCAGGGTGCTGGCTTAGGTGAGAAAAGCTGTGTGAAACTCACTGGCTTCATAGGCACCTTTTGGCTGATTTTAATGGCACTGTGTGCAAATTCAAAGTGCCGGCAAGCATCACACAGTCAGCTGGGGGGTACAATCCCAAAATTACGTATAAGGCCACCTCCTCCACCCTGCAGTCTGTCAACAGGGCTCTTCCCCTCACTCTCCACGTCACCACAAATAAGGGAAACCTGCCTCCTTCATGTATCCCCGTGGCACGGCCCCGTAGGCTTATAGCTGTGGTCATCACGACCGGTTTTTGTTGTTGAAAACTACTAGTGGTTTGTGTCGGTGTGACTTCATACTGCCGCGGGGAGGGGAAGTGAGAGAATAGTAGAGGAGGATGATATATCATGAGCAGACACTATTTAAAACCCTTTAAATACATTAACATTTATTCAAGTTAATGGAAATCAGGTTTGCATCCACATCACCAGCAGTGGGCAAGGATAATCTCAAATGGGCATCTTGCCAGCATTAATCCCATTTTTGAGATTTAGAGTCTATAATGGGATTTGTACCTGTGGTGAACCAGGGGCTAGATTTTGCCTAGAGAAACTTAAACGTTTTAGTTCAGGCAAATGTCAAATATCTGCAAGCTTCTTTAATAAATTGTGGAGTATTTTGGTAAGCTTTTCTTACGCTTGGTGTAAAATTCTGATATCTATTTGTTTGAGACAAAAGGGAATGACCATTATCAATATCCTTCTCCAGCATAAGTCACAGGGTATTGATCAGATGCTGGCACTTTGACTAATTTATTTCTTCACCTTTTATAATCTCTGTTCATTCCCATTCAGTGGGGCAAAAACCAACTGTAATTTCTGTTCAGGTCAGCACAGTAGCACACTGATTAGCACTAGGGACTTGGGCTCTTGGGTCACGGTCTGTGTGGAGTTTGCACATTCTTCTCAGGTCTGCATGGATTTCCTCCGGATGCTCTGGTTTCCTCCACAGGATGAAACCATTTTAGACATATTGGGAATCAAATCTGGAAGCACCTGATCTGCAGCAGCAATTTTCAAGCAGTGAATCAAGTTATCAGAAGATTGAATTGATGCAAGAGTGACTTGCCAGTCAGGTTCCGAATATTGCCAATTAGGTTCCATATTATTCAGAGGACTAAGAATTTCCTCTGAAATTTAGAGTGTACGTTGTCAAAGTCTTTATCTTAGAAATCATAGAAATCCTACCGTGCAGGAGGAGGACATTCGGCCCATTGAGTCTCCATTGATCCCACCCAGACCCTACTCCCATAGCCCTACATATTTTACCCACTAATCCCTCTAACCTACATGTCTCATGACCTAAGAGGCAATTTTTTTAGCATAGCCAATCAATGTAATCCGCACATTTTTGGACTGTGGAGGAAACAAGAGCATCTGGAGGAAATCCATGCAGACCTGAGAAGAATGTGCAAACTCCACACAGACAGTGACCCAAGAGCCCAAGTCCCTAGTGCTAATCAGTGTGCTACTGTGCTGACCTGAACAGGATCGAATTTGCACATTGTTGATTCCAATTAATGTTTCAGTTAGGTGCTTTGATTAATGAAAGGCATTCCAAAACTTGCTCAGAAACCCATTCTACGAATGATGATAGTGAAAGGACAGGAAATTGAAAAAAATTGAATTTCCAATGCAGCCAATGATTGCAATAAACTTAAGGGTTGCTTTTATTTAGATCTTACCACTTTTAATAGCTGAAGCCCAGTTTGTTCACTGGAAAATGGTGGGTAGAATCAAGTTACTAGGATGCTACCAGGACACGAATGGATTGAGTAGACTGGGACTTTTTTTCTCTGGAATGTAGGAGGCTGAGAGGGTTGGTCTTATTTATGGAGGTCTGTAAAATAACAAGGGGCACAGATCAGCTAAATAGTCAATATTGTTTCACAAAGTTGGGGCAATGTAAAACTAGAGGGTGTATGTTTAAGGTAAGAGGGGAGAGATACAAAAGTGTCCAGAGGGACAATTTTTTTCACACAGAAGGTGGTGAGTGTCTGGAACAAGCTGCCAGAAATAGTAGTAGAGGTGGATACAATTTTGTCTCTTAAAAAGCATTTAGATAGTTACATGGGTACGATCAATATAGAGGGATATGGGCCAAATGTGGGCAACTAGGATTAGCTTAGGATGGCATGGACAAGTAGGGCTGAAGGGCCTGTTTCCATGCTGTAAACTTCTATGACTTTATAAATTTGAGCGACCTATCCATGACTTATTGATTGCATAAAAGCTGCTACTTATTTCCAAAACATTCACAATTCTATAGATCTATGGGCAAATTAAAATTGCTGATGAAACTTATTTGTGTTCTTTCCCTTGAATCTTATAACTGGATGACTAACAATACTGGAATAAACGCGGTTACAGAGCAATTTAAAATTTGTACACTGTCCAAGAAATATGAAATATGGTTTTAGAGTCATCACTAAAGAAAAAAGAATTTTAAATTATATAGCTCTGGGAATGACAGAGCAGCTAGGAAGGACTGATCGGTCTACTTCTGTTCCTATTAGATAGTAAATAGTAATAAACGGGACTCAGGGCTGGTGTGTTGCCTCCCGGGGGCCGGGGTCCAGGATGTCTCAGAGCGGGTTTTTAAGATTCTTAAGGGAGAGGGGAGTCAGCCCCAAGTCATAGTTCATGTAGGGACTCATGATGTAGGTAGGATAAGGGAAGGGGATATTAAACAGAAATTTATGGAGTTGGGGTGGAAGCTTAGGGCCAAAACAGACAGAGTGGTTATCTCTGGACTCTTGCCTGTGCCACGGGATAGTTTAGAGAAGAACAGAGAGAGGGAATGTTTGAACTCGTGGCTGCGGGGATGGTGCAGGAGGGAGGGGTTCAGGTTCCTGAACAATTGGGACTCATTCTGGGATAGGTGGGACCTCTACAAGAGAGATGGTCTACACCTGAACCAGAGGGGAACCAATATCTTGGGGGGAAAATTTGCAAAGGCTATGCAGGGGGGTTTAAACTGATTCAGAGGGGGGGTGGGATCCTGAGTAGTTTGGATGTTAAGAGGGACGAGAATAGGGGGGTCATAGATGAGAACTGTAAAACACAGCAGCGTACGGGTGGAGTAGGGCATGGTTTGAAATGTGTATACTTTAATGCAAGAAGTATTTGCAATAAGGTGGAGGAACTTGCAGCTTGGACCAGTACCTGGAACTTCGATGTTGTGGCCATTTCAGAGACATGGATAGAGCAGGGACAGGAATGGTTGTTGCAGGTTCTGGGGTTCAAATGCTTCAGTCAGAGTAGAGAAGGAGGTAGAAGGGGGGGAGGAGTGGCATTATTAGTTAAAGACTGTATCACAGTGACAGAAAGGAAGTTTGATGAGGACTTGTCTGTTGAGGTAGTATGGGCTGAGATTAGAAACAGGAGAGGAGAGGTCACCCTGTTGGGAGTCTTTTATAGACCTCCTAAAAGTTCTAGAGAGGTAGAGGAAAGGATTGCAAAGTCAATCCTGGACAGGAGTGAAAGTAATAGGGTAATTGTTATGGGGGACTTTAACTTTACTAATATTGATTGGAATAGCTATAGCTCTAGCTCGTTAGAAGGGTCAGTTTTCATACAAAGTGTGCAGGAAGGTTTTTTGACTCAGTATGTAGATAGGCCAACTCGAGGTGAGGCTACATTGGATTTGGTGCTGGGCAATGAGCCAGATCAGGTGTTAGACTTGGAAGTTGGTGAACATTTTGGTGATAGTGACCATAATTTGGTTACGTTCACCTTAGTGATGGATAGGGATAGGCATGAAGCTGGGGGCAGTAGTTATAGCTGGGGGAATGGTAATTATGAGGCCATAAGGAGGGAATTAGGGTGTGTAGATTGGACTAGGAAACTACAGGGACTGGGAACATCTGAAATGTGGAGCTTATTCAAGGAGCAGCTACTGCAAGTCCTTGATAAGTATGTCCCTGTCAGACAAGGAGGAAATGGTCGAGTAAGGGAACCATGGTGTACTAAAAAAGTTAATTCGCTGGTTAAAAGGAAAAAAGAGGCTTATGTCAGGATGAGGCTTCAAGGCTCGGTTAGTGTAATGGATAGCTATTGATTAGCCAGGAGTGAGCTAAAGAGGGAGTTGAGGAGAACTAAAAGGGGACACGAGAAGACTTTGGCTGATAGGATTAAGGAGAATCCTAAAGCTTTCTTTAGATATGTTAAGAATAGAAGATTGGTTAGGGCAAGGTTAGGGCCAGTTATGGACAGCAGTGGGAAGTTGTGCGTGGAGCCTGAAGAGATCGGAGAGGCACTGAACAAATATTTCTCTTCGGTATTCACGCAGGGAGATGTAAATGTAGTTGTGGAGAACACTGGGATACAGGTTGCAAACTGGAAAGTATTGAAGTAGATAAGGAGGATGTGCTAGATATTCTTGAGGGTTTGAAGTTAGATAAGTCCCCTGGGCCGGACGGGATTTACCCTAGGATTCTCTGGGAGGCGAGAGAGACGATTGTAGAGCCTCTGGCTCTGATCTTCAGGTCGTCGTTGGTTACGGGTATAGTGCCGGAAGACTGGAGAATAGCGAATGTGGTCCCATTGTTCAAGAAGGGGAAGAGAGACTTTCCGGGGAATTATAGGCCGGTGAGTCTTACTTCTGTTGTGGGCAAAGTATTGGAGAGAATTATTAGGGATAGGATTTATAGTTATTTAGAGAGAAATGAATTGATTGGGGATAGTCAGCATGGTTTTGTGAAGGGTAGGTCGTGCCTTACTAACCTCATTGAGTTTTTTGAAAAAGTGACCAAAGAGGTGGATGGGGGTAAGGCAGTTGATGTGGTATATATGGACTTTAGTAAGGCGTTCGATAAGGTGGCCCATGGAAGACTTCTGCAGAAAATGCAGATGTATGGGATTGAGGGTGATTTAGCTAATTGGATTAGGAATTGGCTAGCAGATAGAAGACAGAGGGTGGTGGTTGATGGGAGATATTCATCGTGGAGTTCGGTGACAAGTGGTGTACCTCAGGGGTCTGTTTTGGGGCCCCTGCTGTTTGTAATTTTTATAAATGATCTGGATGAGGGTATTGAGGGATGGATTAGTAAATTTGCAGATGACACTAAAGTCGGTGGAGTGGTAGATAGTGAAGAGGGGTGTTATAGTTTGCAGAGAGACTTGGACAAGTTGCAGAGCTGGGCCGAGAGGTGGCAAATGGAGTTTAATGTGAAAAAGTGTGAGGTAATGCACTATGGCAGGAATAATAAATGTGTAGAGTATAGGGCTAATGGTAGGATTCTTAATAGTGTTGATGAACAGAGGGATCTTGGTGTATATGTGCATAGATCCCTGAAAGTAGGCAGTCAAGTCGATAAGGTTGTTAAGAAGGTATATGGAGTCTTAGCTTTTATTGGTAGGGGGATTGAATTTCGGAGCCGCAACGTCATGTTGCAACTGTACAAAACTCTAGTGCGGCCGCACTTGGAGTATTGTGTGCAGTTCTGGTCCCCACATTATAAGAAAGATGTGGAGGCATTGGAGAGGGTACAGAGGAGGTTTACCAGGATGTTGCCTGGTATGGAGGGCAGGTCTTATGAAGAGAGGCTGAGGGATTTGAGGTTGTTTTCGTTAGAAAGGAGGAGGCTAAGAGGGGACCTGATCGAAACATATAAGATGATTAGAGGTTTAGATAGGGTGGACAGTGATAGCCTTTTTCCTAGGATGGAGAAAGCTAGCACGAGGGGACATAGCTTTAAATTAAGGGGTGATGGTTTTAGGACAGATGTCAGAGGTAGGTTCTTTACCCAGAGGGTGATAAGGGTATGGAATGCCTTGCCTGCGTCAGTTGTAGATGCGCCAAGTTTGGTGGCGTTTAAGAGGTTAGTAGATAGGTTTATGGATAAAAAGGGAATGGTTTAGGTTAGAGGGTCACTGCTTGTTCTAATTGGTTGGCGCAACATCGAGGGCCGAAGGGCCTGTTCTGCGCTGTAATGTTCTATGTTATATTATTCGTTTTGGACACCTCAATTGCTTTACAACCAATCAAATATTTTTGAAGCAGTTTAGCAAATGCATTTTGGAGTTTTATCTATTTTTTAGTGTCTTTGTTTCAGGCGACCACGGAGAGATTTTTTCACTAGCTTAGACATCTGTGAAACAGGGTTCAAAATACTTGAGGCGTCAGGCAGATTCATTCTAAAACCTTAGCTTGAGAAAGATCAAAGATTGAGTCAAAAAATTCAAAATATTGAAAGGAAGGAATTCCCTCCATCCCAATCTCGATATACTAGCTGTCCGTAATTCTCAGGATGGTTCTTAGACTCGGCCCTTCTGTTGCAGCAGTCCAACAGAAAACAAGGGCCCAAGCAAAATAGGAGAGTAGTGGGTTGCTATGTTTCTGTTCCTTGTGATTTCTATTGGGTGGCACAGTAGCCTGCACTGCTGTCTCACAGCGCCAGTGACTCAGATTCAATTCTGGCCTTGACCCACTGTCTGTGTGGAGTTTGCACATTCTCCCTGTGTCTGCATGGCTTTCCTCGGTGTGCTGTTGTTTCCTTCCACAGTCTAAAGATCTGCGCTTTAGGTTGATTGACCCTAGTGTCAGGGGGATTAACAGGGTAAATATGTGGAATTTCAGGAGTGGAGCCTGGGTGGAATTGTGGCTGGTGTAAGCTCAATGGGCTGAATGGCCTCCATCTGCACTGTGGGGATTCTGTAATTCAATCCAGTATATGCAATATTGGGTTCTCTCTGGGAGATCTTTGCACTTTTGCAACTGGATGACTGGCCTGTGGCACTGCTTTTGCATTTTCTTGCATTGTCCTGCTCCGTTCCAGAACTGATGTAAGTGTATTTGACCCATAGAACATAGAACATTACAGCACAGAACAGGCCCTTCGGCCCTCTCTATTGCACCGACTTATTAAGAAAAAACAATGACCCTCTAACCTAAACCATTCCCTTTTCATCCATAAACTTATCCACGGACCTCTTAAACGCCCCCAAACTTGGCGCATCTACAACTGCAGCAGGCAGGGCATTCCATACCCTTACCACCCTCTGGGTATAGAACCTACCTCTGACATCCGTCCTATAACTACCACCCCTTAATTTAAAGCTATGTCCCCTCGTGCTAGCTTTCTCCATCCGAGGAAAAAGGCCATCACTATCCACCCTATCTAAACCTCTAATCATCTTGTATGTAAAGTGTTGCTCTGATAGAGCATCCCATCCATGCTCTATCTTCGTAACCCTATATATTTACCCCACTAATCTACACATCATGGGACACAAAGGGACTATTTAACTTGACCAGTTTCCTTAACCTGTGTGTTTTTGGTCACAAAATGGCTCAATTTAGGATGGTCAGTCCATCTAACCTGCTCATCTTTGGAATGTGGGAGAAACTGGAGCAACTGGAGGAAACCCATGCAAACATGGAGAGAATGTGCAAACTCCATACAGCCAGGGCTGGAATTCAACACAGCACTGTGCCACCATGCCACTCCCAAATTACTTGTGCCTGCTGTCAGGGTCAACATTATTTTTACTCTAGAGGAGGCACATCAAAAGCAGATGGGTAGCCAGGTGGAGTAAGACTGGAAACACAGATCTGGTTAAAAGAATTGGGAGTGAGTGATTTAGAATGCTCCAAACCCTGATTTATTTGCAGGTCAGTAATTTTCTGGCAATCTTGGAAAGATTAAGAGAAAATCCCAAGCTCTAACACGTACATATTTAAAATTGTGTAGATTGTGTTTTCTGTCTGTGTGCTCTGAGTCACAGGGTGGGGATTGCAGATGTGCTTTGATTGACAGCCGATGTTGATATAATCGCCGATAATTTACGGAGTCCTGACAACGAACCAGAAAGAAAGGGAGAGCCATCAGCAGCTCAAAATGAACTGAAAGTTAGCACTAGAAGAAAATAGCTTAGACTTGGGAAAGGAAGAGGGAAGTGCATAAAGAATTGTGTGTCAAGGGGAAGGGTAGGAGCTGATCAGGGGGCTGGCAGCACAGTGGTTAGCGCTGCTGATGCGCACTGCCAGGGATCCGGGTTCAATTCTGGCCTTGGTGACTCTCTTCTTGGCGTTTGCATGTTCTCCCTGTGGGGAGTTTCCTCCAAAGATGTGCAGGTTAGATGAATTTGCCACGATAAATATGCAGGGTTATAGGGATAGGGATGCTGGGGTTGGGCCTGAGCCTTCGTAAGATGCTCTTTGAAAGTAGATGTAGACTCAATGGGTTGAATAGCTGCCTTCTGTAAGGATGCTATGATTCTACTGTCTATGTGCGTGAATATGTTTCTGCGTGCATGTTGAGCTGAAATGGGGTCACCTTGATTTGTGAAAATGAAAAGGGAGCCTCTGTAAAACCAAAAGTAGTCCTTGACAGAATTCAGATAGACAATTGCTTTCCTTGAGAGAGAAATTGTGACTTTTCGGTGGCATTCTGTAAAGTGCAGAAATGAGCAATGAATGCACGTCAGTTTCTTTTAGCTTCTGGATTTTGTGAAAGCTGTCTGTTCTGTTTTGAAGCCTGTCAATGTAATTAATGATATGAAAGGAAGCCTGGAAGATAAGTCCCAAAATAAAGCTACATGTTTCATCCAAGCCATTCAAATATTTAATTTGATAACTTGGCCACTGCAACAAATTGAATCCAAATAAACTGGAAAATAATTTTGGAGATAAAATGTGTGTTTTTTCCAAAACTTTTACAAAGCCAGGCTATCATTTTTTCAGTTATTTGAGTGTGCTGTTATAATTTAAATGTATTTCTTAACTCCTTACAGAACAAAATATTCAGTGTTCTGCAGATATAAATGGTGATCGAGAGCTGGATAAGTTGAAGATGGTAACCAAGTGCTACACCACCATAGAAGCTTCCTCAAACTCCACTGATATCGACAAGATGACCAACGGGGAAACGAGTTCCTACTGGCAGTCAGATGGGAGTTCGTGCTCGCACTGGATCAGGTCAGCAGTCTTGTGGTAGCAGAGATTTGCCTGCTAGACCAGACGAAATTGTGTTCAGTGCTCAAAGATTGAAATTATTTAATCATTTGTACCATTTTTGAGGGGAATATACAAATGGAACACAAATTGTCTTGTCAAATATATACATCACTCTTGTAATAACAATTTAATCTACACATTTAACCCAAGTTCTTTTTATTCTTTCTTGGGATGTGGGTGTCACTTACAAGGCCAGCAGTTATTACCCATTTCTGATTGCTGAATGACTTGCTAGGCCATTTTGGGGGGGCAATTAAGAGTCAACTGCGTTAAAAATGTTGAATTCTATTTAATATTTTTAAATATTACGTCAGTGAAGATACAATGTGCCGATTGGCCTTTTGCATTGTAAGGAAAACAATCAGCCAAAGATAATTTTTGGGGTCACTTCATAAAAAGTTGAAATGAAGAGGGTTAATTTCAGTAGAATTGTTGGGCTTGGAAAGCAAAACCTTCTTCATGACCTTAGCTGCTCCAGAAATGTTAATTTGGAAACTGATGCTGTAACATGCGTGAGTCTAGACATTGTGTGTCATAAAGCTGTTAAGCCGCAGACAAATGATGTGGAGATGTCGGCGTTGGATTGGGGTAAACGCAGTAAGAAGTCTGACAACACCAGGTTTAAGTCCAACCAATTTATTTAATAGTAAACTCACAAGCTTTCTAGGTTTGTCTCTTTGTCAGGTGAATGGAGAGTTCTGGCCTCAGACAGAGCATATAACAGCACAGACAGTTTACAAATTACTGATTAAAATGCGAGTGTTTACAACTAATCTGCTATTCAAGTCTTAAAGATGCCGATAATGTGAGTGGAAGAAGCATTGTGCACAGGTTAAAGAGATATGTATTGCCTCCAGACAGGACAGTAAGTGAGGTTTTGCAAACCCAGGCAAGTCATGGGGGTTACAGATAGTGCGACAAGATCCCGGTTGAGACCGTTCTCATGTGTGCGGAACTTGGCTATCAGTCGCTGCTCAGCGACTCTGCGCTATCGTGTGTCATGAAGGCTGCCTTGGAGAATGCTTACCTGAAGGTCAGAGGCCGAATGCCCATGACTGCTGAAGTATTCCCCGACAGGAGATTGTCTGGCGATTGTCAAGCGATGTTCATTCATCCATTGTCATAGCGTCTGCATGCAGACCATATCGCACTATCTGTAACCCCCATGACTTGCCTGGGTTTGCAAAACCTCACTTACTGTCCTGTCTGGAGCCAAATACACATCTCTTTAACATATGCATAATGCTCTTTCCACTCACATTGTCGGCATCTTTAAAACTTGAATAGCAGGTTAGTTGTAAACACTCGCATTCTAATCAGTAATATGTAAACTGTCTGCTGTTATATGCTCTGTCTGAGGCCAGAACTCTCC
The DNA here is from genome assembly GCA_024679065.1 of Sphyrna mokarran. Classification (NCBI taxonomy): domain Eukaryota; kingdom Metazoa; phylum Chordata; class Chondrichthyes; order Carcharhiniformes; family Carcharhinidae; genus Sphyrna; species Sphyrna mokarran. Next base: position 44,081,992 of record JAGIQG010000022.1, read on the forward strand.
ATTCACCTGATGAAAGCTTGTGAGTTTACTATCAAATAAATCGGTTGGACTTAAACCTGGTGTTGTCAGACTTTATACTGAAACCACAGAGAAACACAGCTCTGTCTGGTCCTTTTATACTTACCTACATAATTACACATCACATATAACATGCCGCATGTAAATTTGTACTATTGTAAATTAAAAGCCTCTCTGGAGAGAAGAGAAAATCAAGCATCACACTCTCCTCGAGATCAAACCAGCAGCTTAAGCTTTGCTGCATTGCGGCTCAGCAGTTCCACAAACTAATTGAGTCTGAGGGCTGCAATTTCAGTCCCTTTGCGGAATTATAACTTACAAAGTGATTCATGTTGCCATTTTGATTTCTGATGCAGCTAATTATGATCATTTATTGGGTCATCAAACCCATGAAAATGTTCCAATTTTTCCAAAAACCATACAGCATCCCTAACCTCATTGGCATTCAGTGCAGCAGAGTCCAAGCTTTGTTCAATAGCCTGGGACTCACCTTGCTTCGTTCCTTGGTTTCTTCCCCTGGCATCATTCCTCATGTTAATGTTTTAGTCAGATTCAGTCATACACGTCACCGTATACACTTCATTGCTAACATTATTATTTTTAATTTTTTTTTGCTTGTCTGTTTCTTTCTCTATATAAATTTCCATTTGTCCTGTTTTGTTGACCTTCAGCGCATAGGCACTTGCCCCAAGCATAACGTTGTGCTATAAAATTTTAAGTAGCTGTTATATCTGGAATGGATTCTGGATAGGGTAATGGATACAATTTTGGGTTCCTCACCATAGGGAAGAGAAGTTATGTTTGGCGAAAGTACAACACAAATTTACTATAATGATACCAAGAGCTACAATGGAAGGGAGTATTAGCTTGGGCTGTGTTTGCGTGGCGGCAGCAGCATAGCAACGTAATGGTTAGTACTGCAACCTCTCGGTGCCAGGGACCCAGATTCAAATCCAGCCTCGGTTGACTGTCAGTCTGAAGTTTGCATGTTTGCGTGTGTTTCTTCTAGGTGATCTGGTTTCCTCCTGTCTTTTAAAAATATGTAAGTTAAGTAGATTGGCCATGCTAAATATGTGGGATTAGAGGGACAGGGCAGGGCCTGGGAAGGGTACACTTTCAGAGAGTCAGTACAGTCCCGATGGGTTTGATAGCCTCTTTCTGCATTGTATGGATTTTATGATTCTATGGAATTGAGAAGATTGAGGGACCATTTGGTAGGTAAACAGATAAACATTGACAATTTCAGCTGGTAAATACAATGAAATCATCATGTTGAGCACCAAGTTAAAAAGGGAGAGAATAGAAAAATCATTATCTTGTGAAATATATTTGGAATTTTTTTTATTGATGGGGTTTGGGCATCATCGAGTAGACCAGCATTTATTGCCCATCCCTAATTTCCCTTGAGAAGGTGACTGTGAGCTAACTTCTTGAATTGCTGCAGTTCATGTGACATAGATATACCCACAGTGCTGTTAGAGAAAGAGTTCTAGGATTGTGACACAGCAACAGTGAAGGAGCGTGACATACTTTGATATCAGGATGCTGAGTGACTTGGAGGAAAATTTCCAGGTAATAGCGGTGTCCCCATGTGTCTGCTACCCTTGTTCTTCCAGAGTCATAGAAGTTTACAGCATGGAAACAGGCCCTTCAGCCCAACTTGTCCATGTTGCCCTCTTATTTTTTAAATCCCTAAGCTGGTCCTGATTGCCCGCATTTGACCCATATCTCTCTATATGAATCTTACCCACGTAACTATCTAAATGCTTTTTAAAAGACAGAATTGTACTGTCCTCTACTACCTCTCACAGCTTGTTTCAGGCACCCATGACTCTTTGTGTGAAAAAAATGTCCCTCTGGATCCTTTGGTATCTCTCCCGTTTCACCTTAAGCCTATATTTAGTTTTAGACTCCCCTACTTTTGGGAAAAGATATTGACTATCTAGCTGGTCTGTGCCCCTCGTTATTTTACAGATTTGTATAAGATCACCCCACAGCCTCGTACACTGCAGAGAAGAAAGCCCCAGACTTTCCATATACTCAAAACATCAAATCCCGGTAGCATCATAGAACATAGAACACGACAGCACAAACAGGCCCTTCAGTCCACAAGTTGTGCTGATCATATCTGTACTTACCAGGCCATAGAACTATCTATAACTCCCAATCCCATTAAATCCCATGTACTCATTCAGAAGTCTCTTAAAAGACCCCAGCGAGTTCGCCTCTACCACCACTGACGGCAACTGATTCCATTCACTCACCGCCCTCTGAGTGAAAAACTTACCCCAACATCTTCTCTGTACTTGCCCCCCAGCACTTAAACCTGTGTCCTCTCGAAGCGACCATTTCAGCCCTGGGAAATAGCCTCAGAGAATCTACTCTATCTATTCCTCTCAACATCTTATAAACCTCTATCAGGTCGCCTCTCAAACTTTGTCTCTCCAGGGAGAAGAGACCTAGCTCTCTCAACCTATCTTAAGGCATGCCTCCCAATCCAGGCAACATCCTTGTAAATCTTTTCTGCATACTCTCTAGTTTAATAATATCGTTAATATAATAAGGTGACCAGAACTGTACACAGTATTCCAAGTATGGCCGTACCAATGTCTTGTATACTTCAACAAGATGTCCCACCCACTGTATTCAATGTTCTGACCAATGAATCCGTTTTTCACCACTCTGTCCGCCTGTGACTCCAATTTCAAGGAGCTAAGAACCTATGCTCCTAGATCTTTTTGTTCTGGAGCTGTCCTCAACACCGTACCGTTAACTGAGTAAGTCCTGCCCTGGTTTGATCTAGTAAAATGCATTACCTTATATTTGTCTAAATTAAACTCCATCTGCCATTTGTCAGCCCAGTGGCTCAATTGATCAAGATCCATTGCAATTCGAGATGACCTCCTTCACTGTCCACTATGCCACCAATCTTAGTGTCATCTGCAGATTTACTAACCATGTTTCCTATATTCTCATCCAAATCATCAATATAAATGACAGTGGATCCAGCACTGATCTCTTGAGACACACTGCTGGTCACAGATCTCCAGTTTGAAAAACAACCCTCTACAACCACCCTTTGGCTTCTGTCATCAAGCCAATTTTGTTTCCATTTAGCCATTGTGAGATTTCAGTTTATGTAACACATACTATGTAGTACCTTGTCAAAGGCCTTGCTGAAGTCCATGTAGACAACATCAGTTGCGCTGCCCTCATCTACTGTCTTGGTTACCTCTTCAAAAAGCTCAGTCAAATTTGTGTGACATGATTTTCCACTCTCAAAGCCACGCTGACTGTTCCTAATTAGTCCTTGTGTCTCTAAATGCCTGTAGATTCTAGGTGGTAGAGGTTGTGGATTTGGAATATGGCACACCTCCTCACAATGTATTTGGAAGCATTCTTTATCATGAAGATTTAAAAGTGTGAGGCGAAGACAAGAAAATGGGATTTGTTTGAGAAGACAACGCCAAATATGCAAGATCAGATCCTGTGAGGGGTTGGGTTGGTGTGGGTTGGCAGAACCCAATAGCTTCCTGTTCTGTTGCTATTTTAGGATAAGGGGTAGCAAATTTAAAACAGATTTGAGGAGAAACTAAACTCCCAAAGTATTGTGAATCTGTGGAATTCACTATCCCAAAGTGCAGTGGATGCTGGGACAGTGAGTAAATGTAAGGAGGAGTTAAACAAATTTTTAATTGGTCATGGTTTGAGGGGTTACAGGAAAATGGGGTTGAGGAGCATATCAGCCATGATCGAACAGCAGAGCAATCTCGATGGGCCAAATGGCCTAATTCTGCTCCTATGTCTTATGAATTTTAGCATCCTTTATTGCACCAAAAGGTTGTGCAGTTCAATGTCGTAACCTTAAAGCTTTGTGGAATGGGCCCACACCTGAAATATCAACTTGTCTATTCCCTCCAAGTTTGCTGACTGACCCACCTTACCATTTGCTGATTTTGTTTGAGTTTCAATTTCTGCCTTTTGTTTTGCTGTTTATTAAAGCGATTGTCACAAGATGATTCACATTGTTGACACCTTTCTTGTTTCTCTGTCGCTCTTCCCTGCTCAGGGCAAAAAAAAAAGGGCCCACTGAGACCGACCAATTGTCAACCTCTGGATTGTCAGCTGAGGGGTGGGGAGAATAAGTGCAATGCTATCCTGTTATTGTGTGGTGCTTTGTTCACCAATGTACACTGTCTTGTATGTATGTTTTTCTTTATTGTAGGTTGCGGTTAAAGCCTGACGTTGTCTTGAAACACCTGTCAATCGCAGTCTCAGCCAGTGATCAAAGTTACATGCCACAGCAGGTGACTGTATCCTTGGGGAGGAACCCCAGCAATCTGCAGGAAATTCGTGATGTCCGTATTCCCAGTAATATGACCGGATACGTCACTCTACTGGAAAACGCAAACATCAACCACCCAAGTAATTGTACAAAATTTTGGTTTGGTTCAGATCTGGATATCAACCAAGCTTCAGTTTAAATGTGCCTCTCATTAACAAGAAGTTAACTAACATGGATTTTAGTATAGGTCTAGATCAGATTTCCCTCATTGATATGAAATCTTTAGATGATTGATAGAAATGACGTGATGAAGTTCTAAGTTGTCATGTTTCACTCATGCCTGGAAGTTTGTAGTAACTTTTCATTTAACAGTACAGTTCCTTTCTTAATTCATTCCATTTAGTTTGACACAGTTGTTCTAAATACGAGCAGGAAGAAGGAAAATAGCTACCTTGGCATTGACTATTGTAGCTGAGCAGATGAAACAGAATGTATATTATTTAATTACTGTATTATCCACCTTCTTTAGTCTAACAATTTGTGTAGACTGATGAAATAGACATGCTGTATTCTGGGACTTAATAGGAAATGCTGCCTTACCTATTCAAAAGGGAACTAGAAAACACTTGAGGAAAAGAAATACAGGATTCTGGAGAAAGAGCAGGGGAGTGGGACAAATTGACAACTAATTTCAATGAGCAAACATAAATAATGTTAGAATATCCTCCTGTGCTATGCAATTCTATTATGCCTTTAGCATGTCTGTACAACATACAAAATTTAGATCTTTTCTGTATTTTTTAAAGGGTTGTAACTTCAAATGTACATACCAAACATATACAGGTTTATACATTTTGCATCAGTTTATACATTTTGCGTATCAGTAAAATTATTATTCATGGTATGTACTTTATGTGTACTGCTTGTCTAATGGAAGAATGCATATTAACATGTCCAAAACTGGTATTTACAATACCAACCTTCAACCATGATGGTTTGTTGGTTAAGTAGCCAAGATTTATTTATTCTTTCACGGGATGTGGGTGTTGCCCAGCATTCATTGCCTATTGCTAATAGCCTTTGAATTGAGTGTACTGAAAGGCCTTTTCAGGGGGCAATTAAAGGTCAACTACATTGTTGTGGGTCTGGAGTCAGGTATGGATGGCTACCCGAGTAGGTCAGAGGTTGGGAATTCTGCAGAGAGCAACTTACACTCCCTAACTTTTTGGACAGTGATAGCCTTTTTGGACAGTGATAGCCTTTTTCCTAGGATGGAGAAAGCTAGCACGAGGGGACACAGCTTTAAATTAAGGGGTGGTGGTTATAGGACGAATATCAGAGGCAGGTTCTTTACCCAAAGGGTGGTTCGGGAGTGGAATGCCCTGCCTGCAGCGGTTGTAGATGCGCCAAGTTTGGTGGCGTTTAAGAGGTTAGTTGATAAGTATATGGAAGAGAAGGGAATGGTTTAGTTTGGAGGGGCATTGCTTTTTATATTGGTCGGCGCAACATCGAAGGCCGAAGGGCCTGTTCTGTGCTGTAATGTTCTATATTCTATGTTCTAACTCCCCAAAATATGAGCACCCATCTACAAGGCACAAGTCAGGAGTGTGATGGACTATCTCCACTTATCTGGATGAGTGCTGCTCCGACAATGCTCAAAAAGTTCAACACCAACCAGGACAAAGTGGCCTGTTTGATTGCTACCCCTTCCACAAACATTTAGTCCCTGCACCACCGACAAACAGTGGCAGCAGTATGTACCATCTATAAGATACACTGTAGTAACTCACCAAGACTCGTTATTTCTTCCAAACCCATGACAAATACATCAATTATATCTATTAATTGGTCTTAAATTCCAGCAGCTGTCATGGGGGGATTTGAACTGATAGTCTCAGGACATCAGCTTGGACCTCTGGAATACCAGTCTGGTGACGATACCACTATGCTTTGTACATTTTGTCAAACAATTTTGATTGTCATTTTTCTTTGTACTCGAATCTTCCAATTTCGGTTAAATCTTCTAATTACCTTCACCTCAAAAGTTAAAATAAGACTTTCTCAGATGCACATCTTGGGCAGGTGCAGTTGCACATTTTCCCAGCACACTGATGAAAGGTGAAATGTTTGTTCCCTGAGCTTGTGAAGATTTAAGAACTTGTTTGTTTTTTTCAAAACTATTTTGAAAACAACTCTAGAATACACATCAGGAAATTATATACTTCCCAAATATATACCACAGAATTATACAGCTTCAGGAAAATAATACTCTTACTGGAAATTACCTTTAGAGAAACACACTAGAAAATTACACACCTTCAGGAAATGGCACATCAGAAAGTTGCACACCTTCTGAAGTGCACAGCTCCGGGAATACACATCAGGGATTTTCCCACCTCCAGGAATACACATCAGGGATTTACCCACCTCCAGGAATGCACATCAAAAAATTACACACCTTCTGAAAACAAATCTGGAAATTAAAGTTTATTTATTAGTCACAAGTAAGGCTCACATTAACACAGCAATGAAGTCGCTGTGAAATTCCCCTAGTTATCACGCTCCGGTGCCTGCTGTTGTCAATGCACCTAACCAGTTCAGACTGTGGGAGGAAACCGGAGCACCCGGAGGAAACCCACGCAGACAGGAGAAGAATGTACAAACTCCACTCGCTGACCAAGCTGGGAATCAAACCTGGACTCCCTAGCACTGTGAAGTGGCAGTGCTAACCACCTGTACCACCCCATAAAAACACTCCTGAACACACATCAGGAAATTATACACCTTCTGCCTATGAGTTTCCATCCATTCATTTTAAGCATTTATGCTTAATTTATGTTTCAATTTATGCTTGAATATAGATTAATGAATCGGAAGGTATTGGGGTTTTTATCTGACTATACAAAACTGACTGGGCATAAACACATGGACGTGACTATAGTGTGTGACTAGGGTCTAAAGCTCATACACACTGCAAAATCTATACTCGCTTTAATTATTGCTAAATTTGAGCAAACTTGATCATAGTGAAAGTTCAAAGAAATTTCATGGACTTGACAGATGAACTGATGGCATCACTATTGACATCTCTTCAGAGTTCAACTCGTTATAAATAACTGCATGACCAGAATGAAAATTAATTTAACATGTAAAGTTAAGGTTTCTGTATTAGCCCATGCAATTTTCATAATTAAAAACAATTTACATAAATGCAGTTAAATTAATTTTGCAAAGTAGGCACAAAAGGGCAAGGAGATGGCAATGATTTTTTTTGTCTTTTTCTAATAAGTTGTACAGATCAATATTAAACGTTGCCATGGTGACGGTTGCGACACGAGGATTCATGGACTTAAGACTATGGGATATCAGGTTGTGAAGAAACCTGGAGTGTCAGTATCTGATGCTTCTGCGATTTGGTACTTGACTTTGTTAACAACGTTGGTGACTGCTTCCATTGAAACAAATCCTGACCTGGCACAAAATGTCCTCCGAATTACGCAGTAAGTCGTTCTAATTCCTGCATTTAAAATATTTCCACGGGAGCCAGGGACGAATCTTCCCAAACTCGTGTGATAGATATTGATGCACAGCAGTATTTTTTTTTTTTTAACTCATCTTTCAGTTGACAACATTAATCCTGATTTCAGGCGAATTACTTGCTGCTCTCTCTTCTCCCTTCAGGAAAGCACTACAGCACATGCCACCCCTGTCACTAACTGCAGGATCCACAGAGCTGCCCAGCTTCATGTCGTCAAACGTTCTGGAAAAAGTAGACAGTTTCCTCATCAGGATTGCAGGGTAAATTTTGCCTGTAGATCATTGAAGACTCGTGAGGTGACATGGCGGCACAGTAGTTAGCACTGCTGCCTTGCCGTGCCAGGAAACCAGGTTCAATTCTTGTCACTGTCTGTGTGGGTTTTCTCCGGGTTCCTCCCACAGTTTGAAGGATGTGCTGGTCAGGTGCACTGCTAAATTGTCCCACAGTGTACCTGGACAACACTGGAATGTGTGGTGACCAGGGGATTTTCACAGTAACTTCATTGTAGTGTTAATGTAAGCCTACTTGTGATACTAATAAATAAGCTTCAAACTGTAATAATTTGAAATGATTTTGGATCCCAATGTCAATGACTTCATCGGTTTTCTAAGCTTCCTCCAGCTCTGCAAAACTTAGAACTCATGTTTCTCTAATTCTGACCTTTTGTTCATCTCTGGTTTCCTCTGTGCCATCATTGGTGCCCACATTCTGAGATGTTATGGTTGTGAATCTTAAAATCCCCTCTCTAAACTTCTTTGTTGATTTTGTTTAATAAGTGCCTCCGTGAAGCATATGGGATGTTTTGTTTCTTTGTAGTTGCAACGAAATGTGAGTTGTGTGTTCAGTAGATTATTATTGCTTATATCTTAGCAATATGTCCCAGCAAGATGTGTAGGTTTAGATGAATTAGCCATAGTAAATATGTGGGCATGGGGCTGGGGATGTAGTCTGGGTAAGATACTCTTTCAAAGAATCAGTGCAGACTCAATGGGCTGAATGGTCAATGGTCGTCTCCTTCACTGTAAAGATTCTCTGATTCTAAGACCCTTTTTTTATGATCTTCATTGCAATCATTGATATTCAAAAGCAGCAACTTCAACTTCTTTCTTTCCCTCTGTGATAGTTTAGGTAGTTGCCCTTTTTAAAACAAAAATGTAGTTTTCAGTGGACACAATTTGGAAGATATTGATATGAAAACCTTATGATAGTTGTATGTTTTTAGTTTAAAAAGTCCGAGTCCATCAGTCTAGTGTTCAACCCCTGTTTGGCTAATTTCAGTAAGAAGTCTCACAGCAGCAGGTTAAAGTCCAACAGGTTTACTTGGTAGCAAACACCACTAGGTTTCAGAGCGCTGCTCCTTCGTCAGGAAGCACCCAAGTTGATAAGGTTGTTAAGAAGGCATGTGGGGTGTTAGCTTTTATTGGTAGAGGGATTGAGTTTCAGAACCATGAGTTCATATTGCAATTGCACAAAACTCTGGTGCGGCCGCACTTGGAGTATTACGTACAGTTCTGGTCGCCGCATTATAGGAAGGATGTAGAAGCATTGGAAAGGGTGCAGAGGAAGTTTACCAGGACGTTGTCTAGTGTGGTGGGAAGGTATTATGAGGAAAGGCTGAGGGACTTGATGCTGTTTTTGTTACAGAGAGGGGGTTAAGAGGTGACTTAATTGTTTACCATTTACATAGACGATCTGGAGGAAGGGGCTGAGCCTAAGATAACAAAATTTGCTGATGACACGAAGATGAGTGGAAAAGCAAATTGTGTGGAGGGTGCCAAAAGTCTGTAGAGATCTGGATAGGCTGAGTGAGTGGGCAAGGACCTGGCAGATCGAGTATAACATTAGCAAATGTGAGGTTATCCACTTTGGTAGAAATAATAGTAGGACGGATTATTATTTAAAGGGTGAAAAGCTGCAACATGTTACAGTGCAGAGGGACCTGGGGGTCCTTGTGCACGAATCACAAAAAACCAGTCTGCAGGTGCAGCAGGTGTTCAAGAAGCGAATGGAATGTTGGCCTTTATAGCGAGGGAGATAGAATATAAAAGCAGGGAGATCTTGCTGTAACTGTACAGGGCACAGGTGAGGCCGCAACTGGAGTACTGTGTGCAGTTTTGGTCCCCTTATTTGTGAAAGAATATATTTTCCTTGGAGGGAGTACAGAGAAGGTCCACCACGCTGATACCAGAGGTGAGGGGGTTACCTTATGAGGAGAGATTGAATAGACTTGGTCTGTACTTGTTGGAGTTTAGAAGGCTGAGGGGGGATCTTATAGAGACAAATAAGATAATGAAGGGACTAGATAAAGTAGAGGTAGAGAGATTCTTCCCGCTTAGAATGGAAAACAGAACTAGAGGGCACAGTCTCAAAAGTGGGGGGGCGGGGAGCAGTTTAGAACAGAGTTGAGGAGGAACTTCTTCACTCAAAGAGTAGTGATTCTCTGGAATTGTCTACCCATTGAAGTAGTGGAGGCTACCTCACTGAATATATTTAAGTCACAGGTAGATATGCAGTGTTTGCCCATTTCCATCTTCACACTATCTCAGACCCTGCACACTCCTTCCAAGCAAAACAGTCACTTCAATCCAGTATATGGTTCTTGCTGCTCTCCGTTTTCAATAACGTGGGGTAAATAGTGAGGCTGAAAGGCTTACATTACACGGTGATATGGATTGGCTAATCTGATGGGCAGGTAAATGGCAAATTGAATTCAACCCTGCAAAGTGTGAGGTGATGAATTTTGGGAGGATTGACAATGCAAGAGAGTACACAATGAATGGTAGTTGCTAGGAAGTATAGAGGCCAGCATGGGGTGCATATCCAAACATCCCCAAAGGCAGCAGGACAGGAGATAAGATGGTTAAGGCGGCAAATGGGATACTTGCCTTTATTAATCAAGGTATTGAAAATAAAAGCATGTAGGTTATAATGGAGCTGTAAAAAAAAAATAAAATGCTCGTTAGGCCACAGAGTAATGTGTTCAGTTCTGGTTACCATCTTATAGAAAGAATGTGATTGCACTAGAGTGGGTGAAAAGGAGATTCACCAGAATGTTGCCTGGGCTTTGGGATGTTTCATTTGTTAAGACAGACTGGCCTGGGGAGATCATTTTTTTTCGAGCCGAGAAACTGAGGGGGACATGTTTGAGGTGTATAAAATTATGAGGGACATAGATAGGGTAGATAGGAAGGAACCTTTCCCCTTCAGTAAAGTAAAAGTAAAGTTTATTTATTAGTTACAAGGAGGCTTGCATCAGAACTACAACGGAATTCCAGTGAAGACCCTCTGCCTGAAAGGGTGGTAGAGGTTGAACTCTCACAACGTTGAAGAAGTATTAGATGAGCAGTTGAAATGCCATAGTAAACAAGGCTATGGACTATGTGCTGGATTAGAACACGGTCAGTACAGGCACAATGGACCAAAGGGCCTGTGACTATAGCTTAATGTGATCTCTTCTACACTAGCGAGATCAAACACACATTGGGTCTCATTTTGCACAACACATCCATTCAATCTGTTGCTATGACTCTGAGTTTCTATTTCCTGTCATATTAATTCTCTATCCCACCCCCATTCTGACCTCAGGTATCGTCCCAATTAGCATAAGTGAGGAGCAGCACCTCATCTTTTGAACTCAACACTGAGTTAACAATTTCATAGCCACCACTCCCATTTACTTTGGATGGCAACTTTTGCTGATAATTCTGTGTTGCCATTTACATCTCCACTGCACGTGTATTTTGTTTCTTTACTTATCCCATTACCACTTCCTTGCACCTTGTACTGTTATCTGTTATTTAATCTCCCTTGTCTACGTCTTATCTTGGACTTTTCCTTCTGTTTTCTCTCCTCCCTGCTTTTTTTTCATGCCTCTTTTACACCCCTAAAACTGTTACATCTTTAATTTTTCTGCACTTCTGGTGAGTGGCCACTGCCCTGAAATATTAACTTTGCCATTGTGTATTTCCAGCATTTTTCCTTCTTAACTGTTTTAATTTTGGGTTCATGCAGAAAGAACAAGATACCTTGACACGTTGAAAGATCGATTTCATAGGAATCTGAAGCTGAGAGTTGTCTCAGGGGAAGAATGCTGAGCCTTTTTACTCATTTGACAAAATCTGGTGAAGGAAAGGGGACTTGATTTAATATTTTTTGAATTGGAGATGGGTATTAAACTTTGATTTCAGGATAAAATATATTTTTGTCTGGAGTTTTACAGTCATATGCTTAAGTTAGCACAGCTACCTAGTCACCTCAGATAGCAGTCTGACTTTGCTTTAGTTCATGAGTTACTCTGAACCTGTCAAAGATGCACGCTGTGTTCATATTTTAATTATTCATTCTCTGGATATGATCAACACTGGCCAGGACTGCATTTAATGTGTTGTTTTAAAAAAAAAAATTCTTTCTCAGAGTTGCAAAACCAATGTGCAGAGTGGAAAGGCAAGCCCATAATCCGTCTCCTTTTCTTAAAAAAAATTACTCCGTTCTTAGTTACAAAGGCAATGTGCAGAGTGAGCAGGGCAGACCCGAACCCATCCCGTTGATTGCTCCAGAAACCAAATTCAAATTGAATCCAATTCCTGGTTCCCACAAGAGAGACATAAAGGATTAAAGATGACAAGAAAAGGTGTTATGCCCCATCTTAGACTTGATTTTCATCTTAGATAAAAGCCATCACTTGAATAGTGATTGAATGTTTGAATACAATTGGTAGGTCACTTCAGATGACTTAAGTCCCTGTATCAACATTCCCCCCCTTTACAAACTACAATCCCCTCACACCCCCCCGCCCCCCTCCTCCCATCCCATCAATGCTCAGCCCACATCACTAGCCTCTCTCCATTTAAAATACAGAGTGGCAGTGACATTGTCTTCGATGGGCAGTGCCAGAAGTACAGGCTGGCACTGCCCAGGGGGGCACCACCCACCCATTGCCTGACCCTCTGGGGAGCATGGATTGCCCCCTCCCCCCACCTCGCCCTTCACTCCAACATGGTCGGGCCGCTAGCTCCCCGAAAGGGATCTCCGCTGGAGTGAACCACTCTGGTGCAGGTGGGAAATGTTAGCAGACCCAGAGACCCATCAGAAATCCAGGTCTGGGAGATGCTATCGGAGCAAGGTGCCCAGCATGGATTGGGCGCCGCAGGAATCTCCGGTGCAATGTTTTTCAATGTTAGCAAGTGTGAGGTTATCCACTTTGGTAGGAATAACGGTAGGAAGGATTATTATTTAAAGGGTGAAAAGCTGCAGCACACGACAGTGCAGAGGGACCTGGGGATCCTTGTGCACGAATCGCAAAATCCCAGTCTGCAGGTGCAGCAGGTGATTAAGAAGGCAAATGCAATGTTGGCCTTTATAGCGAGGGGGATAGAATATAAAAGCAGGGAGGTTCTGTTGCAGCTGTATAGGGTGCTGGTGAGGCCGCAGCTGGAGTACTGTGTGCAGTTTTGGTCGCCGCATTCGAGGAAGGATATATTGGCCTTGGAGGGGGTGCAGAGAAGGTTCACTAGGCTGATACTGGAGATGAGGGCGTTGGATTATGAGGAGAGACTGAATAGCAAAGGCTGAGAGCGGATCTTATAGAGACATATAAGATAATGAAGGGGATTGACAGGGTAGAGGTTGAGAGACTCTTCCTACTTAGCAAAGATAGCAGGACTAGAGAGCACAGCCTTGAGATTAGCTGGGGGGTGGGGGGTGGTTGCGGTTCAGATCGGTGTTGAGGAGGAATTTCTTCACGCAAAGGATGGTGAGTCTTTGGAATTCTCTGCCTGATGAGGTGGTGGAGGCTTCCTCACTGAATATGTTCAAGTCAAGAGTGGATAGGTTTTTGATTGACAAGGGAATTAAGGGTTATGGGGAGAAAGCGGGAAAGTGGAACTGAGATCAGCCATGATCTTATTGAATGGCGGGGCAGGCTTGAGGGGCTGGATGGCCGACTCCTGCTCCTATTTCTTATGATTGCTGACAGTATACCTCTGCTTTTCAGTTGCTGTGCCAGTCCTGAAGCAGAATTGACTCTCCTGGCATTTGCTTTAGCCAGAGGAAGCATAGCCAAAGTGCTGAGATCGCTTTTGACCATCAGTGATCACTTGGACATGCAGTATGAGGCATCTCCACTCCTCACTGCAATGGCATCTGTACGACTAAACCAGCTTCAGAAATATGGTGAGTCTTACTGTTCGGATTCCCATCGAGATCGATAAGTTATAAAAAAGTGGGGGGGTGTCAATGCTGTCGAAAGGAGGTTGGAACTGGCCAATCACAGTGCTGTTCTCGACCTTAGAACCATTCAAATACAGTTTTCTGCATAAACGTTAATCTCAAATTAATAAATTTGGTGAAAACCATAGCATTAACGTGAAAATACTTTTAATGTTGTATATGGCAGTTGTTGTATTTGATGTATTATCATAGAAATTAGAACTCTACAGTGCAGAAAGAGGCCATTCAGCCCATCAAGTCTGCACCAACCACAATCTCACCCAGGCCCTACCCCCATATCTCTACATGTTTTACCCACTAATCTGCCTAACCTAAGGGCAATTTTAGCATGATCAATCAATCTAACCTGCACGTTTTTGAGATAACTATATTATCTCAACTTTATAAAATGTATTCTTCAGGAAAAGTGGCAGTATGGATCAAGAACTAGAAAATGGATAAGAATAGATAGGTGCCTAATTGCTGGCACAGACATGATGGGCCAAATGCTGTAAAACCCTTATCACTTTTCTTTTTCCTGCATGAGTCACAGTAAGCTCAGGATTTCACATATGTGACTTCCCAAAATTAAACTGAATCCTCAAAGGTTCGCCGGGGGTGGATGAAATGGTGAATTGAGGTTTCAATTAGATCAGTTTTGATCTTGTTGAATGAAGTATAGGATCGTCATGGTTTAAATATAGTGGAGAAGGAAACTATATTCATTATTGTCTATCTTCTGACTGTGCTTAGTATTTAGCTTTCCCAGAACCTGTTGAACTAAACCTGTGGAAGATTAAAGTCTTTTGAGGAATGATGGGCTCCCAGTCAGATGAACCAGTTATTTAATGATCGATGGAAGCGTGACTGTTTCTGATGAGTTAACTTGTATATCCTGGGGCTACGTGTTTTTTTTTGGTGTGCTTTGAAACAGCCTGCTAAAGGTTTGGTCTTACAATGCTCTTTGCAGGGAAGCCACTGCAGTTGACTGTGGAGGCTTGTGATGCCAAAGAAGGAAAAGAGAAGGGACTTGGGCCGACTGCTGTTCTGTATGATTCACTGCTGGGAGACGGTAAATGTTACAAACGCGGTTCTCCACAAGATGCTGGTACGATGAGGGGTGGAGGGAGAGATGAAGGAGGTTTCAGAGGATAGGGAAGAAAGGGCGTGGGTCAATGGCAGTCAAAAGTCCTGTCTGGAGAGAGGGGCTTCTAATGGGGGTGGAATTTTATTGAGGTGGTGGGGATATCAAGTAGCACAGTGGGCTGGGAAATATCAGTGGAGGGGCCTGTAACAGGATTCATGAATAGTGTCCAGCCAAACACGATTTTCCTAGCTCATTTTTGTTTTAATGTAATCAGCCTCACGCTGGAAATCAGTGCCCAACGGGCACCAGGAAGTGGCAAGGGGATGGGGTGAGGAGGGGTGGAGCGTGGTTTTGGGGTGGCGGTGGGGCTGGCGATCGAGGCTGGCCCAGGCTCTTGATTGGGGGTTGGGGTTGGCTATCAGAGGTGGGGGTCAGGGATGATGGAGAGGCTGGAAGGAGTTGTGGGCATGCATTGATATCCTTTCTGACAAATTGATGCATGTGCAGTGGTCCACTCAACATGCTGATGACGGCTCCTCCAGCAGGATGAGGCCCTGGCCCCCTGAACAACACAAATCCCACCCCCGCGGGTGGATTCGGAAACAGAATGCCGGAAATCCATCCCCACCAAGTACACCTAAAAAAGGGCTGGAAAGTCTCTGTTTGAGGAAATTGCTGTCCTGGTGTCTTTTCAGTAGAGGTCTTTGGATTTTTGTCATTGGAGATGTTGGGGGAAAGGGATTTTTAACTTTGGGAATGTAGTCTGCTGTGAATTATTATTGCCTTTGATCTATTGCAGGATTTCTGTCTGAGGCCGGCCATACACGAGCCAGCTTCATTGTGTCAACAAGAACAAAACTGTCCATCCAGGTCTCCCAGATCAGGATCAAGGTATGGACACAGATACGGCTCAACTGCCTCCAAACCTGCCCAACCATCCATATGTCAATCACCTTTACATTTGATTTATGGTCTCCTCATTGACTCTGCCCTTCATAAACCCCCTAATTCAAAGCCTGGCTCTCTCTACTATCCTGACCTAGTCAAAGTCCCATTTGTTTTGATAGAATCATAGAACCCTACAGTGCAGAAAGAGGCCATTCAGCCCATTGAATCTGCACAGACCACAATCCCACAAGCCTTAACCCCATATCCCTGCGTATTTTACCCTCTAATCCCTCTAACCTATGCATCTCAGGACATTAAGGGGCAATTTTAGCATGGCCAATCAACCTAATCTGCACATCTTTGGACTGTGGAGGAAACTGGAGCACCCGGAGGAAACATTTGCAGACACGAGGAGAATGTGCAAACTCCACACAGATAGTGATCCAAGCCAGGAATCGAACCCAGGTCCCTGGAGCTGTGAAGCAGCAGTGCTAATCATTGTTTTATCGTGCCGTGCTGTTTTATCAACACCTCTGTTCCTCTCCCTTTCTCACGCTATCAGAATGTTTTGAATTTGAGAACTTCACCATCTTCTACAATTCTTCCAGAGCTTCGCTTCAGCATTTCTCAATCCTTCCTGTGCTATTTGATCCTCTGAGTTATCTCTTAGTCTTTAAAAATCATCCGTTTCGGACACATTTGCATCATCTCTGGCGCTACTCTTTCTATTCTGTTCTCTTTTCTCACTCCTCCCTCCTCTTTCCAATTAGATAATTGGATTAGGAATTGCTAGCTGATAGAAGACAGAGGGTGGTGGTTGATGGAAATTATTCATCATGGAGTTCGGTTACAAGTGGTGTACCTCAGGGATCTGTTTTGGGGCTCCTGCTGTTTGTAATTTTTATAAATGATCTGGATGAGGTTATTGAAGGATGGATTAGTAAATTTGCGGATGACACCAAAGTCGGAGGAGTGGTAGATAGTGAAGAGGGGTGTTATTGTTTGCAGAGAGACTTGGACAAGTTGCAGAGCTGGGCTGAGAGGTGGCAAATGGAGTTTAATGTGGAAAAGTGTGAGGTAATTCACTTTGGCAGGAATAACAAATGTGTAGAGTATAGGGCTAATGGTAGGACTCTTAATAGTGTTGATGAACAGAGGGATCTTGGTGTATGTGTGCATAGATCCCTGAAAGTTGGCAATCAAGTCGATAAGGTTGTTAAGAAGGCATACGGAGTCTTAGCTTTTATTGGTAGGGGGATTGAATTTCGGAGCCGCAACGTCATGTTGCAACTGTACAAAACTCTAGTGCGGCCGCACTTGGAGTATTGTGTGCAGTTCTGGTCCCCACATTATAAGAAAGATGTGGAGGCATTGGAGAGGGTACAGAGGAGGTTTACCAGGATGTTGCCTGGTATGGAGGGCAGGTCTTATGAAGAGAGGCTGAGGGATTTGAGGTTGTTTTCGTTAGAAAGAAGGCGGCTAAGAGGAGACCTTATTGAAACATATAAGATGATTAGAGGTTTAGATAGGGTGGACAGTGATAGCCTTTTTCCTAGGATGGAGAAAGCTAGCACGAGGGGACATAGCTTTAAATTAAGGGGTGGTAGTTATAGGACGGATGTCAGAGGTAGGTTCTTTACCCAGAGGGTGGTAAGGGTATGGAATGCCCTGCCTGCTGCAGTTGTAGATGTGCCAAGTTTGGTGGCGTTTAAGAGGTTAGTAGATAAGTTTATGGATGAAAAGGGAATGGCTTAGGTTAGAGGGTCATTGCTTTTTCTTAATTGGTCGGCGCAGCATCGAAGGCCGAAGGGCCTGTTCTGCGCTGTAATGTTCTATGTTCTTTCCATGCTCTCTCTTTGGCCTTGCCCTTCTCTCTCTTTGACCTTTTTTCTCCATGTTAAAGGCATCGTCCCTGAATCATGCTTGTTGGGGCTTCAATAGGCGTCCGATTATCTAGCTGCCCAGGAAACAATATATGGATAGTTCATGTACTCTTTTCTATGCCTCACTCAGGTCCATAATGGTGCTAAAGGAGCCAAATGTGGTCTAATTTTTGCATATAACGATGAGTCAGAAACCTTTGATGCAGAGAAACATTTTAAGAGGTTTGAAAAGTACAATAAATGGAAGTTGCAAGAATTCCGACAGTTTGTAAAGGGAAGGTGAGTAATTTAGATCACACACTATTTCCCCAGTTTGAATAGTTATAAGTGTAAATTGCTCTAAAGTGCCAGTGTGAATATTTGTGGTACAAGTTTTGAGTGTTTGTTCTATAAAATCATGACCTTGTTGTATGAGTTGTCAGTTGTATGCCATGCATAGCTGCCACACATTGCTTTTCTCAAGAATCTTCAGCAATACACCCTTTTCCCTTTGGGGATGGTGAGGGAGTGATGGAAGGGTTCCCGAGCTGATTATCAGTCTGTTGAATTGTGTTATGAACTCCTCTGATCAACAAGTTCTGATGTTGGACTTGAACCTGGAGCTTCTGGTCCAGAAGTAGGATCACTGCCCTCTCCTGACTCTCCACCATCTACAAGGCACAAGTAGGAATGCAATAGAATACTCTCCACTTGTCTGGATGGGTGCAGCTCTAACAACATGCTCAACACAAAGCAGGACAAAGCTACCTCACTTGATTGCGACCCCTCCCACAAATATTCATTTCCTCTACTAACAATGAACAGTAGCAGCCTGTGTGTTCCATCTATAAGATGCACTGTAGGGACTCAGCAAGGTTCCTTGGGCAGCAGCTCCCAAAGTCAAGGCCTTTACTACTGAGAAAGACAAGATATCTGAGCGATGTCCCTCCAAGTCACTCACCATCCCGATTTTGAAATATATCCCTGACACTGCGTCAAAATTGTGGAATTTCCTCCCTAAGAGCACTGTGGGTGTACCTACATCTCAGGGACTATTGCTATTAAAGAAACTAGTTCACCACCATCTTCCAAAAGGCAACTTCTGAAAGTTTCCCCTGATCTGAACACAATGGAAAGCAGTGGTCCCTCTCTGGGTGGGAGAAGTGAAGAGCTCGTGTTGAAAAATAATTTCTGGTGTTAAGAAAGGCTTATAGCAACCCATATCTAAGCGCGTTGTCAAGTTGAATATGATTTATCTCCAGGGTGTTCAGAACTTGTCAAATGTTAAACATAGAATTGTTGAACCATAAAATCCTTACAGTGCAGAAGGAGACCATTTGACCCATCAGATCTACACTGACTCTCCCACAGAGTATCTTATCCAGGCCGATTACCCATTCTATTCCATTGACCTCACATATTTACTCAGCTAATCCCCCCCAACCTACACATCTTGGGACACTAAGGGACAATTTCATAGAAATCATAGAAAGAGGCCCTTCAGCCCATCGAGTCTGCACTGACCACAATCCTACCTAGGCCCTACCCCTGTAATCCCTACATATGTACTTGCTAATTCCTCTAACCTACATACCTCAGGGCACTATGGGACAATTTTAGCATGGCCAATCATCTAACCGGCACATCTCTCGGAGGAAACCGGAGCACCCAGAGGAAACCCACACAGACACAGGGAGAATGTGCAAACTTCACACAGACAGTGACTCGAGCCACCAAACCACCTAATAAGCACATTTTTGGATTGTGGGTGGAAACCGGAGCACGAGATCACTAAGGGGCTAAGAGACTTGCTGTTAGTTCTGCAGGACGAAAACCCGGGGAGAACGTGCAAACTCCACACAATCACTGAAGGCTGGAATTGAACCTGGGTCCCTTGCGCAGTGAGACAGCAGTGCTAACCAGTGTGCCACTCCTATGATAACATAACTTTCTTCTGTCCCACTACCTCCCTCACAGTCCTACCAAAACAAAACTACTTAGGAGCATAATATCTGAAAATTGGGAATAGTGGATGTGTTAGAAACTTGAGTTATTGTAAGTCAAATTTTCAGGTGAAATTTGACCAAGATGTCAATAAAATGCACCATTATAAGCAAGTATTTGCCCCATCACCTCTGAATAATGACTGTTGCTATTGCTCTGGAAATAGCATGTGATTTGGTTTGTATCTGATATTTTATTTCTCTCTATCTACACCAGGCACAGTGGTCAAAGTGTTGATCTGGATGGAGATGATCCTGTTGGCTGGTTTGAACTAGAAGAAGAATGGAATGAGACAGAAGTAAAGTTACAGACCTGTCGCATCAGCAAGGTAAAGAAGAACTAGCAGTGTCACTAACATCTTTAAGAAGTCTCACAGCACCAGGTTAAAGTCCAGCAGGTTCATTTGGAATCATGAGCTTTTGGAGCGTTGATCTTTCCTCAGCTCGGTCCAAAGCTTGTGATTCCAAATACACTGAAAACTGGGTAAAATGTCTGCTCTGAAATCAAATAATTTCTTTTTCCACCTGTTAATATATGTTCCGGTGAATTACAAAGCTTTATGCCTTTTGTATTGTATCAACTAAAGGGTGAAAAGCCTGTTTTACACTTGAGAATCCTTGTAATTACTGAATATGGTGATATGTTTCTTGTAAACAATAAAAAGCAAGATTTTTGTTATAAGTAGTTGACATTCCAGTTGGTGCCAGTAGGTGTCACTTGGGTATTAGTTATTTCTCTAAATTGTAACGTGGTTTGATTTGGTTCTGGTATTGATAGGATAGCTTGTTTGCAGAATTATTCTACTGTTGAGAGTTACAGTTTAAATGCCATTTCAGTTTGAATCAACATTGTCAGAAATGCAGATTGAAATGTTTTAATAAATGTGATCAGGTATCTCGACTGTCTTCTAGACTGTAGCAGAGATTAAGTAAGCACGATATTGCACTGTTGACTCAAATCAGACAGTAACTCAGTAAATGCCCTGTGGCATGTTGATGGATTGTGGTTATTTGTATTAATTCATGGGATGTGAGCAGAGGTGGCAAGATTGACATTTATTGCCCATCCCGAACCACCCATGAGGAGGCGCTGGTGAGCGGCTTGCTTGAACTATTGCACGTCTACAGTGCTATTGGGAAGACAACTCCTGAAATTTGACCCAGTGACCCTGAAGGAGTGACAATATAGTTCAAATTGTGGGCGGCATGGTAGCACACTGGTTAGCACTGCTGCTTCACAGTGCCAGGGAGCTGGGTTCGATTCCTGGCTTGGGTCACTGTTTGTGTGGAGTTTGCGCATTCTCCTCGTGCCTGTGTGGGTTTCCTTGGGGTGCTCTAATTTCCTTCCATAGCCCAAAAATGTGTGGGTTAGGTTGATTGGCCATGATAAATTGCCTCTTAGTGTTCTGAGATGTGTAGGTTAGAGGGATTAGCAGGTAAAATATATATGGATATGAGGGGATAGGGCCTGCGTGGGATTGTGATTGGTGCAGACTCAGTGGGCTGAATGGCCTCTTTCTGCACTGTCGGGTTTCTATGATTCTAAGTCGGGTTGGTGTGTGACTAGAAGGGGAGCTATTTTTTATTTTATCATGGGGATATGGGTGTCACTAGCTAGGCCAGCGTTTATTGCCCATCCCTAATTGCCCTCAAGAAGGTGGCGGGTGAGCTGTCTTCATGCATCCCTGCAATCCATGAGGTGTAAGTACACCTTCAGTGCTGTTAGGGAGGGAGTTCCAGGATTTCCATCCAGTGACAGTGAAGCAATGGCGATATATTTCCAAATCTGGATGGGTGACTTTGAGAATTAGCATATGTTCCAATGCGCCAGTTGCTCTTGCCTTTCTAAGTTGTGAATTTGGAAGATGCTGTCATAGAAGCTTTGGTGAATCATGCAGTGTATACTTCAACTGTGTGCTGGTGGAGGAGGAGTGATGGTCAAGGTCATTGAGGTACCAGTGGTGTTCAACTTTTTTGTGTGTTGTTGGAGGTCCACCCATCCAGGCAAGTGCAGAGTTTTCCATCATGCTCCTTACTTGTGCCTTGTAGATGGTGGATAGTCTTTGGGGAATCAGGGGGTGAATTACACAGAATTCCCAACTTCTGACCCTCTCTTGCGGCCTCAACATTTATATGGCTGGTCAAATTCATCTTCTCAGAAATATATATTTACTTTGCATTAAATAGAGTAAATTTTTGTTTTTCCAAGTGTTAATATATGTAATTTCAGGCAGACGACAGAGCTTTATGCCTTTGTATTGTATGAAATAAAGGTCTTCATTAAACTTGAGGATCCCTACTATTGCTTAATATGGCAGTGGCTTTCCTGTGAACAGTAAACACTGTTGAAGTAACTTGGTGAGATTTTTTTTGTCATGGGCACTTAATATTCCAGGTCTAAACTTTCAGTAGCTTCAGCTCAGCCTTTATTCAGGGGCAAAAGGTAATGGCAAAATCCCTTCTCAGCTGCTTTTGTGGATTGATGTTTTGTGGTGATAATGAGTGAACTCCATCTTCATTTTTTTTTCTCCCCAGTATCTGATGATAAAGTTTCTCTGTCCCCGTCATGAGGATGAAAATAATGTGCGTATTGGCATCAAGCATCTAAGTATTCGTGGTTACTTGAGGCCATCCAATCAAGAGTGTGTCCCTTTCTCCGATACAGCGTCAAGCGGTCTTGTTACCGGGCAGACCCTCGTGTTGAAGACACTCTACTTTATCCAGCAGCTGGCACAGGATGCAGTATGTTGAGACCATTCATAAAGCGTATTATGGGGCATTGGGGACATGGGATTAAGGTTAAAATCTGAGTGGGTGGTGGAGGCAGATTCAATTGAAGCATTCAAGAAGGAGGCAAATTATTATCTGGAAAGGATGATTGGGCTACAGGGAGAAGTTGGGGAATGGTATTAGGTGCATTGCTCATTCAGAGAGTCAGCAGAGATACAATGAACCGAGTGGCCTCGAATGTTATAACATTCAGTGATTCAAAGAGGCCATGCTTAAAATTTTCTCCATGCTTGTGACTTTTACTGGTGTTTTATTTCACCTGCATCAGCAGTCCCTGAGACACTCATTCACCTGACTTGTTTGTATAGAGTTCCAGAGGGTGGCTGGCCGCTTAGTTACAGCAACTCAGTGAAACCGATTCCCCTCTCACAATCAAAGAACCATACAGCACATCACCTGGTCCAGCCTACCTCTGCAGGAGCCAGTTCCACTTCTATGACCTCTTCCCCTGCAGATTTTTCTCCTTCAAATACTTGTCCAAATCGATTCAGAAAGTAGTTATTGAATCTTGGCACCCTTTTAACACTCTCCCAGATCTGTTATGATCTGGAACAATGTATTCCAGATTATAACAGATAGCTGCGGAAGAAATTTCTGTTGTTTCCACCTTAGTCAGTCACCTTAAATTTGTGCCATCCAGTTACTAACCAATTGTTAACAATCTGTCCTTCTTGACTCTTCATTAAAATAGTTGATGATTTTAACACCTCTATTCAATGGGGCTTTAAAGAAATTAATCTCAGTTTCTCCAACTTGTTACCTAACTTACACAACATACCTGGTTATCATTTTCATAAATCTCCCCTCTGTGAATCTTTTAAATCATGGAACATAGTTAGCACTCAGAATGGTTTGTATTGTTGTTTCCCACTGGCTTGATGGTTAATCAGTACACTTTATTTACCTGTAGGCAGAATTGAGAGAGCGGAGGTTAAAACAGAAACCTTACCTGGACTTTTCAGACCTTAACTTGCAACTCTTCTGGAACTTCTATGAAAAATTCAGACAAAAGTAAGCCAGCATTTTTTTTCTCCCATTTTAACTTTGTTATTTAACTTCTCCTGGTGCAGCAATTCAAGTTGGAGTAGAACCTTTAGATGATGGTTTGGTACTACCTAGAACTTATGATGTAGAGATGCCGGCGTTGGACTGGGATAAACACTGTAAGAAGTCTGACAACACCAGTTTTAAATCCGGCCGATTTATTTGATAGTAAACTAGTAAGGCCTCGTTCGCCTGACGAAGGCCATAGAGTCGAAAGCTTGCGAGTTTACTATCAAATAAATTGGTTGGATTTAAAACTGGTGTTGTCAGACTTCTTACTACCTGGAACTTACACACTCCTCATTGTGACAAAGAACAGGGAAGTGATTCAAATCCAGTGTACTAACAGAAAGATGTACATGATCTCTGTTAAGAAACACTGTAGCCAACTTGCATACAGTGGGGATATTGACCAGACAATCCACATTAATGATAAAAGTTGACCTGGTGGGTGTCCTTTTTCCACTTTGGAACAGTGCTGCAATCCGTTTTACATTCACTTGAGATAGCCTTAATCTTAAGCTTTATCTAAAGGGCTGTGCCTCTGATAGTGCAGTCCACTGAGAGTATAGCATGGTGGTGTGTCAGCCTAGGTTTTGGATTCTAGTGTGAGTCTTGAATCCACAACATCTGACTCAGATGAGGTTGCTACTACTGAGCCACAACTGCTGTAGCAGGTGTGCATGGAACTAGGGGATTTTCACAGTAACTGCATTGCAGTGTTAATGTTGGCCTATTATGACTCTAATAAACAAGCTTTAAAAACTTTAAAAGCTGTGTTTGAGTGTCTTCCTGTTTAATAACTTGGGAGTACTGGAATACTGAGACAAAATGTACTTGCTCCAACCTGGAATTGAACTTGGGTCTCATCCCAACACAGTATGTTTTATTCCACAAAGTTTAATCCAGCACACTGTTGACACCAAAACAATTAAAACCACGTAAAGCCCTTCAACTAAAATGATCTTGTTTCTTTGAGAGTTGGGACAATTTTTAATAAAGGGATATGTTGTAGTGATTATTTTAATTATTTTATATATAGGAATGTTGATTATAAAGCTTTTGATAAATTCATTTGTAGAAGTTCGAAATTGTTTTTCAGGAAGAAAGATTTAACATTCAGTTTGGCATGAAGAATAGAATATAAAACAGATTTAATTGAAAACATAATACAAGAAGGTTATATGGGATGGATTTCTGGAGCGATACTTTGGAGAGCCAACGAGGGATTGAGCTATTTTAGATTTAGTATTGTACAATGAGAAAGGGCTAACTAATAACTTGAGTGTAAGGAGCCTTTAGGAAACAGTGATCATAATATGGCAGAATTCCACATTAAGTTTGAAAGTTATATTGTTTAATCTGAAATTGGGGTTATCTGAAATTAGTATATTTAATCTGAGCAGATAAATCCATGAAAGTATGAGGGGAAAGTTGGCTGTGGTGAATTGAGAAAATAAACTAAAAGATTTCACGGTCGACAGGTAATATTTAAATAAGGATTACATGGTCCACAACAAATATACATTTATCTAAAACACACAAACCCAACAGGAAATGTGAATCGTCTGTGGCTAACAAAACAAGTTAAAGATTGCATTAAATCAAAGGAGGTAGCTTTGCTGGAAAAAGTGTTAAGTTTGATGATTGAGAACAATTTAGATTCCAGCAAAGAATGACCAGGAAATTGATAAAGAAAGAGAGAAGAAAATATAAATGCAAGCTGGCAAGAAACATAAAGATGGATTGTAAAAACTCGTTTAGGTCTGTGGGGAAGAAAACCGATTAGCAAGGAGAAATCTGTGTCCATTACAGGCAGAGGCAGGAGAATTTAGAATGGAGAATAGGGAATGGTGGAGAAACTAAACAATCACTTTGTGTCTGCTTTATGGTTGAGGATACAGAAAATTTTCCAGAAATACTAGGGAACCAAGGGGCATGTGAAAGTGAAAAACTGAAAGAAATTAATAAAGAGGTAGTACTCTCAAAATTAATTGCAATGATAAATCCCCCTAGATCAGATGAGTCACATCCCAGAATGTTGATGAAAGTGGCTGTAGGGATAGTGGATGCATTTCAAAATTTAGTAGTTACTGAAATGGTTCCTGCAGTTTGGAATGTAAATGTAATCCCATTATTTTAATAAGGGAGAGACAGAGAAAATTGAGAATGATAGACCTGCTAGTTGGACATTACTAGGGAAAATGTTGATTCTATATTAATGACCAAGAGTTGGGTGTACAGGGAAGAATTTGATTTATTATTAGCATGTGTATTAATATACAGTGAAAGTATTGCTTCTTGTGCGCTATAGAGATGAAGCATACCGTTCGTAGAGGAAAAAAAGAGAGGGTGCAGAATATAGGTTACAGTCATAGCTAGGGTGTAGAGAAAGATCAACTTAATGAGAGGTAGGTACATTCAAAAGTCTGATGCCAGCAGGGAAGAAGCTGTTCTTGAGTCGGTTGGTACGTGACCCCAGACTTTTGTATCTTCTTCTCTGATAGAAGAAGGTGAAAAAGAGTATGCCTGGGATGTGTGGGGTCCTTAATTATGCTGGCTGCTTTGCCAAGGCAGTGGGAAGTGTAGACAAAGTCAATGGATGGGAGGCTGGGTTGCTTGATGGATTGGGCTATGTTCCTTGCAGTCTTGGACAGAACAGGAGCCATACCAAGCTGTGGTAAAGTCAAAAGGATGCTTTCTATGGTGCATCTGTAAAATTTGGTGAGAGTTGTAGTGGAAATGCCAAATTTCCTTAGCCTCCTGAGAAAGTAGGGTGTTGGTGTGCTTTCTTAACTATAGCTTCAGTGTGAAGGAACCATAACAGGTTGTTGGTGAATTGGACATGCAAAAACTTGAGGCTCCTGACCATTTCCATTTCACCCCCAGGTGTATAAGGGGCCAAGGGTAAACTTCAAGAAAACACAGACTAGTAGAGTGGGCAGACGTGTGACAGAAAAAATTAAATGCAGAGAAGTGAGAAGTAATTCATTTTGATAGAAAGGATAAGGAGGGCCAATATAAAGCAAAGGGAGCAATTTGAAAGGGGTGATGGAGCAGAGGGATCTAGGGGTGCCTCATTGTAGGTGGCAGGGCAGGTTGCAAAAGCATTTCGAATACTTTTAAATAAATCACAGAATACAAAAGTAAACAAGTTACAATGAACGTGTATAAAAATACCCTTTTTTTTTTGGGGCCTTAACTAGAGTATTCCATCTAGTTCTGGGTATCAGACTTCAGGAAGGACATGAAGTCACAGATCAGGTGCATAAGAGATTCAGAAGAATGGTTCCAAGGATAAGGAACTTCACTGATGTAGATAATTGGGGAAGCTTTATTTCCATTCCCCTTGGATAAGAGAAAATTAAGAGATTTTATAGGGCTGCTCAAATCAAAAGGGATCTGGACAGAGGGGATGAAGAGAATCTATTGCCATTGACGGAAGGGTCTTGAAGCAAAGGACAACAATTTAAGGTGTAACACACAACATGGGGAATTTTTTTCCTAACACAACGAGTGGTTAGGATCTGGAATATGTTGCCTGAGTGTGTGGTGGAGGCAATTTTAATTGTAGCTTTCAGAAGGGTGTTGGGTAATTATTGGAAGAGAGAGAAAGAAAATGCAGAGCCAGAGAGAAAGGGAGGACAAGTGGGACTAGAACTAGCTGAAACAAAAACAGAAATTGCTGGAATACCTCAGCAGGTCTGGCAGCACCTGTGGAGAGGAGAGAAAAACAATAATGCTTCAAATTCGAATGACTTCTTCAGAGCCAGGATGAAGTTGTTTTTGCAGAGAACCAGTACGGATGCAGTGGGATGAATGGCCTCCTTGCGCTTCCTCAACCAGTCTGTGATTGTATGAAAATAAATAATGTTACTTCTGAATTTGAGTTTTTAAAACAGCCGATTCTGCTCTTGGCTCTTAGTTTAACACTTTGGCCAGACAGACTAGTCTCTGCTTGAACGTGGGTGGCACCAGCAACACAATGAATCTTGTTGCTGTGGCGACAGATCAAAATTAAAGCAATACACCAGGTTATGCAAACTGCAGAAACCACAGTTATGGTAGCTTTCCAGTTTTTGGGACTGTTAACTGAACGCCCCTAGCTTCTGGGAAGTTCTGTGCGTGAAAGTTAGTGAGACAGAGCCGTTATAATATGTCTTGTAGTTTAATAAAGTAAATGAGGAGAGTGTAATTTCACTGGGTATTGGTTAAATAGTTCAATAAACATCATTAGGTAGGACTGAGATACAGACCTTGCACTCTCAAAAATGCTTTTAGTAAGTGGATTACTTTTAATGAATCTCTAGCCATGAAATTAAACAGGTTAGGACATTTCACTCTGAGAAAGAATGACCTAATAGAGATCTTTAAGGTATTAGTAGTGTTTAGTAGGTTAGATGACTGATAAAAGGGATCGTAAATATACAACAGTTATTAATAAATGAAATAGGGAATCAGGAGAAACCTTGTTACTCCGAGAATGGTCAGATTGTGGATTGACTCCCACAAGAGGCAGTTGAGGCAAAAAGCATCACTTTATTTAAAGGAAAGCTGGAGAAATGTGAGAGAGAAAGGAATAGAAGGGTTATGCTGATTGTTTGGAGGAGGCTATGCAGAGTATGAATACACACACAGTGCACTGAAGCAGAAGGGCCTGTTTCTCCAGTTTACAGTCAACAACAGCAGCATGGATTTATACAGGTCTCGACAGTTAAAATGAGCTCTAATAGTGAGTTTTTGCTTAAGTACTGTTTATAAATTATCCGAGTAGCACTGCCTCCTTTTTCATTTCAGCATGGTTCCTCAGTATAATCAGTCCTTTAGTAAACAAATTGCCGTTTTCTTCACTTCACCACCTCACTCTCTCATTCCTCACTCCCTCTCCTCTGTCAGCCCCTCTCTCCACCACTCCCCCCCCCGATCCCTCTTTCCAACACCCCCCCCCATACCCCCCTGGCCTCTTTCCAAATACCATCACCACCCCCCACCACGGCCCTCTTTCCAACACCCCCGCTCCCTCTCTCCACTGTCTCTACCCCCACGGGGCCCTCTCTTAACTGCCCCTCTCCCCACCCCGGGTCTCTCTCCACCGATCCTCCCCCACCCCTTTCTCGGACCCTCCCCCACCTTGCCTCAGGCCCCTATCGCGCCCCGCCCCCATCTCCCTCTCAGACCCCCCTCGCTGCCTCAGATGAGCCGATAAATGGGTGAGGTCAAATAATGATTTGCTGTACAAATCATACAAATCATATAATCATAGATTATACAAAACTGTGATTAGTGTGATACATCCCATTCTGATGACCAAGGATAACCCTTCTATTCCTTTCTGTCTCACATTTATCCAGCTTTCCTTTAAATAAATTGATGCTTTTTGCCTCAACTGCCTCTTGTGGGAATCAATCCACAATCTGACTGTTGTTGGAGTAACAAGGTTTCTCCTGATCAGAAGGATGAGAGGCTTGTCGAGAAGGTGCAGAGGAGATTTACCAGAATGTCTCCAGGAATGAGAGTTACACGGTTAGGCTGGAGAAGCTGGAGACTTTTCTCCTTGGAAATGTGCTTGAGGGAAGATTTGATAGAATTGTAGAAAATTATAACTGGTTTAGATAAGGTGGATGAAGTAAAACTGTTCCCATTTGTTGATTGCATGTGGCTAGAGGAACACAGAATTAAGTTCTTGGACAAGAGATACAGGGTGGATGTGAGGAAGCACTCTTTTGATGCAGCAAGTAATAATGACTTGGAACTTGTTAATTTTGAAGGTGTTAGAAACAGAGATAATCAGTGATTTCAAAAGAGAATTGAAGGCATACTTTAGGAAATAAAGTTGCAGGACCATGGGGATGGAGTGAAAGAATGGGGCTAGCAGAACTATCATAGACTCAGTGGGCTGAAAGGTCTCATTCTGTGCTGTTATGACTCAATGTCTTAGGTTGTGTGGTTAGTGGTGAAATGGAAACTTGCATTGCTGACTGCGTTAAAAAGTTCACACCTACCGTTTTCGCAAACTGCAGTGGGAATTTACTCCCAGGTTGCAATGTGGATCATTACTTAATGGATGAGGGAGTCTGAATGGTGTGGTGCAGTCCTGGAGAAGTCATATCCCCACATGCACACCTCCCCACCTCCCTGCCATGTCAGGAGCTGAAAACATGCTCTTTGAAGTATATCTTCAGCTCAGTGACAATCTCAAAGGCTCCAGCTACAGACCCTCGTGTTTCTCTGAAATAATTATTCATCTATAGTTAATTGTAGACCCCTGATGGCTTCCCCCCACAGCTTCACTCCAGCCACCCTCTGCCCCTCCCCAATCATTCTGAGTGAAGGTAGAGCCAGAGTCAACGGGATTCGGAGCTTAGAGAGAAAACAATGATGTAGGCAGAGTTGGGTGGGTGTGGAATGGAACCAAGTATGGCCTCTTCCCTCGCTCACTCTGTTGGTTTAAAGGACTGTGCCCCTGCCTGGACTCTATGCCTCATCAGAACAACCCTTCAATAAATAACATAAACACAGGTGTAACTATAGGGCAGTCAGCCCAATTTTCCACTTCACAGGGTTTGATGATAGCTGGGCTCTCTGGAAGTTGTGCTATTGTGGCCATCAGCAAACACTAACTTTCTCAAAATGTAACGATGTGGAGATTCATTCCACTCACCCGCTGAAGGAGCAGTGCTCCGAAAGCTTGTGACAGCAAATAAACCTGTTGGACTTTAACATGATGTTGTGAGACTTCTTACTGTTTCTCAGTGTGCCTGTGGGTAAACTTACAGACCAGCAATCTTTGCTGAGGAAAGAGTAATAGGGGAAATATAACTCTTATTATTTGTGTCTTGCAGTCGAGAACTTGAGTGCCTCCAAGCACAGACAATTTTGTTACAACTTCTTCAGAATTGCTTAGTATTACTGTCTCGAGCTCATCAACCTGCAAAAGCACAGGACACAGCGCAACCGAGCACTGAGAAAAAGCACCCTATTGATCGGGAATCTGCTCACGATCTCTATGTCTACCTTTGTAAAGGTAAAGAGTGGGACAGGTTGGGTGATATTTGAACTTTAGTTGGCTTTAAAATAAATATTTTGACAAGTCTAAATAGATGAATTTAATGCCGTATTTTCCTCTGTACGTATCTGATGGAGATGAGCGAATGGGTGATTTTCAGTTTGTCGAATGCGTTTATTCTCCCAGTGTCGTTCTGTACTGTAGTGGTCGGGACATTGATGACCCAGAAGTCAGTATCACTAGATCCTAATGTATGCACTTCTGAATATGATCTTTTTTCTGAGCAGTAGTGGATGATGCGGAATATGACACTGTTTCTGGGACGATGCTAAGGAAGGAAGCTGTAAATACCATTCTTAGTGGAGCGGCCATCTTTTTTCCAGATGTACAGACCCGCCGCGATCAACTTTTTAAAATGATGGTAAGATTCAGCATAACACACTGACATGGTCCTCTCCTCTTGATTCACGTTGTATTGAATATCTCCCGACAGGCTTCCCAACTTGTATTCTTGTTTTTCAGGAAACAATCACTGAACCGTCTCAACCTCAATCTGCCACAATTACCTTCCAGTCTCTGTGTCATTATTTCAGGTGAGTCCAAATTGCCTGAGGTTTTTTTTTTCCCGAAAGAAATCAGATGTGGACTAGAAAGAAAAAAATGTGTTTGTCTAGTTTCTTTTAGTTTCAAAGTGCTTTAGTTCAGTTCTTTTGAAGTGTAGTCATTGCTGTAGTGGAAGCAAACACAGCAGGCAACTTGCACACAGCAAGATCCCACAGATATAAGATTAAATGGCCAGACCATCTATTATGGTTAAATATTGACCAGGACATCAGGGGAACTTCCCTGTTCTTCAGCTGGATCTTTTACACCTGCCTGGCACAGCGGAATTGTTCTCATTCTCATCTGAATGTGGCCACCTTTAACACTGCAGTACTAGGTTATGTGCTTAAGTGTCTAGAGTGAAGCGTGAACCCAGGAGCTCTGACTTAGAGGCATGAATCCTAACACTAAATCAAAGCTGTCTGTACAAAGCATGTGCAAAAGTAATAATTCTGTTTTGTCTATTAATAAAGGTTTATTAGTAGATCTGCAGGTAAGTGAAAATAACATTTGTTTGCATTTTTGTAAAGTTGTAGCACGGAATGAAATTGATGTCACAAAACAAAACGTCTGTTTGCGTCCACAGTTGCTAGATATTTTAATGCCTAAAAAAAGGTAATCTGGATTAGTCTTGCTTCTCAAAAGAATATTACTTCAGGTGGAAGGCCTGAGCACACAGTGAACTCACTTGTTGCTGTGGGAAGCTGAGCTAAGGAACTGGATGGGTTGGTGGAAGTTGGCGGAGATGTTGGGTGGAGTTTTCCAACCGCACTTACCTCAAAACCAGAGAATCTTGCCTGAGGTCAGTGGACTGTTGCATGGACCACCCCCCTTGCCCGCTACAACTCCCATGGCAGGCTGGATGGAAGAATTCTGGCCGTTATCTTTGAATGGACAAACTGAATAACAATACATTAAATCTCAAGATGATGGTCAATAAATTGTCTCTTGCATATTTGACTAGCTGTTACTTTAGCAACACATTTTACTTAAGATTGAAATTAAATATTTGGAAATGTTTTATTTCAAAAGCTATCTATTTATTTAACATAAATTGTGGGCAGCCACTCCTTTTTAAAGCCTCTTTGCCAGTCTCTGTCATTCACCACCAGCTTGACCCCAAATTACACTATGGCCTCTTCCCAAACTCCTGAACTCTGTTCAGGATTATTTAAAATCTTCTCTTTTATTGCCCCTCTTCCTGAAACTTTCAAAGATGTTTCATCTGCATTCAGTAACTCCTCATCTTCAATAATAATCTTCACCATAACTTCTCCAGCCTCTTCTGAATTCTTCTTCATGCTGTCCTTCCTCAATCTCCCCTTTTATATCAACATCTAGATCCATAAAGTCAAAAAAAGTATTCTCAAGTGCCCAACCTGTGAGTACTCTAATCACTTATTCGTCTTCATTTGCACACTCCATTAAAGCCACTATTTCCACCATCTGCCAGTCAAACAAAAACTCTTCTGCAATGAAAGCAAAATACTGCGAAAGCTGGAATCTGAAACAAAAAAACAAAGCGCAGGAAAATCACAGCAGGTCTGATAGCATCTGTGGGTAGAGAACAGAGTTAATGTTTAAAATCTGGATGTCTTCCATCCAGACTCGAAACATTGGCTCTGCTGTCTGTCCAGCTGAGATTTCCCAGCATTTTCAGCTTGGTTGTGTCCATAGGTGTGTGTCTGTAGATTGAGCTAAATTGTTGCTTAGTGTCACTGGGATTAGCAGGGTAATTGTGTGGGATTACAGGGATAGAGCCTGGGAGCAATTGTTGTTGGTACAGGCTTGATAGACCGAATGGCTGCCTCTTGCACTATAAGGATTCTGCATTTCTAAAAATCTTTCTGTTCTTTCTGTTATGAATTCCCTTTCCTCCATGACTGGTTTCCGAGTCAGAGTTCTTGGTCGCTGTCAATTTGTTAACAACCCTCTCATCTCTTCCTTTCATTATCCCCAAGCAAAATTCTCGCCATTCATTATCACTCCTGCTTCCTGTTGCAATCCAGTTTTACTTTTGAGGGGCACAAATTTGTACATTCCAATGTGCAACTAACTTAGCTATCTGTTAGTAGGCTATAGCAAGCACTATCTTGCTTTACCATCTTCATCTGACACATGTCCACTATTTCAGATTCAGAGTCATTGTCAAGAAAGGCCCCTTGTTACTACATCTCTCCCCCTTTTGTAAAATGTCATAAAAACCATCTCCAGCTCTCCAAATCTCTGCCTATCTGTTACATGCCTGGACATGTTATTTACATGAAAGACATTGTAAATATTTTTGTCATTGCTCAAGTAACAATTAATTTATTTCATATCCGAGAATGTTGGTTAATCCTCAATATCATGTCGCAATTTGCAGTTGAGCCTGTTCCGGCAGTATTCTGTAACAAACACACATTTGTTTGTTATACTTTCTTTTCGAGGCAAAAAAAATAAAGGCAGCCAGTCCCCACTGGCTTTCCCAACCATGGGCATGTACAAACACAACCCAGCGATAGAAAATACCTTCTTACTGACCCCAGAAACTTTGTAGTCACATCATATGTTTTGCTGTCTGTTTGCACAGCTGCTGAAATGAGCTGGTGTGACTGATGAACTACTTATCATTACCTGATATGGTGCTCCCATTCTAACAGAATGGTATATCTTCCAACTCACCTTGAGCAATGCTGTGTGGAAGATCTACAAAGAACAATTACTCTAAAATTAAAGTTAACATGTTACAAATGCATTTTCATCTACAAAAGTATTCATAAGAAATCTTTCTTGAACTCTTTCACATCGGCTACTGTTAAATTTTCTATTAGTCTGCCTCCATTCTGAAAATGGAATAATGCCCACTCTGTCCAATATAATCTTTTTTTCAAGTTGTTTGTAATAAAACCTTCATGTTTAGTTTTTTTTAAATCCAGAGACCACATTAAATCACAATGTATTTAAGAGATGGTGTGTTCTGCCTGTAATACATTAGAGTTGGCCTGTATTGCTTAACTGTGGCTCCAGAATTGCATTTGTGTTCTTTGTGCTCCACTTGTTAAAGTTCATACAATGCACGGAGACAGACCTTTCGACCAAAAAGCCCATCTAAGTTAACCTCATTTGCCCATTTCTCTCTAAACCTTTCCTGTCCATGCATCTGTCCAAATGGCTTTTAAATGTTGCCAATGTCCTTGCCTCGACCACTCCCTCTGGCAGCTTATTTCACATATATGTACAAAAATATTGTCCCTCAGATTCCCATTAATTCTTTCCTCTCTCAACTTAAACTTATGCTCTCTAGGTCTCAGTTCCCCAACCCTGGGAAAACGACCAAGTGCATTCATTCTATCCATGCCTCTCATGATCTTATACACTCTATAAGATCACCCCTCGGTTTCCTATGCTCCAAACAAAGATGTCCTAGCCTGTTTAATCTCTCCCTATAACTCAGTCCCTTGCGTCCTGGCAACATCTTTGTAAATCGCTTCTGCACTGTCTCCAGTTTAATAACTGCCTTTCTATAGAAAGGCAATCAAAACTGAATACACTGTTCCAGATATGGCCTCACCAAGTTGTTTACTACTTCCTGCCAAACATGGAAAATGGTTTCATTAAAGTTATGATGAGATCCATTAGTTTACTTTGTTCCCTTTACTTTAATAATTATTGCTGCTGAATTATAGTGTAAAATGCTTTAGCAGCATGTATGAGTTTTTAATTCAGATGAGTGCTTTGGTCAAAGGAATAAGAAACACCAAAAGCTGAGTATTCACCGTGGCCCTCAAATAGATTTTGTTTCCTTCATTCTTTTAGGTGTCTTATACTTTATGATGCGTATTTTGTTCATCGATTTAAATTGTTTTTCAAGCCTGGTCAGGTTCTGCAGTTTTGATTAATGTAAATTGTATCATTTTCTGACACAGCAATCAAGACCCAAGCGGGCTGCTGCAGTTGCCACAGAAAGGGGTTCCTGCAGAGTTTGATATTAACCCAGTAATGATGGTCATGGATACTTTGCTGTTAGTAGCAACACGAGAGGTAAGAGGCTTGCTGCCTGTGCTGGAGAAAATGAATGAATGATTTGCTGGTTTTGTACACATGAAGATTAAGTAGAACAGCTAGCGATTTGCAGCGTGATCATTTCAATCTGATTCTTATAAAGAAATGTTAGTTATTTTTCTTAAGATCAGTCCTTAATGCAATTTATGTTTGTTGGTATGTAAAAATCCAAGTTTTACAAAAAATTGGAAAAGACCAAAGAGTATACTTGTTTTTATTTATGTAATTTATAGCCTCCCTATGTGATCTTTAGCATCCTCCTCTTCTCCCTTGCCTGGCAAAATTATAATTTGTTGATTCTGATACTTATACCATGCTTTATCAACTGACTGACACAGAAAGAATCCCTTCATAATTGGAATCTATTGCACTTGGTTTGTATTTGTGGAATATCTATGCTCGTTGGCCTGTTTGGCTCCCTGCTAGGCAACACTTTGATTTTAAAATTCTCATTCCTGTTTTCAAATCCAACCAGAGCCTTGGCCCCCTCTATCTCTGTAACTTCCTGCAGCCTCACAATTCTTTGAGATCACTACGTTTCTACAATACTAGCCTCTGGCACACTCCTGACTTCTATTGTTTCGTTAGTAGCTATGTCTTCAGCTACGAATATACGAGCAAGACCATTCAGCCTCTCATATCTGTTCAACAAAATGATGGCTGATCTGTTTATGTTCCCATCTACCTTTGACTCCCTTGCCTAATAAGAATGTATTTATCTTTGCTTTTAAAGTATTCAATGACCAACCCCCGTATCCACCATCTTCTGAGGCATAGTGTTCCAAATCGCAAAACCTCCTGAGAAAAAAATTCTCCTCATCTCTGTCTTAAAAGAATGACCCCTAGTTCTGTACTCACCCACAATGGAAATATCTTTTCCATGTTCATCTTGTCGAGATCATTCAGAGTCTTATAATCTTCAGTCAGCTCACCCCTCAATCTTCTAAACTCTTGCGGAAGCAAATCCAACCTTCCCAACTTATTCCCATGAGGCAAAGTGCTCATTCCAGGTAAAAATCTAGTAAACTTCCTTTGATCCCATTTGAATCCGTCCTAAAATGAGACAAAAGCTGCACGCAGTGGATTCAAGGACACAATTTGAATTTCCAAGTGTTAATTTTGATGGTTTGTAAAGGGTGTTTGTGAATTGCTACCTCTCATTCTCAAGCCTATTTCTCTGGAAGTTTGATGATGAAACCTTTTGAATTAACGTGTTGTAAGCTTAATTTTCTTTTACCAAATAGATATCTGATTAGTCACCATCTCCATAATTGGTGAAAGAGGCTCAATTTTCTATTTAACAGAACAGTTTTTACATTGTTCCCCATTTGATTAAGATTGTTTTTAAGCTTCTATTATTGAAGGAAATTATATCTGCTATGCTTGAAAGGAACACACATGGTCACTAGGTGTTTCTAAATAAATAGCTTTTATTGACTTAGGAAAATATATTTCATTGCTTTATGATTTAGACTTTTTCTTTATTGTATCTTCACATCCACATTCTTTTTTATCTTCTGGGGAATAGTTGGTTAAGGATTCCTGAGCTAATTATCAGCCATTTGAATCATATTGAACACTCCTTCAAAATCAAGTCCTGGCATTTCAAACCCAGAACTGTGGTACAGTGGAGAAACATTAGTGCTGCGCAGTAAACTTTGTGAAAACTTACTGCTATTTTAAAGCTCATGAATTGAATGGTGAAGCTAATGGAATTCGCAAGCAGTTGCAAAAGAATGTGTTGCGGCCAAATACTCTCTGTGATGATGAAGGAGTTCAGTTATAATCAAGTTTCTGATGTGTCGTATATAAGTATTTTGATTTTAGGCTTAAAGTTTTGCATAGGATTTTCTGAAGATAGACTGAAATATACTGACGTTGAGGAAAAGTCACCTGACTTACCAGTGATGTAAGGAAAATGTTCTTTTAAAAAAAGAAACTTGTTTTATGTGTTTGATATTTAATCTCCTATCGCCAGTATTTTGGTGTTGATTTATTCGTAAAGAATTGCATCCTTCGAGTTATCAATAGAAATTGTTCACCACACCACATTTATTAATTACAGAAATAGTTACTCAATTCTCAGTTTGATGCAGTAATGCAGATAAAAACAAGTTCACTATTCAAGCAGTACAGGATTACAGGTCTCAAAATACCCACTTGATTTAGATCATGCAGTGAGACCTGAGATGAGCTGTAATTTTATCTTCAGTTTCTTTATAAACCTAAAATATTCAGAGCCTAAACCCTGTTATTTATTCCAGCACTTTTGATAGTGCAAAGCTTCATAAGAGAAGGCAGCTTGGTGGCAGAGTGAAACCGAAAGAGAAAATGCTGAAAAAATGATGGTGGTTAGTACTGCTGCTTCACAGCATCAGGGACCAAGGTTCAATTCCAGACTTGGATTGCTGTCTGTGCGGAGTTTGCACGTTCTCCCCGTATATGCGTGAGTTTCCTCCGGGTGCTCCAGTTTCCTCCTGTTGTCCAACGATGTGCAGGTTGGGTGGATGGGCCAAGCTAAATTGTCCCTTAGTATCTCGAGTTGTGTAGGTTAGAGGAATTGGTGTGGTAAGTATATAGGATTACAGGAATAGACTCAGTAAGAGGTCTGACAACACCAATTTTAAATCCAACCGATTTATTTGATAGTAAACTTGCTAGCTTTCGGCCTTTGTAGCCTTCGTCAGACGAAGAGCAGGGAGGTGAAGCTGGATAAGAAGCTCTGACCAAGTTGGTGCAGTCCCATTGGAC
This sequence comes from Sphyrna mokarran, assembly GCA_024679065.1. NCBI lineage: Eukaryota > Metazoa > Chordata > Chondrichthyes > Carcharhiniformes > Carcharhinidae > Sphyrna > Sphyrna mokarran. The sequence continues at coordinate 44,120,118 of JAGIQG010000022.1, forward strand.
CAAGTGGCCACCTCCTGCACTGTAGGGATTCTGTGAATGTAAAAACAAACTAAAAATGTGTGATTTGTCCTGTGACAGTCAATAATGAATCTTTAGTTTCTATTGGTAGAATGCGTGATGAACCAGGCTTTGTAACAATTTATAAAATCTGTCCTGGTGATTTTTGAGAGGTGATTGCGTTGGCAAAAAGGAGAATGAACTAGTGAACTTTCCAGCCAGAGGATGTGCTGGAAGTTTGGGGAGGGTACGTGTGCAATCAATGACTTTGAAAACTGCATGCTTTGAATCAGTCATACCTTTTAAATTTGTGATGGGCTGTGGTCAGTATTAACAAATGATGTCAGCCGTTCATCACCCTTATGGTTACAGACAGACTGTGGTGTTTTTGCCCTGAAATTTAGAAAAATCAGTTTGGTGTGAAATCATGTTTGGAGGATTTGGAACTTGTGTGTACAGGGCAAGCAATAGTTAAGCAGAATGCAAGCCGAATAGTTAATTCCCTGTTGAATCATACATGAAAACGAATTAGGGAAAGAAAGATGGACCTAAGATCAATAATAAGAAGTCTCACAACACCAGATTAAAGTCCAACATGTTTATTTGGAATCACAAGCTTTCAGATCCCTGTTCCTTCTTCATGTGAGTCAGCGCTCCAAAAGCTCATAAATCTGCAACATTAATTAAAATCTGAGAAAATGAGATTTCACTCTTATAAAAGTTAATTTTTCAGCACTTTCTAAATTACTTTATGGAACGCAGGCATTGCTGACTGGGCTAGTGTTTTTACCCATCCCTATTTGTCGAACAAAAAACAAAACAGCACTGGAAACAGGCCCTTCGGCCCAACAAGCCAGTGCCGCCATCGCGATGTTCCCACCTCTACCCGTGATCCCTGTCTATGTTTATAGATCTATGGATTAAAAACCAAATTTGAGACAATTTAGGGAGAATTTGTTTTGCCAATTAGCCTAAGAGCACATCTTTGGGATGTGGGAGGAAACCGGAGCGCCCGGAGAAGACCCACGCAAGCATGGGGAGAATGCGCAAACTCCCACAGACACAGGCCCAAATCCATGTATCTGCACGAGCTGTCGTGTTGCCCATCAAATGGTCCAGATCAAGCGTACACTAACGACGTGAAGCACTGGAATACTCTCAAAAAAAAATCCAAAAGTCCTCTCAACCCATCATGTGTGTGCTCCTTGTTAGACAATAAGGTGGACCAAAGCACCTGTAGGATAAAAACAAGTACATCAATATCATCATCTATTTACACACTTCCCAGGGACTCCAAAGGTTCATGATCCCTATTTTAAATCAGTTTTCTATACCCCTCCATTCCCATTCTGTTCATGTGCCCATCTAAGTATTTCTTAAATAACTCCTTGAGAAAGTGGTGATGAGCCACGGGCTTGAATTGCTGTAGGATTACCCATAGTGCTATTAGGTAAGGAATTCTAGGATTTTGACCCAGTGAGAGCGAAGGTGATGTGTGCCTTGGACTAGTGATGTTCCCAAGCATCTGCTGCCTGTCCTTCAAGGTGGTAGAGGGTGCAGCAATTGTTTGCACCAATTAAGACTTGGCATGCTATTTAAAAGTTTGCTTGCACTTGAATTGATGAGTTCTAGTTTTCCTGGCATGTTTATGGGCATCTGTCACTTAAATAGGCAAAAAGTCATGCTCATTGCCTACTGAGTCTCGGTGAAATGAACATAAGAAATAGGAGCAGGAGTCGGCCATCCAGCCCCTCGAGCCTGCCCTGCCATCCAATAAGATCATGGCTGATCTGAAGTGGATCAGTTCCACTTTCCCGCCTTCTCTCTGTTATCCTTAATTCCCTTGTCTATCAGAAATGTATCTATCCATGGCTTAAATATATTCAGTGAGGAAGCCTCCACCACTTCAATGGGCAGAGAATTCCAGAGATTCACCATCCTTTGAGTGAAGAAGTTCCTCCTCAACTCTGTTCTAAACTGCTCCCCCTCCTTATTTTGAGGCTGTGCCCTCTAGTTCTGTTAAATGCTGCCAGATTTACTCCTCAATTAGCACCGAAAATCTCACTGCTGTTTTTACAGCAAAATCTCTGGGCTGATAACTTCCAGTGCCCACAACTGGTTTCATATACGTTGCTCTGACTGATTTTTTAAAATTGCTAATACAGAAAGATTTTATATCATAAACTCAGATGACACGTAGCAGTGGAAAAGATTTTTCAGACATACTTATAATTAGACAAGGGATATGGAAAATATGAACCAAACCCTACCTATTAACTGTTACGATATCCAGTTCTACATCTGCACACAATTCCTTATTATACAAAACTTAATGATTACTACAAGTAGCTAATGCAGCAACACTTGAAATATACAGAAGTTTAACATCAGTACTTCTAAATTGTTATTAGGCGTAACCAAAAGAGAAGAAAATCACTCGAATGATAGCGGCTTCAGTGTTTTTCTTTGTATTCAGAGTATTTTGCATTTCTACACTTCTGGAAATGTATCTAATGCATACAATTAAACAATAATCTGTTGGTAATTTCATTATCTGTCCCCCTAGTCGATCGTGTTTCAATCCCACTGGTTTCAGAGTCCGTATGATCAGTAATAACTGTTGTGTTGTAAAGTAATCCAGTCTACGCAACCCGATTAAGAGAAAATCTTCAACAGTTCAACTTCCTTGTCAGAAGGAATTAGCCTTAATAAGGGCATACCTGTAAGAAACAGGAGCTATAATCTGACTGCTCGAGCCTGCTCTGTCATCCAATAAAAATTATGGTTGAACTTTTGACATCAATTTTGTTTTCTTTCCTCATCCTTACTGAAAAATAGTTGTTTTTACTTTCATTGTTTGCTGAAACTTTACATGTGGTTTTCCCAATCCTTGTGCACCGTGCTTTGATGTTACGTTTGAGGTACCAACTGTGGCGTACACTTTTTTGTCCATTTGTTGAAAACTGCTTTTTTGTTGCGATTTAATGTATTCCATTGTTCTTTGAACCAAATATTCTTTATGCTGTGAATGATTTAATGCCAGCTTTGCGTCTATTAGATAATTGGTTAATATGCCCGTGGTTACAAACTTCCTCTTCAGAAGCCAACTTACTTGCGGAATCCGTTGCAGCAAAGCTGTTTTCACATCTGGTTGGTCATATGCAACGTCTAACTTTTCACATAATTTTTCAATCGATCGATCAGGAAGAAGGTTCAGTATTTTCTCGCATTCCTTCCTTTCATGCTGGTGGAGTCTTGGTACATCTTCTGGTTGACTTGTACTCAACCAGAGCTTTTGTATGATGATCACGAGTTCCTTCTTCTGATTTTTCTGGTCAACAGATACGCCAATGTTTCTCAAATATTTGTACAGCAGGTACTTTGTCAGACCCTTGTAAGATAACAATTGCTGTGAAGATATGGTGTTCTCAATGATCTTGGTAACCAGCTCTCTCTGACTGTATTTCGAGCCGCACTCTGTGTATTTGTCATCCACTCTCTCACAGATTTTTCTCAAATCCGTATCACTGCATTCATTGAGGAGAGCTTCCCAACCCTTCATCTCAATATCTGTCGGCATTGCCTTGTGTGTATTGCTGAACTGATGTTGCAGGTGTTGAGTGTCGTTCCTCTTAAGTGCTTAAAAGTGAAAACGTAGGTAATGTGTTAGGTCATTAACAAAACATTCAGCATCACTAGGGATGGGCTTCTGGTTTTGGTTGAATGACTCATCTTTTCGCTTGTAGTTCTTGCCACGTATCTGAGAATCATATATTTAATCCATGCTGTTGATTATTATACTTCAGGCAAATTGCAGTCAATGTTTGAGTTTCAGTGTGATTCAGGAAAGATGTATTATTTGTAATGCATCTAGTTTCTAACTTTGTTCATCATTTTACTGAATTTAGCACAACATTGCAAATGCCTTTGTCCTTGCTTTCCTGCCTGTGTTCCTGAGCCTTTCCACTTGTACGCTCAACACTTTATTTCCATCAGATGATCTGGTTGTAGTGACAGTGACGTGAAGATGCCAGCGTTGGACTGGGGTGTAAACAGTAAGAAGTCTCACAACACCAGGTTAAAGTCCAACAGGTTTATTTGGAAGCAAAAGCCACTAGCTTTAAGACTAATCAAGTCTTAAAAATTGTCTGCACCTTTAAGACTTGATTAGCTGTAAAAACTTGCATTCTAATCAGTATTCTGTAAACTGAGCGTGTGACTTTACGTTCCTTGTTTGTGATCAGAACTCTCCACTCATCTGACGAAGAGTCAGAGGTCCGAAAGCTAGTGACTTTTGCTATCAAATAAACCTGCTGGACTTTAACCTGGTGTTGTGAGACTTCTTACTGTAGTGATAATGCCATTTGTTAATTTAGTGATAATGATCCAATTGTTTACAATTCAGGAAGAGCAGCTTTCTGGACTTGTGCAGTTTGTCCTCCAAATGTATCCCAAAATTAGCTAATTAAAGAGGCTTGTACATTAATGATTTGAATTAAATGTAGGGAGTATGATCAAAAAGATGGCATGAAAATTGGTAGAGTATTAATGAGAAGGATAGCCTTAGATTACAAGATGGTATTAATGGGCTGGTCAGCTAGGCAGAGCAGTGGCAAATGGAATTCAACCCAGAAAAGTATTCACTTGGGGAGAATCAACAAGGCAAAGGAGCACACTGACTGGGAAGACCCTGGAAAGTACTAAAGACCAGAGAGACCTTGGAGTGCAGATTCACAAATATCCAAAAGTAGCAGAGCAAGTAGATAAAGTGGGTGTACCTTTACTGGCGGAGGATAGTATACAATAGTGGTGGGACTGTATAAAACACTGGTGAGGCCACAACTTGAAGCTCTGATCACCACATTGTGGGAAGGCAGTGACTGCACTGGAGAGGGTGTGCAGGAGATTGACCAGGATCCTGCCTGCACTGGAGAGTCTGAGCTATGAAGAAAGATTGACTAAGTAGGGGCTGTTTTCAAACAAAGAACAAAACAGCACGGGAAACAGGCCCTTCAGCCCAATGAGCCCGCACCACCACCCCGACGTTCCCACCTCTACCCGTGATCCCTGTCTATGTTTATAGATCTATGGATTAAAAACCAAATTTGAGACAATTTAGGGAGAATTTGTTTTGCCAGTCAGCCTAAGAGCACATCTTTGGGATGTGGGAGGAAACCGGAGCACCCGGAGAAAACCCACGCAAATACAGGGAGAATGCGCAAACTCCCACAGACACAGGCCCAAATCCATGTATCTGCACAGCACAGCGATAGTCACTGAGCTGTCGTGTTGCCCGTCAAATGGTCCAGGTCAAGCATACACTAATGACGTGAAACACTAGGATATTCTCGAAAAAAATCTAACAGCAGCCCTCTCATGACCCATCACATGTATGCCCCTCGTTAGACAACAAGGTGGACCAGAGCACTTGTAGGATAAAAACAAGTACATCAATATCATCATCTATTTACACACTTCCCAGGGACTCCCAAGGCTCATGATCCCTATTTCAAATCAGTTTTCTATACCCTCCATTCCCATTCTGTTCAGGAACCTCCTTCTCCCTGGTGTATTTCTTCTCATCCAAGCTTAGTCTATCTCCCATCTCGCTCTCTACCGAGCTGTCGGTCTCAGCCCCCTCTCCATATTAGTTTAAATCCTTCCGAAACAGTCCAGCTAACCTCCCAGCTAAGATATCCACACCCTTCCCTTGAGTAAAGACGGGGCCTGATAGAGGTGTATAAGAAAGCAATTTTTTTTGGGGGGGGGGGGGGGGGGGGGGGTCAGTAACCAGGGGCACAGATTTAAGGTAAGGAGTAGAAGGCTATGAAGGAAATTGAGGAAAACATTTTTAGTGGTGGGAGTCTGGAACACTCTGCCTGAAAGGGTGGTTGAATCAAACTCTTGTAACTTTCAAAAAGTATTTATATATTCACTTGTGCTGCCATAACCACCAGGGCTATGGGCCGAGGTTGGAAAATGGGGTTGGTGTGGACGCAATGGACCAAATGGCCTTCTGTGTTGTGAACATCTCTGAATCTATTCCACATTGATATGTAGCTGTGGCTCAGTTAGCAGCACTTTGGTCTCTGAATGAGATGATTGTGCATTCACTCCTAGACTTGAGCGTGAACATCAAGATTGACTCTTCACTCCAGCACTGCTGCATCACCGCTGGTGCCATCTTTTGATGAAACGTTTAACTGAGCTCCTGTTTCAGTACGCAGCCAGTGTGATCCTGCTTTTCTGCACTTGATCCATTACCTTGCCAGCTATGGCACCTCAAAGCACTTTATGAATGTCATAAGACCTCTGTGTAATTGCCACCCATACCTTTCCAAACAAATTCTCACTACCTTCTTCATGACACTACACCGTCTCAAATCCCCTTTAAATCTCTTCTCTCTTAGTTTAAATTCATGCTCCAACATGATTGCAGGTTGTTGCTGTGTTTACATTAGTTTTTGTGTTGTACGCCACCTGATGAGTATAACGGCATAAGTCAGAGTTGAGACGTGCAGAATTCTGTACGTGAAATGAGTCACTAGTTAAGCATCTGCCCATCAAATATGTTATTTTTGGGTTGTGGAGCAAACAAATCAATGTTTGTTTATCCAATCTTTTGAGGTGCATGAATATACTTTTTCAAATTCAAATTTGTAAGTGATTATTCTTCACTCTCTCACCCTGTTGAAGTTGCTGAAGTCCAAACTATAAGCACGTTAAGGATCAGTTTAAAGATTTCTCCTTTGAAATTGAGCCTATTAAGTAATTCCACTGGCATGGTATGCAAAGCCCATCCCTTTCTCTTACTGGAAGTTATTTCTATCGGTTTCATTCTCATTGTAACTGAAACTGATACTTTTCATTTCGCAAGCAGTCAGTTGAATAAAAATTAATGAATGTCATTCACAAAGCTGGTTAGAGAAGAATTTTTAATGGTGCTCATTCCCTTTAGGCTGGTGGATGTTGCAGGGAAGACCCATTCTGAAATCTTGCCCATTAGGTCACTGTCTCTACTCCAACATTGGCTCTGACTGTCTCTTCAACAGGGTGTACAAATTATCCTTAAAGCATACTTTAACGAAAAATTACAAGTAATATGGGAAATTAATCTACTCGGTGGGTATGCTGATCACAGACTGATTGTAGATCATAGAATCTCTACAATGCAGAAGGAGGCTATTAGGTCCATCCCTGTAAACCCAAGTAATTACCTTGTTGATCCTCTTGATACCAAGGGGCAATTTAGCATGGCCAATCAACCTAGCCGGTGTATCTTCAGAATGTGGGAGGAAACCAGAGCACCCAGAAGAAACCCATGCAGACATGGGAAGAACATGCAAACTCCACACAGACAGTAACCTGAGGCTGGAATTGAACCTGGATCCCTGGCGCTGTGAGGCAGCAGTACTAACCACTATTCCACCATGCCGCTACCTGAGCCTGTGAGGGTCCACTGTTGGATTTCCACTAAATATTTTGTTCTGTAACCAGCCCTGAAAATGAGCTGGAAGTAGTCATCAGCACAGTACACTGGTTAGAACCATACAGTGCAGAAACAGTCCCTTCATTGCTATTAATTACTGCACAGCACAAAGTTACACGTGTGGCAGGGGTCCTAAATTTCTTAGCACTCATCAAACAGCTAACCAATGGGATGTTTAAAGCACTGTTTAAAGGAAGCTTGCAAGTGTGACATGAAGAACCTAAACATTGATGATCACATTGGGGAGTTGCGCACTGATGGCGCAGGGAAATGGGTTTGTTTATACCGCCGTGAAAACCAGTGGCTTAGTAAGGGGCACCAAAGTCAGAAGCAACTTGGAATCTTTGTGTTTGACACTTGAGGCAGACTTTGCCCCTCAAGGATTGACTTCTTCAGCATCAGAACAGGTATGCACATCTGACGTGGATTATTTGCTTGGATGTCCATCATCTTTTGTAGGTTAGAGGGATGCTGACCGACCCTCACTCAGCTAGTTTCCTGAAGCAGTAGCTAGGGCTTGTGCCCCAGTTGGGGTCAGCAACCCAGGACTGCAGCCTACGGTCTAGTGAGAAATGGTCAGTTTCTGCCCCGATTTGCATCTGCATGCTGGGAAGTGCCCATTCTGATTTCTAACCACTAATGAAACCATCATGGTCAAAGAATTCATCAATCAACGACTGAAGAAAACTTGTTTCAAGTGCCACTTGAAACAAGACTCCATTATTCCAAATTTATTATTGAATCACTGTTCAGAGCTGAAGGTTTGAACAGACTATTACAGTGTTAGAAATAAGGAAATTGCAAATGTTGTAACCATCCAATACAAACAGAGAATGCTGAAAATACTACAGCCTGGCAGCGTGTTTGGAGAGAGAAACAGAGTTCGCCTTTCAATTCTAATGTTTTGGATTTCCAGGATCTGAATGTTTCACTTTTGCACCAAATAGATTTTTTTTTAAGACAGAACAAATAAATAATGGTTCTGAAAGCAAATGCAAATGAATGCTATGGCTAGGTTTTCTAAAATGATTGTTACACAAGATTACATTCATGTATTATATAGAGTAAGAATAAAATGGATTCTCAGCTTTTAATACCCAAACAAAGCAGTATCACTGCCTCCTTCACACCTTAATCCTTCCCCACGTTGGCAATCCTGTTCATGCCAAACAAGCAACACTACAAGTAAGAACAATTACTGGCTCTGAGCCTAAAGTTTGAACAGATTCAGTAAAATTGTACTCAGAGTATTTTTTTTCATATAAATTAATAGGAATAGGCTTCACTCCCAAAACAAATCCTACAAAATGTGACATGAGCACAAAATAGTTGAACCAAAGCAGAAGTAAAATTCTGCAGATGCTGGATATCAGAAATAAAAATAGTAAAGTCTGCAAATACTCAGTAGTTTTGGCATCATCTGTGGAGAGAGAAACAGGGTTAATATTTTTATGTGAGTGACCTTTCACCACCAACACTGATCCAGATCATCGTTTAAGGTGAAACGTCACAAAGGTAAAGTGGTGACTCTGTTTCTGCCTGTATGGATGATACCAAGCCTGCTGATTTGGGGCCAGAACTCTCCATTCACCTGACGAAGGACAAACCCCGAAAGCTTGTGAGTTTACGATCAAATATATTGGCTGGACTTAAATCTGGTGTTGTCGAACACCTTGTGTTTACCTCAGGCCAACGCCGGCATTTCCACATCATGACTATTGAGTCTTCCCAGTGTCTTCTGCAAACCAGTTGAGTGTTGCTCCTGTGCCTGATTTTCTAGTGGGTAGAATTTAACGCCTGAGTTTCCCTATGAAGTGAAAAGTTTCTTCCTCTGTCGTAACTCCATTGTGAGAAGATTTGCTGATGGGATTTGGGGTGGTATGCGGGAAGCTAAACACATTGTGTGTGCGCATCCCAATTAATTTTAATCTCTTTGTACACCTTTCGACCACAGGTACGCAATCACACTTGTCACTGTAGCGTGTGAAAATGTCTATAATTTCATGAAGGCATCGTGTATGATCTCTCTGTCTATATTTGATATCATTCAGAGTTGACTGTTCTTCTTAAATGGATTAGTGAATGTTTAAACCTGTAACAGAAATCAGTCACAAAATGGATTAACTGTGCACGGTTCACTTATGAAGTTTCTGAAAGTTTTGTGTGATCACATTTCTGTACATAAATGTAACACTAAGCAATTGGTACTTGCTTCCTGGGTCTTGCACAGCCAGCTGCCAGGAATTGCGCAGATCAGCTACAGAAACTATCCATTTCTACCGTGTCCCTTAGCCACCAACAAGTTTTCAGCTCTGTTGGTTGCTGCAGAATCCTTGCGTTGCGAGTCAGTGTCACAGACTTGAGCCTTTGTCTGATATGGAAGCAGCTTGGCTTAACAGGTTTTTATGCTCCTTGCTTTCAGTGCGAGTTGATGGTCATGAACAACTTATGTGGGAAGAATGAGGCCGTCCTTGTCAATCTACTATGGGCATTGCAGGGACATCTCCTTTCCTGGTGTTACCTGCAGCTGAAGGGGAAGGATGTCTTGTCTGTCCGGCACGCAAGAGAAATCCTCCTTAACTGTACGTATCATGGCCTCTACCCTCTTAACTTCTGCTTGATAGTCGTTCAAGCCCAAATTGAAACGAAGATGGCTTTAAAAAATGTATAGAAAGAGATATTCTGACAATCGACACTGGTTTCGTGATCATTAGTAGGACATCAAATTCCAGATTTTTTTTTAAAAATTGAATTCAAATTCCGTCATCTGCCATGGCGGGATTGGAATCAAAGCCCTATATATCCAAGTGATTACTCCTTTAAATATGAACTAGTTATGTGCACTACGAGTACTTTGAACAGTATTTTTAAAACCACCTCGCTAATCATTTTTCCTGATTATAGTGTACCCGGATTGATATTTGACTTGAGATATTGTGTAAAAGTTGTTTTTTGCCCCAAACGTAGAATAAAATTTTCAAATCAATAAATGTTACTAAAATTGTTAACTACAGCCATATTCATCAATCTGGGCTCACTTTAATGTCTCATCTGAAAAACTATTGGTTGATTGATTGAGTTACTAATTGGCCACTGGAATATATTTTGCATTCTGATTAATGTGAAATGTTTTATATGAAAGCCTCACAGTGACACGGTTGGTAGCATCCTTGCCATTATTTGAGCCAGTGTTGAGAGTTGTGAGGTACTGAGTAAGGTGTCAAGATCGCAAGAGTGTAGAGGCAGACAGAATGGTGGGTTGAAGTGTATCTACTTCAATGCAAGGAGCATCCGGAATAAGGTAGGTGAACTTGGAGTGTGGATTGGTACTTGAGAGTATGATTTTGTGGCCATTACCAAGATGTGGTTAGAACAGGGACAGGAATGGTTGTTGGCAGTCCCGGGATATAGATATTTCAGTGAGAGTAGGGAAGGCAATAAAAGAGGTGGAGGAGTAGCATTGTTAATCGAGGATAGTTTAATGGCTACTGAAAGGCATTTCGAGGGTGATCTGCCTACTGAGATAATATGGGCTGAAGTTAGAAATAGGAAAGGATTGGTCTTGTTGTTAGGAGTTTTCAATGGGCCCCCAGATAGTAATAGAGATGTGGAGGAGGAAATGGCAAAGCAGATTATGGATAGATGTGGAGGTCACAGGGTAGTTATCATGGGTGATTTTAACTTTCCAAATATTGTTTGGATGGGATGCTTTTTGTACAATGTGTGCAGGAGGGTTTTCTGACACAATATATAGAACATAGAATATAGAACATTACAGCACAGAACAGGCCTTTCGGCCTTCGATGTTGCGCCGACCAAAATAAAAAGCAATGACCCTCCAAACTAAACCATTCCCTTCTCTTCCATATACTTATCAACTAACCTCTTAAACGCCACCAACTTGGCGCATCTACAACTGCTGCAGGCAGGGCATTCCACTCCCGAACCACCCTTTGGGTAAAGAACCTACCTCTGATATCCATCCTATAACTATCACCCCTTAACTTAAAGCTGTGTCCCCTCGTGCTAGCTTTCTCCATCCTATGAAAAAGGCTATCACTGTCCACCCTATCTAAACCTCTAATCATCTTATATGTTTCAATAAGGTCTCCTCTTAGCCGCCTTCTTTCTAACGAAAACAACCTAAAATCCCTCAGCCTCTCTTCATAAGACCTGCCTTCCATACCAGGCAACATCCTGGTAAACCTCCTCTGTACCCTCTCCAATGCCTCCACATCTTTCTTATAATGCGGGACCAGAACTGCACACAATACTCCAAGTGCGGCCGCACTAGAGTTTTGTACAGTTGCAACATGACGTTGCGGCTCCGAAATTCAATCCCCCTACCAATAAAAGCTAGACTCCATATGCCTTCTTAACAACCTTCTCGACTTGACTGCCTACTTTCAGGGATCTATGCACATACACACCAAGATCCCTCTGTTCATCAAGACTACTAAGAATCCTACCATTAGCCTATACTCTACACATTTATTATTCCTGCCATAGTGCATTACCTCACACTTTTCCACATTAAACTCTATTTGCCACCTCTCGGCCCAGCTCTGCAACTTGTCCAAGTCTCTCTGCAAACTATAACACCCCTCTTCACTATCTACCACTCCTCCGACTTTGGTGTCATCCGCAAATTTACTATTCCATCCCTCAATACCCTCATCCAGATCATTTATAAAGATTACAAACAGCAGGGGCCCCAAAACAGACCCCTGAGGTACACCACTTGTAACCGAACTCCACGATGAATATCTTCCATCAACCACCACCCTCTGTCTTCTATCTGCGAGCCAATTCCTAATCCAATTAGCTAAATCACCCTCAATCCCATACATCTGCATTTTCTGCAGAAGCTTCCATGGGCCACCTTATCGAACGCCTTACTAAAGTCCATATATACCACATCAACTGCCTTACCCCCATCCCCCTCTTTGGTCACTTTTTCAAAAAGCTCAATAAGGTTAGTAAGGCACAACCTACCCTTCACAAAACCATGCTGACTATCCCCAATCAATTCATTTCTCTCTAAATAACTATAAATCCTATTCCTAATAATTCTCTCCAATACTTTGCCCACAACAGAAGTAAGACTCACTGGCCTATAATTCCCTGGAAGGTCTCTCTTCCCCTTCTTGAACAAAGAAGGGGAAGAACAATATGGATAAGCCGACAAGAGATGGTGCCACTTTGGCCTTGACCTGGTTCATTACCCAGTACCAAGTGTTAGATTTGTTTGTGGGAGAGCATTTTGGAGATAGTGACCACAATTCGGTGTCCTTCATTATTGCAATGGAGAGGGATAGGGTCACACGGCAGGGCAAGGTTTATAATTGGGGAAGGGTTAATTATGATGTGATTAGGCAAGAATTAGGGAGCATAAGATGGGAATAGAAAGTGTCAGGTATGGGTACAGACGCAATATGGAACTTGTTCAAGGAACAAATACTGCATGTCCTTAATGGGTATGTCCCTGTCATGCAGGGAGGAAATGATCGATTGAGGGAACCATGGTTCACAAAGGAGATTGAGTGTCTTGTCAAGAGGAAAAAGAAAGCATGTGTGAGGATGAAAAAAACAAGGTTCAGTTGGGTTGCTTGAGGGTTACAAGATAGCTAGGAATGAGTTTAAAAAAAAAAGGGCTTAAGAGAGCTAGGAGGGGGCATGAGAAGTCGTTGGCAGGTCGGATAAAGGAAAACCCCAAGGCTATTTACTCTTATGTGAGAAATAAAAGAATGACCAGGCCAGTCAAGGATAGTAGTGGGAATTCATGCATGGAATCAGAAGAGATGGGTGAGGCGTTGAATGAATACTTTTCTTCAGTGTACACTAAGGAGAGGGGCCATGTTTTTAAGGATAAGAGTGTGATACAGGCTGATAGGATGGAGGAGGTAGATGTTCTGAAGGAAAATGTATTAGCAATTTTGAAAAACCTGAGGGTTGATATATCCTCTGGGCCAGATGGTATACATCCTCAGATACTTTGGGAGGCAAGGAATGAAATTGCAGAGCCTTCAGCTTTGATCTTTGGGTCCTCACTGTCCACGGGGATTATGCCAGAGGACTAGAGAGTGGTGTTCCTCTCTTCAAGAAAGGAAATAGGAATGATCCTGGTATTTACAGACTAGTTAGTCTTACTTCGGTGGTGGTAAGTTAATGTTCTATGAGAAGGCTATGGGATCAAGCCCCAGTCTAGTACTTGAGTACACAACCCAGCCTTTTACTGCGGAGAGATAGGTGGCCTCAAGTGTTGAATTTTGGATGAGCTCTTTTGATGATTCCGGCAGAGACAAATTATTCTGCAGAACTGCCTGAAAAAAGTGGCAGTTTCCTTCAACAAGCCAACTGGCCATTCTTTTCATGAACAATTCTGAGACCTGAACTTTGAAATGAATTAATGGTCTAAAGTACCTTGTGGTGTCCTGACGCTGGGATGAGGCTTTCCTTTCTTCTATAACACAAGTTCTTTCTAATTGGACAAAACAATGAAATGCACTAGAATTGTTGTGTACTATGGATTTTGGCATTATTTATGACTCCGGTTTCAAAAGTACCTCCTTATGGGATTTGCATTGTAATTTGGGTTGAGTTGGGTTGATTGATTCACTTCTAGTTCTAGTTTTGTTTAATGGGAGAGAAGAGAATCTATTTATTTGTAAATAGTTGTGTTGACTATTGAGTGCTCCTGAGCTCTTCAATATGAGTATTATCAATATATCATTCTACTTAATAATTAGCTAGGAATGTGGGAAACACTTACTTTATTATTTAATGCTACTTCAGCAAGGAGAAAAGCCTGAGATATAATAATGTAATATTTTAAAACTATTTAATAAGCATCACTGATTATAAACAAACATTTAACCATTGGTTGTGTCATATTTCAGACTAATGTTGAAGAGAAGTCTAATATTAACTGAGTGTTCTGTATAGGACAGGTTAGGATTTTATCCAAGTTTGCGTGATCTTCATGGAGTTGATTTGACTGCAGAAACTTTCACCTGTGTTATAGAAAGTGCTGTAGACTAGAAGCTGGAACTGATTTGCATTGCTTTCTGTTATTTGCCATTATTATTACTGAACAGATGTCAAACGTCACATCTCCAGCGCATCCAACGTACTGGATTTCCTGATGGTGAAATGCAGTGAGAGTAAGATCATGTCAAACCTGAATGACTCTTTTCTTGCGATGGCAACTAGACAACTGGTACGTGAGTCAAAACATAATCTTTGCTTCTCTAAATACACATATTAATGCATCATTTCTTTTTAAAAAAAAGCACAGATATTCTCACAATATATGGAAATTTTTTTTGCACAATTTTTGTGAATAATGGAGTATAAATCATTAAAGGGCAAAAGATGAATTCATATTTCTAGTTTTTTTTGTTCTTTTCCATTTCCAGGATTTGCAGTTTGTTTCTAATGAGTGGATTTACAACTTAATTTATTTAACAGTGGGCTATTAACACTTTTATATTATAGTTGATCAAAATTATTACACAGACATAAGTTCACTCCCAATTTATTAGAAAGATGCAGTCCAATTTGACCTCAAGTACAATTTAGAATTGTGTCAGCAAGTGTTGCAAAGCCATCAGGAAATAGCAGGTGAATGGGGCTAACTAAGTCGCCCCTTTTAAAGAACAGGCACAGGCTGGTGGACCAAGTGGTTTTGTCTCCTGTTATAATATTTGAATCTATGATCATCCTTTTTTTACTTCAATTGTGGGACATGGGCATAGCTGGCTGGGCAGCATTTATTGCCCATCTCTGGTTGCCTGAGGGTAGTTGAAAGGCAACCACATTGCTGTGGTTCTGGAGTCACATGTAGGCCTGGTCGGGTAAGGACAGCAAATTTCTTTCCCTAAAGGATGATAGTGAACCAGATGGTTTTTTTTTTAGACAATCGACAATACTTTCATGGTCATCAGTAGATTCTAAATTTCAAATATTTAAAATTGAAATCAAATTCCTCCATCTGCTGTGGCAGGATTCGAACCCAAGTACTCAAACCATTATTTGAGTTTCTGAATTACTCGACAAACCATTAGGCCTTTGTCCCCCGCTTTGTCCCCCCATGCTGCACTGTGCATTTTTGCATCTCCAGCAACTTCGTTGTTTCTCTATGTAAATATTAAATATTAATGCTAACGTAAACAAGATTGACCCAGTGCCAAGTTGTGCTGACATTACAGTATCATAGAATGGTAATAGCATTGAGGAAGTGTGACCTTTGGGTGTGCTGCTGGGATTCCTTGTTATTTGAACTGGCTGCTGGGTTTTTCACACAGGTACTGGTACACAGATTTCATTGACACTTTGAAAGAAGGCCTAAGTTCATGGTAACAGTTGTAGCGAATCTCATGGACTTCAACTAAATCTCGGTTCCCCTGTGTCCTTGGCTCACAATGCGTGATCAGTGGTGGCAATCTGCCATGTTCCTCTGGATGATTATGGCCTGGTGCAATATGCAGGTCACTGATGTGTGATCCACAGCCAAGCGTGTAAGAAAGAACAGAACAGAACCTACTTCCCTATGACACGCATGACGTCACACAATCAGACTCTCCCCTGTGTACATGGCATGAGCCTTTATAAGCACGAGCAATGACAATGTAGCTTTATAAGTAAGATTTACATTCCCATTGATTCCATGATTAATTTAAATGTAAGATGGTTATGATTTTCTCAGAAGATTGTTGTGATGATTTTATAACATTTTAGAATGTTTCAAACAAACTTATTATCTTATGTTTGTAATATGATAATGTTTACACTTTTGCTTCTGGAATGAAATACTAATTTATTTGCAATGCTTAATGAACATAAATTTATTACATTTAAACGAAAAGTGTGGCAAAATATTTGTGCAGTGAAATATTTATGTATTCCATAAATTCCCATTAATTACGATGAGTTTTTTTGCGGTGATGAGTGAAGATGTGTGAGGTAGGACCTTATATGATCCAGAGGGTCTTTTTCCCAAACTAAGCAGTACCCGGACATGGTAGTTTGATAATCTTTGCCCTCTGTAAATAGGATAGATGTTGATACTGTTATCACCCTATCTTGTGTTCAGCTTCAGTGTTGAATCAGATCTAGGTACAGTCAACATTGTTCTTGTGGTAACCTTCTTGGCCTTTAACAAACCTGTCCTCACATCTCACCAACTGACATCCAACTTTTGAACCCTTTTTCCCCCGCTGTTCTCTGCCTTACGTAAAGTTAGGGGTTTGATTTCTGATCTCTCGCTTACCTGGGGAGTGTCCACTGGAGTTGCTACTGTTTGCTCCTACTCCAGCCCTCACCACAAGTTTGAAATGTGCTTCAAGCTAAGATAAAGAGGAAAATGGATTTCGACTACAAAAGATCAGATAATTCATTTTTTTTTTTTAGTGGCTGCTAATTTTGTTTTGTATTATCTCATGAACATACCAATCACCTCTTTCTCGTTGTGTAAATTACATAACTCAGGCTCACAGCAGTGGATTAACTTCAGAGTGACATCTTAACACAAAATGTATCCAAACCCGTTTTTGTGAAGTACTGGAAGCTCTGAGTGCACACATTCCTTTATCCTGGATCTGTTAAAATACATCCTCATATTACATAGAACATTACAGCGCAGTATAGGCCCTTCGGCCCTCGATGTTGCGCCGGCCAGTGGACCCTCTAACCTAAACTATTCCAATATCATCCATATGCCTATCCACCGAACATTTGAATGCCCCCAAGTAGGCGAGTCCACAACTGCTGCAGGCAGGGCATTCCACGCCCTCATCACCCTCTGTGTGAAGAACCTGCCTCTGACATCCGTCCTATAACTACCACCTCTTAATTTAAAGTTATGTCCCCTCATGTTGGTCATCACCATCCGAGGAAAAAGGCTCTCACGATCCACCCTATCCAATCCCTTGATCATCTTATACGCCTCAATTAGGTCACCACGTAACCTTCTTCTCTCTAATGAAAATAACCTCAGGTCCCTCAGCCTTTCCTCTTAAGGCCTTCCCACCATACCAGGCAACATCCTGGTAAACCTCCTCTGCACCCTTTCCAATGCTTCCACATCTTTCTTATAATGCGGCGACCAGAACTGTACGCAATACTCCCAAGTGCGGCCGCACCAGAGTTTTGTACAGTTGTAACATAACCTCACGGCTCCTAAATTCAATCCCTCTACCAATAAAAGCTAACACACCGTACGCCTTCTTAACAACTTTATCAACCTGGGTGCCAACTTTCAAAGAGCTATGTACTTGTACCCCAAGATCCCTCTGCTCGACAACACTATTAAGGGTACTTCCATTAGCCCTATATTTCATATGCCTGTTATTCCTACCAAAGTGACTCACCTCACACTTATCCGTATTGAATTCCATTTGCCACCTCACGGCCCAGCTCTGCAACCTATCTATGTCCCTCTGCAAACTGTAACATCCATCCTCGCTGTCTACAACTCCCCCCACTTTGGTATCGTCAGCAAATTTACTAATCCCACCCTCTACACCCTCATCTAGGTCATTTATAAAAATGACAAACAGCAGTGGCCCTAAAACAGATCCTTGAGGTACACCACTTGTAACTGCACTCCAGGTTGAATATTTCCCATCAACAACCACCCTCTGTCTTCTATCAGCTAGCCAATTCCTAATCCAAACTGCTAAATCACCTTCAATCCCATGCATCTGCACTTTCTGCCGTAGCCTACCATGCGGAACCTTATCAAACGCTTTGCTAAAATCCATATACACTACATCAACTGCCTTACCCTTATCTACCTCTTTGGTCACCTCCTCAAAAAACTCAATAAAGGTTTGTGAGGCACGACCTACCCTTCACAAAACCGTGCTGACTATCCCTAATCAATTTATTCCTCTCTAGATGCTTATAAATCCTATCCCTTATAATTCTTTCCAAGACTTTGCCCACAACAGAAGTCAGGCTCACCGGTCTATAATTTCCAGGATGGTCCCTACTCCCCTTTTTGAACAAAGGGACACCATTTGCCATCCTCCAGTCTTCCGGCACTATACCTGTAGCCAACGACGACATGAAGATCAAAGCCAAAGGCTCTGCAATCTCCTCTCTAGCCTCCCAGAGAATCCTAGGGTAAATCCCATCTGGCCCAAGGGACTTATCAATTTTCATACCCTCAAGATTCGCTAACACCTCCTCCTTATGAACCTCAATCCTACCCAGTCTACAACCTAGTATCGCAGTATTCTCCCCGACAACACTATCTTTCTCCTGCGTGAATACTGATGAAAAATACTCATTCGGTGTCTCTCCTATCTCCTCAGGCTCCACGCACAACTTCCCACTGCTATCTCTGACTGGCCCTAATCTTGCCCTAACCAATCCTTTATTATTTATGTACCTGTAAAAAGCTTTAGGATTCTCCTTAATCCTATCCGCCAAAGCCTTCTCGTGTCCTCTTCTAGCTCTTCTCAACTCCCTCTTTAGCTCCTTCCTGGCTAATTTATAGCTCTCCAGTGCCCTAACTGAGCCTTCACGTCTCATCATTATATAAGCCTCCTTCTTCCTCTTCACCAGAGATTCAACTTCCCTAGTACACCATAGTTCCCTCACTCGACCACTTCCTCCCTGCCTGGCAGGTACATATTCATTAAGGGCATGCAGAAGCTGTTCCTTAAATATGCTCCACATTTCAGATGTCCCCAGCCCCTGCAATTTCCTGCTCCACCCTATGCATCCTAAATCTCTCCTAATAGCCTCATAATTACCTTTCCCCAGCTATAACTACTGTTATTCGGTACGTGCCCATCCCTTTCCATCACTAAGGTAAACGTAACCGAATTGTGGTCACTATCACCAAAGTGCACACCCACCTCCAAGTCTAACACCTGGTCTGGTTCATTACCCAATACCAAATCCAATATAGCCTGTCTACATACTGAGTCATGAAACCTTCTTGCACACATTGAACAAAAACTGACCCCTCTAACGTACTTGAACTATAGCTTTTCCAATCGATATTAGAAAAGTTAAAGTCCCCCATTACAACTACCCTGTTACTTTCACACCTATCCAGGATCCACTTTGCAATCCCTTCCTCTACTTCTCTGGAACTTTTTGGAGGCCTATAAAAAACTCCCAACAGTGTGACCTCTCCTTTCTTGTTTCTAATCTCAGCCCACACTACCTCAGCAGACAAGTCCACATCAAACGTCTTTTCTGCCCCCGTAATGCTGTCCTTAACTAACAATGCCACTCCTCCCCCTCTTCTACCACCACCTCTGCTCTGACTGAAACATCTGACCCCCGGAACCTGCAACAACCATTCCTGCCCCTGCTCTATCCACGTCTCTGAAATGGCCACAACATCGAAGTCCCCAGCACCAATCCAGGCTGCAAGTTCATCCACCTTATTGCGTATGCTCCTCGCATTAAAGTATACACACTTCAAACCACCCTCCCTTTTGCCACTATACTGCTGTGACCTAGAAACCTTATCCGTGACCTCCCTATTCACATCCTCCTGTATACTGGCACAACAATTCAGGTTCCCATTCCCCCCCCGAATCAGTTTAAACCCCCCCGAATAGCACTGGCAAATTTACCCCCCAAGATATTGGTACCTCTCTGGTTCAGGTGCAGACCATCCCTCTTGTAGAGGTCCCACCTTCCCCAGAATGAGCCCCAATTGTCCAAATACCTGAACCCTTCCCTCCTGCACCATCCCTTGAGCCACGAGTTCAAATGTTCTCTCTCCCTATTCTTTTCTATGCTATCCCGCGGCACAGGTAACAAACCAGAGATAACCACTCTGTTAGTTTTAGCCCTAAATTTCCACCCTAACTCTCTGAATTTCTGCTTTATATCCCCATCCCTTTTCCTACCTACATCATGGGTACCTACATGCACCACAACTTGGGGCTGGTTCCCCTCCCCCTTAAGGATCTCGAACACTCGGTCAGAGATATCACTGACCCCAGCGCCCGGGAGGCAACATACCAACCGCGAGTCCCGCTCCTTCCCACAGACCCTCCTATAGAACATAGAACAATACAGCACAGAACAGGCCCTTCGGCCTTCGATGTTGTGCCGACCAAAATAAAAAGCAATGCCCCTCCTAACTAAACCATTCCCTTCTCTTCCATACACTTATCAACTAACCTCTTAAACGCCACCAAACTTGGCGCATCTACAACAGCTGCAGGCAGGGCATTCCAATCCCTAATCACTCTTTGAGTAAAGAACCTACCTCTGATATCCGTCCTATAACTCATACCCCTTAATTTAAAGCTGTGTCCCCTCGTGCTAGCTTTCTCCATCCTAGGAAAAAGCTATCACTGTCCACCCTATCTAAACCTCTAATCATCTTATATGCTTCAATAAGATCCCCTCTTAGCCGCCTCCTTTCTAACGAAAACAACCTCAAATCCTTCAACCTCTCTTCATAGGACCTGCCCTCCATACCCAGGCAACATCCTGGTAAACCTCCTCTGTACCCTCTCCAATGCCTCCACATCTTTCTTATAATGCGGGGACCAGAACTGCACACAATACCCCAAGTGCGGCCGCACTAGAGTTTTGTACAGTTGCAACATGATGCTGCGGCTCCTAAATTCAATCCCCCTACCAATAAAAGCTAAGACTCCATATGCCTTCTTAACAACTTTATCCACTTTACTGCCTACTTTCAGGGATCTATTGACACATACACCAAGATCCTTCTGTTCCTCAACACTATTAATAGCCCTACCATTAGCCCTATACCCTACACATTTATTGTTCCTGCCAAAGTGCATTACCTCACACTTTTCCACATTAAACTCCATTTTCCACCTCTCGGCCCAGCTCTGCAACTTGTCCAAGTCACTCTGTAAACTAAAACACCCCTCTTCACTATCTACCACACCACCAACTTTAGTATCATCTGCAAATTTACTGATCCATCCGTCAATACCCTCATCCAGATCATTTATAAAAATTACAAACAGCAGGGGCCCCAAAACAGACCCCTGAGGCACACCACTCATCACCGAACTCCACGATGAATATCTCCCATCAACCACCACCCTCTGTCTTCTATCTGCCGGCCAATTCCTAATCCAATTAGCTAAATCACCCTCTATTCCACACATCTGCATTTTCTGTAGAAGTCTTCCATGGGCCACCTTATCAAAAGCCTTCTAAAGTCCATATATACTACATCAACCGCCTTACCCCCATCCACCTCTCTGGTCACTTTCTCAAAAACTCAATGAGGTTAGTTAGGCATGACCTACCCTTCACGAAACCATGCTGACTATCCCCAATCAATTCATTTCTCTCTAAATAACTATAAATCCTATCCCTAATAATTCTATCTATCCCCTTAACTAGGGAGTCCCCAATCACTAATCCAGATCTTTTCTTCCCCCCTTCCCACCTGAGCATCAACTCCCGAGACCTGTACTCCATGGCTTACCCCGGTTGTGTCTACATCCCCAACAGCATCCAAAGCAGAGCACTTATTACGTAGAGGAACAGCCTCAGGGGAACTCTGCACTGACTGCTTCTTACCCCTTCTAACAGTCACCCATGTATCACATTTGGGAGTAACTATCTCCCTGTAGCTTTTATCAACAGCCATCTCTGCTTCCCTAATAATTCTTAATTCCTCCAGTTCCAGCTCCAGGTCTCTAACACGGTCCTCAAGGAGGTGGAACTGGATGCAGCTCTGGCAGGTGTAATCAGCTGGGACACTACCAGTGTCCCTCACCTCAAACATCCCACAGGAGGTACATCACACTGCCTGCACTGCCATCCCTATCACTTCCTTTACACAGAAACAAATATAAACTTAAACTTACCTACCCACACTCCTAGTCTCCTTTTTTTATTAGGTTAGAGGAGGGGGGAGTGTTGGGATACTCTACACGTGTAGAGTATCGGGATTCTTCACCTTCCCAATTTATGGAGGTCCAGGTGAAAAAAAAAGCTCCTGCACAGGCCTCCCTGTGACTACTTCCTGTATCCGGTTTTAAGAGTTAAAAAAAACAGACACTATTTTGGAAAAAAAAACAGAAATTTACTCTCAGCTCTCCTCACACCAGCCGCTCCCACGGAACAATATTCTCACACTCATTCTCTAAATTAGTTTAAAAAGTTATAGTTGCTTAACAATTAACAATTTTTCCCTCTTAATATTAACCATAAATGCAATTATTAATACCCTATGCTTAATTTCCTTAAAAGCCATTAGATGCTTTAGATTAGATTAGATTGATTAGATGGGTAAGTTATAAGTTTTTATTACTTTTTCCTCTGTGTTTCTAGAGGAGGGCAAATAATGGGTGTGAGGCCGGCATGTTGTTCCCAGTGCCAAATGTGGGAGGTCTTGGAGGCTACTGGTCTCCCGGACATCCATATCTGTGCTAGGTGTGTAGAGCTGCAGTTCCTAAGGGATAGGGTTAAGGAACTGGAGATGCAGCTTGAGGATCTTCGTCTCATTAGAGAGAACGAGGAGATAATCGACACGAGTTATCAACAGGTGGTCACACCAGGGCAACGGGAAGAAGGCACGTGGGTGACTATCAGGAAGGGGAAAACTTGGCTGATGGAGAGCACACCGGAGGGTGTCCCCCTTCATAATAAGTACTCCTGCTTGAGTACTAATGGGGGGGACAACTCGTCTGAGGGAGGCAGCAGTGGCCCGCTCTCTAAACCTGAGCCAGTACGTAAAAAATATAAGGAAGAGAGAGGAAAGGCGATACTAATTGGGGACTCCACTGTGAGAGGTTCAGACAGGTGTTTTTGTGGACGCAGGAGAGAGTCGCAGATGGTGGTTTGTCTTCCTGGAGCTGGGATCCGGGATGTTTCTGGACGCCTCCCAGACATCCTCAAAGGGGAGGGTGAGGAACCTGAAGTTGTAGTGCACATAGGTACTGCAGACATAGGCAGGAAGAGGGAGGCAGTCATCAAAAGGGATTATAGAGAACTGGGTAGGAAGCTGAGGAGGAGAAAAGCGAAGGCAGTAATTTCAGGATTGCTGCCTGCGCCTCGGGAGAATGAGAGCAGGAATCAAATGAGGTGGAGGATGAATCCATGGCTGAGGGACTGGAGCAGGGGGCAGGGATTCAGGTTCATAGATCATTGGGACCTCTTTAGGGGCAGGTGTGACCTGTACAGTAAGGACAGGTGGCACCTGAACCCTAGGGGGACTAATATCTTGGCAGGTAGACTAGCTACGGCTACTGGGGAGTCTTTAAACTAGAAAAGCTGGGGGTTGGGAATATCGATGGGACGGTGAATAAGGAGGTTAGTTCCCAGGTAGGGAAGGACTGTAGGCACTCTGAGAGGGGGGTTAGGCAGGTGGTGGAAAAGGAAAATACCCTGACTGAGGGGCTGCGGTGTGTCTATTTTAATGCCAGGAGTGTAGTAAATAAGGTAGATGAGCTTAGGGCGTGGATTGCTGCTTGGGAGTGTGATGTGGTGGCCATTACAGAGACTTGGTTGTCTCAGGGACACGACTGGGTACTTCAGGTGCTTCAGGAGGGACAGGGTTGGGGGCAAAAGAGGAGGTGGTGTGGCACTGTTGATCAGGGACAGTGTCATGGCTGTAGAGAAGGTGGAAGACGGGGAGGGATTGTCTACGGAGTCTCTGTGGTTGGAAGTTAGGAACAGCAAAGGCTCGATAACTTTGCTGGGTGTATTCTATAGGCCGCCCAACAGTGGCAGGGAACTTGAGGTGCAGATAGGGAAACAGATCCTAGATAGATGTAGAAATAACAGGGTTGTCGTGATGGGAGATTTCAATTTCCCAAACATCGACTGGAATATCCCAAGGGTAAGGGTTTGGATGGTGTAGAGTTTGTTAGGTGTGTTCAGGAAGGTTTCCTGACACAGTACGTGGAAAAGCCTACGAGAGGAGAGGCTGTACTTGACCTGGTGCTTGCTAATGAGCCAGGGCAGGTGTCAGATCTCACGGTAGGTGAGCATCTTGGGGATGGAGATCATAATTCTATCTCTTTCACGATAGCGATGGAAAGAGATAGGATCAGGCAGGCTAGGAAGGTGTATGTCTGGAGTAAGGGGAAATATGAAAACATTAGGCAGGTAATTGGACACGTAAACTGGAAGGAGGTGTTCTTGGGGAAGAGTACAGAAGGGAAGTGGCAGTTTTTCAAGGATTGTTTGTCTAGGGCATTGCAAGACAACATTCTGAGGAGTCAAGGAGGGTGAGGTAGGACGTGGGAACCGTGGTGCACGAAGGTAGTGGTGAACCTAGTTAGAAAGAAAAAAACGGTATACAAAAGGTTCAGAGAGCTAGGGGATGTTAGGGATCTAGAGGAGTATAAGGTGTGTAGAAGGGAACTTAAAAAGGAAATTAGGAGAGCCAGAAGGGGTCATGAGAAGGCCTAGGCAGGGAAGATTAAGGAGAATCCCAAGGCCTTCTACAAATATGTGAAAAGTAAAAGGATGAGAAGAGAAGGGATAGGGCCTATAAAAGGTGAAGGGGGGAAAGTCTGTGTGAATCCGGAAGAAATGGCAGAGGTGCTTAACGAGTACTTTGCCTCGGTATTCACAGTGGAAAGTGAACTGGGAGATTGCACTGCAGCTTTGCGGCATACGGAAAAGATTGAGTATGTGGATGTTAGGAAAGAGGATGTGTTAGACCTGTTAAATTCTATCAAGATAGACAAGTTGCCAGGACCGGATGGGATGTACCCCAGGTTATTTTGGGAGATGAGGGAAGTGGTTGCAGAGCCCCTGGCGATGATCTTTGCGTCGTTCATGGAAACGGGAGAGGTTCCGGAGGATTGGAGGATTGCGGATGTGGTTCCTATCTTTAAGAAAGGGAATAGGGATAGTCCAGGAACTTACCGACCGGTGAGTTTGACTTCAGTCGTTGGTAAGCTGATGGAGAGGCTTCTGAGGGATAAGTTATATGAACATTTGGAGAAGTTTGGACTGATTAGAAATAGTCAGCATGGTTTTGTCAAGGGCAGGTCATGCCTTACAAGCCTAGTTGAGTTCTTCGAAAATGTGACTGAACACGTTGACGAAGGAAGGGCGGTGGACGTAGTGTACATGGACTTTAGTAAGGCGTTTGATAAGGTCCCACATGCAAGGCTTCTGGAGAAGGTGAGAGGGCATGGGATCCAAGGGGCTTTGGCCTCGTGGATCCAGAACTGGCTTGCCGGCAGAAGGCAGAGAGTGGTTGTGGATGGGTCTTGTTCTGCATGGAGGTCGGTAACCAGTGGAGTGCCCCAGGGATCTGTTCTGGGACCCCTGCTGTTTGTCATTTTCATAAATGACCTGGATGAAGAAGTGGAGGGATGGGTTAGCAAGTTCGCCGACGATACAAAGATCGGTGATGTTGTGGATGGTCTGGAAGGATGCCAAAAGTTGCAGCATGACATAGACAGTTTACAAGACTAGGCAGAGAAGTGGCAGATGGACTTCAATGCAGATAAATGTGTAGTGGTCCATTTTGGCAGGAATAATGGGATGAAGGAGTACAATATATGGGGTAGGAGCCTTAACTGTGTTGTAGAGCAGAAGGATCTCGGGGTCCAGGTCCATAGGAATCTTAAATCGGCCCCGCAGGTGGAGGAAGTGGTCAAGAAGGCGTACGGTGTACTGGCCTTCATTAATCGAGGAATAGAGTTTAGGAGTCAGGAGGTAATGATGCAGCTGTATAAGACTCTTGTCAGACCCCAGTTGGAGTATTGTGCGCAGTTCTGGTCGCCTCATTATAGGAAGGATGTAGAGGCTATTGAGAGGTTCAGAGGAGATTTACAAGGATGCTGCCTGGATTGGGAGGCAGGCCTTATGAAGATAGGTTGAGGGAGCTGGGACTCTTCTCACTGGAGAGACGTAGGTTGAGAGGCGACCTGATAGGGGTTTATAAAATGTTGAGAGGAATAGATAGGGTGGACTCTCAGAGACTATTTCCCCGAGCGGAAATGGTCAATACGAGAGGACACAGATTTAAGATGCAGGGAAGCAAATACAAAGGAGATGTCAGGGGTAGGTTTTTCACTCAGAGGGTGGTGAGTGAATGGAACCGACTGCCGTCGGAGGTTGTTGAGGCAAACTCACTGGGGTCTTTTAAGAGACTTCTGGATGAGTATATGGAAAAGAATAGGATAGGGGGTTATAGATAGGTCTGTGGATTGGTAGATGTGATCGGCGCAACTCGTGGGCCGAAGGGCCTGTTTGTGCTGTATTGTTCTATGTTCTATGCCTTTGAACCATATCATTTTTGAAGAATTGCTTACAATGGTCTCAGAAACAGAAAAGTTTGCATTTTATACAACACTTTTAACATTGTGAAATGTCCCAAGTTGCTTCACATGTGCATTACAAAACAATATTCGACATAGACCCACTTCATGTGTTGGGGTAAGAGACTAAAAGCTTAGTCTGAGACATAATCTTTAAGGAGCATTTTAAAGGAAGAGTCAAAGATAGAAGTGTGGAAGGGAATTCCAGGGCTTGGGGCCAAGGCACCTGAAGATAGGATCACAAACGGAAAAGGAAATCAGGAACGTACAAGAGGCCAGAATTGCAAGAATGCAGAGATAAGAATTTTCCAGGGCTGGAGTAGGCACATGGAGGGATTTGAAAACAAGGATGAGAATTTTAAAATTGTGGTGCTGCAAGGCTTGGAAAAAGTATATGTCAGAGATAATGACTGAACAGAACTTGATGTAAATTGGGATACAGGCAGGAATGCTATGAATGGAGGATGGAAGTTGGGTAGCCAGTCAGGAGAGCCAGGTCATAAATACATCGATTAAAGTTTCAGCAACAGATGAGCTGATGAAGTATTGTTTCTATTTCCCCTTACCCGGTAGCTCAGTGTCGAGACCTTCCTCGTGATTATCACCACCATGACTGCAATAGGAAGTTTTGGCTTCAACTCGATTATTGTCCAGTCCTCATGCTTTAGGAAGGATGTGAAGGCTTTAGAGAGAATGCAGAAAATTCAGAGACTGATTCCGGGTATGAGTAATATCAATTACAGAGATAGATTAGAGAAACTGGAACTGTTCCCCTTGGAGAAGGGAAGAGATTTATTAGAAGTATTCAAAATCGTGAGGGATCAGGACAAGAGTTGATGGGGGAAACTAACCAGAGAGCGCAAATTTAAGGTAATTGATAAGAGAAGTAATGGCGACGTGAAAATCATTTTTACACCCAGTGAGTGGTTAGAATCTGCAATGTTATGCTAGGATGTGAAAGAGGCAATGTCAATGAAGGCTTTCTAAAGAGAATTGGATCATTATCTGTAAAGGAAGGATTTACAGAAAAAAGGAAAAAAAGTTGGTGAGTGGCTCCTTCACGGAGCCAGTGCGATTAGGATGGGCCAAATGGCCTCCTTCTGTCCTCTAACAGTTCTATAATTGTGTGATTCAAAGTAATAAATTCAGTAACCTAAAATCCAGTGGGTTTTAACAGCTGCACTCTATTCTTGAGTAGAGTGATCAATAAATACTCCATGTGCTCATCATAATTCTTCAAGATTGTTGGTTGCGGTTACTTTGACATAGAAATCATATGCCACAAGATTTTGCTTTTGGAACAGCTGATGTGTTTAAAGAACTATAGCACCTAGACCCTGATATTGTTTGAGGTTTACATTAAGTAATTTATTTACATTTAGAATCAATGAATGTATGGCCTGACATATTTCAGTATGAAATATTGTTTCTATTTCCCCCTATCCAGTAACTCAATATTGAGAGATTTTACATGTCTCTAAAGACAGCTTATCTAATGTGCCTTCCAATCTAATTGTCCTATTCATATTCTTGTTGGACAATTCCAATAAATATTATTGGGAATGACCAAACCTATGTTATTTTGAACAGCTATCTTTATAACAGATTCTACTGTAATCAGAACAACATCACTATGATCTTAAGCTGGCTGGCTGGCCAGCCCTTGATGTAGAGATGCCGGTGTTGGACTGGGGTAAACACAGTAAGAAGTCTGACAAAACTAGTTTTAAATCCAACCGATTTATTTGATAGTAAACTCGTAAGCTTTCAGCTCTATGGCCTTCGTCAGGCGAATGAGACTTTGTTCGCCTGACGAAGGCCATAGAGCTGAAAGCTTACGAGTTTACTATCAAATAAATCGGTTGGATTTAAAACTGATGTTGTCAGACTTCTTACTGTGGCCAGCCCTTGTCAGCATAGTGTTTTTGAAAGCTATATTTTCTGGTCATCTGGTATGATCCCAAGATTCAATGAGCTATGACAATTCAAGATGTAACATTCCATGTCAAAATTACTTTTGACATTTTCTTTAATTTGCCATTTCATTAAATACAATGATTCTATGGCTTGTGTTTTTGAACCTGTTCTATTCTTGCTAATAAATTTAGCTTGCTTATGCATAACCATTCAATAATGTTTCTCCAACATTTTGTTGTAGGTAATCTTTCTTTTGGAGCTTTCCAGTTTGGACATCCCTCACTGTGCCCTGCTGCAAGCCTTTGCTCCACTGGCTAAAACGTTGAAGGTCCTCTGTCATGAAACTGGTGACGATTTTATCAAGGTAGCACAGCCTGTGCCTGAGATTTGCACTCTTTGTTCGTAGTCTTGCTGGTAATAACCCAGAAGATGTATTCATGAGATGACAAGAAATAGGAGCCATTCTAGCCATTCAGCCCATCAAACCTACTCCACAATTCAGTAATATCATTACTGATGTGATTATGGCCTTAACTCCACTTTCCTGCCTGGTCCTAAATGCTAGAGTAGATCAAGAATCTGTCCGACTCAGCTTTGAAGCCATTCAATAACTCAGCTTTGTTTTCTGGCAAAGAGCATTCCCAAGACTAAAGGCCATCAGAGAAGAAATTCCTTCTCATAAAAAATCAAAGAAATCTGACAGTGCAGAAAGAGGCCATTCAACCCATCAAGTCTGCACAATCACAATCCCACCCATGTCCTATCCTCATATCCCTAAATAATACTCAGTAATCCCTCTAACTTAGGCAACCTGGGACACTAAGAGGCAATTTAGCATGGCCAGTTAACCGAAGCTGCATGCCTTTGGACTGTTGGAGGAAACCGGGAGCACCTGGAGGAAACCCATGCAGACACAGGGAGAATGTGCAAACTCCTTCTGTTTCCAATGCAAGTATATCCATCTTTAAGCAAGGAGACCAAGGTGTGATCTCACTGGGCAGTCCTTTCTGCTAAAGTGGACAATCTTTCAGTTTCCCATGCTGTTTTCAATCTGCCAAATTTATGTCCACTCACTTAAACAATCTATATCCCTTTGCAAACTCTTTGGGTCGAATTTTCCAATCCAGCGCATCATGGGAATCATAGCAGGTCCGTTGATCTTGGGTGGGATTTTCTGACCTTGGGGCAAGTGTGGCCTGAAAATTCTCCCTTTGTATCTTCCTTACAAGTTGCATTCCTACAGGGCTGTCTTGTCACAAGTTTGGCCACAATTGTTCCCTTCATCTAAGTCATTCTGATAGATTGTATATCTAATATGGTTTTGAAACTTTCCGATATGTATCCACGTTTTCACCTACTTACACCAAATGAAGATATTTGGAATAGTGACGAGCCCTTGTTTCAATCCTGACCAACAGCTTGATGGTGAGAGCTTGGAGAAATCCGAGGAGCCAGTGTTTCTCAGGATGTGGAGCATGGAGTCAACGCACAACTATGAAAACAACAGTCATGAAACAACAGTCTTTGTTTGTCCAGGTGCTACATTCTTTGAAGTGGAGTTTGATGAGAAAAGTGAAACAGAGAAAAGGTATAGTCCAATTTCAAGCAACAGTCTCCATCGAGATTCTACCGGTGATATTCTGAGGAACTATTTAATTTTAGTCGGTGGAGGAAGAAAGAAAATAATTAGTGTAACAAATGTAGCAATGAACGATAGCCCTTGACAATATGATCAGCAATTAAAAATATCCTCATCTCCCAAGTGAGATATCCAGTGGATTGTTCTATTCAAGGAATATTGTTTATTAGTGTCGCAAGTAGGCTTACATTAACACTGCAATGAAGTTACTGTTAAAATCCCCTAGTTGCCACACTCCAGCCCCTGTTTGGGTGCACTGAGGGAGAATTTAGTATGGCCAATGCATCTAACCAGCACTTCTTTCAAACTGTGGGAAGAATGTATGGAGGTTTGGGTTTGCCAAAATTGGAATCTCAAATTTCATTTGCTATGGTAGTGTGATATCCTTAGAATAAATGAAGATAGTGATATCCTGCTTCTTTCCATTCTAAGAAATAGATGATTGGGGGTGGGGGGGGGGGTGATCTTATCAGAATTTGATGAGTGTCGGTTTTGCTGTGAAAATGGGTGTGAAACTCTTGATTATTCTTTACTCCTGATTTTGAGCCTCTTATTCTGGAGAATGTAGGGTGGGTGTGTTTTACGCCATTACTCTGGTGAGGCAGAGATTCTTGGAGCTGGTAAGACCAGCTGCATTGAGATTGAGGTGCCATTTTTTAAAAAGTGCCCAGATTGGAACAAAAAGCTCACTCTCTGCAGCCCTAGGCTCATAGCTAGAATCCTCATCTCGCATGCACCCCCCCCACCCCCCCTCCCCTGCTCTGCCTTCACAATCATCACTGGCATTCACATCCCCCCTCAGTGCCTGTACCTACCCCACCACAAATATGGTCTTAACTTCACCTTCCTGCCTGGCCCCATAATCCTAGTTGCTCGAGTAGATCAAGAATCTGTCCAACTCAGTCTAGAAACCATTCAGTAACCCAGCCTCACTTGTTATCTGGGAAAGAGAATTCCAAAAACTAGAGGCCCTCAAAGAAATTATTTCTGTTTCCAGTGCAGTGATATCATCTTTAAGTAAGGAGACCAAAACTGCACACTGTACAGTCCTTCCTGCCAAAGTGGACCATCTTTCAATTTCCCATATTGTATTCAATTTGCTAATTTATACCCACTTGCTTAACCAATCTATATCCCTTTGTAAAGTCTTTGGATAGAATTTACCCATCATGGGAATCCTAGGGCCTGTTTCTGGCACTGCCAGCACCATTATAGCAGGACCAACCTGTGCCAGGGGATCTTCACAGTAAGAAGTCTGACAACACCAGGTTTAAATCCAACTGATTTATTTATAGTAAACTCGTAAGCTTTCGGGGTTTGCCCCTTCGTTCACCTGAAGAAGGGGCAAACCCCAAAAGCTTGCAAGTTTACTATCAAATAAATCGGTTGGATTTAAACCTGGTGTTGTCAGACTTCTTACTGTGTTTACCCAGTCCAACGCCGGCATCTCCATACCAGGGGATGTTGCCAGGGCTATACTGACCTTTGTGTCTCTGGAAGGGATTTTCGCACTAGGAGGGTGGGCTCAAGACCCTGCCATTGAGAACAAATCCAAACCGCAGTTGGAGCTAGATATCATCAGGGAAATAATTGCCCAGAATCCTCAAAATGTGATTGTTAATATAGGGAACCCAGAGGATCTAAAACTGAATTGGCAGTCGTTGGAATATAAAAAGTTGATTAATCATAAATATCAAGGTATTGGAATTTCCACTTTTGATAATGACCCAATTTCTAATGACTGGTGCATTTAAATGTTGTAGAGTCCAATTTTATCTTTGGTCTTTTAATCAGAAATAATGCTATTTCAACTCAATACCTTTTATCACTTGATAGAACTGTTTTTAACTTCCAAATGTTGGTGGTATAATCTGGTAAATTAAACCATCTCCCATAGAAGTGGATATTGTCAGTTTGTCAAAAATGCAAGAATTTTTAGACACGACAAAATTTAAAATGTGTTGAAAGATTATGTCTTGAAGCATGGCTGTACAGTTTGTGTTGAACCCTATGTTAAAAGTGAAAGTAATCAATTCTTTAGATATCACAATATCTGGTTTAATGGTATGATGAGGTAGCAGTAGTTATTGTAACTATAAAGTATGTCGATAATGAGGATTCCTTTTTGAAAGCGTGGAATGAAAAAGTAAAGTAGTATGAACATTTGAAGGATTAAAACATAGAGATCACGCATGGTAGAACTGAGATTTTTTTTGTTTTTGTTATGGGAGCAGAAGGAAGATAGCTGAACATAATAATACATTACTGAAGCTCCTCAAAATAATATCAAGAGTTTCAAAGAAAAATTTCGAGAAACCACTCTATTCCAAACTACAAAATTCTACAAATTTTTATAGATCATTGAATTCACTGATTATATGTTTAAACTGATCTTACAATTTTACAGTGTTTAATATTGTTAATTATATTTAATTTTAATACATGTTATAATGGTCCATGTTATATAGTAATAAAGTTAAGTATTTTTATGGAATCAATAGCTTCAGCACTGTCAAATGGCAAGGTTTATAACGGTTGATTTTGACGTGTTCTTTAACATCCCTATAACTATAAGGTATTCTGCGGTTACTATGATTTTTATGAATACTTTGCTCTTTGTAATTATCTGCCCATTTCCACCTGGGATGTTAACATCTTGTGGATGTACCGCATTAAGACACAAAATATGCAACAAGTAATTGTTGCTGTGTTCTTTCCATATCATAGAACCAAAAGGTTTAACAAAAAAATGATTGAATCCTTTTTGGTCTCAATTCTGCTCTGCTTTCTTCCTTCTCATTTGCCATTTTCATAGAATCGTAGAATGTTTGCAGCACAGAAGGAGGCCCTTCAACCCTTCATGCCCGTGTTGCTCTCTATCCCATTTCTCTGCATTTTCACTGTAATTTTCTACCTCCAGATAATTGTTCAATTTTCTTTGAAAGCTTCCATCACACTCCGTCAGCAATGCACTCTTTGATCCTCAGCAGTCACTGCATTAAAGACATTCTTCCTTATGTTGCTGTTGCCAATCATTTCAAATCTGAATCTTTCTGCCAGTGGGAGCAATTTCTCCCTATTTATTCAACTTTGGCACCTCTATGATTTTGAACAACTCTATCAAATCTCCTCTTAATCTTCTGTCAGTTCTAGTAAGAGGAGGGGTCTGAATCCAGACCTAAAATCTTTACAGTGCAAAAGGAGGCCTTCTAACAAAGCATCTCACCTAGGCCCTATCCCCATAATTCCATGTATTTACCCCACTAATCACCCTAACCTACACATCTTGGGCACTTTAGCATGGCAATCAACCTAATCTGCACATCTTTGGATAATGAGAGAAAACTGGAGCACCCAGAAGAAACCCACGCAGACACAGGGAGAACATGTAAAGTCCACACAGCCAGTCACCCGAGGCTGGAATTGATCCCAGGTCCTTGGTGCTGTGAGGCAGAGGTGCTAACCAATGTGCCAACGTGTTACCCAGAGTAATCCCAGCTTCTCCAATCTGTCCATGTAATTGAAGTCCCTTGTCCCTGGAACCAATTTCATGAATCTTTTCTTTCCCACTCTCACATCTTTCCTAAAATGTTCAGAACTGCTCCATTTGAGGGTGAACCAGTGTTTAAATGCAGGTTTATCACAGGTACCTTATTTTATATTCTGTGTCTCTACTTATTCAACACTTTTTCTACCTGTTAGCTTCAATGACTTGTACATAAATGCCCCCAGATTCCTCTGCACCTGCACCCCCTTTAGAATTGCACCCTTCATATTGCTTTTCCCTCCCAAAATGAATCTCTCCAGAAATTTAGTTTTCTTTTCAACTCACCTGTATTCCTATTTTAATTGTTTCCTGTCCCTGGTATAATGATTATTCTGCCCAAATGACTTTTATCTAGATTATTATTTGTAATCTTGAAAGCTGGAATTGCTAGAGAGCCAAATATCCTTAACATTTCATTAGATCTTTCTTGATTCCAGAGTTATTGTGATCATTTCCCTTTGACTTCTCAAGGGCAATGATATGCTACTTCTGTCCTTATTGTATCTCTTTTGTATAATTGTTATAATCCAAATCAGAATTTTGGCCCAGTTGAGTGGTGTGAATTATAAGTAGAATTCTTGATATACCAAGACTCTCTGTACAAAGTGACTTGAAGACCTTCCATTTTCTGAACACTTATTTAGGAATTATTTTCTTGAAGGTACGATTACTTGGAATTTACAGACTCTAGAGGAGTGAAAGTGCGCTATGATGGGAAGGTTGGAACAGAGAAATGGCCAATGGTAAGCTATTTGACACAGGTTTTGCTTCTCAATGACTACATTGTATATCTGCATACTTGCCTCTGAACTCTACCTCTTAAAATCTTGGACTTTCACCAGGTTTTAAAACACATATAGTTTAGGATGAGGGTTCAGGTCGTATTGGGATAGTTCCTTTACTATTGGAGGGATTAGGAATTGGATAAGATGCAAGACCTATCTTATTAACTTGGTAACGGTCTCTTAGCACATCGAATATGCAGTGGCCCTGAGGTTTTCACTGACATTCTGCTTCATACATTAAAGGTGCTTTACAAGGACAAATAATTATCGACTGTTCCACTTAATCCATGAGAGCCACATCAGTGTGAAATGTCTGTAATTATTGCCATTTATTCTGTTTGAGATACAACTGGGATACATTTTAGAACATAGAACGTTATAGTGCAGTACAAGTCCTTCGGCCCTCGATGTTGCACCGACCTGTGAAACCAATCTAAAGCCCATCTAACCCACACTATTCCAATATCATCCATATGTTTATCCAATGATCACTTAAATGCCCTTAATGTTGGTGAGTCCATTACTGTTGCAGGTAGGGCATTCCACGCCCTTACTACTTTGAGTAAAGACCCTACCTTTGACATCTGTCCTACATCTATCACGCCTCAATTTAAAGCTATGTCCCCTCGTGCCAGCCATCAGCATCTGTGGAGAAAGGCTCTCACTGTCCATCCTATTGAATCCTCTGATCATCTTGTATATCTTTATTAAGTCACCTCTTAATCTTCTCTCTAACAAAAACAACCTAGCACGAGGGGACACAGCTTTAAATTAAGGGGTGATAGTTATAGGACGGATATCAGAGGTAGGTTCTTTACCCAGAGGGTGGTTAGGGAGTGGAATGCCCTGCCTGCGGCAGTTGTAGATGCGCCAAGTTTGGTGGCGTTTAAGAGGTTAGTTGATAATTTTATGGAAGAGAAGGGAATGGTTTAGTTTGGAGGGTCATTGCTTTTTTCATAATTGGTCGGCGCAACATTGAAGGCCGAAGGGCCTGTTCTGCGCTGTAATGTTCTATGTTCTAACCTCAAATAATCCCTCAGCCTTTCATCATAAGATCATCCCACCATACCAGGAAAATCCTGGTAAATCTCCTCTGCACCCTTTCCAATGCTTCCACATCCTTCCTATAATGTGGCAATGAGAACTGTACACAATACTTCAAGTGCAGCCGCACCAGAGTTTTGTACAACTGCAACATGACCTCATGGCTCCAAAACTAAGTCCCTTTGCCAATAAAAGCTAATGCACCATATCCCTTCTTGACAACCCTATCGACCTGGGTGCCAAGTTTCAGAGACCTATGCACGTGGACACTGAGATCTCTCTGTTTATCCACGCTATCAAGTACCTTAGTGTTAATCTAGAACCCTGTATTCCTGTTACTCCTTCCAAAGTGAATCACACTTTTCCACATTAAACTCCATTTGCCACCTCTCAGCCAAGTTCTGCAGCTTAACTATGTCTTTCTGTAACTTGCAACATCCTTCCGTACTATCCATAACTCCACCGACTTTAATGTCATCCACAAATTTACTAACCCATCCTTCTACGCCCTCATTCAGGTCATTTATAAAAACAACAAACAGCAGTGCCCCAGAACAGATCCTTGGGGTAACTACTAGTAACTGAACTCCAGGATGAACATGTCCTATCAACCACCATCCTCTGTCTTCTTACAGCTAGCTAATTTCTGATCCAAACAGCTGAATTATTTTCAATCTCATGCCTCCGTTTTTTCTGCAATAATCTATCGTGGAGAACCTTATCAAAAGCTTTATTGAAATCCATATATACCACATCAACTGCTTTACCTTCATCCACCTTTTTGGACATCTTCTCAAAGAACTTAATAAAGTTTGTGAGGCACGACCTACTTTTCACAAAACCATGTTGACTATCCCTAATCAAATTATTTCTTTCTAGATGATTATAAATCCTATCTCTTACAATTCTTTCCAAAAACTTTGCCCACAACAGAAGTAAGGCTCACTGGTCTATAATTACCAGGGTTGTCTCTGCTCCTGTTCCTGAACAAGGGGACAACATAAGCTATCCTCCAGTCTTCTGGCATGATTCCTGTAGACAACGATGACATAAAGGTCAAAGCCAAAGACTGTGCAATCTCGTCCCTAGCCTCCCAGAGAATCCTAGGATAAATCCCATCCAGCCTAGGGGATTTATCTATTTTCACACTTTCTAGAATTACTAACACCACCTTCTTATGAACCTCAATCCTGTCTAGTCTAAATAGCCTGTATCTCGGTATTCTCCTCGACAACATTGTCTTTGTTCTGACTGAATACTGGTGAAAAATATTCATTTAACACCTCCTATCTCTTTGGATTCCACGCACAACTTCTCACTATTGTCCTTGACTGCCCCTAATCTTATCCTAGTCATTCTTTTATTCCTGACACACCTATAGAAAGCTTTAGGGTTTTCCTTGATCCTACAGCCCAAGACTTCTCATGTCCCCTCCTGGATCTTTTTAACTCTCTTTAGGTTCTTCCTGGCTAACTTGTAACTCTCAAGCACTCTAACTGAGCCTTCACGCCTCATCTCTACATAAGTCTCCCTCTCCCTCTTCATGAGAGATTCAACTTCTTTAGTAAACCACAGTTTCCTCACTCAACCACTTCCTTCCTGCCTGCCTGACAGGTACATATTTATCAAGGACACTCATTACCTGATCCTTGAACAAGCTCCACATTTCAATTGTGCCAATCTCCTGCAGTTTCCTTCCACACCCTATGCACCCTAAATCTTGCCTAATCGCATCATAATTTCCTTTCCCCCATCTATAACTCTTGCCCTGTGGCATATACCTATCCCTTTCCGTCGCTAAAGTAAACATATCGGAATTGTGGTCACTGTCATCAAATGCTTATCTACCTCCAAATCTAACACCTGGCCTGGTTCATTACCCAGTACCAAATCTAATGCGACCTCGCCATTGTTGGCCGATCTACATGCTGTGTCAGGAAACCCTCCTGTACATATTGGACAAAAATCGACCCATACAAAGTACTCGAAATATGGTGTTTCCAGTCAATATTTGTAAATTTAAAGTCCCCCGTAACAACTACTCTGTCACTTTCTCTTCCAACCCATTACTGAATCAAAGTGACATCTAACAGTCTTGTGATTCAGGCACGCATCATAATTCAGTGGAGTCCAAATATTTACTCAGCACAATTCAGTGATTTACATTATTCTATGCAACTAAGAATATAAATGGTTTTGAGATTGCTTTTATCCATCAATATTTGCAGACGAGGGAAATTGGAATTTACTATCCTGGTGTCCTTGATGCTATAGCGCACATTGCTAATGGACTGGGAGCATTACTTCTACATGTGACACTACTCTTTAACTATTTGTAATTCCTAATCTTCCTTAGGTCTAGTTAGGTTCTTGCAGTGCACCTTTTCACAATCTTTGGTGGGAAAAATGCTCAATTGAAACTTTTATTTAGAAATCTCAATGTTTCTAATGGGTGATCTGGAGCTTTGAAGAGCAGTGCAAAAGCTTGTTTTGAGCATCAGAGTTGGTATAGGACAGAACTGCTAGAAAGGAAACATACTACTGATGCCCAGGGAAAGTAGATTGAATTCAAGGTTGTTCAAACAAAACGTCCACACTCTGTTGAGATGATTTCCAGATAATAGCTGGAATTTTGTCATTAGGTGCCTCTGTTTTTAAAAGCATCAGATCCGTTTTTGTTCAGTAAAAAATAATAATGGTTTTTTTCATTTCAATGATTTTTTTTTTTGCATGGCTGTAATTGAGGTCTGTGCATTACTTGGAAATTTTGTTAAGAGAAAATCTTGCATCTAAAAATCCTACCTGTTCTCAAGTATCAGTCTGCCCTCTGCAGTGAAAACAGGACCTTGGTGATGGATATCACTGAAATAATGATTAGCTCTGGTTGTGTGTAAGATTCTTGCTTGCCTTTTTTTTTGCAGTCAGTGACGTTTAAATCTGGTCCAAGGCTGCAGTTTCTCTTCCATTCTGACAACTGTAATAATGAGTGGGGATACAAGTTCATGGTCAAAGCATATGGCCTTCCAGATGTGCGGGTACCTTGGGTGGCAGATTTACAGCTTCTTGTGTCGCGACTAATGGGTTGCCTTGCCTCCCGG
Organism: Sphyrna mokarran; assembly: GCA_024679065.1. Classification (NCBI taxonomy): domain Eukaryota; kingdom Metazoa; phylum Chordata; class Chondrichthyes; order Carcharhiniformes; family Carcharhinidae; genus Sphyrna; species Sphyrna mokarran. Next base: position 44,158,890 of record JAGIQG010000022.1, read on the forward strand.
GCTCTGTCTCTAAATTCAGCCTGCGGTGAGTTTCTTCTTTTCTGTTTTAAGCAGTTGAAAGAGAATGCCTAGAGTTATCATTAGATAGTGAATGGTCACTTGGGTACGTGATAGAAAAAAACTTGCAAAAGGTTTAGTCTATACTGGACCCTTGCAGACAGATGGAAGTGTTGTTGCTTGCTCGATTTGCTCTCTGATTTCAGAAGTGAAGCACCAGTATCTTACCCACTATGTCACATTGTTCCATGTTTTTTTTTTTGCTTTCTGTTACCTGATCTAACTTCTTGTGAACATTTCTCTGGGTGAAAGCTCCCCTTTTTTGTGTACAATGACTTCTTTTGCGTGGACGAATGCCTTTCCTGGTTTCTATCATGCATCATCTTCGTGCTCCTTTGGCTGGGCGACACTATGCTTCCCTCCGGCTGTACTTCCTCCCAGGCTTTGTGGGTCTTTTCAAATTTTACTGTCTCTGTGGTATGATCCAATGTTTGCATTCTCCCCCATTAAAAATGCCCGTGCAAAATCCCAGTGGGTTTGCAATCCTGCCCCGTAATGCAGACCTGCCATACTGGTGCTTAGCTGTTTTCTAATGCAGCCGTGACCTGTGTAACTGGACAAACCAATTTTCTGGCAATTACCCAATTCAGTTGCTCACTCGTTTCTTAAGATGTTTAAAGATTGTTGTAACTTGTGTAATGTGAGTAGCAGATTCAGCAAGGGCACACTAATAAAAAAGTTGCGAACATCTTCGTGCTTTTTGTATTTTGCAAAAAAAGACCAAATGCTTATTTGTAAAATAACTAGTTATTTCCATATTTTATAAAGTGAACTTCCTCCTTAGTCACAGTGTTAACTGATAATTAATCTTTTTAAGTTCTTCAGCAGCAGGTGAGTTTTGATGCGAAACCTTTCAGGAATTAGGGCTGGAGGGGTGTTGAGATGATGGTGTGGGTGGAGGTGAAGTGGAAGCTGAGAGAATTTCTCTGATACAAGAACGTCTCCTCCCTGCTAACAGGAGAGTGGATCATGTGGGAAAATCTAAGCCTCACAGAGGGTCTGATAGTCTGCAGTTAAGTGCAATCAGATTTGATGCTGGTGAGCCACAAGTGGTATAGAACGGAGGGGAGAAAATTGGGATAGGATTTCTAGTGCCTGGTGAGAGTGGAGCACAGGGAGTTTGTTTCTACCCTGGAAATTTCTTTGACCCTGTTCTTCCACACTCCCAGAAACTTTGGTGCTGGATTGACCTGGTAGATTGGTCAGTATAAGTGGTGTACACCTGGCATTCCTGGCTTGAAAATTGGGCCCTGGCTAGAGTCGGCTCCTTTATAATAAAGGCCTGTGGGAGCAGTCAAATGATCGATGGTGACCAGTGCACCATTACCTCAACACCTGCACCATTGCACTCAACACCTCTTCCAGTGAATGCCAGTATTGTTCTCACTGTGCCTCAGATAGCCACCACTATGATTGAAATAAGATGGTCTCCTCTGATCCCCAAGACTAGCAGGATCAGGAGCAGAGTCACTGGTAATCAAATTACTGGACACCCGCCATTAGAGTGAGCTTGCCAATTTTTGGGCCATTTTGCCTTTCCAATTTAGGCTCAAAACACCGGGGACCTTTCAGTGGGAGGACAAGGATTAGAAGAAAATAAATTTTGTTTTGGAAGATGTAACAGAGAAGATGGAATGCTTGACTTCATCTAGTCAACCAGTCTGAATTATATACAACAATCTGTTAGTAATCTTTTTGATTAACTTCTAATTTTGATGCAGATAGCTGTACAGATCTTGGCCTTCTGAGTGGGTGGCACTGTTGCTTCCAAGTCAGAAAGCCATGGGTTCAAGACCCACTCCAGGGATTTGACTATCTCGTTATGGGCTGGTGTCCTAGCACAGTACGACTTTTGGATGAAGTGATTAACCATCTATCCCCTAAGGTGGACATAAAAGATCCCACTGCATTATTGAAACAAGAAGAGTGGAATAACTTTAATCAGGCCATTGAGGTTAGCCTATTGGAATATGAACTCCCTGATTAAGGGGCCAATTGATGGGTCAATCAAGAAGATTTTCCTTTGTATTTAACCGTGAGTGTCAGTTCCTCTGGCTGTCCAAGGTGGACTGGTGACTGATAGCACTCTGATACAGAGCAGTTGGCATTGTAAATAAAGGGATTTTAATGAAAGGACTTCTGCCTCTATGAATTTATTACAAAGAGGGAGCTTGCCATGGAGTCACAGCCAATATTGGTCTCTACATTACAGCAGTGTCTACTCTACCAAAAACACTTGGTTGGCTTTAAAGAGCTTAGAGATCTGTCTATTAAGTTCATGAAAGACATTAAACAAATGCAATATCCTTCTCTCTTTATATTCTTTTGATAATTGAATCATTTCACATAGTAATTATATACTCAATGTTGCTGAGAAACTTGCATCTTTTCCTCTATAAAGGACTACTCCCTGCTGTTGAGTTGCCTGTGGAGAAGGTTACATCTGTTGTAGAATCTCAGCTCTGGAAACCCATCTTAAGACATGGAACGTGTGTGGGAGTAAGTCCATGCCCAGAGGAAACATTAGACAGTACACAATCACAAGACGCTGAGATGGTAAGTTTAATTTAATCGCCATGGCTGGCCTGCTGGCTGATAAGCATTTGAGCTAAACAGAGTTGTATTGAATCTTAGGAAATACTAACCTGAGATATTAGCCCTGTTCCTACATAAAATTGCTGCTATGACTTAATCTGAGTTAGTAAGACTGGGGAGGCATTATTGTGAGTCTATTAATCCAAAAAACTCAACTAATGTTCTGGAGACTCGGATTCAAATCCCAATCTAGCATGATGGAATTTGATTTCAATAAAAAAGGATCTGGAATTAAGAATTGACTGGTACCATTGTCAATTATCAGAAAAACCCATCTGGTTCACTAATGTCTTTTAGAGAAGGAAATTCATGCCACACAAATGCCAGGCAATGACCATTACCAATAAGAGATATTTTAACCATTGCCCTTTGACATTTAATGGTATTATCATCACTGAATCCCCCATTGTCAGTATCCTTGGGGTTACCATTGACCAGAAATTCAACTGGACTCACCACATGAACACAGTGGGTGCAAGAGCAGGTCAGAGGCTAAGAATACTGCGATGAGTAACTCATCTCCTGACTCCCCAAAGCCTGTCCATTATCTGCAAGGCACAAATCAGGAGTGTGATGGAATACTCTTCACTTCCCTGGGTGTGTGCGTCTCCAAAAACACTCAAGAAGCTCAACACCATCCAGAACAAAGCAGCTTGCTTGATTGGCACCACATTTATAAACCACTCCCTCCACCTACCGACGCTCAGTAGCAGCAGTGTGTACTATCTACAAGATGCACTGCAGCAATTTACCAAAGATCCTTAGACAGCACTTTCCATATGCGCGACCACTTCCATCTAGAATGGCAAGGGCAGATACATGAACACACCACTTGCAAGTTCACTCCAAGCCACTCAGCTAGCTAGTGATGCCCATGTGTCATGAGTGAATAAAAAAAACCTGCTAACTTTGTTTGGTCTGCCTAGATGTGACTCCAGAGCCACAGCAATGTGGTTGATTTTCAACTGTCCTCAGGCAACTAGGGATGGCAATAAATGCTGGCCAACCAGTGATGCCCATGACCCATGAATGGATGATAAAGAGTTCAATCTTTGTAAGACTTCAATTCCTGAGATTGGAATATTTTGTCACTGAGGCATAGGACTGCGATCACATTATAGGCCAAAAATATGCTGGGTTTTCAATCCATGAGCTTGCAGATAAATTGAGCCATCAGCAATAGGAGCGTGGTTGACTGAGTCAAATTTAGGTTCAGCTGAAATGGACCTGGAGAAGGTGGAATGTTGAGTAAAACCAGAAAGAGATGACTTCAGGCTTAGACTAGAGTGGGCAGAGGTTAAGAATTATTTGGCTTTGATGGCAAAACTTAGAAGCAGCTGCTGGAGATTTCTGAATAGGTTTTCTTTACCTTGGTGATAAATTAATCCATAAACTGTTGAAATAAAACCACAAGATACTGGATAAACTCAGCAGGCCTGGCAGCATTTGTGGAAAGAGAACAAGGCTAATGTTTCGACTCCATATGACTTTTCACCATAAAGTGCTGCGTCTGTTTAAGGTGAATGTTTAGTGATAGCAGAAACATTAAAGGAATATGTTATAGAGTTGTTTTTCTAGATAAAGATCATGCAATGTTTTTGACTAAATTAAAAGTGGACTTGTATTTTTTAAAGCAGCATATAATTTTAGTTTTCTCCCTACTACCTCATCTGGAAAAAAAGTGGCGTTTGTATGATCAACACGTGAAGGAAATAACCCTTCTGTGTTTTGACGCTGTGTATTTACAGAACAAGAATGATATTCGCAAGTTCCTGGTTCAGGTTGCTCTCTGGGATCTTTCACAAGAGAATTCCTCTGACCCTCAGTCTGACCTCATTAAGAGACTCATCAACCAATGCAAGAAACAGTCGGCCAAGTCGGAAGTAGTTGGTGGATTTGGTCTTGGATCAAAAGTTGATCAAGCTGTGAACTCTGTCTTTGCTGCCATGTTGTACCACATCCCTGACCTTCACAGTGCATTGAGAACCTATGGTAAATTATTTTATTGATTTTAAAAAAAAAAGTCTGTAGAAATTAATTTGAAATGTATATTTAATTTTGAATTCATATATTGCATTATAGAATAAATCCCTGGGAATGTATAAATTTCAGGGATTCTGTAATTCTTGAGCCTCCCAGTGGTAGCTGGTTACCATTCACAAATTGTGAATGGTATTTACAGAAGGAAAGGAATCCAGCAGTTTAAACCGATTTCACACTGGAACGCAATATATGTGTCACACTCCTGGCCTTTGTTAACAAGCTGCCCAGGAGCCTGGTTCTAGCTCCTGTCCTGTCCTGTCCTGTCCTGTCAAAATTTGGGTTGCATCACAATATGATCATCCTTCATGATTTGAATCTTACATAAGTAAGTTGTCTCCATATTCTTTAAGATGCTTCCTGATTCTCTCTCTCTCTCTCTCTCTCTCTCCTGTTCTCGGCACTTGAATGTCCCCTTTTGGTTTTTGTCCAGGACCCGGACTTTGGTCTGACCAACACCCTGTACAGTTTGATTTTGAATTACTCTTGGTTAAATGCTATTGCTTTACATTGCTGGGTGTATCGAGTCTACAAAGACTCCTGGGTTTCACCAACTTTATTTGTGGCTATTTCACTGCCGTTGGTGAAGTTAGTTTGTTTCACTTTGGCATTATCAATATCCTTTGGTGTTGTAGCATCTGTTAGTTTATTCCGTGTGCATAATTACGTTTGACTGCAGTAATTCTAATTACACTTTATTAATTTCATTGCTCTTTTGTTCAGCCTATTTTCTGTAACTAATGGGCTGCCCTCTGAGAATTTGGCCAGTTTTTATGAACTTTCCGAATCCAAATCAGAAAATAATTAAAAATAATGGTAGTTCCATCTCTGAGGCCTGGGGCACCAGTTCAGTTCTCTCTTTCAGCTGTTTCTTAGTGACACTCATGCCCTCAGTCTAAGGTCCCTGGACCCAGTCTCGCTCGAAAGGCTTGAGCATGTAATCCAACTGATATTCCAGTGCTATGCTGATAGAGTGCTATATTATCAAATTCTCAGACTTGCACTTAAGGAATTAAATTACAAGGCCTGCCTGTTTCCTGTGAGGGAATTATTCATGTAAGAGCAGGGTAGTTTTCCTAGTAATATAGCCAGTAACATTTATTGCTCAGCCAAAACAGATTACCTGGCCATTATCTGATTGTTGCTCTACACAAATAGGCTGTTGCATTTTCCTGCATTATAACACTGACTATGTTTCAAAAGTACATTAGAAATAGGAGCAGGATTAGGCTTTATATTTCCTCCAATTGTTGTGCCGTTCAGTATGTCCAAAGCTAATCTTCAATCTCAACTTCACGTGAGATTGATCTCCATATCATCGATTTCATCCAAAAGATCTATCTACTCCAGGCTAAATTGATCAAGCACTGAATGTCTTCTCATTATTCGTTCTGAGACTGTTCTCCCTAGACTTGGGACAAGGGAAGCAGCCTGTCTGTATTTAGCCTGTCAAACTCCCTTAGATACTTGAGTTGCAATGAGATTACCTCTCATTTTTTTAACTGTCAGAGTGTATAGACCAAATTTGCTCAATATCAATATATGACAAACCCTCTCATTCCAGGAATCAGTTGACCTTTCACTGCATCACTTCCAAGAAAAGTATATCCTTCCTTAGATAAGGAGATCCAAACTGTTCGTAGTATCCCAGATACAATATCACCAAAACCCTGAACGACTGTTGTAGAACCTTGCTCTTATCCTCCAGTCCTCTCGGAGTAAAGGCCAATATCTCATTTGTCTTCCCATAGCTTGCTGTGCCAACATGGAAACTATATGTTTCTTAAGACCCAAATATCTCTAAGCACCAACACTTAAGTGTTTCTAGCTATTTAAAGGCAAATCTGTTTTTCAATTTTTCTTACCAAAATGAATAGTATCACATTTCCCCATATTCTATTTCATTTGTCATTTAGTTGTCTACTCACTTGCTGATGTTCCTTTCCAGTCTCTGGCTGTGAGATTTATTTGGATTACACAGTGGGCTAAATGGCCTCCCTTTGTGCTCTAATCCTCTCTGATCTTAACAGACCTCAAATAGCAGATCTCTAGGGTGAAATGGAGTATAAAAGTGTCTTGATATTTCCATTGATTTCCGGCATATTTTCTATTTTCCATTTGTTTTAGTTCTGCCATGCAGAAGGAAGTTGCATTAAAATATATTCTGAACATCTAATTGGGGAAGGAAACTTCCAAGTGCTTTTTTTTTTAAATTAAATTGCTGTTTTGTGTTTTTTTTTATTCCTGTACTTTTTCTGTTCATGATCATTGAATGTGTACTGCTACAAGAGTCCTGTTTTAAAGAGTTGCTGTATTTCTCCTCCCCTTTTCCATTGATCGTGTCAAGCTAAGCAATCAAAAATACTGTATAATCTGTTGGTGTGCACAGTGAGACATCCTATCCTAATTCTCACTTTGCCTTGGGAATACCTGAGCTTTTGCTTGCCACTCAGCACTAGTGGCACGGTGAGGAGCAATCAGTCTCCTTCACATTGGCATCCACCTTTTGACAAAATTGAGTTAGGTCAAACGGTCTCCTCCTGCTCCTATCTTCTGTGTTTCTATTTTTTTGCTTGCAACTCTTTAGCCAAAGGCTGGCCACATCCTGCTGGGTTTTTTAAGCATGCTTTTTTCCGGTGTGAACATCATTAGCAAGGTGAGCACTTTTTTATTCATCACTGCAGTCCGGTAGTGTAGATACATCCACTGTCCTATTAGGGAGGGAAGAAATTTCAGAATTTTGACCAGTTAATTCATGCTTTCTGAGCGAGGACTCTTTTAGCTAGGTATGTTGGTGAGTTATTCAACCCATTGCTGAGGGGAAACAGCCTCTTGTTTGATTATTAAATGTCTCCTTAGAACATAGAACACTACAGCACAAACAGGCCCTTCGGCCCACAAGTTGTGCCGAACACATCAAAAACCTACCCAGCCATAGACCTATCTATAACCCCCAATCCCATTGGATCCCATATACTCATCCAGAAGTCTTTTAAAAGACCCCAGCGAGTTCGCCTCGACCACCACCGACGGCAGCCGATTCCATTCACTCACCACCCTCTGAGTGAAAAACTTTCCCCTAGCATCCCCTCTGTACTTGCTTCCCTGCACCTTAAATCTGTGCCCTCTCGTCGCGACCATTTCAGCCCTGGGAAATAGTCTCTGAGAGTCCACCCTATCTATTCCTCTCAACATCTTGTAAACCTCTATCAGGTCGCCTCTCAACCTTCGTCTCTCCAGGGAGAACAGTCCCAGCTCCCTCAACCTGTCTTCATAAGGCATGCCTCCCAATCCAGGCAACATCCTTGTAAATCTCCTCTGCACCCTTTCAATAGCTTCCACGTCCTTCCTATAGTAAGGCGACCAGAACTGCGCACAGTACTCAAGTGTGGTCTGACAAGGGTCCTATAAATGTCTCCTTGGTATTTATAAATGTAATTAAGAGGAGCCCAGATCTGTTTGCTTCTGCTGGAGTTGAAGAATGACGCCTATTTGATAATGGAATGTAGTCCACTCCTGTTGAGCGTGGATTTAGTGTTTACCATAGACCAAACTGCCAATCCTAAACTATGCCATGAAGTCTTGTACTAAATCTATTGCTACTAACAAATATAATTTTACCTGAGACAATTAGTAAGCAATTAATATGGTTTGAAATTCTGATCCAGAAGACCTACTTATCTGTTCTAACATACGCAGCTTCAGCCAAATTAACCAAATTATAATTCAAAGTCCACTGGTCTATTGGAATAACGATCCAGATCATCAGAACAAAATTAGCATATAATGTTAAGACAAGTTTTGCGATCAGTGGTAAGCAATTGTAAGCTAAAGGTATTACTGGTGTACCACAGGTGGAACAACCAGTACAGAAGCTTCAGTTATGCTGTATTCTTGAGGGATAAATGGAACAACTTAAACTGTCAGTTAAACAGAAAACAGTGCGGCATGATGGCACAGTGGCTAGCAATACTGCCTCACAGAGCCAGGGACCTGCGGTTGAATTCCTGCCTCGGCTGACTGTCTGCATGGGGTTTACACATTCTCCCGTGTCTGCGTGGGTTTCTTTCAGGTGCTCTAGTTTCCTGTCACACTTCAAAGGTGTGCAGGTTAGATGGATTAATTGTGGTAATTGCGTGAGGTTTCAGGGATAAGGTAGGGGGAGGAGGTGCTTGGGTAAAATGTTCTTTTGGAGAATTGGTGCTGCTTCAGTGAACAGAATGGCCTCTTTCTGCACTGTAGGGATTCTATGGTACAATCATACTTTGTATCTTACATTTGCGTTAATCTGTTGTGCTTTCCTGTTTCTGTAGTTACAAGCGGAGGTGCCACAGGCTTCAATGAAGACATGGCAGAAGTATATGCATTAGCCGAAGGAATGAAAACCTGGATGGTAAGTTTAACGAAAGGTGACATTTTGCTTTAATGTCATTCATTATCTTACATCTCTGCTGATTTTGAAGAGTGAGAGGGGATCTCATAGAAACTTATAAAATTCTAACAGCGTTAGACAGGGTAGATTCAGAGACAATATTTCCAATAGCAAGGAGTCCAGAGCGAGAGATCGTAGCTTGAGGATAAGGGGTAAACCTTTTAGGACTGAGGTGACGAGAAATTTCTTTGCCCAGAGGATGGTGAATGTGTGCAATTCACTACCACAGAAGGTAGATGAGGCCAAAATGTTGTCTGATTTCAAGAAGAAATTAGATAAAGCTCTTGAGTCTAAAGGGATGAAGAGATATGGAATTCGCTAATCAGCTATGATCAAAGTGAATGACAGATTGGGCTCGAAGGCCCCAAATGGCCTACTCCTGCTTCTAGTTTCTATGTTTCAATTGATTTTGTACCCCATTATATTTTAGTGGTGGATGAACAGTAGTAGTGCTATTGAAGGTCAGGAGGATATGCTTGTACTACATGTTTGAGATGGCCATTGCCTGGCATTTGTGCAGCACGAATGGTACCAGGCACTCAGTCCAGACGTTGTCTGGTCGTTGAAGGTTCATAGAATCCCTCAGTGCAGTAGGAGGCCATACAGTTCATCGGTTCTGCACCGACTCTCCAACGAAGCATCCTACTCCAGCCCTATCCCATAACCCCACTAATCCCCATAATCCACACATCCTGGCACACTAAGGAGCAATTTAACATGACCAATCAACCTAACCTACACATCTTTGGGCTGTGGGAGGAAGCTGAAGCATCTGGGGGAAATCCATGTATACATGGGGAGAATATGCAAACACCTCAGACAGGGTGAGCCAAGCTGGGAATCGAATCCGCATCCTTGGCAGTATGAGACAGCAGTGCTCGCCACTGTGCCACTCTAAAGGAAGAGTTTGGTACAGTTGGTGCATAATTGGAGGAGTTGTGACTTGAACTTAATCATTAGCAAATAACTTCACTTCTGATCTTGAGACAGAGGGGAAATCATTTGATGAAGCAACGATGTCCAACAGTTATGACCGTTGGTCAACCTCCATTTATGGCAACTTGACTGATGGCCTTCCCATTCACCTTGTTTTGGTACAGATTTGTTGGGTAATTCCTGGATGACTGCTACCTTGATGCTTGAGGGTCTGGGGGGGAATAACTCGCCTCTTCTTTGTCATTTGGCTCATGTGTCCATGTCGGGGTTGCTTCGAGTCAAGTTTGTATGGGAGACCAGGAGCTGATGTCTTCTATTGGAATGTCAAGCTGAGCGTTAGTGAGGAAGGTATCATTTGATGGCCCTGTTGATGATTAAGCCATCACTTTGCTGATGATTGGGAGGAGCTGTTAAGTTTAGAAAATTTATTATTAAATGAGTAAGTAGGAAAAATGAGTAGATATGAAAATAGAAACCTTTAGGGCCAAAGGAATTTCTCAGCAATATTTTGCAAACTTTATTATTGGACAAAAGTGTATGTCTTTTGTGAAAATATCTTGAAAAAAATGATTCCTGGATAATTGCACCAGCTTTAATGCAGTAGAATATCTCAAAGGCTCCTCGACAGGAGCACTTTCAAACAAAATATTGCACTAGGCCACTTAGGCAATATTGCAACAGGTGACCAAAAGCCAGCACCTGTCAAGGTAGTAACTTGGTCTATGTTGATTGCTTGATCTTAAGTGGATTCATTTTTCTTTCTGTGGCCCTCGCCTTTCCCAAACAAGATGGAACGTAAACAGAAATATCTTATGATGATCAGCGATAAAGAGGTGCAAGATGACAACAAGATGAACCCAGAAAATATCAGTGAGTAAATCCATCCACAGCATTCTCTCCAGAGATTTGAACAAAAGGTCTTCCATGTGATAAACAGCTTCCAGATGATTGTACGGCTGTATTGTGTTCAAAAGGGATCTGGATAAAGAGACCTGCTATTAAACATTCTGGTTTAGAGTTAGGGATCCCACCCACCTAATAATGGCAATATGCCAATGACAGTAAGGAAATGGTGTACTTGCTGAATAATCACTTTGTGCTGGTATATTTGGTAAAGGAAGAGGTTAACATGTCTGACATTTCAAGGAAACTAATATTGAATTAGGGCAGTGACTCACTCAAAGTAACGTAAAACAAAGTAACAATTATGTTCAAAATAATGGCACTAAGAATTGACAAATCTAAGAACCAGATAGTTACCATCGCAGAATTTTAAAGCCGGCAGGTGAAAGCTTCAAAAAAAGCCCTAATTATAATCTTCAAAGGTTCCTGTGGAAATCATTCCTTTGGGTTAGCCACTCTGCTATCTACGAAAGTTAACAGAGAAACTGGGGAATTATAGATCAGTTATTCTAACATCAATTATTGATCACTTCTAGATCAATTATCCTAACATCAGTTATTGTTCAGTTATTCCGACTTCTGTTGTCAGAAGATTACTGGACTTTGCAGTTAATGGTAGAATGCCCAAGTGTTGAAAATTCAATATGGGTTTGTAAAGGGTAGGTCATGCTTGATTATTGGAACATAATGAAACAGTACAAAAAAACTAAGGCACATGGAATAATTTATACCTGGAGAATTAGAATACAAGGAGGTGGAAGTTATTCTTAGCCTTGGTTAGACCATACACGGAGCACTGAGAGCAGCTCTGGGTACCACACTGTAGGAAAGATTTATTGATACAGAATAGATTTATCAGAATGATACCTGCCATTAAGGGCTGTTATGAATATAGTATTACATAAACTCGGATTACACTCCCTTAAATTTTAAAAGCTAAAGGATAACTTGATTGAAGTTTTCAGATATTTCTGGAGGTGGATGGGTCTTGGCGAGAAGGGGACATTGATCAAACTTTCCTGGCTGGTATACCTTCCCCCCCAAAACCCTTTCTTAAGATGGGGCTCACTCTACTGAAAATCAGTGTGTGTCATCTCAGTAAACACATCATATACGTCAGGTCCCCATACCAAGCCAACTGGGAAACTAACAGGTTAGAGTCTGTTTTATTTGGATGCTGTGACCACATTAGACTCCTGCCAGAATTGCAGAGGCAGTGCACTGAAAACATCTCACTCAGTCTGACTCGTACAGCTGAGGTGCTGTAATTGAATGTCAAGGAACTGGAAGGAGCAATCTGTTAACCTCCACAGAATCACTGCATTGCAGATTCAGCCCATTGAGTCGGCTTCCAAAAAGCACTGTACCTAGACCCACTCCCCCTTGTTAATTCTGACTCATCCACTTAATTTGCACATCTTGGAATGCAAAGGGGCAATTTAGCGTGGCCAATCCACCTGATCTTTATATTTTGGACTGTGAGAGGAAGCTGGAGCACCCAGAGGAAACCCAAGTCGACACGGGCAGAACATACAAACTCACTACAGTCACCCAAGGCCAGAATTGAACCCAGGTCCTAGCAGTGAATCAGCAGTGTTCACCATTTGTGCCACTGTGCCAGGTGCAATCTTGCGCAACAAATAATCTGTGATGGTAAAAGAAAGAAGCCATTTTGAATGCTTTTGTTTGTTTTCTTTCTCTATTCGTTTTCTCTTGCAGCTGAGGGGGAGACGTAATTATTTTATAATATCTAATAGCTTAGCATTTGAAATCTAGTAGCCTTGCATAATCTTTGATCAGCGCAAGATGTGTAAATCATATGACAAATTTGATCATTCTCAGTGTAGTCTATATATCTAATTGGCTGTGAAATAAGGTATGGGGTCTCAAAAGTTTGTGGGTTTACAGTTGCCTTTTTCTGACTAAAATTAAATACGTAAATGATCTTTTAACGAAAGGTTAACCAATTAGGCTTGTTACCTATTGATACGTGTGAATGATATTTGGGAATAGATTTTTGATTTAATGCTAAAATATTTTTAAAAAGTTTTATAACAAGCCGCTTCACAGTAGCAGTGCATTTGTCTTAAACCTATGTTTACCTTCATATTGCTGTAACTTTTTCCCAGGGTGGAAGAGTCAGTTACTAGGGGGCACAGGTTTAAAGGCGATGTACAAGGCAGATTTTTTTCACAAATGGTTGTGGGTACCGAGAACTTGCTACTGGAGGAGGTAGTAGAACCGGATATGATAGTGGCATTTAAGGGGTGTCTTGACAAGTATGTGAATAGGATGGGAATCAAGGGATATGGTCCCCGGAAGGGTAGGGGGTTTTAGTTAAGTCGGGCAGCATGCTCTGTGCAGGTTTGGAGGGTTGAAGGCCCTATTGTGCTGTAATTTTCTTCGTTCTTCATTGACAAGAGTAATTTTTCTTTGCAGATGAAAACTGGATTGAAAAGAGTCTTTTGCTCCTAAAATTTCCTCCATTTCCAACAAAAAAGGCTGGCTCTTTGTCTGATGTTAGGAGGACTGATGCACTGCAAGAACAAAATGAGCTTTTGGCCAAGGTTGCTGATCCAACAACACAGCATGTTAGCACCGAGTCCACATTACCTCAGGATCTTACCGCAGCAGCTCCAAGCACATCGGCAGAGAAGCCCCAGCAAACCGTCCCGGCTGCTGCAGCTCCTAGAGATGACCCCGATACCGCTGGCCCACTCCAGAGTGAGAGCCCTGCTTCTTCCGTGAGCACAACGCCCAGTGAGAACCTCGTTTCTCCGTACGTCGACCTCCCCTCCCCCTTCAGCTCCAAACCCAAACCTGCCTTTGGTAAAGGCCGACTCCGGTTACTTTCACTCAGGTCCATGGAAGAGTTTAAAATGGTCCCCATCCAAGACAAATACCTCATTCTAAAGAACATTTTAGAATTCATGAAGGATTCCAACATTTCTTCTGAAAGGTAAGCTGGTTAAGTCATTATATAGTAACACAAAACAAAAAATAGAACCGGGGACGGCATGAAAGCATAGCGGTTAGCACTGCTGCTTCACAGCACAAAGAACCCGGGTTCTATTCCGGCCTCGGGTCACTGTCTGTGTGGAGTTTGCGCATTCTCCTCATGTCTGTGTGGGTTTTCTCTGGGTGCTCGTCCCACAGTCCAAAGATGTGTGAATTAGGTAGATTGGCCATGTTAAATTGACCCTACTGTCAGGGGGCTTCGTAGGGTAAATATGTGGGGTTACAGGAATAGGGTCTGAGTGAGGTTGTATTCAGTGCAGACTCGATGGGTTGAATGGCCTTCTCTTGCAGTGTAGGGATTCAATGAAAAGTTAGTGAGTATTTGCATTTGTAGGAAAATGTGAGTAGGTAATTTAATGGTTAAGTGTAGGGAAAATAGAAAGGAAATATAAATTGAAACTGATTTTTTGTTGTTTTAATCAAAGTTTAATTTGCCAACCCACGGGTGTATTATAATAATTCTGCTGGAAGAGTGTAGTCAGAATGTCCTCTCAAAAGCAGTCATTACACAGGGTGTAGGGGGAAGATAGATGGAAGAAAGGTAGATAATTAGCAGTTCTATGGTAGCGCTGGCCGTGAGGAGGTTGAGCTGCTGGTGGGAGCTGTCTTGAAAGTAATATGGTTGTGCCCACTTTCAAATATAAATCTGATGCTGAGGGTGCGAAATTACGTTTGGGACTTGATGCAAACTTCTGAGTTACAAAATTATTTTGGCTACAAGCTTCATGCTGTTGGCCAATAATAGTTGCACTCATGAACTGTTTGATGTGATTAAGGAACCAGTTTGGAACTGGACGATGTTGAATCATAGAATTCCTACAGTGCAAAAAGAGGCTATTTGGTCCATCAAGTCTGCACTGACCATTTTGATTTGATTTATTATTGTCACGTGTATTAACATACAGTGAAAAGTATTGTTTATTGTGCGTTGTACAGCCAAAACATACTGTTCATAGACAAGGAAACAAGAGGGTGCAGAATAGCTTGGGTGTAGAGAAGGATCAACTTAATGCAAAGTAAGTCCATTCAAAAGTCTGACAGCAGTAGGGAAGAAGCCATTCTTGAGTCAGTTGGTACGTGACCTCAGACTTCTATCTTTTTCCTGAAGGAAGAAGGTGGAAGAGAGAATGTCCAGGGTACGTGGGGTCCTTAATTGTGCTGGCTGCTTCGCCGAAGTAGTGGGAAGTCTAGACAGAGTTAATGGATGGGAGATTGGTTTGCGTGATGGATTGGACTGCATTCATGGTCTTTGTAGTTTGTGGTCCGCAAACCTATCCAGGGCCTATCCCTGTAACCCCCGTGCGTTTACTCTGCTAATCTTCACAAGTGGAACAAAGCTCATTTGAGCTGTCTTGCACAGCCCTGTGGTCCATAATAAAAGAAAAGGAATTGTTAAAAACTTGCCTTTTTCGCCTTCCTGACGAGTGTGCGAAACTCAGACGAAAAACCCAACACTGTTTTCTGCTGGGGTGTGAGCTGTGAGCATTGCTAACTCAAAAGTAAATCCTTCAAAAACATTATGCTTGTACAATTCGTATCCTTTGCTTTGCCTAAAGAGTCTCAGAAATTCAACTTCCACACAAATGTGTGTGGTAGTCATTGTTGATGCATTGATTTATGACATTTGGAAACAAAGATTGTGGTGCCCACCTTGTTTGTACTGTAGCTGTGTATTAGGAATGTGGTTTACCACGAGATTCTCCAACGATGTCTAGATCTACCTTTGAAAACATTTGAAGTTCAGTTGGGAAAATTACCATATATTTCTGTGAAGTCACACTGTACACGAAGATCGCAATGCATTAAGGAATCTATTTTGGTGATAAATATTCTTCGCAGTGTGTAAGGTTTGAAATTTATGCTGAGTTTTTAAAAATTTTTTCACAGGGTGTGGGTGTCGCTGGCTTGGCCAGCAGTTTTATTGTCCATCCCTAAATACCCCTCGAGAAGGTGCTGATGAGCTGCTGCCGTGAACCACTTGCAGTCCATGTGGTGTAGGTACACCCTTAGTGCTGTTATGGAGGGAATTCCGGGATTTGACTCAGTGACAGTAAAGGAATGGTGATACAGGCTGGAGTCTCCGATCTTGACCATGTCTCAGATTGTCTGGTCCCACTGCTGTGAATGGAGATTTGGCCAAGTACCAAATTCTTGCTGCTAGTGGTAGTGTTATAAGATCAGAGAATTCCAACTATATTTTCAAGTCAGGATGATGTGTGGTTTGAAAGGGACTTTGCAGATAGTGCTGTCCTTGTATATCTGTTGTCCGTGCTCTTTTAGATGTTAGTGAAACCAGGTTTGAAAAGTGCTGTCGAAGGAGTTTTAGCAAGTTGCTGCAGTGCATCTTATAGGTGGTACATACTGCTGTCTCTGTGGTGGAAAGAGTGGATGTTGGTGATGAGTGAGATGTCAATTGAGCAAAAGCTTTGATTTTTCTGGATGACATCTTGAGTTGTTGGAACTGCACTCAAGTAGAGAGTATTCCACCACACTCCTAACTTGTGCCACGTAGAAGGTGGAGAGGCTTTGGAGAGTCAAGAGGTAAGTTGCTCTCTGCAGAATTCCCCATCTCTGATCTGCTCTTGTAACCACACTATTTATATGACTAGTCCTATTTAGTTTTGGGTGAATGATAATCACTAGGATGCTGATAGGAGTGTGAGTAGAAAGCCTTCTTGATGTGAGTTACTTGTTTAAAGCACAATTCCTTGACAGTGTCTTACAGGTTCTGTCTTTGCGGAAGGCCCAGGCTAAGAGCATTATTGATGTTCTACGTGTGGTCAGCGAGTGCCTACAGTCACTGGGACAACCTCATCTCTTCCAGTTCTCCTGCATTCTCTTTTTACAAGAAGTATTAGCCTGCCAGAAGGAATTGATTAGGTAAGCATTAAGACTTGACTTTGTGAACCTGAGTAACCATATCCCATGGTGACTAAGCGATTGTAAACCTGACCTCTAATCAAGAAGTTTTGAAGCTTTTGATGCCTATCTTGATGGGTCCCATTGATTGATGGGATATTCAGTCACAAGCTATTGATGTTTATCTGTCATTTTTCTTTGCTGCAGATTTACCGTGGCAAATTTAAATCGGAAATCCTGCTACATCTTGCCTTTTCTTGGTCTCTTAGTTCAGTAAAGTAACTTTAAAAGTTTTTAAGATGATTAAAGGCATTGTTAGGGTAATGAAAGGGGAGAAAAAAAATCCCATCCCCTCCAGTGGGGGAATTCTGTTGGATTATTCGAGAGTGATGCACTTGGTCCAGAGAATAGAGGCAATTAGGAACATTCACCTCAAAACATTAAGGCTGACCATCAGTTGAAAATTTTGGAACTGAGACTGATAAATTTTTTTCATGTAAGGGACTTAAAACCAATTAGAGTAAATAAAATTGTAAATCTTTTCAGCATCTTGTATAAAGCCTTTCCCGAGATGTGGTGCTCAGAGTTGAACATGATACTCCAGCTCAGGCTGAACTGGTGTTTTATAAAGATTTATCAGAACTTTCTTGCCTTTTTAACCACCATCTCAACTTGCCACCTTCAACATGTATTATCCCATGTCCCACTGCTCCAACTTCCCATTTAGAATTATCATCGTTAGACAATCTTTACATTGCTGTAACTGCTGGGGGAAAATGGAACGCTGAAAAAAGTGAGAAAATTATGACTCTCAAATCAGGTTTTAAAAAAAATCTTCCTTAATCATTCTGCTCAAGATTTTTTGAACCATGCTGATTCAAATGTAGCTTTGCGATACCACAATTTCAGGATCTTTCAAGCCATCAATCTTCTCTATCCCTGCTTTGGTTACCTTTCATGCCTGTCTAGCTGGCAGACTTTCTATTAACGAAACCACATCAAGTCTTCTGAGCTACAGTAAAATGTTGCTTGTGGATCACTACACTACATCAGACATCGATTACCATTTTTGAATGCCATTAGAAATTACTCGTATTCTCTTTGTAATTCCCTCCTGATGAAGCTGAGTTGTTCTAGTTTACACAAGGAATTTGGTTTGTGTCCAAATATTGGTTAACCAAGAAAAACATGCAGTGACCTCTCATAGATTTGTCACTTGATTCAATTACAAGATGCTGGCACCTTTCTGAAGTGCGTGCTTTTCATGTGGGAACCAAGATAATAAGTGTTGGCAGTCTGGTCAACTTAGGATATAACAGCCGAGCCCAGTCCTGTCATCAACTGGTGTTCATGCTGAGATTTTCCAGGCAGCAGGGGTGGCTGATGGTGGGGAAACAGGAAACCTGCCTGATTTTTTTTCTTCCTTGCCACCTCCTCCAAGCTCAGGAATACTGAGGCCAGTGAGCTCTCTGCACCCCAGTGCTAACTGAACACAGGCTGGTGACTGAAACTGCGTCCTCTTATTCCTTTGGCCTACTTCCATGCTGCTTTCATTCACAATCCAGCCACAATCATTGCACTGAACATCTTGCAAAGGAAGTGATCATTATCTTGCAGCAATCATTGACAGCCATTGGTGCAGATTTGGTTTGGAATGTTCCTGTAGTTTACATATAAAAAAAAGTATGTTACCATGCTTTTTTATGCTCTGGCCTCTGTTGCAATTGTTCACCTGATTTCTGAATGTGTGCGAGTCAGACGTTGGCTGCTAATGAAGTCAGCCTTTTCCATGTATTTTATTGCAAGCGTGTGGTTGATAACCTAAATAAAACTTTCCATACATCATATTCCTGCCAAATGTGCATGATTAAGAGTCCCTTCCGCTTTTTCTTTTCCTGATTAGCTTGATATTGCACGTCCCTCAATGCAGTTTTGTACACTATTGTCAGTTGGAAGTAACTATTGTATTGTTTAAGTATAATGGAAATGTCTTTAAGTGAAGAGTGGAGAAAGAAATTTCAAACTTATTCCCTTTCAAAGAAAGGGCAAAATGATTTTTGGATTTGAGAATTTTATTAATCGAAATTTTGTCTTTTCAAACATGAAAATTTGTTGGAGAGTTTAGACTTTGACGTTCTCTCAAATGATAACCTTGAAAAACAATTGACAACATCATATTTAAATTACTTTGAATTGTTTGATTCTGGATTCTCAATACAAAAAGGGAAGAGAAATTATAGCAACACTCAAGAAGTCACTCAAGATTAATGAATTCCTTATCACTGCACGTGAGATATCTGAACATCGTTTAGTGTGTATTTAAGTTACTGTTTAGGACATGTTGCTTACTATAAAGTTCCACTATGGCCCTGAGAAACATAAGCACATCTGGTGATGTGAGAGTAACGTTGGCCTGGACGCTGAGACACATTGCTACAAATATTGCCAAGTGGTGCAACTGCTTAAATATATAACAAAAACTTTTTATAAATGTCACTTTAACATTGCACAACCTACGATGTTGCAGTGAAGGTGTAAGTCTAGATTATGTCCCAAAATCTCCAAATGAGGTTTGAAGCTGCAACCTTGTAACTTGGGCAGGCATGTTTATCTACGTGGGCAGGTTATAGATATAGCCAACCTTACACTTCAGTGAAATTCAGTCAAACCTGAATTAACACAATAAGATGGCAAAAAGTTGTCTTGTTAACCGTACTGATAATGAAGCTTCCACCTTTAATACAGTCAATTTATCAATGCTTCCGAGTGTAATCACGCTTGCCTGGTATAAAAAAAAATTTTAAAAAATCAACTAGAATACAAAGGTTCAATTTGAGATATCGCTTGATTAGTTATATTTTGATAATGAGTATCAATGATTTTTTTTAAATATAGAAATGGGATATTGTAAAATAGAAATTTAAAGTTGTATTTTTCACTTTTAGGGTGAAATGCAGCTTTTAAAACTATATCTTTTTCAAAGCCAATCTTTGCTGGGTAAGCTATCTGAAAATTGTGCAGCTTTTATTAGGATTGGTTACAAGCAGCCCAAATTTTCCTGCATTCCCAGTACTAATGGTGCATCTCGCATTTTTGGAGAATGCACTATTATACTGTAATAAATCTTAATCTGAGAAACCCAAGCTTTAAACTAATATGGAGGGGGGGAGGGGATGAGACCGACAGCTCGGTACAGAGCGAGATGGGAGATAGAGTAAGCTTGGATGAGAAGAGATGCACTCGGGAGAAGGAGGTTCCAAGTGGTCTTGGAGGTCTGGAGTGTGTCTGTTTCAATGCGAGGAGCGTAACGGGAAAAACGGATGAACTTAGGGCCTTAATGTTTGCGAGGAACTTGGATGTGGTTGCAGTGACAGAGACGTGGTTAAAGGAAGGGAAGCAGTGGCAACTGAACATTGCTGGGTATAAATGTTTCAGGCGTGACAAAGGAGGGTCTAGAAGAGGTGAGGGAGCGGTGTTGTTAGTTAAGGAGAGCATCACGGCGGTGCAGAGGGAGGACAATACAGAGGAGTTAGGAGTGGAGTCACTGTGGGTGGAGTTGAGGAATAGAAAGGGGGCAATTACTATGCTAGGGATGTATTATAGGCCACCCAACAGCCCACGGGCAGTTGAAGGCATATGTAAAGACATTTTGGATAGGTGCAGAAAGAACAGAGTCGTTATAGTGGGAGATTTTAATCTCCCTAGGGTGGACTGGAAAGTACCTAGAGCTGCGGGTTTGGACGGGCAGGAATTTGTAAAATGTGTACTGGAAGGATTGTTGGAACAGTATGTGGCTAGCCGGACTAGAGAAGGGGCTATATTGGATTTAGTTCTGAGTAATGAGCCAGGGCAGGTGGTTGATGTTGTGGTGGGGGAACATGTGGCTAACAGTGACCACAATTCTGTCTACTTTAGGATACAGATGGAAAAGGATGCTTGTTGCCCTAGGGGAAGGGTGCTGAATTGGGGGAACATAGAACATTACAGCGCAGAACAGGCCCTTTGGCCTTCGAAGTTGCGCCAACCATTATAAAAAAGCAATGACCCTCCAAACTAAACCATTCCCTTCTCTTCCATAAACTTATCAACTAACCTCTTAAATGCCACCAAACCTGGCGCATCTACAACTGCCGCAGGCAGGGCATTCCCCTCCCTAACCACCCTCTGGGTAAAGAACCTACCTCTGATATCCGTCCTATAACTATCACCCCTTAATTTAAAGCTGTGTCCCCTCGTGCTAGCTTTCTCCATCCTAGGAAAAAGGCTATCACTGTCCACCCTATCTAAACCTCTAATCATCTTATATGCTTCGATAAGGTCTCCTCTTAGCCGCCTCCTTTCTAACGAAAACAACCTCAAATCCCTCAGCCTCTCTTCATAAGACCTGCCCTCCATACCAGGCAACATCCTGGTAAACCTCCTCTGTACCCTCTCCAATGCCTCCACATCTTTCTTATAATGTGGGGACCAGAACTGCACACAATACTCCAAGTGCGGCCGCACTAGAGTTTTGTACAGTTGCAACATGACGTTGCGGCTCCGAAATTCAATCCCCCTACCAATAAAAGCTAAGACTCCATATGCCTTCTTAACAACCTTATTGACTTGACTGCCTACTTTCAGGGATCTATGCACAAATACACCAAGATCCCTCTGTTCATCAACACTATTAAGAATCCTACCATTAGCCCTATACTCTACACATTTATTATTCCTGCCATAGTGCATTACCTCACACTTTTCCACATTAAACTCCATTTGCCACCTCTCGGCCCAGCTCTGCAACTTGTCCAAGTCCCTCTGCAAACTATAACACCCCTCTTCACTATCTACCACTCCACTGACTTTAGTGTCATCTGCAAATTTACTAATCCATCCTTCAATACCCTCATCCAGATCATTTATAAAAATTACAAACAGCAGGGTCCCCAAAATAGACCCCTGAGGTACACCACTTGTCACCGAACTCCACGATGAATATCTCCCATCAACCACCACCCTCTGTCTTCTATCTGCTAGCCAATTCCTAATCCAATTAGCTAAATCACCCTCTATCCCATACATCTGCATTTTCTGCAGAAGCCTTCCATGGACCACCTTATCGAACGCCTTACTAAAGTCCATATATACCACATCAACCGCCTTACCCCCATCCACCTCTTTGGTCACTTTTTCAAAAAACTCAATAAGGTTAGTAAGGCACGACCTACCCTTCACAAAACCATGCTGACTATCCCCAATCAATTCATTTCTCTCTAAATAACTATAAATCCTATCCCTAATAATTCTCTCCAATACTTTGCCCACAACAGAAGTAAGACTCACTGGCCTATAATTCCCTGGAAGGTCTCTCTTCCCCTTCTTGAACAAAGAAGGGGAAGAAAGAAGGGGAAGGAGAAGGAAGGCTAACTACAGTCGAATTAAACAGGAACTTAGGGAAACTGATTGATTGGGAACGGTTGTTTGAGGGTAAGTCCACGCTAGGCATGTGGGACTCTTTCAAGGGAATACTGAAAATGTTGCAAGATAAGTACGTGCCAGCCAAGAGGAAAGATGGGAAAGGTAGGATTAGAGAGCCGTGGATTATTAGGGATATTGAGGACTTGGTTAGAAAGAAAAGAGAAGCGTGTGATAGGTCGAAGCAGCTGGGAACCGAGACAGCATTGAAGGAATATAGAGAGAGTAGGAGGGAACTCAAACAGGGAGTTAGGAGGGCAAAAAGGGGGCATGAAATGATTTTGGCGGATAGGATTAAGGAAAACCCAAAGGCTTTTTATTCCTATGTTAGGAATAAAAGGGTGGTTAGAGGAAAATCGGACCTCTTAGGGACAGAGGAGGGGAACTGTGCTTAGAGCCCGAGGGAATGGCAGAGATCCTGAATGAATACTTTGCGTCGGTATTCACGACGGAGAGGGGCTTGTTGACAGCTCCTGTCTCTGAGGGAGCTGTGGACCAGTTGAGGGAAATATCCATACCGAGGGAGGAAGTGTTAGAGCCTCTAGGTAGCATTAAAACTGATAAATCTCCTGGCCCTGATGGCATTTATCCCAGGTTGCTTAGAGAGGTGCGAGGTGAAATTGCTGGGCCTCTGACGCAAATCTTTGTCTCTTCCTCGGACACAGGTGAGGTCCCAGAGGACTGGAGAATAGCTAATGTTGTACCGTTGTTTAAAAAGGGTGGTAGGGATAACCCTGGGAATTATAGGCCGGTGAGTTTGACGTCAGTGGTAGGGAAGCTGTTGGAGGGGATCCTTAGAGATAGGATGTATAGGCGCTTAGAGCGTTACAATCTGATTAGGGATACGCAGCATGGATTTGTTAAAGGCAGGTCGTGCCTTAGAAATCTGGTAGAATATTTTGAGGAGGTGACAAAATCAGTGGACGAAGGGTGAGCTGTTGATGTTGTCTATATGGATTTTAGTAAGGCGTTTGACAAAGTCCCTCATGGGAGGTTAGTCGAGAAGGTCAAGGCAAATGGGATACAAGGACAGGTAGCTAGATGGATAAGTAACTGGCTTGGTAATAGGAACTCAGTAAGAATTTAGCAACACCAATTTATAATCCAACCGATTTATTTGATAGTAAAAACGCGAGCTTTCAACACTCTGTGTCTTCGTCAGGCAAATGCAGTGTTCTGGTCTGCAATAGCACACATCAGCACAGACAGTCAGAGATTGCTGATTAGAATGCGAATCCTTACATCTAACCTGCTATTGAAGTGTTAAAGTGGCGAACAATGTGTGTGAAGGGAATCCTGAGCATTGTTGGAGAATTGTGTGTTTTCTCCAGACAGCACAGTAAGTGAGGTTTTTTGCTAACCCAGGCAAGTTACGGGGGTTACAGATAGTGTGTCATGAAGCCAAGATCCCTGCTAAGACCGTCCTCATGTGTCCTCATGCATTTGCCTGACGAAGACACAGAGTGTTGAAAGCTCGCGTTTTTACTATCAAATAAATCGGTTGGATTATAAATTGGTGTTGCTAAATTCTTACTGAGTTCTTACCACCCCAATCCAACACCGGCATCTGTATATCATGATTAGTAATAGGAGACAGAGAGTAATAGTGGAAGGGTGTTTCTCTAGCTGGAGGTCGGTCACTAGTGGTGTGCCGCAGGGCTCGGTACTGGGACCTCTTCTATTTTAATATATATAAATGACTTGGAAGAGGGAATAAGTGGAGTGATCAGCAAGTTTGCAGATGATACAAAGATGGCTGGACTTGCGGATAGTGAGGAGCATTGTCAGGCGATACAGCAGGACATAGCTTGTAGCTTGGGCAGACAGATGGCAGATGGAATTCAATCCTGATAAATGTGAGGTGATGCATTTCAGGAGAAAGAATGTAGGGGGGAGGTATATGATAAAGGGTAGACCTATTAAGAGTATAGAAACGCAGAGGGACCTGGGGATGCAGGTGAACAAGTCTCTGAAGGTGGCAGAGCAAGTGGAGAAGGTTGTGAAGAAAGCATATAGTATGCTAGCCTTTATAGGAAGGGGTATAGAGTACAAGAGCTGGCCTTTAATGTTGCAGTTGTATAAAACGCTGGTTAGACCTCATTTGGAATATTGTGTCCAGTTCTGGTCGCCTTACTAGCGGAAGGACGTGGAGACTCTGGAAAGAGTGCAGAGGAGGTTTACCAGGATGCTGCCTGGTATGGAAGGTCTGAGTTACGAGGAGAGATTAGGCAAATTGGGACTGTTTTCCTTAGAAAGACGTAGACTTAGAGGAGATCTGATAGAGGTGTACAAGATTTTGAAGGGGATAGATAGAGTAAACAGGGTTAGGCTTTTTCCTAGGATGGACTCAAATAGCACGAGGGGTCACGGGCTTAGGGTGAGGGGGGTAAAGTATAATTTGGATGCTAGAGGGAGTTTTTTCACACAGAGGGTGGTGGGGGTATGGAATGCGCTGCCAAGTAAAGTGGTGGAGGCAGGTACTCTGGAGTTATTTAAGAAATACTTTAGATGGGCACATGAACAGAATGGGAATGGAGGGGTATAGAAAACTGATTTAAAATAGGGATCATGAGCCTTGGGAGTCCCTGGGAAGTGTGTAAATAGATGATGATATTGATGTACTTGTTTTTATCCTACAGGTGCTTTGGTCCACCTTGTTGTCTAACGAGGGGCATACACGCGATGGGTCATGAGAGGGCTGCTCTTGGATCTTTTTCGAGGGTATCCTACTGCTTCACATCGTTAGTGTACGCTTGACCTGGACCATCTGATGGGCGACACGACAGCTCAGTGACTATCGCTGTGCGGTGCAGATACATGGATTTGGGCCTGTGTCTGTGGGAGTTTGCGCATTCTCCCCGTGCTTGCGTGGGTTTTCTCCGGGTTCTCCGGCTTCCTCCCACATCCCAAAGATGTGCTCTTAGGCTAATTGGCAAAACAAATTCTCCCTAAATTATCTCAAATTTGGTTTTTAATCCATAGATCTATAAACGTAGACAGGGATCACGGGTAGAGGTGGGAACGTCGGGGTGGCGGCGTGGGCTCTTGGGCCGAAGGGCCTGTTTCCCGTGCTGTTTTGTTCTTTGTTCTTTAATTCCAACCGTGCGTAAGGAACTCTTGCCTCCAACGTGCAACAAAATATCTGGGTTGGAGCAGTGGCCCTCAAACCTTCTCATTTATAGATCTGTTACGCATAGCAAAGGTCTTCACCTCCACCTACCAGTCCTACATTACCTGCTTTCACCTGCCACTGCAGAAAAAAAATCATCAGAGTTAGTGGGAAGTATGGTGCTGCTTTTGATGATATAGCATTGAGTTAATGTCTAACTCTGAGCTGGACAGCTTCAGCCTCGTGTTGGGCTCCGTGTTCAGCCGATTCCACTCTGTTTTCAAGCTGTGAAAATCTGATCGTTTCATTGTATGAGGTAACAGTAACATCAGCCTTGGCTGAAAATTAAGTTATTGGTTATGCTTATGACGACTTGTGCTGCACTCTCTCTGGAGTCTGTCTGGCTGTTTGATGTCATGCGAGTGGTGGAGATGAGAGTTCTGGCCTGTCCTATATAGCTGTAGCTGTGGCGTTGTGCATCAGTGGCTTGCATTCTGAAGCAGCCCCTGGACCGATGGGAAAAGCACATTTTAGAGAATCACTGGGTTAGAGAACAACAGTTAGATGTTTTTCCCATAATTGTATAAGAATGAGATTAATTTGTTGAGTTTTTAAGTGTTACATTTCAGCTTTCATCTCGTCGCAAACACAGTTGGTGCAAATTTGCTCCAAATTCAATAGGTTTCAGTTTTCTTTCTTTTTCACCTTAAGCACAAAACTTGTCGTCTCAAAGCTGCAAGTGGCCTGGGAGTCCAGGAAAATGAATGCTGTTTCTATGTTACGCCCTTTGTGAAGTTGAGGTCAAAAGAACAAAGAACAAAACAGCACGGGAAACAGGCCCTTCGGCCTGTCCCTGTCCATGTTTATAGATCTATGGATTAAAAACCAAATTTGAGACAATTTAGGGAGAAATTGTTTTGCCATTTAGCCTAAGAGCACATCTTTGGGATGTGGGAGGAAACCGGAGCACCCGGAGAAAACCCACGCAAGCACGGGGAGAATGCGCAAACTCCCACAGACACAGGCCCAAATCCATGTATCTGCACAGCACAGCGATAGTCACTGAGCTGTCGTGTTGCCCATCAAATGGTCCAGGTCAAGCATACACTAACGATGTGAAGCACTAGGATACTCTCAAAAAAAAAATCCAAGAGCAGCCCTCTCACGACCCATCGCGTGTATGCCCCTTGTTAGACAACAAGGTGGACCAAAGCACCTGTAGGATAAAAACAAGTACATCAATATCATCATCTATTTACACACTTTCCAGGGACTCCCAAGGCTCATGATCCCTATTTTAAATCAGTTTTCTATACCCCTCCATTCCCATTCTGTTCATGTGCCCATCCAAGTATTTCCTAAATAACTCCAGAGTACCTGCCTCCACCACTTTACTTGGTAGCGCATTCCATACCCCCACCACCCTCTGTGAAAAAACTCCCTCTAGCATCCAAATTATACCTTACCCTCCTCACCCTAAGCCCGTGACCCCTCGTGCTATTCGAGTCCATCCTAGGAAAAAGCCTATCCCTGTTTACTTTATCTATACCCCTCATGATCTTGTACACCTCTATTAGATCTCCGCTAAGTCTACGTCTTTCTAAGGAAAACAGCCCCAATTTGCCTAACCTCTCCTCGTAACTCAGACCTTCCATACCAGGCAGCCTCCTGGTAAACCTCCTCTGCGCTCTCTCCATCGTCTCCACATCCTTCCGGTAGTAAGGCAACCAGAACTGGACGCAGTATTCCAAATGAGGTCTCACCAACGTTTTATACAACTGCAACATTAAAGGCCAGCTCTTGTACTCTATAGCCCTTCCTGTAAAGGCTAGCATACTATATGCTTTCTTCACAACCTTCTCCACTTGCTCTGCCACCTTCAGAGACTTGTGCACCTGCACCCCCAGATCGCTCTGCATTTCTATAGTCTTAATAGGTCTACCCTTTATCATATACCTTCCCCCTACATTCTTTCTCCCGAAATGCATGACCTTGCATTTATCAGAATTGAATTCCATCTGCCATCTGTCTGCCCAAGCTACCAGCCTATCTATGTCTTGCTGCATCGCCTGACAATGCTCTTCACTATCCGCAAGTCCAGCCGTCTTTGTATCGTCTGCAAACTTGCTGATCACTCCACTTACTCCCTCTTCGAAGTCATTTATATATTTCAAATAGAAGAGGTCCCAGTACCGAGCCCCGCTGCACACCATTAGTGACCAAGCTCCAGCTAGAAAAACAGGCTTCCACTATTACTCTGTCTCCTATTACTAAGCCAGTTACTTATCCATCTAGCTAACTGTCCTTGTATCCCATAAGCCTTGACCTTCTCAACTAACCTCCCATGAGGGACTTTGTCAAACTCCTTACTGAAATCCACCTCAAAAGCTCTGTTGCATAACTGATACCAATTCCTGTTCGTCCATCACCTCTTGTGCTCACTGACAGAAACAACTCCTCGATTTAAAATTAGGTCACAGAATCCCTACAGTGCAGAAGTAGGCCATTCGGCCCATCAAATGTGATCTGACCATGCTCCTATCTAGATCCTATTCCCATAACCCCATGCATTTACCCCAGCTAGTCCCCCTGGAACTAAGCGGCAATTTAGCATGGCCAATCCACCTAACCTGCACATCTTTGGACTGTGGGATGAAACTGGAGCACCCGGAGGAAACCCATGCAGACATGTGGAGAATGCGCAAACTCCACACAGAAAGTGACCCAAGCTGGGAATCGAATTCTGCCCTCTGGCATAGTGAAGCTGCAGTGCTAATCACTGTGCCTCTCATTACTCCATAACTTTACTCTCCCTACCATCCGCCCCCCCATCCACTGAGACATCTGTAATTCTGACCACGTACAGATGCCCATTTTCATCACATCCCGTGGCTGTAACTTCAGTTACCTAAAGAAAGCTATGGTATTCTGTTGTTAAACCTGTCTGCTTCTCTCTCATTTAAGTTGCTGTTTAAAGCCTAACTCCTTGACCAATGTTTTGGGCACCTGACCCAAACATTTCTAGATATGGTTTGTCTAACTTTATATGATAGCACTCCAGTGAAACGCTTTTGGTCATCTTACTCTGTAAAAAGTGCTATTTAAATCATAGAACCTGATAGTGCGGAAAGAGGCGCTTCGGCCCATCGAGTCTGCCCCGAACACAATCCCACCCAGGCCCTACCTCCCCATATCCCTACACATTATACCCACTAACCTACACATCCCTGGACACTAAGGGGCAATTTCTTAGCATGGCCAATCAACCTAACCCGCACATCTTTGGACTGTGGGAGGAAACCGGAGTACCAGGAGGAAACCCATGCAGATACAAACAGAATGTGCAAACTCCACACAGACAGTGACCTGAGCCAGGAATTGAACCCAGGACCCTGGAGCTGTGAAGCAGCAGTGCTAACCACTGTGCTACTGTGCCTCCCAACCACTGTGCTACCGTGCAAGACATTACTTTTCTATTTGACTCAAAATTAATCTAGGGTGGAGATGGGTTTTTTTTGTTTAATTCTTTATCTGGTTATAGATGTTCATGTATCACCTTTATTAAGGCATGTTAATTTATTGTATGTCAGCTGAGCCTGTTTCTGACCCTGTCTTTGTGTCTGCAGCTATCATCAGCAGTTGGAGGGCTGCGGGAAGGAGCAATGGAATGAACTACGACAGGCTTACTACAATCTCGTATTGCTCCTGGTCAATGCCGTCCGTCAGTTTAACTCTAAGAAAGATTGGTAGGTATTCACATCCACTCAGTACTGAACTGTGATCATTTCCCCTTTCCTTTATATTCCCGTGTACTTGAGAGCAGGCCCATGAGAGAACATCAGAGCAGAGAATTCCAATTTTAGAGCCTTTAAAATGGAATTTTTTCTGCACATATTTTTAATTGCTGTCATTCTCCCACGTTTTTCTAAGTTGAGATTGGTTGTTGATGCGGCCGCTATTTTGGTATCCTCATTGAATTGGCTGAGACATTTTCCATGTTTGTTGCTCTGTGACTGTTGAGCCCTCAGGTTTAGGATTTTTTTGTATAAATATGTATGTTCAGTTCCTGGAATCTGACATTTTGTTTGGTTGTTCTTCCAACCTTCCTGATTTTTACCCAGAAACTGTTTCAAATAGCATCCAAAGCAGAGAGATCTGACAGTAAGTACTTAACTGGAGGTGCAAAGTTTCACAACTGAGATTGCTGTCTAATATATTGGCTCAGAGTAGCACTGTCTGATAGGTAGATTCTGAAAAGTTCATTGCATCGTATTCTTTAACATTCAAATCCTTCAAACATTTTAAAGAGAAATCTCCCATTTTAAAGGTGTTGGTAATACATATATAGATCTTAAAATTTGTGGCTACAACTATCATTGTCTCATTTCAAGCTCTGCCATTGAAATTACAGCACAGAAACAGGAGTTCAAATGGACCTATCCCATATTAAGTTGAACATTCTCTACACCCTAGCTATGATTGTAATACTCCATTCCGCACTCTCCTCTATGAACGGTATGTTTTGTCTGTATAGCACGCGAGAAACAATACTTTCCACTGTATACTAATACACATGACAATAATAAATCAAATCAAATGGTTCCTGCCAGTGTTTGTGCTTCACATGAGCTGTGTGCTATTTTGTTCAACTTGTGTGCAAATATTTCTATTTATTTTTCCTTCATTTGCTTATCTAGCTTCCTTTAACTGCATCCCTTCTCATCTCAACTGCTCCATGTGGTAGCAAGTTCCATATTCTGTTGAGGGTGGTTTCTCCTGACTTCTGTTTTAGATTTATTAATGATTATCATATATTGATGGCTACTCTCCCATGAGTAGAAACATACTATCTACCTCCAGCCTATTAAACTCCTCCTCAATTTGTTCAGGGTATCCCTTCAGGCCTCTCTTTTCTGGAGGAAGATTATTGAATCTTTCCTCAGCTATAACCTCTGTTATTCCCTCTTGAATGTCATGCTGACTATTCTATATTCAATTTTTGGTTTCTGGGCCAGTCTTGCAGAAAATTTTAATGTATGCCTGGCCACTAAGAACAGTTCTTGTACTCATTTGTGAGACCACATTTATTGGCTGGCCAGTATTTATTGCTCATCCCAAATTGCCTGAGGGCAGTTGAGAGTCAACTGCATTGCTGTGGTTCTGGAGTCCCATGTAGACCCGACTAGGTAAGGATGGAGAGATTCTTAATTCAAGATTTTTTTATTGAACTCAAGTAATACCATCTACCATGGCGAGATTTGAAGCTAGGACCGCAGAATATTAGCTGAGTTTTCTGGATTATTAGTCCAGCGATAATATGACTAACTCATTACCTCCCCACAGTGAGCAATATAAAGCCAACTGGGAGCCAATTCCTCATCAGTTGACTGAGCTGACTAACAATACCAAGTTTTGCATTCTCCAGTGGCTTTGAGGGAGAGGGGAAACTTCTGGTCAGAACCAGTTGCAATAGAGTCTAAACCAGCTTGAAAGTTGTTTGTTCTTTTAGAAAGAGATTTGAAATCAGTAATTCTTTGGGCTCTGATTGTAACATGCTGGGAAAGTTGGAGAGAGATTCTTTTCTGTGTTTCGACACAGTGGATGTAGATTGAAGCATCTTTTGGCTTTCCGTTCTGCAAGGAAGAATATTATCTGATGCACTCCAATACTAAGTGTGTCAATAGTCAGAGATTGACATCTAGGTTATAAGACCTACCTAAGGTGAGAGTCGGTCGACTTGTCAACTCTTCCTGTTTACAGTCTTATTGGGCAATTCAACAATGCAACCAACAATGCACGTGTTTTGGCTATTGTGAGGATCAGTTCACAAGGTGAAACTTTTCCTTTGTTAACAGCAAGTACTTTTGATGCCTTGGTTAAAAATTATGCATCGTAATTTAAACCTAAATAGGTTATGATGATTCTGGACAAGAAAGTCCTTTACACTCACCATTAGAGTATAATATTCCAACAGATTTTGCTATTTTAAATAATTTGGGCAGCTGTTTTACATGATCAATTTCTTTGTGGATCACAGGTCCCTGATCTTGTGGTTTATAAAGACGGCCTGCAAGATCTGGCTTTTTGCCTAGCTATCATTCCACTGCTACTGGACTCTTTCTTAACAATGCTTCACCCCACCACCACCCTCCTCAGCAATCACTGTAGTTGGTAAATTCTTTCTCCTTGCACATTAGAACGGTTCATAGATGTCTCTCATTTCACTAACCAGCTTTAAGGGAAATGTAGCACTTTCTCCACCTAAAGATACTTATTATACTGAGCGTATGGGCTCAGCTGCCTAATGGGGCAGAGGGAATGTTGATCTCCTTGTGCAGGGCAGTAACATATGGCTAGTCAAGGTTTTGAGTTTAATCAATCTGGTTCGTATAGACGTGGAGTTTACAAAGCAACTGTGCTGAAAGGTGATTTAGGAACTTCAATTTGATAACGTTTCTGACACCAAATTGAAGGTATCGAATTGTCCTATTGTCAGTGAATCATAGAGTGCAGAAGGAGGTCATTCTGCCCAGCAAGTTTGTACAAGCTCTCCAACAGACCCTATCCCCGTTGCCCCATGTAATGTATCTCACTACTTCACCTAATCTATAATCTTGGGATGCGAAGGGACAATTTAGCTGGTGAGACCAGTGAGCCTCACGTGTAGTGGGTAAGTTGTTAAAAGATATTTTGAGAGACAAGATCTACAGACATTTAGAGATACAGTCAGCTTGAATTTGTGAGTGGAAAATCATGTCTCACAAATTTGATTAAGTTTTTTGAAGGGGTACTCAAGAAGGTAGGTGAGGGCAGTGCAATTGATATTGTCTGCATGGACTTTAGCAAGGCCTTTGACAAGGTACCCCATGGTAGGTTGTTGCACAAAGTTAAATCTCACTGGATTCAGGGTGAGGTAGCCAATGGATACAAAATTGGCTTGATGACAGAAGACAGAGGCTGTTGTAGAGGTTGTTTTTCAATCTGGAGGCCTGTGATCAGTGATGTGCTTCAAGGATCAATGGTAAGTCCACTGTTTTGTCATTTATATCAATGATTTGGATGAGAATTTAGTAGACATAGTTAGTAAGCTTGCAGATGACACCATGATTGGTGGCGTAGTGTAGAGTGAAGGAGATTATCTCGGATTGCAACGTGATCTTGATCATTTGGGCTGGTGGGCTGACAAATAGGAGATGAAGTTTAAGCTAGGTAAATGTGAGGAGATGCATTTTGGTAGGTCGAACCAGGCCAGGACTTACTCAGTTAACTATAAAACACTTGTTTTAATTATAAAACAAAGAGTTCTACAGGTACAGGTTCATAGCTCCTTGAAGGTGGAGTCACAGGTGGACAGAGTGGTGAAGAAGGCATTCGGCATATTTGGTTTCATTGGTCAGAACATTGAATACAGGATTGGGAGGTCTTGTTGAAGTTGTACAAGATATTGATAAGGCCACACTTGGAATACTGTGTACAGTTCTAGTCACCCTGTTATAAAAATGATATTATTACACTGGAAAGAGTGCAGAAGAAATTTATTAGGATGCTATCGGAACTTGATGGATTGAGTTACGAGGAGAAGTTGGATAGACTGAGACTTTTTTCTCTGGTGCGTAGGAAGCTTAAGGGGGGGTGATGTATCGAGGCCTATAAAATAATAAGCGCCATAGATCAGCTAGATAGTCGCTATCTTTTCCCAAGGTAGGGGAGTCTAAATCTAGAGGGCATTGGTTTAAGGTGAGAGGGAAGAGATGTAAAAGGGTCCAGAGGGGCCATTTTTTTCACACAGAGGGTGGTGAGTGTTTGGAACAAGCTGCCAGAGGTAGTGATAGAGGCAGGTACAATTTTGTTGTTTATAAAGCGTTTAGGTAGTTATGTGGATAAGATCGGTATGGAGGAATATGGGCCAAATGTGGGCAATTGGGACTAGCTTAGGGGGTTTAAAAAAGGGACAGCATGGACAAGTTGGGCCGCAGGACCTGTTTCCAAGCTGTAAACCTCTATGACCCTTAGCATGGCCAACCCACCTAACCTGCACATTTTTGAACTGTGGAAGGAAACCAGAATACCCAGAAGAAACCCACGTGAACATGGGGAAGAATGGGCAAACTCCACACAGTCACCCAGGTTCCTGGAGCTGTGAGACTGCAGTGCTAACCACTGTGGCAACTTTTTCGACTTGTTTCCATAACTGAAATTTTTCAAGCCTGGAATCACTCTGGGTCAAAGCCCTGGAACACCCTCTCTAACAGCACTGTGGGTGTACCTGCACCACACACGGACTGTAGCAATTCAAGAAGACAGTTCATCACCACCTTCTCAAAGGCAACAAAACATAAACTCCAAACCAAAACATCTGTTAAATGGAATATTAAAAATATCCCATTTATATCAAAATATGTCACATCTAATGTTAATGCTGATCTTCTCCCATTTGGCCTCAAATATATATCACCTCAATAAACATATACATTTTCAGCTTTCAAAAAAGTATTTTATGTACAAAAGGGCGAGCTGTAAATCACGAGCACACTCTTGAACCAGTTAATGGGAGCTCTGGGACCAGGGTGTCTGAGGCACAACCAAATGCAGAATTTCCTGTTGGTAGGCTGGTGAATAAATCCACGCTGTGCTGTGAGCTTACAGGCACAGAAACAGTTTGCTGTCTGAGGGACAGCAAGCAACCTCTTCCCAAACCTTTCTCTGTGTTCCTAGGCATGCTCTATTCTTCTTAAATGCAAGTTTTCCTCATGAATGTCATTTTAGCAGGTATTTTAAATAAACTTAATTTATTTTAATATTTAATAGATTTACTTTTTAAAAAAATTACAAACAACTCAATTTCCAAAGACAGTTGACAAAATAATGGAAAATAAGAGAGGAGTTTGAGAAGGCAAGATAGTCCAGCCAGAAATGAGGGTTTTTTTTAAAGGCAGAGGAATCTGGGTATACTGAAGGAGGCAGAAAGGCTAAAGGAGCAACCATGGAACATAGCGAGATGATGAAAAAAGAAAGACCATAGGGTTCAACATTCTTGCCCTGCTAGACACACTACCTACCATGGCCATGCAATCTCCTGAAGGTGCTTAAAAAAAATACTGAGGTGGATGGAAGGTTAGTTTAGAGGGGAAAACTGGTTGTTGGTGTTCACTCAGCAGCAGTGTTGGAGCAGCAACCATCTTTCTGTTTTTGGGGGGGTGAGCTTCTGGCAAGAGTTTATCATTTTGTGTCTGTGGGAATATTGACTTCATTACACAGATCGCAGCAAATCTGGAAAACCTCAGCAGGTCTGACAGCGTCTGTGGAGAGAGAATAGAGCCAGCGTTTTGAGTCTAGGTGACCCTAGACTCCGTCACAGCAAGGATGGCAACGTTGGGAACTTGTAGTCACAACAGCTTACAATGCATGCAGAACCTTATGGTGGGAACAGATTTGCAAGTTAGAGAGAGAGGAAATGCCGTGGAGTGAAGAGGATTTTGAAGACGATTCTCTGATGACAATCCGATGGAGCCCAGCTGGGGGCAGATGAGTTAAACAGATCGCTATTTCCATGTGGTATTAGCATTTACCTTGATGTCAAGTTGTATGTTGTGAAGGCCGCCTTGTAAAGACTGGCATTCTAATCAGTATTCTGCAAACTGTGTGTATGCCTTTGTATGCTCTGTTTGTGATCAGAACTCCCCACTCACCTAACGAAGGGGCAAAGCTCCAAAAGCTAGTGGCGTTTGCTACCAAATAAACTTGTTGGACTTTAACCTGTTGTTATGAGACTCCTTACAGAGATGCACCATTAGATGAAGTGGTTTCAGGGCACATACATATGTGTTTCCCCAAGTCTTTAGGAATATACCTACAATGTAAGTGAAGTGGTCAATATCCCAGATGACCGTAGGCTGCTCTCCTCTTGAGGGGAAGAGCTGATTGGTGGTGATTTAACCTGTGGATCACCACACTTCAGATGAAGGGCAGAGTTGACAAGGTGGGCCTTCTTTAATAATCTCAGCTGGATTGGGAATTACATCACAAACCAGCCATCTGGAGCTAACCAACTCCCCACCTACAATGTACACGGTTGTGGACAAGCGTATTTAGCCACCTTGGCAAAGGGTAGCTAGTCAATCGTTCCATGTCATCGAGTGACTTTTCTTTTGCAGTGACTGCTCATACCTTTTGCAAAGCTACAGGATCAGGGTGCTTAGAATAGTTTCCAAATGTCCTCAAATGCTACAAACAATTGAAACAGGGGTCAACAAGACTGATGGGTGTACGTTTGGACTGCAGTCGACATCGGCCTCTTCCCTTCACCCTCCACTCATGAGCATCACCACCTGTAACATGTCCAGATACACTGAATGTGGGGATGATGAGGCTTAAGCATGGACGGCATGACGACACAGTGGTTAGCAATGTTTGCCTAACGGCGCAAAGGACCTGGTTTGATTCCAGGCTTGGGACACTGTTTATGTGGACCTTGCGTATCCTCTCTGTCTGCGTGAGTTTCCCCTGGATGCTCTGGTTTCTTCCTACAGTCCAAAATGTGCGGATTAGGTCGATGGGCTATGCTAAATTGACCCTAGTGTCAGGGGTATCACTGAGGTAAATATGTGGGATTACGGAAATAGGTGGCATTGTGGTTAGTATAAACTCAATGGGCCAAATGGCTGCCTCCTGCACTGCAGAGAATCTGAGAAGATTACAAAGACAAGAGAGAGGGGAAAGCTTAAAACCCAATTGCAATCTCCAACCTGGACTTTTTAATTCAGAGCTAATAGTGGATCACTTTTATTTATTTCACGTTTATTGATTAGGTTGTTCGTTTGTAATTGCCAGTTCCATTCAAGGTAACATTAGTGATAATCTGTAGCTCCTCTTCCCTGTATCACACCTCCCCGCCTACTTGTGAAGTTCAGCTCCGGCAATGTGATAACGATTCTTATTCAAGTTAACATATATGTAACACGACTTCCCAGAGTTTAGTGAATTCAAAGTGAGCATTCTTCCTTTCCTCTTACTATGCATTTGGTTTGTTCTAGGTCTCTGCTCCCGGCACTCTCTTGTGTTCAGACCTGCCTGTTGCACCTGCTAGATATGGGCTGGGAACCAATGGACATGCCCTTCTTCAATGACATCAAGCTACCTGATCTCTTGTTGGCAATGTCACAGGAAAATATCAGTATCCACGACAGTGCTATTCAGTAAGTACGACCGCAGCATAGTCTTACCCAGTATAATATGTGCAAGAAAAATGTTTCAAGGAGAATTCACATACGATAGCCTGGGTATAGCTGGAGCGGCACTGTGGTTAGCACTGCTGCCTCACAACCAGGGACCTGGGTTCGATTCCCGGCTTGGGTCACTGTCTGTGTGGAGACTCTGTTCTCCCCGTGTTTACGTCTGTTTCCTCTGGTGCTCTGGTTCCTTCCCATAGTCCAAAAGATGTGCTTGGTTAGGTGCAGTGGCTATGCTAAATTCTCCCTCTGTGTGCCGAACAGGCGCCAGAGTGTGGCAATTTGAATATTTTCATTCATTTGTGTGTTACGGTAAGCCTACTTGTGACTCATAAATTTTACTTCAAGATTCCAGAGAGCCCAGCTCAAGTCGTCATAAGCATAACCAATAACATAATTTTAGAACCAAGATTGATGTTACTATTATATCATACAACTGAGAAATCAGATTTTCAAAGCTTGAAGACTGAGTAGAATCGGCTGAAAACGGAGCCCAACATGAGGCTGAAGTTGTCCAGCTTAGAACTAGTCATTAACTCGATGCTTTATCATCAGAAGCAGCATCATTTTTCCCACCAATTCTGTCAATTTCTTTCTGCAGTGGCAAGTGAAAGCAGGTCAGGTAGGACTGGTAAGTGTTAATTGCAGTGTTAATATAAGCCCACTTGTGACATTGATAAATAAACTTTACATGAGCTGGCATTGTGTGAAGGCTGGCTAGCTGCATATTTAAATTTGCTGCTGAAAAAAAAATCCATGTAATTATTGATCCCCTGAATAGCTATTTTTTTAAAAGTCTATATTAATACTACAATGAAATTACTGTGAATATTACCTAGTTGCTGCACTCTGGTATTTGTTCGGGTACACTGAGGGAGAATTTTAGCATAGCCAATGCATTTAATTGACACGTCTTTCAGATTGTGGGAGGAAACCGGAGCATTGGAGGAAACCCACTCAGACACGGGGAGAACGTGCAGACTCCATAGTGACTCAAGCCAGGAATTGAACCTGGGACCCTGGCACTATGAGGTAGTAGTGCTAACCACTGTGCTGCCCTTATATTCTCATTGTATCTATGAAGGACTTTATATAAGACTGATATTTAAGCAACTTAATAAGATAAAATTGTAAACGCGTTGAATTGTTTTGAACAGTTTTTCCAGCAACAACTGATGTGTATATTTCCCGTTAATCCCTAAAGAATATCCTGTGCCTTAGATTTTCCGTAAATAATTGCCATCAACAACAGTGTCTGTGTTGTTCCTTGTTTCTCTTTACACTAACCATTTCTCTGTTTCAAACAAAATTATCCAAATTTCCTAACAATAGCTGCTATTACTTGTCCCAGATCTACGCTGGCATGGAGGCACAGTGGTTAACTCTGCTGCCTCACAGCGCTAAGGAACAAAGTTTGATTCCCAGCTTGAGCCACTGTGCGAAGTTTGTCTGTTCTCCCCATGTCATCCTCTGGGTATTCCAGTTTCCTCCTACGATCCAAAGATGTGCGGGTTAGGTTAATTGGCCATGTTAAATTGTCCCTTAGTGTCAGGGAAATTTGCAGGGTAATACATGGGGTTACAGGGATAGTGCATGAGTGGAATTGTTGTTGGTGCAGGCTCAATGGGCTGAATGGCCTTCTGCACTGTAGGAATTCTATGAAATACATCACCTTGAATGTAAAGAAGTGCCTCTCATCATTGTTAAAAAGGAGTTGGAGCTAAGAATGCAGTTGGGGAGGGTCTCTGAGATTGGGGAGCAATATCGTCTGCAGGGAAGCAATTCCAGAAGATGATGATTGAAATTTTTAACACTAATTTGGTGGGTTAGGAGAAGAGAATTGAAGAGAAGAGAATTTAAAGATCAGGTTGCAATCCACAAAGTATGATGGCAGGTTCCCTAGGATCCTAAGGGTAAAAAAAACTTTGAATTCGGTGTACTGTGAGAGTGGGGAGTCAGTAAAGAGCGGTGAGGATGAAATGATGAGTGAGTGGGATTTATTTTAGAATGGAGAGCTAGGTGAGAACGGTTTTGGATTGGGAATGGGGTTTGCTATCTGGGATGATAGGGAAGTAGATTCTGTAAAGGTGAGGGGCAT
Source organism: Sphyrna mokarran (assembly GCA_024679065.1). Taxonomy (NCBI): domain Eukaryota; kingdom Metazoa; phylum Chordata; class Chondrichthyes; order Carcharhiniformes; family Carcharhinidae; genus Sphyrna; species Sphyrna mokarran. Next base: position 44,197,622 of record JAGIQG010000022.1, read on the forward strand.
TTGGTACAGAATGAGCTGCAAAGTGTCAAAGCTTTGGTATAAAGTGGGAGAGATTCAGTATTAAGTAGGTTTTGGAGCTGAGAGTGTTAGGATAGGGTGAAACTCAGGAAGCAAACCCAGTCTGCGCAGGTAGCCCGGGGGGAAGGAGGCAGGGGCGAGCACTGCTTTTAGTTCCAGAGGTAAAGCGTCGAGTTTCAAAATCCTGTAAAAACGTTTTTGGACTGCATGTGATTGCGATCTTGCATTTATCCAGCCAGTGGAGTGAAGATGATGAGATTGCAGATTATGAGCGCAACAAAGAGTGGATGGAGGAATGTCAGGATGGAATACAGCTTCGTGTCTGGTATGAGAGGATGTCTAGTGCGACAGCTGAGGAGAAGAGGAGGGTAAGTAGGTGCTTTAAGTGGGATTCGTTTACTCCTTGCATCACTTGACATTTCGCATTGGCATGCAGCACTTCACATTTAAATGTGAGAAAATAAGCACTGGTTGGTGAAAATTTTCTAATGGTTTATATTTTTATGCACTAAATGGTGACAGGAAACGCTACTCAATGTGCTTTCTGCACGAATGCGGAAGAGAGAAACGCTGTTTCTAAGCTTGACTTGGTTGATGACTTGGATACAGATTTGTTTTAATTTCTGTGCAAAAGATAATCCTGTGCGCACATTTTTGTTCTTTTTTTGACATTGTGCAAAAATTACATATTTCCCTTTGCTGGCCACTATTCCAGTAGCGGCTTCCACCGTTTCTGAAGGAACAAGCTATGATGTTTTGAAGCTTGGAATTTGCAGTGACTGGTTTGTTTGTGTTTTGTGACAGATGCACATGTTTGTTGCACGTTACTGTGACCTGTTGAATGTGGAGATATCCTGTGATGGGTGTCATAAAATCGCTCCTTGGCATCGTTACCGGTGCCTTCAGTGTCCAGACATGGATCTCTGCAAAACATGTTTCCTTGGTAAGAATTTGGCCCTAATCTGAAGTGAAGAAGACTCCTGTACACTGCCACTTAGGGCTTTGGACAGGTGGAGTTTAACCTAAACGTGTTATGGTTTGCTTTATTTGCCATAAGCACAGGAATTTAATAGTTATGGAAAAGTCCTTTTGAAGAGAGTGCAGTTTGCTTTGAACTCTTTAAAAGTACTGTGTAAGAAAACACATTGATTGCAGAGCAGAGATGATTTGATACTCAGCTGAATCAGTGGAGGAGGAAATAGTTATAAAGAACAAAGAACAAAACAGCACAGGAAACAGGCCCTTCGGCCCAATGAGCCCGCACCGCCACCTCAATGTTCCCACTTCTACTCATGATCCCTGTCATCCCTCTCTATGTTTATAGATCTGTGCATTAGAACCAAATTTGAGATGATTTAGGGAGAATTTGTTCTGCCAATCAGCCTAAGAGCACATTTTTGGGACGTGGGAGGAATATGCTCTGGTTGTATAGCTCGTTGCTCATGCTACATTTTGAACAAGTCAAGCAGTTCACCAATCAATGCAGGGAAATGTCTGCACCCTGGATCTGGAATGCCAAAGGAGCTGATCCTTCCTGTCCTGGAGGTTGAGCTATCAGGGAAGGAATGTAACAACAGATATAACGTGCTGTCCCTTTGATCAGGTCATGACTGATCTGTATCTCAACTCCTATTTCCTATCTTTGATCCCCATCCCTTGATTTCATTAGCCAACTATCTTGATCTCGAAAGCTCCAACTGATTACCGACTTCCACAGCCTTTTCGGGAGAGTTCCAGATTTCTGCTTCTCTTTGTGTGAAAAGGTGCCTCCTCATAACCCTCATGACTTCAAATTTTCAGGTTTGGCTCTGTTATCCTGGATCACAGAAAAAGTAGTATCGCAGTATTTACTGGATGGAATTATTTTAATATATTAAGTGCCTCGATCAGATGACCCCATCAATCTTCTAAACTGAAGAGAACCAGTCACAGAATGATGTAGGGTAGGGATCCATTACAGTTGTGTTGCATTTTTGTAAGAACTATCGAAATAGTCCTACTCTTCAACTCTCTTCTATAGCCCACACAATATTTCCCTTTTAGTTATCCACTTATAAATACTTACTGATAAATACACACTGATAAATAAACTTAAAACTTAGAATCATATTAGAATCATAGAATTCCTACAGTGCAGAAGGAAACTATTTGGCCCATCAAGCTTGCACCGACAATAATCCCATCCAGAACCACCCCATAATCCCACTTTTTTTTACCCAGCTGATCACCCTGATACTAAGGGGCAATTTAGCATGGCCAATCGACCTAATCTGAACATCTTTGGAATGTGGGAGCAAACCCATACAGACACGGAGAGAACATGCAAACTTCATACAGACAGTGACCCATGGTTGGAATTAAACACAGGTCCCTGGCAACTGAGGCAACAGTGCTAACCACTGTGCCACCCAGCCATCAAGGTGGATGTAGGTAGGATGTTCCCCTGGCCAGTGTGTATAGAACCAGTGGACATACCCTCAGAATAAGGGGGTAACTGTTTAAGTCTGCAATGAAGAGGAATTTCTTCAATCAGAAGGTGGTGAATCTTTGATATTCTCTATCCCAGAGGGTTGTGGAAGTACAATTCCTGAGCATATTCAAGGCAGAAGTCGCTAGATTTCTTGATACTAATAACATCGAAGGATATGAAGATAGTAAGGAAAAATGGAGCAGAGGTAGACCATCAGCCATGATCTGTTTGAATAGATCATGCTCATGGGGCCAAATGGCTTACTCCTGCTCCAATTTACAAAGAACCTAAAAGAGAGTTAGATTGTTATCTGAAAAGGAAGAATGTGTAGAGTTACAGAGAGAAGCTGGGGGAATGGTCCTAAATGTGGAGACTTTGGAGAGGGTACAGAAAAGATTTAGCAGGATGTTACCTGGTGTAGACAGCATTAGCTGGAGAGAGGTTGGAGAAACTTGGCTTGTTCTCAATGGAACGACAGAGGTTAAGAGTTGACCTAATGGAAATCTACAAGATTCTGGGGGGCATGGTCAGAATAGATAGTCAGAACTTTTTCCCAGGATGGAAGAGTCAATTAAGCAAGGGGCAAGGTTTAAAGGAGATGGGCAAGGCAAGTTTTTTTACACAGAGGGTAGTGGGTGCCTGGAACTCGCTGCTGGGGGAAGTGGTGGAAGCAGATATGTAGTGACTTTTAAGAGGTGTCTTAACAAATACAAGCATAAGATGGGAATTGAGGAATATGGTCCCTATAAGGGAGAGGGTTTTAATTCAGTCAGGCAACATGGTCAGTGCAGGCTTGGAGGGCTGGAGGCCTGTTCCTGTGCTATAATTTTCTTTGTTCTTCTTTATCTTTCAGAAGTTATTGTTGAATGTGCTCCCACCAGAACATTTCAGACTATTAATCTCTGCGTAAAGGTTTCATGTTCCTCCTGGTTCTTTTGTCATTTCTCTTCAATCTGTGCCTTCCTGACCCTTCTGCCACTAGAAACTGTCTCTCCTTAATTACTCTTACTCTACCTAAATCCTTCATAATATTGAACACTCCTATCACATCTCCTTTATCCTGTTTCTCTAGTCTTTCACTCCTAGTTTCATCCTAGTAAATCTCTCTCCAATATCTCTAAGGCACTGACATCCTTCCGAAAGTGTGCTCTTCGAACTGACTGCAGTACTTCAACTAAGGACCAGCCAGTGATTTATAATGGTTTACCATAGCTTCTTTGCTTTTATATTCAATGCTTCTTATTAAAATCGAGTATTTTCTACACTATGTTAGCAATTTTCTCAGCTTGTCCTGCTATTTTGAAAGATTTATTTTTATACGCACCATTCTGTCCATTCATGTGTATCTTTTGAATTGTACCAACGAGCTTAGAATTCTACAGTACAGAAGGAGATTATTTGGCCCATCGAGTCTGCACCGATCACAATCCCACCCAGGCCATATCTCCTTAATCCCATGTATTCATGCTTTGCATTCTGAGTGACAGAGGGATGGAGGCCAACAATCTGGGCTGGCCATCGAGGTGGAGTGGGGAGGGCAGTCTGCTAGGGCAGCCAGGGCTGTGAGGGGAGAGGGAAGATCGTAGTCGGGAGCAGGGTGGATCAGGGGTAGGAGGATTGGGAGACTGGGGCTGCGGCAGTGGGGGAGGGTGGTGGTAGTTGGTGATGGTGGCGGATGGGTGTTGAGGCAGGCTCAGGCATGTTGTGGGGGGTCAGCGATCAGGAGGCCGGCAAAGGGGCCACTGTGCATGCAGTAATCTTGGCATTGACAGATCGGCCCATGCACAGTGGAGGTTGCTCAACATTACGCTGCCCACCTCTCCAATGGGAATAGACCCTGCCCCCAGTATTTTAATGTGAATCACACTAGTGAAGTCTGCAGTGCACAGAGTATGGAAGATTCATTTTTAAACTCCTGCTGAAAAAAAACAGTGAAATTTACTCCAGTTTTTATGCTTTTAGAATTCTTTTGGGAAAATCATGCCCTCCAAATGTTTCCTTTTGAAATCCAACCTAGATATTTGGCCACAAGAAACCCCTCATCCTGCTAAGAATTCTTCACTTTGCAAGAAGTGTATAAGAACAAATAACATTTTTTATTTTAAACTTGTGAAAGCTTGCTTGGAATGCGCAGTCCTCCTCTTTCCATACAAAACATACTGATTATGAGCCATTAGGGAGAAATACATTCTGTTCATGACACTTGCTAAAATTTATCTCTGATTTGTAAAAATAACACAAAATTACTGCACAACCTGATGTGCGCCTTTTCTATTACCCAAAGGATGGGAGACCTCGTGACATTTCCATTGACCAGTTTACAGCAACAAATATTTCTGTTTACTGTGTAACATGACAAGACCAAATATTGCACTTTTAAGAAACCATTTCTGTTTGTAGATATGTGAACTTATCTATGGGAATTGTCCTGAGCACTGTCTGATGATAGTCTGAAAGTCATTTTGTTTAAAGGTGAACAGTAAGACTGTGCAGCGTGGAACTGAGTGAAGGCACTTTGCTCTCACTTAATATTGCTTTTCTTAGTAAACTGAAATGTATTATTCCCCTGATCTGTTAACCCTCATCCATTGCCACATGCCGTTTTCTTCAAATGTTGTGTTTGATTAACGTAGTGTGAATGAGCTACTTAAGGTAATGTTAGTACTTCCTTGTGCAATATATTGAACATAGTTTTGCCAGAGGTTTTTCTGAATATTAAACCTCTACAACCTAGAGTGCTAGTTGTCAGGGAAATTGGTCTTCAGCAGCTTTAACCTCAGTCCTGAGAATTAATTGTTTCACTATTTTTTTTGATGCTGATTTCACTCTTCAGGTGGAGTGATGCCTGAACATCACGAAGATTATCACAAGATGGTAAACATGGAATATGCGTGTGATCACTGTCAGGGGCTGATCATAGGTCGCAGGATCAACTGCAACGTATGTGATGACTTTGACCTCTGCTATGGATGCTATTTTGCAAAGAAGTACCCTGACAGGTAACCAAAAACAGTTACCTATAACTGAACCACCTCTTAATACTCCTTCTCTGGCATTAGTATTGAGGACAGTACTGTTAGGGATACAAGACTAGACTCAGCAACAACTTACATTAAAGGCATTACGTTAATGTAATAAAGTGCCTCGATACTTCACAAGAAAGTTATCAGGTAAAATCTGATGTCAAGCCACAGAAGGAACTGTTTTGCCAGATGACTAAAAGTTTGATTGAAGAGGCAGGTTGTGAGGTGGGTCATATCGGAGGAAGGAGAGATTGAGAGATTTAAGGAGGGAATTCGAGGATCAGGGCTGAGACCACTAAAGGTCAACGCTGAAATCATGGATGGTCAAGAAACCAGAATTGGTTGAATGCAGAGTTCTGGGGAAGACAGGTGTGCTGCAAAAGTGGAGGAGAGTATAGAGATGGGAAGGGGTGAAGATACAAAGAGATTTCAAAACAAGGATGAGATATTTCAAATTAATGTTTTGCTTAACCAGATAACAATTGTAGAGGAGATATGTGAGTGGGATTGATGAGTTAGGGCACAGATGCAACAGAGTTTTTGGAGGATAGTGTAAGAGAGGCCAGTTAGGGGTGTGTTGAATATTCAAGTCGAGAGATCACAAAGGGATGGATGAAGTTTTCAGCCGTTAATAAGCTGAGGCTTTGTGTGATGTTAAGGAGATGGAAATAGGTAGCCTTAGTGAGGGTGCAGATATCTGATAGGTAGTTCAACTTTTTAAAGTAAGCTATTAGAGATGTGGTATTTCCATTCCCTAGCACTCCACACACTTGCTGCCATCTGTGTACCCTTATAAACAGATGTGTCCGCTTTAAAAACATCCCACTGAGTTTGCAGCAAGCTTGATGAATTATTTGCTTCCCTCTGTCTATAATGCAGTGCCTTTGGGAATGAAATTAACGAAAATATCATTCCATCTGGTCATGCAAGTAGCTGCCAAAACTGTGCCCTTGAATGTTACTTACAACACTTGTGACTTGGAGAACAACTTCTTAATTCATTTGACTAATTGACTTACTGGGAAATACTTCCTATTGTTTCAAGCATAAGTTTCACCATAAGACTTCCCCACCTGTGATGTACCCTTGCGTATATTGATCAGTGGGTAGCTGACTTCAGCAGATTAAACTGCTTGAAGGTGGATTATAATGACTTTTTTCCTGTTTCGTGCCCAAAAAAATATGTCTTGTATTTCTGTCTTGTTATTGTGCACTGCAGTAATTCCACCGGTTGGGGGCAAAGGATGCTGTCATGAAACAAAAAGAATCCAGCATTGAAATTTTGTTGTAAATCGCACAGCATTCCTTCGTGGTGTTTGCAACTTTTTAGGACTATAATAAGATGCTCGTTCAGTGAGTTTTATTGCTTCTTGTGCGAAGAGTGGTTTCAAGGTCTTTCTATTTTTATTTGCTGCAGCCATTTGCCAACACACAGCATCACAGTGTTCCCCATGGTGACGATTCGGATCAGTGATCGTCACCGGCTCATCCAGCCCTACATTCACAACTACACCTGGCTGCTCTTCAGCGCATTGGCACTCTACACAGCCAACGTTGTAACCGAACCAAACCCTGCTGAGGAGGAGCTGGACTCCCATGTGTGCGCGCACGCGGAGGCATTGGAAGCTCGCTGCACAGAACTCATCACTGAATACCTACTCAAAGCACATCAAGGAAAAAGTCAGTCGTGTGAACAATTCGCATACTTTATCTATAAATGTCCATGGATGTTTTGTCTAAAACTGTCATAGATTTGAAATAGTTTGTTTTAGTCTTTATATTATCTTTTTAATATCTTGACTTTTCACCTTCACCCTGAATCAGAACTCAACTCAGACTAAGGAGGTAAAACAACTCCTTCCCCTCTTTCTAGGATCCTCTGAGAAATAATTTTGACAGTTTACCAAAGAAAATATATTAGTATTTTGGCTGCCAACTCTGTCAGTCTTTAACCTAGTCTCCTGGGCGTGAGTCTTTACTGAAAAAAAAATTCTCTAATACAGAATAAAGTTGTCGATCTCGATCAGCCATGTCCCAGAGGTGGTTAGTTTGGTAAATAGAAGATTCAAATTTTATTTAGAGGGAATGATACTTCAAGATATGGAGTATGTTGGAGAAAAGGCAGATAGAGCAAGATGTGCATTGAGACCTTTATATCAACAGTGAACAGAGAATATGCACCATTTCTCAATGCAGCTCTTTATATTGGGTTCCACTTGATTTTCATCAGTCTTCCACTCAGCTAGAAACAGAGTGATATGAACTACACTGTCTTTCGCTCATCTGAGGAAATGGGTCTGTAGAGTGTAAGTCCCCATTGATTGACTTGACTTGAATACATAATCAGAGTTGATATTCCAGGGTCGCACTGAGAGAGTGCTGCATTACCAAATTGTAGTATCTTTTGGATGTGATCTTAAGCAACCTGCTATATTGGTTCAGCTGAGGATCTGTGGCTCCCTAGAAGAAGGTGCAGAAAACCAATCCACCATTGCTGCAGAGAAAATCTGATCAGCTACAAAAAGAACCAAGAAATAACAAACTTGAACTGATATTTCCAATTCTGAAGGGAGTCCAGAACTCAAGTCATAAACATGCAATTGTCACTAATAAACCCAATAAAGAGTTCAGGAAAAGTGGCACAGTGATTAGCATTGCTACCCCACAGCACTTGGAACTGGATTTCAATTCCAGCCTCGGGTCACTGTCTGTGTGGAGTTTACATGTTCTCTCTGTGTATGTGGGTTTGTTCCGGGTACTCTGGTTTCCTCCCACACTCCAAAGATGTATGGGTTAGGTTGATTGTTCATGTTAAATTACCTCTTAGTGTCAGGTGGACTGGCAGGATAAACGTGTGGGATTACAGGGATAGGGCCTGGATGGGATTGTTGTCAGTGCAGGCTTGATGGTATACTAATACATGTGACAATAATAAATCAATGGGCAGAATGGCCTCCTTTTGCACCGTAAGGATTCTTTGATTCGTTATGGTAGAATGTGAAACTTGTTATCAAATGGAGAAATTGAGGTGTTTAGCATTGGATGCATTTAGGTGGGAACTGGATAAAAACATGAGGGAAAAGGGAGTAGAAGGATATATTGATAGGATTAGATGAAATGAAGTGGAAGATGGCTTGTATAGAGTATTAAAACCAGCATATAGAAGTATTGGATAAAATGGCTTGTCTCAGTGCTGTCAATTCTGTGTGATAATGATTGGGAAATACAGCAAGCCTGGAAAAAGCAAGTAAGTGAGCCTTTCCTTTTGGTTCAGGACTTTGGCTTTAAAGGAAGTGAAACATTGAGGTACTTAACACTTGTTCCTAATGTCCATTGTTACCTTGTTCACTCCACAGATGCTAGCTGGCCTGTATGCTTCCAACGTTTATTTACTATTTGATTTTTTTTTAGAAAGTAAGTAATAATGTTTGCTGAATTTGTCTTGCTCCAGGTCTAAAGAATTCTGCAGTGCTCTCTTTGCTGTCCAACGTGTCGGCTGAGAGAGACAAGGATAAAGCCGGTATCTCAGCTGAAGCTACAGAAACAGTCCTTTCTGCAACTGAACATACTGCCAGTGACCAACAGCAAGCCCCAGCTCATTCTACTTGCCTGGATTCATCTGATGTAAATAATCAAATCAGTTTGATATGTAGTGTCCAAAGCTGTTGTATGCCAGAACGAAAATACTAGCCTTTGATTTTTTGAGGCCCATGTCCTAAACTAGACCATATTGATCTGATGGAAGTCACTGTATAAGCTAGTTACAGGAATGACTGTGGGCTCCTGCAGTAAAAGGTCCTGCTGATGCAACTTGAAGAGCCAAAGTGGTCTGTAATTTGGGTGGATGCAGTAAGAAGTCTGACAACACCAGGTTAAAGTCCAACCAATTTATTTGATAGTAAACTCACAAGCTTTTGGGGTTTGCCCCTTCGTCAGGTGATTAGAGAGTTTTGGCCTCAGACAGAGCATATAACAGCACAGACAGTTTACGGATTACTGATTAGAATTGAGTCTTTACAGACAGCATTATAATCAGTTTGTGCTGTTATATGCTCTGTCTGAGGTCAGAACTCTCCATTCGCCTAAGGGGCAAACCCCAAAAGCTTGAGTTTACTATCAAATAAATCAGTTGGACTTTAACCTGGTGTTGTGAAACTTCTTACTGTGATTACTCCAGTCCAACGCCGGCATCTCCACGTTTGGGTGGATGGGCAGGGCTGAAGGGACCATAGGCTGGCTGCTGAGAGAGTCACTTGCTGATGCAGCTCCAAAGAGGAGGTTAATGCCAGGTAGTCTGATGGGAGTCTGAATGGATACAATCTCCTGAGCTTTATTTGATAACTCTCAGGCAGCAACAATGTGATGACACGTGCTTCTAAGCTTGAAGAAAATTGACCACAAAGACTTAGCAATTTCTGTGGCATCCCCCATTGTGATTTTGATTCTAATGTCAGATCCAGAGGATCAACTCTACTTAGCAAAAATGATCTCATAAGCAAGATAAGCAATCAGTTAGAAAGAAGAATTTACACAGACAGCAAACCAGAATATAAAAACCACTGATTTCCATCAATTTATTTTAGTTCATTTACAGAAACAAAATAAGCATTAGGGTGTATTCTTTAGATTAAGGTACCTAGCTGAAAAGTTCATAAGTTTTTTTGAATCTGAATTTTTTAATACCATATATAATATAGTTTTTTAAGGTCAGCAATGTTGTTGAGCATTAATTATAAACTTAACAAAATGCAAAATTTTCGAGAGGTTTTACACAAATGTCAGTGGCACAAAAGTGGAAATTTATGTCAATTCAGGTGATTTCAGAAGATTTCCATCTGTGGGGATCTCAATTATCCCTCCTTGTCCTCCTTCACCTATCACAAGTTTGGACGTTTTTGTCCAACACCTCTCCGTCGCTGTCCAGCTGACTGGTCCCACTTCGCCTGGTTCCATTCTTACCCAAGCCAGCCAGTCACCTGCAATGATTTCCCTTCCCATTCCTGCACCATTACTTTTGATGCTCCCAAGGATCGATACTTGATCCCCCTCATGTTTCTCATCCACATGCTGCCCCTTAACATCTAAAACCACACATTATCCACACAAACTCTACCTGAGGCACCACCTCTTTTGATCCCTCCGCTGTCTGTAAAGTGTCAGATTGTGTATCCAATTTACTGGTGGAAGAAAAATTCCCTCCAACTAAGTTTTGGGAAGACAGAAGCCATTGCCTTCACTCACAGCCATAAATTCCAGTTCCTCTTTACAGACTCCATCTCTTTCTCTCTGCAATTGTTTGATGCTAACCAGACTGTACACAACTTTGGTATTGTATTTGACCTCAACATTAACTTCTACTACATACCTGCACCATCAGTAAGATTGCTTATTTCTGCTTCCAAAGCATCGCCCACCTCTATCTTTGCCCCAACCTGTTGCTGAAATGCTCGTTCAGAGGCTGATCATTTAGGACAGGGACAAGGAGAAATTTCTTCATTCAAAAGCTTGTGAATTTTTGGAAAACTCCAGAGGGTTTTGGACGTGCTGTCATTGAATACTGTAAGGCTGGGATAGACAGATTTTTGATATCTCAGGGAATCCAGGAATATGGGGAGTGTGGGCAGGAGTGAAGTTGAAGGTTAGCCATTACCTCCTCCTGCTCCTTATGCTCCCCTTCAGGAGCCAGAGTGCCTTCACTCATCAGCTTAAAGCTCATCAAAAGCATCATATTTACCAACTTAAAAATACTAAAATATTTCCAACCGGTGTATTAATATTTAGGGGCTTTCTTAAATAATCCTTTGGATGATGTCTTTTTATAATGAAATAGCAGCTGACATTTACTACTTACCTTCCCCTTTAGGAATCCACTCCTGCTGGTGACCAGAAAGCAGTTTTATCCGATACACAGGAAGCTGTTCGGAGCAGTCAAGAGAAAATCCAAAAGAAGGTACTCACCTGAAGTGTTAGTTGGGCAACATTTGCGTTTAGAGATCAGGTCAGGGAAATCCGATTAACTTTGCTTACTGAGTGGTTTAGGTGTCACAGTTGATTCTGGTGATTGATTCTGCTTTTTCAACAATGAGGAAAAAAATGATTATACAAAGAACAAAACAGCACGGGAAACAGGCCCTTCGGCCCATTGAGTCTGCGCCGCCACCCCGATGTTCCCACCTCTACCCGCGATCCCTGTCCATGTTTATAGATCTATGGATTGAAAACCAAATTTGAGTCAATTTAGGGAGAATTTGTTTTGCCAATTAGCCTAAGAGCACATCTTTGGGATGTGGGAGGAAACCGGAGCACCTGGAAAAAACCCATGCAAACACGGGGAGAATGCGCAAACTCCCACAGACACAGGCCCAAATCCATGTATCTGCACAGCACAGCAATAGTCACTGAGCTGTCATGTTGCCCATCAAATGGTCCAGGTCAAGTGTACACTAACAATATGAAGCACTAGGATACTCTCGGAAAAAAAAAAATCCAAGAGCAGTCCTCTCACGACGCATCGCGTTTATGCCCCTTGTTAGACAACAAGGTGGACCAAAGCACCTGTAGGATAAAAACAAGTCCATCAATATCATCATCTATTTACACACTTCCCAGGGACTCCCAAGGCTCATGATCCCTATTTTAAATCAGTTTTCTATACCCCTCCATTCCCATTCTGTTCATGTGCCCATCTAAGTATTTCTTAAATAACTCCAGAGTACCTGCCTCCACCACTTTACTTGGCAGCGCATTCCATACCCCCACCACCCTCTGTGTGAAAAAACTCTCTCTAGCATCCAAATTATACCTTACCCCCCTCACCCTAAACCCGTGACCCCTCGTGCTATTTGAGTCCATCCTAGGAAAAAGCTTAACCCTGTTTATCTATACTCATAATCTTGTACACCTCTATTAGATCTCCTCTAAGTCTACGTCTTTCTAAGGAAAACAGTCCCAGTGTGCCTAACCTCTCCTCGTAACTCAGACCTTCCATACCAGGCAGCAGCCTGGTAAACCTCCTCTGATTATTTTGGAAATTTAAAAAAAAATTTTGGGGCTGGAATTTTTCAATGTCAGACACACCCTCAATGAAGAATTTTGTGCATAACCAATTCTTCATTCAGGCAGCAGAACGAGAGAATCCTAGCCATGGGTAAGGTTGGATAAAGCTGGCTTCAATCTTTTGCGTTGTTGAGAGGCTGTGTGTTGGTGATGCATATCAATATTTATCTGGATCTTCTGAAGATGTTGGGGCCATGCTTAAGAATGTTTCTGTAGAGAGTACATTTGTTTCTATACTGTCTGGGTTAGAATAACTCACTGCATTGCTGCCAAGTACTCTGGGCGGGTTTGTTACAAGGAATCTGAGTAAATATGAATGAGAAATATAAACTGTCTAACTGAGTAGTTTTCACTGGAAAAGTAGCGAAGGCCAATTGGGATATTGGAAAAATTTAATCAGGCTGCGGAAAGAATTTAAAAAAATACAGTTGCATTGTCATTTATCTCTTCAAAAAGTTAAGTATCTTGGTACGTAAACACGAAAAATGATCACAAAGGTCACACTGTTTGCCAAGTATGGTGTAACTGAGATTTGATAGACATTGAACATAATTTCTGTGCTTTTCCTAATACATTGTCACCTTGTTTTCTGACTGTTCATTGTGGCAGTTCATTTCTTAAACTTTGGACAACTTTGACATATATTTGTTAATTATTTATATTCTCTCTCTAATTACAGCTATCCTTTGTTTAGCACTCCTAATGTGTCCTAAAAATATGGTATGCTAAAAAATATGCTAAACAAAAGGACAAATCAGTATGGGAAACAGATTCAAAATGCATTTGCACAGAGGGATCTAGGTGTCCTTGTGCATGAGTCTCAGAAAGCAAGTGCAGAATGTTATAGGGAAGGCAAATGGAATCTTAGCATTTATTGCAAAGTGTCTGGAGTATAAAAGTAGGGAAGTATTGTTACAATTGTTTAAGGCATTGGTGAGACCACACTTGGAGTATTGTGTTCAGATTTGATCACTTTCTTTGAGGAAGGATGTGGTGGCACTGAAGGTGGCTCAGAAGAGGTACAATAGATTGATTCCAAGTTTGAAGGAGTGGTTGAGTAGCTTGCGCTTGTAGTTTGCTAGAGTCCAGAAGAATGAGGAAGGAGTTGATTGAGGTATATAAAGTACTCAACGGGATTGATTAAAATAAATGTTAACCAAATGTTCCCCCTTCTAGGACAGTCTAAGATGAGAGGTCATAGTTGTAGAGTAAGAGGGGGGAGGTTTAAGATCGACAGGCAGAAGCTACTTCTCACAGAGTGTTGTGAATCTACAGAACTCACCGTCCCAGAGTGTAGTGGACACAGAATTAATCAATGGATTCAAAAAAGATATAGATAAATATTTGATCAAAAACAGAATAAAGGGGCATGGGGAAAAGCCAAGGAAGTGAAATTAGGATTAGATGAAGATCAGCTTCATCACACAGAATTGCAAAGCGGACTCGAAGGGCTGAATTGGCTACACTTGCACCTAATCACTATATTCCTAGGAATATCATTTTCCCAAAACAAATCATTTGATAAGGGTGTAATAAAATTCCTAACTCGTAAATCTTGCATTTAAAACCTTTTGGTTGCCTTAAATCTAAATGGTCCAAAAATCCGCTTAGCAGCTCTTAATATCTTACCAACCTTTTCTACTTCATTCCCACCTGCCTCTACCTCTCCTATCCCAAGGAAGTGTGTGCTTCAGAGGGAGAGATCAAGAGGGAGGAAGTGAACAGGGGTACATGATGGGCTGTAAGTGAGAAGGTCAGGACTGGAAGTGGCGAGGAGGTGGATCAGCAAGGAGGCCACAGGAGAGAGATTGCAAGAGATAGTGAATATCGCTGATCTAAGTCAATGCCTTCTTTAGAATTATTTTCACCTGACTTTGTAGAAGTTTTGTAGTTTGCAACTCGGTCATTATGAATTTGGTAAAGGAGTTTAATCCATTTGAGGGGTAATTGCAGACTTGTTTTGATGTATAGCTAGTTTCAACTTGATTAGAATTTCTAAAGTCTGATGATGGCTTATTGTGGGGCTATATAAGTACCAGTTGGTTTATATAAAACTTAGTTTCTGGCTGTGAAAAATGAAACTTGTAATTTGGCACTTAATTTCACTCCATCACAGGCCTTCATGTGATGTATGTATGTGCACCTCACCCGTTATTTTCTCAGTTTAAAATGTTTTACAGTGCACTTTTTCATTTTAACTTCTTGTGCATCATCAGTTTTCTTTGCTCCATGATTGACAATTCTATCTTCAGTTGTCTCAGCAGGAAAATCCTTCCTAAATCCTTTCCTTCCTTAACCCCTCGACTTCTTTCTTATTTAAAACCTACCTGTTTGACCACCTTTGGTCACCTGGTCCAATACTTCAGTGTCAAATTTTATTCAATTGCTCTTGAATTGTTCCTTGCAACTACGTTGAAGCAAGGTGGTCCTGTTATAAGTCACTGAGTCATGTTTGTGTCTTTTTCCAGTTCAAATCAAGTGGAAGTGATGCCACCTTGGCAAGTATTGACAGCATTGAATGGGAGAGCGTACAAGTACTGGAGGTATCTGGAAGCAGAGGTGATGCTTCAGACTTTGACACCAGTAGGGACAGTATGATCCATGACTCAACTTCATCATACCAAGTATCTTCATCTACTACTGACTCCTCAGCAATGTTATCAACCAATCGGATAAATGTCGTGGTAGCAGGTAGTGCATCAGAAGATGAGGTTAAACCCAGCAGCTCCCTAGTTGGCACTTCTTCCACACCACAATCTTCCATCGAGTTTTCCACTAAGAAACCCAAAGCTGGACAGCAGCTCAATGAATCACAGTCTGAGCACACTCCATCAGGGGAAACCCAGCCATCTTTTACTTCCAATACCGCGTCTGACAAAATCCCAGAGCTATCACCTACCGATACATCAGAACCAGTTGCCGCTCAGATGCCAACAGCAGCTGCCGAGGAGCTTAAAACAGGTAATTCAGCATTAGACTATTCATTGCGATCCATGAAGAGCCAGATTCATTCTACAAATAAGAAAGGTATTGTGTGGTATTCTCAGGACAAGTAGGGATAGAGAATAAATGCTTGCCAGCCAGTGATCCTCCACATCCTGCAAACAAATACATTTTTAAAAAAATCAGAATTAATATTTATTGGCTACTGATTAAATTCTTACTGACTCTTGTGTTGTTGAAAGTCAGTTTAACTATGACAGTCTCCTTAGGAGAATTTTTTAAAATTGTTTTTCCACTTGTCGTTTTCCTGCTGAGAACATAAGAAAATAGGAGCAGGAGTAGGCCATCCAGCCCCTCAAGCCTGCTCCTGTGTTAGAGGAATAGGGAACTAAGAAGATGCAGACAGTTTATGATGATTAAATGCAATGCAAAAGAGGCTGGGGGAACTGAATGGCCTCAGCCTGTTTTTTCATATTTCTTGCTGGGATGAGGGGGGGATTGCAATTCTTGACTTTGAAATCACCTTTGTTGGTGCTGCGTTATTGGAAATCATTTGAATTTTTAGGGTCAGAGTCTGCTGTGGAATCTGCTGCAGTTCACTCGCTTGGATCGAAAACCTCCTTCAAGATGCACGCTGACACCAAAGACCAGGTGCCCAGCAAAGACCAGGTCTTCGCTGAATGTTCCCAAGAGAGAATTCTGGGATTGCTCGCTGCCATGTTGCCTCCTGTTAAAAATGTAAGAACCAAAATTGTTTTATTCAGGAATGTTTCCCTATGTTTAACAATTGAAAAAAATAATAGATATATAACGGAAGTTTTTTGGTTCCTTTTTACCATTTGGTTTATGTTTGTTTATGAAATAATGTCAAGGCCACTTTATGATAAAGTGGCCTTGACATTATTTCAAGATTTGTTTTCTGAAGTTGATATTGGAATTGCGTGAGATTTAAAAATGTATTCCTTCCTGGGGTGTGAGCATCACTGGCAAAGCCAGTATTTGTTGCCCATTCCGCAAAGTGCTTGAACTGATTGGCTTCCTAGGCTAATTCAGAGGGCAGTTAGGCATCAACCACATTGCCGTGGATCTGGAGTAACTTAGAATCACGGAGGTCCAAAGCCAGTCAAAAGCAACCATCTAACTATTATAATCCCATTTTCCAGCACTTGGTCCTTAGCCTTGTATGCCTTGACATCACAAGTATGCAACTAAAGACTTGTTAAAAGTTATGAGGGTCTCTGCCTCAACCACCCTTTCAGGCAATGAGTTCCAGACCCCCACCACCCTTTTTCCATTTCTTTTAGCATTTGTGTATCTCTGTCGATCACCATTGAATCACCTTCTTCTCAGGCTAAAAAAAAGGAAGCAAGATTCCTTAGCCTTTCCAAATAACTCAAGTCTTCTGACATTGGGAAATGCACAGTTGTATTTGCAGTAGCAAAGTGATTATTTTGAGTAACTATCACAATATGTTGAGAATCAATTTGTTCGTAGACTTCTAAAGCTATCCTCAATCCCACAGGATTCAACCATGTGCCTACCGAACCTGAGGCAGGTACTGAAGCTCCTGTTTCGAGTGGCAATGCAGAATCCAGGGCAGCTGATTGAAACCTACCACTTGACACTGGGGCTGCTTGGGCAATTGCTTCTGAGAATCTCCCCAGCAGAAGCTGATGAAGCAGTAAAGGACGTCCTTTTTGCGTCTTGGACATTACTTAGCACAGCAGAAGGCAACCTGAAGTATCCGGGCTGGATGACGGCACAGGTTTTGTTCAGCCTTGGAGCAGTGTGCTTGGACTGGTAAAGTTCAAAAAAATTATTTCTTTTTAGGTGGTGCAAAGTTTTAAAAAAAAACTATTACAGCTTGTTGGAAAGCGAGTAAGAAGTAAACTGTTTTTATTTAACCCTTTTGCTATGTAAGTGTCAGCTTTGGCTCGGGGCAGGGCCCAAAGGTTGTGGGTTTAAACCATGCTTCAGAGACCTGATCACAAAATCTCAGCTCCCAGTTCAGTACCAAAAGAGTGCTGCACTGCCTGAAGTGAAGTCTGTTGAACAATAAGATAAACTGAGACCCAACCAGCTCTTTTAGATGCCTGTAAAAGATCCCATGGCACTATTCAGATAAGATCAGGGAGTTCCCCCAGTGCCTCAGCCGATACATAAATCCAATAATCAACAGTGCTGAGATTATCTAGTTATTTCTCTTGTTTGTCGGATCTTGCTGTGTGAAAATAGGCTGCCGAGATTCCTACGTTGCGGAAGCACTTAGATTTTTAAAATGTTTCATCGTTTTCGTTAGAGAGAAGAAGGTTAAGAGGTGACCTAATTGAGGCATAAAAGATGATCAGAGGATTAGATAGGGCAGACAGTGAGAGCCTTTTTCCTTGTGATGGCCAACACGAGGGATCATGGTTTTAAATTGAGGGGTGATAATTATAGGATGGATGTCAGAGGTAGGTTCTTTACTCAGAGGGTAGTAAGGGCGTGGAATGCACTACCTGCAGCAGTTGTGGACTCGCCAACTTTAAGGGCGTTCAAATGGCCATTGGATAGGCATATGGATAATATTGGAATAGTTTAGGTTAGAGGGTCATTAGATTGGTTCCACTGGTCGGCGCAATGTCGAGGGCCGAAGGGCCTGTACTGCGCTGTTATGTTCTATGTTGACTGTAAAGGACTTAAGGACATGTTGAGGCTGTGGAAGGCGCTATAGAAATGTGTTGTATTTCTTGAACAGATAAGTGCCCTATCACTATGTTTTGTCTCTTGACTGAAGCAGGATTAGCCTGGACTGGGCATCCTCCGTGGCAGACATCCTCAGGGACCTGAACTCTAGCCTGCAGTGGCAGGAAGTGATTGCTGCCTTCACAAAGCGCTGCATTGAGGAGCTGCCGTTCCACCTGAAACGCACCAACATCTTCACGCTGCTGGTCCTGGTGGGATTTCCAGAGGTAACTAAGCACTTGTATGTGATCGTTGAGGCAGTGTCTGTGCAGTGTCACCTTATTAAAGGGTTATAAATGATATTGGAAAAGATGAAGGAGCAATAGATTGAATGAATGATTTTTGTAGTGAGCAAATAATTACCAGGTGGATTGCACTGTTGCATCAGCTCCTTCTTAGTGTAGAGCTAGATAAATATGCCTTCCAAATAATTTTCAGGATGTTTTACCAATTGTTTAATTTGATAGACATCAGAAACTAATCAGTATTGAATAATACAGAAATAGGTTGTCAGACATTTGGAGTTATCATTAATGAATGGTTTTCAGTTTACACACCATTACGATTATTTCACCCTTGTGTATTCAAATGCTAGTTTCAGGCTTTTTCAATATGTTATTCCCTTTTATATGTCAGTAACTGTAAACAGAGTGGTTGTGAAGCAGTGGAGCTAGTTAGGTCACTGTTGCAATTCAAAAGTCCTCAGGTAAATAAAGAGGTAACACTTAGGATGCTCGCTGGTTTCCCTTGTCTATTACTCTAATCTGATCAACAGGTTTATTCAATCCTAGCTGTTCAAATCAATGATAGAAGAGTTACTTGATAACATGACAACCCAGCTGGTGTTCCTCAGGGATCAGTGCTGGGGCCTTTGGTATTTGTAATATCTGTAAATGATTTGGAGGAAAATGTAACTGGATTGATTAGTAAGTTTGGGGATGACACGAAGCTTGGTGGATTTGCTAATAGCGATGAGGACCATCGGAGGATACAGCAGGATATAGATCAGTTGGAGACTTGGGTGGAGAGATGGCAGATGGAGTTTATTCCAGACAAATGTGAAATAATGCATTTTGGAAGGCCTAATACAGATAGGAAATATACAGTAAATGACAGAACCTTTAGGAGTATTAATAGGCAAAGGGATCTGGGTGCACAGGTACTCAGGTCCTGAAAGTGGCAATGCAGATGGAGAAGTTAGTCAAGAAGACATATGGTGTGCTTGCATTCTTCGACCGGGGTATTGGGTTTAAAAATTGGCAAGTCACGTTTACGTTTTATAGAACCTTAGTGAGGCTGCACTTGGAATATAGTGTTCAATTCTAGTCGCCACACTTCCAGAAGATTGTGAAGGCTTTGAAGAGAGTATAGAAAAGGTTTACCAGGATGTTGCCCGCTATGGAGCACATTAGTTATGAGGAGAGGTTGGACAAACTTGGTTTGTTTTCACTCAAGCGACGGAGGTTAAGGGGAGACCTGATAGAAGTCTACAAGATTATGAGAGGCATAGACAGAGTAGATGGTTAGAAGCTTTTTCCCCAGCTGGATAAAGTCAGTTACTAGGGGGCATAGGTTTAAGGTGCTAGGGGCAAGTTTTAAGAGATGCACGAGGCAGATTTTTTACACAGAGTGGTGGGTGCCTGGAACTCCTTGCCAGGAAAAATAGTGGAAACAGATACGGTAGTGACTTTTTCAGGGGCCTCTTGACAAGTACGTGAATGAGATAGGAATCGAGGGATATGGTCCCTGGATTTAGTTAGGTCAGGCAGTACGGTCAGTGCAGGCTTGGAGGGCCGAAGGGCCTGTTCCTGTGCTGTAATTTTCTTTGATCTTTGTTCAGTTACTTCAAACATAAAGTGAAAGTAAAGTTTATTTATTAGTCATAAGTAAGGCTTATTGCAATGAAGTTACTGTGAAATTCCCTTAGTCACCACTGGTGCCTATTTAGGTCAGTGCACCTAACCAGCACGTCTTTCAGAATGTGGGAGGAAACTTGAACACCCGGAAGAAATCCATGCAGACGTGGGAGAATGTGCAAACTCCACACAGACAGAGACCTAAGCTGGGAATCGAAACTGGGTCTCTGGCGCTGTAAAATAACCACTGTGCTACTGTGCCGCCCATATATGTAGCTCCACCAGCACTCAAGAAGCTTGACTCTATCCAGGACAAAGCAGCCTGCTTGTTTGGCATCACATCTACAAGCATCCGCTCTCTCCACCATTGATGCTCAGTAGTAGCAGTGTGCACTATCTACAAGATGCACTGCAGCAATTCACCAAATATCCTTAGACAGCACCTTCCAAATCCAAGACCACTTCCATCTAGAAGGACAAGAGCAGCAGATACATGGGAACACCATCACCTGCAAGTTCCACTCCAACCAACTCACTACCCTGACTTGGAAATATATCGCTGTTCCTTCGTAGTCGCTGGGTCAAAATCCAGGAATTCCCTTCTTAAAGGCACTGTGGGTCAACGCATGTGGACTGCAGCGATTTAAGAAGGAGGCTCACCACCACCTTCTCAAGGAGCAACTAGAGATGGGCAATAAATACTAGACAGCCAGCGATGCCCGTGTCCCATGGATGAATTTAAAAAGAAACATATTGGCCGGAATTCTCTGACCTCGCCTGCAGCTGGGATTCTCCAGACCCAGTGCAGTGAATGGAACTTTGGCGGAAGTCTTTGGCAAGGTGAATGATATCAGAGAATCCTGGCCCTGGTATCAAGTTTTGATTCAAATACTTTGATGAATATGGAAGTTATAGTTTGGTTTGAGTAAGAAGCCAAAAGCCAGTCAAGTTGAAAGTTGTCTCCTGCTACATGAGATTTTGTCAAATGTGTGGGCCTGTTGAACTCTGCAGCCAAATAAAATGACATTACTTAGTAAAGAACATTGTGTTAGCACTATTTTTTATTCTGTGCCTGTATCGCTTTTCAAATCCAACCTCTTGTTCCTATTCAGGTGTTATGCAGAGGCACTCATACTGTTTACATAGACAACGCAAATGAATCACATGATGTTATAGTCCTGAAGCATTTTACAGAGAAGATTCAAGCTGTGGTAATCGACATCAAGACTCGAAAGCGTAAAACAGGCGAGTATTTACAGCTGTTTTCAAAGAGGACTCCATTCAGTGAATTACCCACCGGGGGGTGACAGGATCGACACTTGTCCTTAAGACCCAACTACAAAACTACTTGATCTCACGTAAAACAATAGTTAGTTTTTAAAAGGAGAGTGAGGAAAGCCCCAACCAGCACTGAATGCACCCCGTTAGAAGTCAGTTACAGACTCTATTTTATCATCACTTGTAATTGCATTCCTGAAAATTGTGACTTTGTGAAACAACTTTAAACAAATCACATTAATTAATACCAATGTAAACGTTGTAGTTAAGTCCAGTAAAACTATCCTCATAAGGAGTCAATCACTGCTATATTATTAAATTTGTCTATTGATAAATGAAATAACTTTTAAAGTGAACTTTAAAATATAAAAGAAATGTGTGATTTTCAACTTACAGTGGCCAGAATTCTCCTGCTGTTCATGATGCTGCCAATGGTGCCCTCCATTGCTGGTTTCCCGATGGCGTGGGAAGTCAGTGGGAAATCCCAGAGAGAGCAGCAGGATCAGAAGATAGTGTGCTATCTTCCACCGTAGAAATACGCTGCAGGGAGGTGGAAGAATACCCCCTCAGTATCTCCCACTCACTGCTGATCCTGCTCACCACACGTTCTGCTCTCCTGCTCTGCAGACTCTTCTTGCTGACCCTCTGACTCTCCCACCTTCTGGATTGCAGCCTCTGCCCTTCCCTAAACGACCCTCTCACTGACCATCTCCTGCTCTGCACTTCCCCCTCCTAAACCTCGCTGTGACCATGGGCCCTGGATATGACAGGCGGGGGAACAGCGTCACGTTGAAGCTGGTAATTTCTCTGCAAGTGGACTTGTCATCAGCTTCTCTTCTTCTTGATTAGAAATTTCCTTTCCTCTCCTGCCTGGAGTTTTAAAGTCTCCGGGAGCAGCTCCCAATTCCCTAGCTCGGACAAAGACAGAGTAAGCAAGTCCACTGGGGATTAATTGTAGTTATAGAAAGAATCCTTACAGTGCAGAAAGAAGCCATTCGGCGCATCGAGTCTGCACTGACTACAATCCCACATAGGCCCTATCTTTGTAGCACCATATATTTACCTCGCTAATCCTGCTAGCATATGCATCCCAGAACACTAAGGAGCAATTTAGCACGGTCAGTACGCCTAACTTGTGCATCTTTGGACTGTGGGAGGAAACCCACGCAGACAAGAGGAGACCAGGTGCCGGAGTGTGGAGATTAGGGGATTTTCACTAACTTCATTACAGTGTGAATGTAAGCCTACTTGTGACTAATAAATAAAACTTTAATTCCACACACAGATAGTGACCTGAGCTGGGAAGTGAGCCAAGGTCCCTGGAGCTGTGGGGCAGTGTTAACCACTGTGCTACCCTCATCATTACTGATTTTATATGTAGATTTGTATAGTTATTGAAAGCTGGGAAGATATCCACATTTTGTTGTATTGTCAATTGTGACACTTGCGGAACATGAATCTCAGAAAGGGATAAGAAAAGATTGCAGTGATTGAATTAGAGTGCTCGTTTTGATAAATTAGGGGAAGATTGATTGCACACTTTTAATGCATTTCTCTTTCACTTTTGGCACAGAGAAAAGAAAGACTGCCATCTTAATTTCTACTGTCTGATTCCTGCATTAAATTAGATTGGGAGGGCATTCTAAATCCCAGTGGATTTCAGCCCACTGCAGCTAGTTAGCCGCAAATGGCATTTGTTCCCAATAAATCAGCAGCCGACCCTTGTGAGACAATAAGACAGTACAGGAAAAGTAAATGGCATTAGTCAGTAAAATGTGATTTTGAGAGATCGGGTCCTGTTGTAAAGAAAATAATCAATATGCTAAGGTAGAGCTAGAACACACCAAGTCTTCAAACTGTGCACTATGAAGGAACTATAACAAAATTAAGCTCAACACTGAGATGGTAATGGGTGCAGGAAAGAGCTACAAAAAAGTCTGTATGGGACTTTTATATGGGAGAATTCTTTACAGTGACGTGGGTAAGATGGATATAGAGAGATATGGGCCGAACGCGAGCAATTGGGTCCAATTTAGGGTTTTAAAAAAAGGGTAGCATGGACAAGTTGGGCTGAAGGGCCTGTATCCATGCTTTAAATCTCTATGACTCTATAAATTTTTGTCTTTTGTTACCAATCTTATGGTCATTAGAAACTTTATTTACTGAATCGAAAGATTTCATTATTTTAAATGCTTCAGGCAACTCTCTTGAACCGTTCTCAGGAGAAAATCTCCAGCTTTTCCATTCTGTCTACGTAACTACAATTCCTTATCCCATCCTCGTAAACCTTTTCTGCTTCTCTCCAAAGACTTTACATTCTCCCTAAAGTATGACATCAGAATAGGACATTCTTCCAACTGGAGTTCCTGAATTTTGTATTCTGCCTTTATTTATAAATGATGTGGAGATGCTGACGTTAGACTGGAGTGGGCAAAGTAAGAAATCTCAGAACACCACGTTAAAGTCCAAAGGTTTATTTGGAATCACAAGCATTGCTCCTTCATCATGAGTCCTGATTAAGGAGAAGTGCTCCAAAAGCTTCTGATTCCAAATAAGCTAGATGGACTTTAACTTAGTTTTGTGCGACTTCTTACTTTATAAATAAAGTTAAGGCTTCCATATATTTTATTAATAATTTGTTTTGTCACCTTCAAATATTTGTGTACAACCTCCCTTTGCTTTTGAACCCTCTTTAAAATCAGACCTGACCTATTTAGCTTGAATTGTGTTGTCCCATTCTTTCTAGAACATATTTTCTCTCACTTTTCTGTGTGAATGTCATCTAATTTACCAAACTATGTCCCCTTGAAATTTGTTAGTTTGCCTCGCTGCTTACTGTTCATGTGCTAATTTCAAAAGTGTGCCCTGCATCCCTAAGTCCAAGCTTATCAAAATGTCGTGGAAACAGCAAAGGTCTTCGACCTGACATCGCTGCTAACACCTCTACTGTCTGAAAAACATCTCTTCATCGTTACTGTTTACTTTCTGTTCCTTAAACAGTTTTGTATCCACGCTGCTACTGCCCCTTTGTATCACATAGGTTGTAATTTTGCTAACAAGTTTGTTATGTGGTACCTTATCAAATGTCTTACTGTTTAGTGGCTTTGACATCGCAGAACATCCCAAATTGCTTCACAGAAGCATTAAGTGAACAACATCTGACCATGAACGTTGTAGGGAAACATGAGGACAGAAACACTTGGTTAAGCAGATTTTTAAGGAGGAAAGAGAAGGTTCGGACGGCTTTGGGAAGGCAGATTTTAGATCTTAGCGCTCAGATCATTGAAAGTACGGTGGCACTGCATTAAAACCAGGGATGTGCAAGAGGCCATGATGAGCAGAATGCAAGGATAGTTGTATGTGTTTCTTAGGAAATTAGATTGATTTTTCTGATGGTGCAAATTCAAAATAAAATTATTTATTCCAGACTATATCACAAGATTAGCAATTGCCACCAGGAGATGGCACTGTGTTCTTTCATAGCTGTATCATCACATTTTCATTGAAGCTTTTCTGCCACAATAATCTTTGTAATTCAACACCTTGAGTGTCCAGTTGGCATGCTTCTTGCTGATTCTCTGTGATTAAGAGCACTTGACGTTTATATTGATAGGGGCCAGCATTCTGTTCTTGTTTTGCTTTCAAAGGTTAGGTACGATCATAAAGAAATGTGATCAATTTATACTGTGTAGATATTTTTCTTCCATTTTAATTCATCAGCAGATTAGTGAGTGGAGAGGTTTCTAACACTAAACTCTCGAGTTGACTCTCCATTACCTTGTAGTCGATCAGCGTATTTCAAACACTATTAGGTTGGATTGGTTTTGTTGGAGCAGGGAAGGCTGAGGAGCGACCTGATTGAGGTGCTCAAGATAATGAGGGGCAAGGACAGGGTGGATAAGGAGCAGCTGTTCCCCTTCATGGAAGGGTCAGTTGCGAAGGGACACAAGTTAAAAGTGAGGGGTGGAGGTTTAGGGGGGGGATTTATAGAAAACTTTTTTACTCAGAAACTGGTGATGGTGTTGAATGCAGTGCCTGGGAGGATGATGGAGGTAGAATTCCTCATACCCTTTAAAAAGTACCTGGATGAGTACTTAACATGCCATAACATTCAAGGCTGGGTTAAGTGCTGGCAAATGGGATTAGGTAGGTAGGCAGGTCTGGGCATTTCATGTGTCAGTGCAGACTTGATGGGCTGAAGGGTCTCTTCTGCACTGTTGTATTCTATGACTGTTCTTCTGACATTTCTGAAGCTCCCAGATAAGATCAGCTCTCACGAGTGGTTCCTGTTGAACACCACAATTGATTTTCATTTGGGATAGCTTGTTGGCTAATTGTGTGTTTTCCATCAGTGGTTCTATCCTTGGTCAGCCTCTTGGATGAGTAGTAGTTTTGGTGATGCTGATATTGTCTGACTGGACAATGCTTCAGATTTCTTAGTGACTTGTGCAGGCCATGATGATAACGCACACTGACTCCATTGCCAGACATAAATGAGGGTAAATGTATGTACCTGCTCCCTAATGACGGCTTCAAGTAAAGCAAGTGGTCATTCACGAGCAACTTTATATTGACCCAGTGATTCTTGAGCCATTGTTTCGGGACTACAGATCCAACAATGTGCTCATGTAAGTCAAAAGACATGCACATTGTGACACTGTCATGTTTTGATTTCTTGATCAGGTTTTTGACCCGCTGCAGTGTTTTTACCCTCCAGTATTCCATGGGATTTGGCGAGGTGAGGGTTGAAATTCATGTATTCCCTGCACTGTGGAAAGGTTGTGACTTGCATACTGTCGTGTAAACTTCATCTGGTACTTCCTTGCCATGTGAATTCAGACCAAATTATGTCCATCATCACCTTGCTCGTTGTGTTATGTAGGCTGGCAATATCAGAGAGATTGAGTAATAATTTGTTACTACTCTTGTCAAATCCCCCCCCTGCGTTTTGACATAATCTTTGTACAGCTGGGTGGGGAATGGTTTGTTATTTAGAATTTTATGAACTGCACAGGGCAGCTCGGTGGCATAGTGGTTAGCATTGCAGTCTCTCAGCGCGGGAGACCTGGGTTCAATTTCAGCTTCGGATCACTGTGTGGAGTTTGCATGTTCTCCCCATGTTTGCATGGGTTTCCTCCAGTTTCCTATCACAGTACAAAGATGTGCGGGTGAAATTCATTAGCCGTGTTAAATTGTGCATAGGTTAGGGGATTAGCAGGGTAAATATGTGGGGTTATGGGAATAGGGCCTGGGTGGTATTGTGGTCAATGCAGACTCAATGGGCTGAATGGCCTCCTTCTGCACTGTAGGGATTCTATGATGTGCGTATTAAGGTTTTGATTTGGTTTTGACCTGTCAAATGCTATTTGTGCATGTTAGTATTTTGTGATCCCGAATGTCCTTCATGTATTTTTGACACAGCTGATTTTCACAGATTTGTGCATCGTTTGTCTTAAGCACAATTTATAATCAGAGCACAGGCTTTTGCCGACTCCAGAATATCCCATTTGATCGGCAGTATTTACATATGTTTACACATGTAAAGTTGGGGGAGCTTTCCCATGAATTATGAAATCCGTACGGTACAGAAAGAGACCATCCAGTCCAATGAGTCTGCATCAACTCTCCAAAAGAACATCTCACCCAGGTCCTCCCCTCCACCCTATCCCTGTAACCCCACATATTTAGCATGGCCAATCACCTAACCTATACATCTCTGGGCTGAGAGAGGAAACCTATGCTGACGTGGGGAGAATGTGCAAACTCCACACAGTCACCCAAAGCCAGAATTGAACCTGGATCCCTGGCTCTGTGAAGCAGCAGTGCGAACTACTGTGCCACAAGCTCACATTCTTGTTTGAAGTTGCGATTAGTTTAATTGAAATCCACATCCTGAGCCCAATCTCTCCTTTCAGTTGTATTTACTAATACATTTTCTCTTGGATCCATTTCGCTCTGAAATGTATTGACCTTCCACCTTTGTAAAGTGTCTCATTTTCAATGCTGAGATTTGCCATTTGGATGAGAGGACTTAGGCTTATAATTATCCTGCACTTGATCTCTCCCTTTTCCTCGCTTTGTTGTAACAGCCATCTCTGAGTTGTTGCAATTCTGTTGCGTAACTCCTGTGTTTTCCTTTATTTAGCTTTGTGCATTTTCAGGAGCCTGAACCATGCCCAACCATCTTTTCTAGTCTGATCTCAAGATCTGACGGGCAATGCTGACGTGCTGCTATTCGTCTTCATCCTGAACAATGTAATCCGTAATGAGGGAGTTGTTTCGTGCTACGCGCTTAGGAATCTGACAGTGTCCTTAATGCTGGCACATAACTGTCTGAAGATTCTTTGGAGCCTCTCATGTTTAATACATAGCTCTCAAATCCTTGTATGGAAAGCAGTATTTCCATCTTGTCTGTATGTGCATTTTTTTTTACATGAAACAGTTCATGTCCCAAGTACCAAAACTATTATTGTAAACAGTGTTCAAGTTTATCATTTTATTCCCTCACTATTTATTATGTTGTCTCACCATTGTTTCAACTCAGTCCAATTTCTGTTTTTTTTACTAAATATGTTTCCATATTAGGCAGCCAGTGTTGATCCTCCTGCATGCTATAGCTTTTGACCTATTTTGTGTCTGTTTTCTCAGAATGTGTGTCAGCAATATTCATAGCTCTAAAGACAGCAAAATACCCCTGGTACTGTGCAGTGGCGTGCATAAGGATGTCTTTCTATCTATCAAATAACTTAATTCTCTTTAAGGCTGGTAGTGATCCAGGTTCAAAACAGGGATATTTATTCAGGACGTTCTCCTGAGCTAACGGTTCCTGTCAATCAATGTATTGCTTCATCATCAGTTTATTGTTGCCATCTTTACTGATTGTATTAATTTACATTTCACGTACACTGCTAAAGTCTAAAATGAACTTGTGGAATGAAGGAATTAGCAATGAAATGAACAAAAGAAAGAAGTTGAAACACTGGAAAGCCAGTGAATATAGGACGATTGGGATTGGAACAATTGTGTTCTGTAAATTAACCATGCCCTTCTATTGTCCACTTTTTTTTAAACACAGTGAGGGATTACCGGTTGACACAGGTTTGTAAGCCTGAATATACAGCAGCTCAGCCTCAACTCATCCAGTTCCTACAGCACTTTATGTTAATCTACAGCCATCTACTGCAGACCAATATAGACAGCAGCTTCCCAGAGGCAGTGGAGGCTACCTGGCTACAGTCACTAGCTCTGAAAGGACTCTACAAAACGCTACAGGTAATGACTTTGTATAAATCAATGTGGTGGCTGCTTCGGAATTGATTTAGATTGAGTGGCCTTCCACAACCAGTTTAAAAGGAAGGGAATGGGGAGCGAGAGGTGAGGGATGAGTTCAGTCATGATGCGCGTGAAATTAATACACAATCGTGAGTAATTAGTGATTCATTTGGTGGGTGGGGGAAGGAGCTTATTCTGGTAAGTTGTGCAATGGTGCATTTGGACAGGAGCTGCAGGTTCCAATGTGTACTGGAAGAGGAATTGAAGGTTGAGCCCAATCATAAGAGTCCCAAATAGCATTGCAAAAGTCTTTGTGACTTGTCTTAAAATTATGAAAATGTATATCTGAATCATACTCTAAACCTAGGTGACATTGTTGTCTGTGGCTGTTGGTGATTCAAGTATCTCTGCTAGGGGACTATAATTTCCTCCCTAACCTCCCACAATGTCCTGGGATAGACTTCATCAGATCCTGGGAATTTATCTACCATGAAGCACTTTAAGACTTCCAGCATCTCCTTCTCTGTTATATGTACACTCCTCAAGATATCACTATTTACTTCTCCCAGTTCCTTAACATCCATGCCTCTTTCAACAGTAAATACTGATGAGAAATATTCATTTAGGATCTCACCCACCTCTTGTAGCACTGCGCACAAATGAATTTGTTAATCCTTAAGAGGGTCCTACTCCCTAGTTACTCTTTTGTCCTTTATGTATTAGAAGAAGCTGTTTACATTGAACTAGCTTCCGATGAGAAATTTCCCAATTGCTGTAAGTTGCTAACCTTTCTATGTCTTTGCTGCAGAAACATAGTGTTGAAGAGATCCATCAGATCATCCTCCAGTCTGGTTTGATCAAACTGTTGGAGAAGAAGTGCACCAAGGGGACAGGGTTCAGTAAACTGTGGCTGCTGTGTGACCTGGAGGTAAGGACACTGCATTCATACAGCATTCCCTTTCCCAATAATATGGATCGTGTTTCTGTGATCATTTAATGCTCAGCATCGTGCAGCTAACCTAGTTGCCAGAATCTGCCTTTCCTGGCTTCATACTTAAAACCAGCTATTAACTTGTACGTGCAAAATGTGTCTGGGAGAATTGGGTTATTATTGATGCGATAAATTGAACTCAAGAAATGCGGTGGTTTTGATTTAAGCCTTGTGATATTCAAACCAATCCAATTGCCCTGCCTTGAATAAATCAGGTTCACGTAAAATTAAAATGTTCAATTCAAACTTTAATCTCACTTTTTGTTTTTAACACTCTAAGACCCTGTCGATCATGATGTACTCTTCTAAGAAGGAGATCAGTAGTGCTGCTGAAGGAGCAGATACTGTGACGGAAGAGAAGGAACAGGTTTCAGACCATGAGCCCAAGAGTGGGGGCTCTGTGTTTGCTCGTGATGAAACTAAACCCGATCCTTTGGAAGGCCTTGATGAAGCTACAAAGATCTTTTTCCAGGTATGGATGAACACTTACATTTAAAAAATGTGTTAATTATTACAGTGAAGATAAAAATTGCCATAGTCCCAGAGACTGTAGGCTGCTTTTCTCTTTCAGGGGGAGAGCTGATTGGTGGTGATTTAACCTGGGGGTCACCATACCTCAGCCAAGAGGCAAGATTATTCATGAATAACGCCAGCTGTCCTCAGCATCACAAACCAGCTGCTCAACTAGTCGAGTTTAACCAACATTAAAAATAAATGTAAAAACTAAATTAAAGTTTATTCATTAGTGTCACAAGTAGGCTTACATTAATAAAGTTATTGTGAAAATCCCCATGTCACCACATTCTAGTGCCTGTTCGGGTACACTGAGGGAAATTTAGTGTGACCAATGCACCTAAACAGCATTGGTCTTTTGGACTGTGGGAGCACCTGGAGGAAACCCATGCAGACATGGGAAGAACATGCCAATTCCGCACATTGTCCCCAATTGGAAATCAGTCCCTGGTGCTATGAGGCAGTAGGGCTAACATTCTGCCATGGTGCTGCCAGTGAGATAGCATTCTGGGCATTTATTCAGGCTTTTATTACTTGACATTTTTATCCTCTGAGCAGTTGGTGAATTTTATTTATTTGTGAGGCCCAGTAACAATGCTGTGAGATTATTGACACCACATCTATGTCTCTCACTGTATTTCTCCCTCAAGATGTTAACTGCTTTCTGGACTTCATTTCCACTAATGTCCAATGTCACTTCACTCAAAGATCCTCATTATACATGCAGTATCTCATATAACACTAAGGTATGATCTTACTGGCTCCCTGCACTGGTTGATCAGT
Source organism: Sphyrna mokarran (assembly GCA_024679065.1). NCBI lineage: Eukaryota > Metazoa > Chordata > Chondrichthyes > Carcharhiniformes > Carcharhinidae > Sphyrna > Sphyrna mokarran. Next base: position 44,228,548 of record JAGIQG010000022.1, read on the forward strand.
GTGGCAAGCCCGAAAGATAGGGTGGGATTCACCACTGGTGCAACTGAGAGTGCAGGAAGATCGTAGTGCTGAGGCCACACACAAGGCCAACGTGGAGACACTCCCTGTTTTCATGCTGTAATGACACTTTGGTATCCGGGACTCTCTAATGTCATGATGATTACATCATATTTAAATCGATTTCATATCCTTTCTGACACACAGCCATTTTTCGCCAGCAAAACAATGCTGTTAAGATTACGCGAAGTCCCATCTTACTAGCTTGCTATGCTAAGGGACTGTCGAGATGAGCCAGTAAGATAGCCCCCTTAGAATTTTTTTGTTAAAATTCTGCCTTATGTATGTTTGATTTATTATTGCCACGTGTATTAATATACAGTGAAAAGTGTTGTTTCCTGCGCACTATACAGACAAAGCATTCCATTCATAAAGAAAGAAAGGAGAGAGTGCAGAATGTAGTGTTACAGTCATCACTAGGGGTATATCAACTTAATGCAAAGTAGGTCCATTTCAAAGGCTGAAGGCAGCAGGGAAGAAACTGTTCTTGATGTATTGGAAGGCTGTTTGATTTCCGATGACATTGGAACTGAGCTTGCAGACATATCCTAGTCCTGTGGATGGAGTTTCTTCCAGCACAGACCACCAGGTATCAATTAAGAGCAATGATTCTGAAATATTTTTGTCTTCTTGCCTTTGGATTGTTATGGCTGATTATAGGGCTGTGTCACCATTCTGACTGATTTCACCATGTAGGGCTTGCTGCTTTGTGAGGGAATCTCACTGAGCCTTTGGGGACTATTTACTAAAAAATACGTATTCATGCAAGCAAATGTAGAATTGAGTTTTCTTAATCAAGCATTTTTCATGCTTGAATCAGAAGTGTATTTTAAAAGCTTTCTTACGCCTGACCAAATGAGATAAAAGCTGCTAGTTTACTTCCTAGCTCTGTAGTCCCATGTCCTGAGGCACAATCCTATTTGGTCTTCACATCTGCTCCTGTGTTCTCTTTACGGAGGAGATGGTGGTGTAGTGGCAACGACACTGGACCAGAATCCAGAGGCCTAGGCTAACGTTCTGATGAAGTGGGTTCAAATCCCACCACAGCAACTGATGAAATTTAAATTCAATGAAGAACCTGCAATTGTAACACTATTCTTGGTAGTGGTGACCATGAAACCATTGTTGATTGCCATAAAAATCTATCTGGTTCACTAACATCCTTTAGGGAAGGAAATCTGCTGCCCAGTTCACCTCCATGTTACTCCAGGGCTACAGCAACGTGGTTGGCTCTTAATTGTCCTCTGAAATGGTGTGACAACCCACTGAGCTAAAGGGCAAAAAGGGAGGGGCAGCAAATGCTGATCTTGCCAGTGATACCCACCTCCCATGAAAGAAATAAAGATAAAATTGTTCTCAGATGGACCAATTGTGATTTTTCCCTATCAAAGTGCATCCCTCACATATTGATAACAAAAACATTGACTTTTGTCTTGTCCACTTGTCCTTTCTCAGTCTGTGAAAGCTATTGAGGCAAGGGCCCAATTAAGAAATGATTTAACCAAGCACTAAGGTTCACACAGAGAATTCTCTGGGAAGCTGTATTCAGGATGGTTATTTCTGACTACACTTTTGTTATTCCACCTACTAAGGGCAGGCAGCAATTGGAATATTTCTTTCTATTATAAGGGCGTTATTTTTTTTTCCCAGATAACTCATGATGCTCTAAATGCACCTTTACACATCTTACGAGCCATGTATGAACTTCAGATGAGAAAAACTGACTCCTTCTTCCTCGAAGTTCAAAAAAGGTGAGTATGAAATGTGAAAATTGTAGGACTACCTATCAGCATTTTGCTGTGAAGAGTTATAGAACATAGAACATTACAGCACAGAACAGGCCCTTCGGCCTTCGATGTTGTGCCGACCAATATAAAAAGCATTGCCCCTCTAAACTAAACCATTCCCTTCTCTTCCATATACTTATCAACTAACCTCTTAAACGCCACCAAACTTGGCGCATCTACAACTGCTGCATGCAGGGCATTCCACTCCCGAACCACCCTTTGGGTAAAGAACCTACCTCTGATATCCGCCCTATAACTATCACCCCTTAATTTAAAGCTGTGTCCCCTCGTGCTAGCTTTCTCCATCCTAGGAAAAAGGGCTATCACTGTCCACCCTATCTAAACCTCTAATCATCTTATATGTTTCGATTAGGTCCCCTCTTAGCCGCCTCCTTTCTAACGAAAACAACCTCAAATCCCTCAGCCTCTCTTCATAAGACCTGCCATCCATACCAGGCAACATCCTGGTAAACCTCCTCTGTACCCTCTCCAATGCCTCCACATCTTTATTATAATGTGGGGACCAGAACTGCACACAATACTCCAAGTGCGGCCGCACTAGAGTTTTGTACAGTTGCAACATGACGTTGCGGCTCCGAAATTCAATCCCCCTACCAATAAAAGCTAAGACTCCGTATGCCTTCTTAACAACCTTATTGACTTGATTGCCAACTTTCAGGGATCTGTGCACATATACACCAAGATCCCTCTGTTCTTCAACACTATTAAGAGTCCTACCATTAGCCCTATACTCTACACATTTGTTATTCCTGCCAAAGTGAATTACCTCACACTTTTCCAATTAAACTCCATTTGCCACCTCTCGGCCCAGCTCTGCAACTTGTCCAAGTCTCTCTGCAAACTATAACACCCCTCTTCACTATCTACCACTCCTCCGACTTTCGTGTCATCCGCAAATTTACTAATCCATCCTTCAATACCCTCATCCAGATCATTTATAAAAATTACAAACAGCAGGGGCCCCCAAAACAGACCCCTGAGGTACACCACTTGTCACCGAACTCCACGATGAATATCTCCCATCAACCACCACCCTCTGTCTTCTATCTGCTAGCCAATTCCTAATCCAGTTGGCTAAATCACCCTCCATCCCATACATCTGCATTTTCTGCAGAAGTCTTCCATGGGCCAACTTATCAAACGCCTTACTAAAGTCCATATATACCACATCAACCGCCTTACCCCCATCCACCTCCTTAGTCACTTTTTCAAAAAACTCAATGAGGTTAGTAAGGCACGACCTACCTTTCACAAAACCATGCTGACTATCCCCAATCAATTCATTTCTCTCTAAATAACTATAAATCCTATCCCTAATAATTCTCTCCAATACTTTGCCACAACAGAAGTAAGACTCACTGGCCTATAATTCCCTGGAAGGTCTCTCTTCCCCTTCTTGAACAACGGGACCACATTCGCTATCCTCCAGTCCTCCGGAACCACACCCGTAACCAACGAGGACCTGAAGATCAGAGCCAGAGGCTCTGCAATCTCCTCTCTTGCCTCGCAGAGAATCCTAGGGTAAATCCCGTCCGGCCCAGGGGACTTATCCAACTTCAAACCCTCGAGAATATCTAGCACATCCTCCCTATCCACTTCAATACTTTCCAGTTTGCTACCCTGTACCTCAGTGTTCTCCATAACTACATTTACATCACCCTGCGTGAATACCGAAGAGAAATATTTATTCAGTGCCTCTCCAATCTCTTCAGGCTCCACGCACAACTTCCCTCTGCTGTCTATGACTGGCCTAATCTTGTCCTAACCAATCTTCTATTCTTAACATATCTAAAGAAAGCTTTAGGATTCTCCTTAATCCTATCAGCCAAAGTCTTCTCGTGCCCCCTCTTAGCTCTCCTCAATTCACTCTTTAGCTCCCTCCTGGCTAATCTATAGCTATCCATTGCACTAACTGAGCCTTCAAGCCTCATCCTGACATAAGCCTCCTTTTTCCTTTTAACCAGCGAATTAACTTTTTTAGTACACCATGGTTCCCTTACTCGACCATTTCCTCCTTGTCTGACAGGGACATACTTATCAAGGACTCGCAGCAGCTGCTCCTTGAATAAGCTCCACATTCCAGATGTTCCCAGTCCCTGTAGTGTCCTAGTCCAATCTATGCACCCTAATTCTCTCCTGATGGCCTCATAATTACCCTTCCCCCAGCTATAACTACTGCCCCCAGCTTCATGCATATCCCTATCCATCACTAAGGTGAACGTAACCGAATTGTGGTCACTATCACCAAAATGTTCACTAACATCCAAGCCTAACACCTGGTCTGGCTCATTGCCCAGCACCAAATCCAATGTAGCGTCACCTCTAGTTGGCCTATCTACATACTGAGTCAAAAAACCTTCCTGCACACTTTGTACGAAAACTGACCCCTCTAACGAGCTAGAGCTATAGCTATTAGTTCTGTAGTTTGAGATGGTACAGCTTTGGTTGTAGAAAATTCCAATAAAATCCAGTGAGATTTGACCATCATTGACATTGCATGAAATCTCTGTTAGTGATGTTTGCTTTGATATTGTACCATGTTTTTGAAAAGCTTGCAAGTGGAACGTAGAAGGGGAGTAGAGGAGATGATGTGTATATATCGGACTTGCCCATTGATGCTCACTTACCTATTTTAAGTGCCCTTTTCTCTTTGGATTATGTAATGTTAAAAAGTATTACCTCCAGACCGTCACCCTTCAGGGTCAGCTTGGTTAAGTGGTAGCGCTATTCCTTCTAAGTCTGATTATTATAATTTGACATAATTTAACTTGAGTTTGTCTATTTGGTTTGACCTTAAAAGAGGACAAAAAAAATCACATTTTGTTTTGATGTATCTTAAGTTTCCTTTGTACTTTTGTTTTTATTCAGGCTGTTCCCCTTCCTAATTTACTTTGTCCTAATTTAATTTGAGTTTGTCTATCTGGTTTGACCTTAAAAGAGGTCAAGTTCCAAAACACACAATCTAAACTGACCATAAGATATAGGATCTGAAGTAGGCCATTCGCCCCATTGAGTCTGCTCTGCCATTCAATGAGAATGGCACTTCATAGTTCTTAAGGAGTGCCTGATTAAACCAAGGCCCTCTCTACCAAACTTCATCACAGTTTGTAATTAATACTTGATTGCTGTGTGAGGCTGTATCTGCTGGGCAAATATATGTGAAAGATCCCATGGGAATATTTGAATTCTTCCAAGTGTACATCCAACATTTCTCCAACTCTCTATCTTACTGCTGTTTTCAGTGATTATACTTCAAATGCAACTAATTTGCTTTGAGACATGCTGACGACAGAATATTACTGTAAATGAGTTCTCTCTAACAATTTTTGGGCAGCTGTATTGCATTGGTAAATTTGGTCAAGAATGGACAGAACACAGATAATCTATTCAATTCACTGCAATGTTCCACATGTCATCCATATAAGGGCTGACATGAGGCACACCCCTTGAATGGGGCAACACAGTGGTTAGCACTGCTGCCTTGTAATGCCAGGGGCCTGGGTTCAATTCCTGGCTTGGGTCACTATGCAGAGTTTGCACAGTGTCTCTCCGTACCTGCATGGGTTTCCTCCCAGGTGCTCCGGTTTCCTCCCACAGTCCAAAAATGGATTGGCCATGCTAAATTGCCCCTTAGTGTCAGGGGGAGTAACTAGGGTAAAATGCATGGAGTTACGGGGATAGGACATGGGTGGGATTGTGGTCAGTGCAGACTCGATGGGTCCAATGACCACCTCCTGCACTGGAGTATTCTATGATTTTGTGAATTCACAGCAGCTGATGAGAAATCAAAGAACTAAAGAACAGAAAATGCGTCAAGTGCTAATTTAGACATTCCTTCGCATGTTGGGTGCTGCATACCAGCCTGTGTAATGTTGCATGTTTCCCCCTAAGAGGTGAGCCCTGACTTTTCAGAGTGCTTTATTAATAAATCTTATTTACAGATAGTATCCCTTTGTTCTGTTTTTCTCTCAGGTTTGATGGTCATGTGATTACCACAGATGAGGCAATCCAGTCCATGTCGTTGAAGTGGCAGCCAAGCAAACCATCACGTACAGAAGACCACAGCACAAAAGCCGTCGACACCGACATGATGATTGTACCATGTGTGGTGAGTGCTTTTTCTTGCTAACTTCTGTATTTAGCTGCCAGAAACTATGTTCTTCCTTTGTTTCCCAAAATGGGGGTAAAACCTTGCTGCCAGGTTTCCAATCGGATCGTGTGCATAGTAGAATTTCCAGGTACGGCGTTAGGCTGGTTTATCGTTGAGAAACTTGTAGCAATTGCTAATTGGAGAGAAACATTTCTCAGATCTCTGCATGAGGTGTTAGGCCTCTGGTTATGTAGTAACCGCAGTGTGAGAAAATGTTATTTGCAGTTGTTGAATGTTCTGGTTACAGTAATTTATTCAAGTTTTACAAGTAATTCAATCAGCCACGTACTGGTGACTCACCACCATCTTCTCAAGAGCAATTAGATATGAACGATAAATGCTGGCCTAGCCAGTGACTCCGACATCTTGAGGACAAAAAGCAAAATTCTTAAATGGGGTTGGAGTTAAATTTTGAGGTCTATCAAGGTGCCAAAATCCCAATAATGATATGGCTGAATCATTGAAGTAGGAGGTGTTAGAAGATGAACAGCAATAAAGGTATTGTGTCACCAATCACCTGGTGCTGCCTCACCAATGTCGTCTGCACTTCAAAATACTTTGTATCAGAGTCAAATATCACTTCATTCCTCAGCATTTCCTTTTCAGGTGGCTGGATGTAGTGTATAAGATTGGGAGATGGTTTGGTTTTTGTGTGGGAGCTTCCTTGCAGATATAACTGAAGCTACCGGATTGCCAAAGTAAACTGCTCTGAGTCCAAAAGTAAATCCTTGTACCTGGAGAAATATTGCACAGCATTTAACCAGCTTTCTACCATGTTTAAGTCTTTTGCTTTCAACTAATATCTGTGGGCACTCCTAATTGAGAATGTAGTATTTTTTTTAATGCTGTTTGCACGCAGAGTAACCTGGTAAAAAGAGAAACTTTGCTGGAAATCTGAAATGAAACTGAAAATGCTGGAATTAGAACCCATCTGATGAACTTATCGTTGAACTTATTAACCTGATTAGCCTCTGAGGAATATGTCCTTCTTGCACTGCTGAATGGACCCATTTAGAAGCCAGCTCTGTAAATCTCACAGGAAGCAGCAATGCTAACTTGGGTCTTTTTAAGAGCTGCCGCACAGCATCCTGTCATAGGGTGCACAATATCTCGAGGTCTGGATGGGGAGTTTATTGCCATCGATGTGCATCTGAACTAAAGGTATGGGGTCCTTTAATACCTGTTGAATCCTCAGCTGAGCTCTGAAACCTATTTCTTACCCATCACCATGGTGACACAGTGGTTAGCACTGCTGCCTCACAGCTTCAGGGACCCAGGCTTGATTCCCAGCTTGGTCACTGTCTGTATGGAGTTTGCACATTCTCCCTGTGTCTGTGTGGGTTTTGTCTGAGTGCTCCAGTTTTCTCCCACAGTTCAAAGATGTATGGATAGGTGGATTGGCCATGCAAAAGTCTCCCTCTGTATCTGGGGGACCCGTTATGGTAAATGCATGGCATTATGGGGGTAGGGCCTAGGTGGGATTGTGGTTGGTGCAGATTCGATGGGCTGAATGGTAGTCTCCTGTAGTGTAGGAGTCTATGATTTTATGACCCCACTTACACCCACCTCTATCATCTCAGTTGCCTTCACACCTCTCACGTTTGTAACTGCCAGAACTCCATTTACATACATTTATTATCACTCTGGCACCCATCTTCCTTGCCTCCTAAGTTCCACTTTGGGCAAACCATGACTTGTCCAAAACTCTGGTGTTCTGCTCTCCCATCACCCACCCCCATGGTTACTGAACTCCATCTCATGCTAGACCTTTGAGCATTGAGAAATGCCCCTTGTAAGGAACAAGATGATAGCACCTTCACAGATCAAATACTGTAGGACAGTCATCCTTTAGGTGGCAGACATTTTGATTATTGATAATTGCTGGAGGCAGAAATCAATCATTATTAGTTATTGTAGAACATAGAACATAGAACAATACAGCACAGAACAGGCCCTTCGGCCTTCGATGTTGTGCCGACCAAAATAAAAAAGCAATGCCCCTCCAAACTAAACCATTCCCTTCTCTTCCATATACTTATCAATTAACCTCTTAAACGCCACCAAACTTGGCGCATCTACAACAGCTGCAGGCCGGGCATTCCACTCCCTAATCCCTCTTTGAGTAAAGAACCTACCTCTGATATCCGTCCTATAACTCATACCCCTTAATTTAAAGCTGTGTCCCCTCGTGCTAGCTTTCTCCATCCTAGAAAAAAGGCTATCACTGTCCACCCTATCTAAACCTCTAATCATCTTATATGCTTCAATAAGATTGTAATCTGTTTTAGTTGATTGTACCAATCACTCTGACATTCTTGGCTTTATATGTGCCCAAGGTCATTGGACATCCACTCTTTGTAGCAGGCTGCTTCAAAGCATTGCTGAGTGGATTAAGTATCTCTAGCTGGTGGAGCTCAGCTCACTTCATGGCGGAGAAAGCCCCTATATCCTTAGATTTCACATCAACTATGCTGGCCTGTGAGCTGCTGTTTCTTCACCTTCTCGTGGGTGGGGGAAGACAACTCTAGCTCTTCAGGGTGCAGTTCCTGAGTCTCTTGGAGGTGGCTGTGACCATTTCATCCTGTTCGCAATTCAAAGTAGTGATAAATAACCTGTGGGCTTTGCCCTCCTGACATCACTATTGGTGGCATGGTCACACCACCATGTCTGAGAGTTGCAATTAGTTAATTTTTTCTCTGTCTGTGAGTCAGTCTGAGTGCCTGCCTGCAGGAGCCTGCCTGCAGGAACCTGCCACATTGTCCCAGTGCAGTTGCAACACTGCCGTTTACTCAACAGTATGGGAACTTGTCCCGGTATGTCTGGCCCACAAAATGCAATCAATTTATATCAATCCATTGGTTTACTTCCAGTCATCATCAAACTGATGAGATGTGTTGTTAACAGTGAAATCAAGTGGCACTTACTCAGCAATAACCTGCTCACTAATGTTTAGTTTAAATTCCATCAGAACCCTTAAGTTCCATGTGTCATTATAGTTTTGGACCAAACATGGATAAATGAGCTGAACTGTGAAAGTGAAGTAAGATTGACTGCACTTAACATCAAGGCAGCGTTCAACTGGATGTGGCATCAAAGAGTAAAGTTGAAGTAAATGGAACCGTTCTTTGAACAAATGAGGAAAGGAGAATTGGAGTGATGCAACTAAAGTTTAAAGTTTATTTAGTAGTGTCACAAATAGGCTCAGTTACATTGAAAATCTCCCAGTCTCCACACTCCGGCACCTGTTTGGGTACAATGAGGGAGAATTTAGCATCGCCAATGCACCTAACCAGCATGTCCTTTGGACTGTGGGAGGGAACTGGAGCACTGGAAGAAACCCTTGCAGACATGGAGAGAATGTGCAGACTCCACACAGAGAGTGAGCCAAGCAGGATCCCTGGCACTGTGAAGCAACAGCTCTAACCACTGTGCCACCATACTGCCCATTAACTAAATTAGTCAGGCAGGTTCAACCTATCCTTCCTGACCCATTCCTTTCATTAAGGAAGTTGCATATAGAGTTGAAAAGGAAACATTTTGTAGAGATATGAGGAAAGAGCAGGGCCACATGATAACTCTTCGAAGATCAGAGACACAAACTGTAGGCCAAATGATGTAGTATGGTTTGATTATGCCAAAATCTGGTTTACCACCTAGCTTATTAAATGTAAAATATCTTGCTGTAGTTGTTCGAAAACCCAAATGATCAGTAAAATTTTAGTCCAATAATTCCACAATGTCTCCTGGTTAACCCTAAAATGAGTGTCCATATCCAGCATGTAATGCCTAATGTCTATTTCTCCAACATTCGCTATTTCTGTTGGAACTTAAAGAAAACTCTTCATTTGCAGAGCATAGTTCTAGCCCCTGATGTTCCCATAGAATGTACAAAATATATTTTGTAAAAGATGTTGAGCAAATTGAACAGATGCACATTTGCTGTATATGAAGTGTCTATTACATGAAGAAGTTTCACGTCTTTGCAGAATATCCCTAAAGAGAGGTTCTCCTTATGAGATTTTTCTTCCCATATACTCCCACTAAAATGGGTTGTCCCACTCCAGCAGTGTCTGAAGGGTGTGATTCAGTTGAAGGAAGACTCTACAAGTCAGATAAAATAGTTCCTATTTTCCTATCAAATGATGATGATGTTACCAGCATCTTCTGCTTTCATTTTGAATAACCCATTAATATCTGCTTGTACTAGTTCTGTGGTTAAAATTGCAGCCTTACCCTTGTAACTTGCACTCACCAGCATCACCCCTCTCCACAGCACAAGATCATGGGAAAACTCTGCACGCTGGTAAGTGGCCAGTCATTTCCACGTTGAAGAAAGCAAACCTACCTCACCTTGCGCATGCACTAAAATCTAATTTTGTATTTAACTAATTGATACAGCATCAGCTTATTTGCAGCTTGTGAAAAAATCTAACATTCCTTTTTCGGTTTTCTGTAATCTGCTTATATGCAACTCTGTACAAAAAGAAAATGTAGATTGAAATAGACAAAACTTTGCAAACAGACTTTTATATTAAACGTATGGGCATGCATCATGTTCTAACCATGTTGGTATATTTAGGCTAGCATTAAAATCATAGTTTATATTAGAAATTTGCTAATAGCAGACTTGCATATAAACGGATTGGGTCGCAATTGATTTTAAGTTTTCTGTGCAAAAACCTTTCCTTTACTGTGCTCCTGGGATAAGGTCTGGACATATTCCCGCTGGCATGAGATTGGTGCTTTGGGTATAGCAATGAGGATGTATCTGAATATTCTATCACCATGTTCCTCAAGATGGGATGGAAAGCAAGAAGCTAACTGCCCAGAATTTTCCTCTACATTAATCATCAAGATGGTATGACTCCTCCTCATTTGTGCTTTAGTGAATGGAAAGCGGTTTCCAATGGTTTTCCTCAAGGCTCAATGTTGGGTCGCTGCTATTTGTGACACAATGTGGTTTGGACTTAAATGGGGAGGCACGATTGAAATTTGCCATTGACACGCAAATCATCTACATGGTTGATTGTGAAGAGGATAGCTGTGGATTCAGGAATGATATCAATGGTTTAGTAAAGTGGTAAAAAGAATTCAATCTGGAGAAGGTGAGGTAATGCATTTTGGGAGGGCAAACAAAGCAAGGGGATACTCAGGAAGACATTGAGAGGGGTTGAGGAATGAGCAGGCATGCATGTCCACAGGTCCTGAAGGTGACGGGACAGTTGGATAAGGTGGTAAAGAAAGGATGTGGAATGTTTTTCTTTATTGAGTGAGGTACTGAATGTAAGAAAAGGGATGCAAAGCTGGAACTATAGAAAAAAAAATCATTGGTTAGTCACAGCTGGGATTTTGCATACAGTTCTGGTTACCCTATTATAGGAAGGACATAATTGCTCTGGAGAGAGTACAGAATGTTGCCAGGGCAGGAAAATTGCAACTACAAGGAAAGGTTAGGTGGGCTAGGATTGTTTTCCTTTAAAACAGAGAAAGCTGAGGGGTGACCTTGATTGACGCTTATAAAATTGAGTGGCTTTGATACATTAATCAGGGAAGACTCGTTTCCCCTAGTGGAGAGGTGAATTACAAAGGAGCACTGATCTAAGGTGACTGGTTTAGAGGGGATATTAGAAAACCTTTTTCACAGAGGGTAGCGAGTGTCTGGAATTCACTGCCTGAATTGGTGATTGAAGAAAAAACCCTAACTCATTTTGAAGGAATCAGGATTTGAAGTGCTGTAATTTAGAATGCTATTTATGGACTGGGTGCTGGAATGTGGGGCTGGAATGCTAGTTTTGGTTTCAGCTGGCAAAAGGTGGAAAGGCTTCTTTCTATGAGTAAAATGTGCAAGCCTTCAGGAACTGCATTTATCTGTTTTCCTGGTTTACATGTTCCTTGTCCCTGAATGTTTACACAGTGGTACGTTGGATTTCTTGCTATTGGTAAAGCCAACGTAGCTATGCAGGTCTTCCCCAGCCACCTTCCTCACCTGGCAAAGTACACATTTATTAGTCACAAGCAAGGCTTACATTAACACTGCAATGAAGTTACTGTGAAATTCCTCTAGTCGATACACTCCGGCATCTGTTTGGGTCAATGCACTCAATCAGCACGTCTTTCAGACTGTGGGAGGAAACTGGAGCATCCAGAGCAAACCCACGCAAACACAGGGAGAGCGCGCAAACTCCACACAGACAGTGACCCGATCTAGGAATTGAACCCGGGTCGCTGGCACTGTGAGGCAGCAGTGCTAACCATTGTACCACCAAGCCACCCCATCAGTGAGAATGATTTTTCATTTCTTCTTGTCTTTGCTCTCCCTATTGCAACATGTATTGGGATGCAGGTCTGAGGCTATTTGTTGAAGTGGTTGCACCCAGTGGGCTGAAGTTTGCTTTGATGTGGGTATTTTCACAACAGGCCATAAAGCCCAAACCCACTCGACAGCTTTGCTTTAGAGCTCTATAACCTATTCCTTACAAACTGCCAATCAATCAGAGGATCGATAGCAGCCTCGTAGCACCTCTGTGAGTAATGGTCACAGCTAGGACTGCACTAAGAAGCAGAGAATACCTTGGAAGCAGACTGCATTCCTAAACAGAGAAGAGCCATCTGTGCTGAGTGCTGGCCTTGAATAACTTAAAGAGCAACTATATTGCACCATTAAGTGCCAGCACGGAGGGTACAGCAGCTGATTGAGGCACAGACTCACTGTTCAGCCTCATGACTGAGTTCAATATCTCTTCTCTGTTACTGTGGCAGGTTATGGTCAAGGAGAAGTTTTATGGTACAGTGAATTGGGCAAAGAATAAGGTCTCTCCCCTCAGAAGAGTTACAGTGCATCCCATGCTGGTAGAATGGCAAAACTAAAGCAATGGAAGTAAGACTAAATTTATGGTAAAATGTCTAGAAAATTAAACCGGTCATTTGGTTCAGAAGGATTCCATTGTATTTACTTTAAACCATCAACATCTTGAGACTTGTATTTAGTTAATTTATAAATTAGCTCCATCAGTGATAAAGAGGTTTACTCCAGCTGGGATTAAATCCCACAAGTTTGCTCACCTGTAGTACCTCATGAAGCTAACCAATAAACCTGCTCCAGAAGTGCTGGTTATCCATTTCCGCTTTGGAAACAGTGTACATCAATGTGTTCTTCAGCTAGCTAGAAGGCTGCAGCAGGAATAATTGGATAGCCACCAGGGGAGGAAATGCTGACTCAGTACAATTTGTTTTTGTAGAATCAGAAAGGACACTATTCCACCCTTCCTTCCACAGAGAGATGGCTCTTTGAAAAAGCTAGCACAGTGACACAGTGGTTAGCACTGCTGTCTCACAGCGCCAGGGACCCAGTTCGATTCCTGGCTTGGGTCACTGTGTGGAGTTCGCATATTCTCCCCATGTCTGCCTGGGTGTTCTCCAGGTTGCTCTGGTTTCCTCTCGCAGTCCAAAAGACTTGTAGGTGAGGTGCATTGACCCAAATAGGCACTGGAGTGTGGCCACTAAGGGAATTTCACAGTAACTTCATTGCAGTGTTAATGTAAGCCTTACTTGTGATTAATAAATAAACTTTATTTTACCATTATTCCCAGTACCCATATCTTTCCTGGGCAAAGGGTACTAAGGTCCATGATTCTCTTTGCTCTCTGTCAGGTCTGAGTGGACCTGCCTTTACCACACAGCCAATCACAGGAGTAGGCATGTGCCAATTAGCTCCTTGAACTTGTTCTATCAGTCAGTGAGGTTGATCTGCGATCTAAATTCATAAACCCACCTTTGCCCCATATCCGCTGCTTAATAACTTTGATTAACAAAAATCTATCCATCACAATTGACCTAGCATCAACTGCCTTTTGAGGAAGAAGGGTTTCATACTTCTATCCTATTTGTGCTATTTTTAACTGTTCAGCTATATGCTAGTGACTCTTACCAGTGGAAATAGTTCCTCTTTATCTGCCTGTTCTGTGCCCTTTGTCTTGGAAATTTCACAAATCACCTCTTAACCTTGTAAATTCTAGAGATCATAACCCTAATTTGTGTAATATCACCATGGAGTCCAGGTATTATTCTGGTAAATCTACATTGCATTTTCTTCAAGGTCAGCGTATCCTTCTAGAATTGAATGCAATTCTCCAGGTGTGATCTGTCTGGGGCTGAGCTGTAGCATAGCTGCTACCTTCTTGTATTAAATTCCCCTAGATATAAAGATCCATTATCTGTTGTGATTAATTTGTGCATCTCTCTATGGCATTTTGATGATCTATGTACCTGTGTCCTCCAGCTATTGATTTTGTTGCAAGTGGAAGCAGTTTATTTTTAATTTACTCAGTGAAAGCCCTTGGTGATTTTGAACATCTTTGTCAGTCTCCCTTAAATTTTTCTGCCCTAAAGACAGCAATCCAAATTGTTCTGGTTCTTCCAGCTTCCTGATGCCTTTCTTTCGAATGGGACCATTCTAATAATTGCCTTCACCCTTTCTGAGACATTGACATCCTTCCTAAAGCGTGCTAGCCAGAATTGGGCACAATAATTCAGCTGGGACCTCAGTAGTGTTTTTATAAAGGTTTAGCACAATGGCTTTGTTTTTGTACTCAACTAAAGGGGTGGCACGGTGGTTAGCATTTCTGTCTCACAGCACCAGGAACCCGGGTTTGATACCCGGCTTGGGTCGCTGTTTGCACATTCTCCCTGTGTCTGCATGGGATTCCTTTGGGTGCTCTGGTTTCCTCCCACAATCCAAAGATAAGCATGTTAGGTGGATTGGCTATGCTAAGTTGTCCCTTAGTGTCAAGGGTATTAGCTAGGGTAAGTGCACGGGGTAATAGGGATAGGGCCTGGATGGGATTGTGATCGGTACACTCTCGATGAACCTCTTCTGTGCTGTAGGGATTGTATGATTCAATGATAAAGCTTGATCAGTGGCAGGCTGGCACTATTATAAAGTGAATGATCCGCATTGGGAGACAACTTGAGATTACTTTGATTTGTTTATCCCTAACATGGAAATCTCTGATCGCTGAGGTTCCCGGAATGCAAATTCTTTGAAGGATTGTAAAATGATTATGAACGTCAATGATGAATAGCTGAGGTTTACCTGAAATTATTTTCAAATCTGACTAATGATTTTGTTCATTTTTTAAATGTTGGTGGGTGAATCTAACCTGTCTGTTTTAACAGTCCAAGCCTCTGCGATGTGAGAAGGCAACAGAGGAGACCAATCCTGTGACACAGAAACTCATAACCAACACAGAAAGTGATTTACAGCTCAGCTTTGCCAAACAGCGACGGACTAAAAGCTCCATGCTGCTGCATAAAGAGCTCGACGCGCGCAGTAAAAGGACAGCGCGCGACTACCTGTACAAAGTCAACGAAGCCATCTCCATATTGTACGCCAGGCACGTGCTCGCTTCTCTGTTAGCTGAGTGGCCGAGTGGCGTGCCAATCACAGAGGAAGTGCTGGGTCTCAGCTGTCCGTCTCACATGGCCTACATACTTGACTTGCTCATGCAACTTGAGGAAAAGCAGCTTTGGGAAAAGGTTGGTGATGAGTGTTCAGGCTTGCGAGCTCAGTCAGTGCTAAGCAGCATCTTAGTAAGACATGCTTACTAAGATGTCTTCAGGTCTTTCCTTGGAGCGATGGACAGATTCACAGGTTGACAGAGTTTTTTAAATTAGTTCATGGGATGTCGGCTCCGCTGGCTGAACCAGCATTTGTTGTCATTCCCTGAGGGCAGTTAAGAGTCGACCACTTTTCTGTGGATCTGGAGTCACGTGTAGATCAGACTGGGTTAGGATGGCAAATTTCCTTCCCTAAAGGGGCATTAGGGAACCAGATGGGTTTTTGCAACACAGCAATGGTTTCATAATCATCAATATACTTTAAATTCCACATTTTTATTGAATTCAAATCTCACCATGGTGGGATTTGAACCAGGGTCCCCAGAGCGTTACCCTGGGTCTCTGGATTGCTGGTCCAGTGATGATACCACTATACCACTGCCAGAAGAAAGTATGATATAGCATGGGAAACAGGCCCTTCGGCCCAACGAGCCCATGCTGCCATTTTAACATTGTGAGTGCCCTCCTCTACCTATGACATTTGTCTACACCTATTGGGGAAGATTGAGGGAGAACTAATTTAGGGACAATTTGTTACACCAATCAGCCTAAGAGCACGTTTTTTTGGGGTGGAGGAGGAAACTGGAGCACCCGGAGAAAACCCACGCAATCATGAGGAGAATGTGCAAATTCCCGCAGACACCAGCCCCAATCTGTGTATCTGCACAGCAAACAGTGATAGTCACTGAGCTGTGGCGTTGCCAGGTGGGTTTTCATTGACTCCCAAACACCATATGATGAATGGGTGTTGGGGTGGGCCAGAGTATCTCCTGGGTATCATCACAGCATTCAGAACTCTGGTCTCTACTAGCCACAACTGTCCCAAGTGGGGTTTGAAGTCTGAAGCAAGAACGCTAGCACTGAGCCAAAGGCTTGCTTCTGTGTCAGGCAGAATACAAAGAAATCACCAGCGAAAGCAGAACTTTTTGTTGTTTAAAAAATGACTTTTATTTCTATAATAATTGTCAGGACATTCTTTAAAATGCTTTTGAAGTAATTGGGGTGACATTGATGTAGGGCTGATGGCACTGGACTAGCTAATTCTCTGGGGCATGGGTTCCAATCCTAGCGCAGCAACTGGTGTCTGGAATTAAAAGCTAGAATATAAAACCTTTATCGATTCTTATATAAAAAAAACCCCATCTGGTTCACTCATGTCCTTCAGGGAAGGAAATCTTCTGTCTTTACCTGATCTGATTTACAAGCAGTAATACATCGTCAATTGTATTAGGATCCGGTGACCTCTAAAGATCTCTTTATCTCAATAATATCATTATCTCGTCCTTTTGGTAGAACAAAAGAAGGCCGATGACTTTGTTCTTTCTGTCCTTATCTCTATTTGTGATTTATATAAATGACTTGGAAGAGGGAGTAGGTGGTGTGATCAGCAAATTTGCTGATGACACTAAGATGCTTGGATTGGCGGGGACTGAGGAGCAGTGCCAGGCAATACAACAGGACATAGATAGGCTGGTAGATTGGGCAGATAGATGGCAAATGGAATTTAATCCGGATAAATGCGAGGTGATGCATTTTGGCCGGAATAATGTAGAGGGGAGTTATAGGATAAAAGGTAAAACTATCCGGAGTATAGAGACGCAGAGAGACCTGGGGGTGTAGGTTCACAAGTCTCTGAAGGTGTCAGTACAGGTGGAAAAAGTGATAAAGAAAGCGTATGGTATGTTAGCCTTCATAGGAAGGGGTATAGAATACAAGAGTAGGAGTGTGATGTTGCAAGTGTATAGAACATTGGTTAGGCCTCACTTGGAGTACTGCGTCCAGTTCTAGTCACCGTACTACCGGAAGGATGTGGAGGCCCTGCAGAGAGTGCAGAGGAGATTTACCAGGATGCTGCCTGGTATGGAAAGGCTGTCTTACGAGGAAAGGTTGAACGCACTGGGGTTGTTTTCCCTTGAAAGACGTCGGCTGAGAGGGGATCTATTAGAGTATATAAGATTATGAGGGGTATAGATAGAGTAAATGGTGGTAAGCTTTTTCCACCATTAGAATCGGATAGAACGAGGGGTCACGGCCTTAGGGTGAAGGGGGCTATGTATAAGACTAATATTAGAGGGCATTTTTTCACACAAAGGGTAGTGGGGTGTGGAATGCACTACCGAGTAAGGTGGTGGGAGCAGGCACGCTAGGGTTGTTTAAGGGTCCCTTGGACAGCCACATGAGCGGTCTGCAGATAGAGGGATATAGGAGGACTGTTTAAATACTTTAATTGTTTCCACAGGCTATTCAGTCCACCTTGTTGACCAACAAGGCGCATGCATTCGGCAGGTCGTGCGAGGGCTGCTCTTGGAGGTTACTTCAGGAGTGGCCTAGTGCTTCATGTCGTTAGTGTATGCTTAAACTGGACCATCAGATGGGCAACATGACAGCTCAGAGACTATCGCTGTTGCTGTGCAGACACATGGATTTGGGCCTGTGTCTGCGGGAGTTTGCGCGTTCTCCCCGTGGTTGCGTGGGTTTTCTCCGGGTGCTCCGGTTTCCTCCCACATCCCAAAAATGTGCTCTTAGGCTGATTGGGTAACAAATTGTCCCTATATTGGTCTCTATATGTCATTAAGACGTTAGGATGGTGGTGCGGGCTCGTTGGGCCGAAGGGCCTGTTTCCCGTGCTGTGTTGTTCTTTGTTCTTTGTTTGTATCTCGCTTCACTCCTCCAGCTCTAAGTTATGTGGAGTCACCCTTATCAGGTCTTAACCTTCTCCGATCTTATTCATGTCTTAGGTTATGCGGAGTCAGTGTTCCTTTTTTTTAACCAAATAGAACAAAGAGCAGAACAGCACGGGAAACAGGCCCTTCGGCCCAACGAGCCCGTGCCGCCACCCCTATGTTCCCACCTCTACCCGCGATCCCTGTCTATGTTTGTAGATCTATGGATTAAAAACCAAATTTGAGACAATTTAGAGAGAATTTGTTTTGCCAATTAGCCTAAGAGCACATCTTTGGGGCATGGGAGGAAACCCACGCAAGCACGGGGAGAATGCGCAAACTCCCACAGACACAGGCACAAATCCATATATCTGCACAGCCCAGCAATAGTCACTGAGCTATCGTGTTGCCCGTCAAATGGTCCAGGTCAAGCGTACACTAATGACGTGAAGCACTAGGATACTCTCGAAAAAAATCCAAGAGCAGCCCTCCCATGACCCATCGCATGTTTACCCCTTGTTAGACAACAAGGTGGACCAAAGCACCTGTAGGATAAAAACAAGTACATCAATATCATCATCTATTTACACACTTCCCAGTGACTCTCAAGGCTCATGATCCTTATTTTAAATCAGTTTTCTATACCCCTCCATTTCCATTCTGTTCATGTGCTCATCTAAGTATTTCTTAAATAACTCCAGAGTGCCTGCCTCCACCACTTTACTTGGCAGCGCGTTCCATACCCCCACCACCCTCTGTGTGAAAATACTTGACCAATTTTCCCATCGTGCCACTACTTCATTCATATAACTTCACACCTCTCCTACACTTCGCCTTTCCCCGTAATATATAATGTTCAATATCATCAAATATCCATAGGGAGAAAACAAATCTGTGATCAGATTTACTGGTCCTAAGGCCTCAGTACAAATAAATTCAAATTGTTAAAATGGGCGGAACCATCAGTAGAAAATCATGCAATCAGACCACACATTTCATCCTATTCCTAATATTGTCACAAGTTGGAGCTTTCTTATTATGCATTCCTCACCTTTTCTCCCCGCACAGTTTACTTCCTGTGTTATGTATATACTATTTTCTTTTCCTTATTTGCATCAGATTCTGCAGAAAGTGCTGCTCGGTTGTAGTGAGAAGATGCTGGCGTCTCTGGCTGTGACTGCCTGTCAGTTTATGGAAGAACCAGGAATGGATGTCCAAGTCAGGGAGTCCAAGCATCCCTATGACAACAACGCTACAATCGAGGTGTCGTAGCAGCTTTAATGTGTATTGTGGAAGTGGGCTGGGCTTTTGTGTAAATAATGACCATGAAGTCATGGCAGAACACAGTTTCTGTCGTTTGACCAGCAACAAAATGCAATTTATTTAGCGGCCAGAGTTCTCCGGCTGTTCACAACCCATCGCCACAGCCAGTGAGAACGGCGAATTTGGCAATCAGCCGACCTCCGTTCACTGCAGCGGAACCGGAGATTCCTGGCCACGGGCAAGGTCGGAGAATCCGACCTGATGTCTATCAAATCTGCAGGACATTCAAATGTAATGTAGCAAATATGTTCACCCATTGGTGCACAGCTAACTTCCACAAATAGCAATGAATAAATGATGAATTCAATAGTCTTCCATAGAGTTGGTTGGAAGGATATATGTTTGACTAGAAGGACTCCTCTGCACGTGATCAGAATTGCTTGGAGTCTTTTGCATTGACGAGATAGGCCATCAATCTAACATCTCATCTGAAGCTCTGGAATGTCATGTGAGATTATGTGCTGAAGTCTCTAGAATGGGACTCTCAACTTGGGTGTAGGGAGGGGAAATGCTACCAAATGAGTCATGGCTGGTGCCCAATGCCACAGAGAATGCATTGGTAATTATAGATGAAGTGAAATGGGATGATGTCATGGAAGATCTGTCTGAGCATTGATTGGGTTATTGCCTCCCATCAAAATTGATGCGGCAGTCTTAATTAGAACCACAGCAGCAAAAAAATGCACTTGAAAATAAAAAGCATTGCTGGTCTTAAGAGTCTGTCATGTCAGTGAGGAGGAGGGAGAGAGGCTGCATAGGAATATATAGATGAGTTTAGTGATTGTGCAAGAAGATGGCAGATGGATTATAACATGGGGGAGTGTGAAATTATCCATTTTGGTAGAAAGAGTGAAGAGGCAGAATGTATTTAAAAAGAAAAGGATTAGTAATTGACATTCAGTGGGACTTGGATGTTCTGTATATAGATCACAAAGTTAAAGTGTAGGTTCAACCAACAAATGGTATTTTAACCTTTATTGCACTGATCCCGTTGAAACGTATAAAATTCTTCGAGAGCTTGATAGCGTAGATGCTGTGTGGCTGTCTCCACTGGCTAGAGAGTGTAGAAATAATGATCGTACTCTCAGGTAAGGGGATCAGTCGCTTAGAACGGAGATGAGTATTTACCACATTCAGAATTGTGAAGCTTTGTCATTCTCTATCCAAGAGAGCTGTGGATACTCAGCAGTTGAGTATGTTCAAGGCTGAGTACCATAGCTTCCTGGGCACTAAGGAAATTGAAGGATATGGGATTATGTTGGGGATGTGAAGGAAATGTAGCTGTGACCTTATTGAATGGCAAAGCAGACTCAAGGAGCCGTAAGGCTTACTACTATATTTTTCAGTTAGTTGAAAATTAGTTGAGTGGTGAGGAAGATGGAATCCATGTGCTCATATCATAGCCGTGACTATATTTTGACAAATCTAGAAATGGGTAAGAACTGTCCCAATAGAACATAATTAAATATATAAACTTCCCCTTGAACATACAAACATTAGGGCAACCTATTCAAAAAAATGCAAGCCATAAATTCTTAGTAGTCTTTATTTATGGCACTTAGCCATACATAATGGGGTTTATCAGTTTTAATACAGCATTTTGTGTGTTTCTGTTCCAAAGATTTGGCATTTTAAGAATCTATAGGAATAATGACCAACCATCCAATAAAGGCTAAATAAGTTTTCCTTTAACCTTTAGGACAAAGTTCATATTCCTGGTGCTATTTACCTGTCTGTGAAATTTGATCCTCGTTGTGTGTCTGAGGATGGCTGTGATGAATTGTTGATGTCCAGTAGTAGTGACTACAAGCAAGATCGCCATATGTTCAGTGGATCATCACACAAGTGGATTGACTTTGATATTCCAGGTAAAATTTCCATTCAATCTGTAAGTCATGGTTTCAGGTCAGTGTGTCCTGATCAGGGTACAGTTTGGAATATTAATGTTTTGCTTTAAAGTGTAATCCATATACAATCAGAATCACTCCGCACATAGTACAGTGGTTAGCACAAGCTGCTTTACAGTGCCTGGTTCTCAGATTTGATTCTGGTCTTGGATGACTGCAGACTCCAAACAGGCATTTGATTTAATTTATTATTGTCACATGTACTAATATATAGTGAAAACTATTGTTTCTTGCGTACCATATAGACAAAGCATCCTGTTCATAGTGAAGGAAGGTGAAGATGCAGGATATAGTGTTACAATCATAGAGTATAGAGAAACAGCAACTTATATAGAATCGTAGAATCCTACAGTGCAGAAAGAAACCATTTGGCCATCGAGTCTGCACCAAACACAATCCCACTCGGGCCGTATTATGATAACCCCATGCATTTACCCTAGCTAGTCTCTCTCCACTAAAGAGCAATTTAACGTTGCCAATACACCTAACCTGCATATTTTTGGACAGTGGGAGGAAATTGGAGCTCCTGGATGAAACCTATGCAAACATAGGGAAAATATGCAAACTCCACACAGACAGTGACCCGAGCCGAGAATCGAACCCAGGTTCCTGGCACTGTGAGGCAGCAGTGCTAACCACTGTGCCACCTTACTAGCCATATGAAGCAGGTTGCACCCAAGTTCAGGAGAGGACTTCCTGAGTATTGCCAGCATTTACTGTTTTTATTTCAGATTTTCAGTATTTTGCTTTTGCATTACAATTTCTGCCTTTGTAGTGACAAAAATTTAAAAAAAAGCATGACAACATGGCCAAGGATTTGCGGGTTAGGTGGACTGGCCAAATTAATTGCCCGTTAGTGTCCCAAGATGTGTAGCTTAGGGAGATTAGCAGGGTAAATATTTGGGGTTATGGAGATAGGGTCTGGGTAAGATACCCTGTCAGAGTGCAGATATGATGGGCTGAATGGCCTCCTTTTATATAATTCTATCTAACTAATTCAGTCCAATGGGCCAAACTCTACTTCCGAACAAAGTACACAGTCTCTCTTCACCTTGCTATGCTGTTAGAACAATATGTTTTGTGACCGATGTACCTGACATTTAAATTCTTTCTCACAGTTACTATAGAGACCAAAAAAAGGATAAAACACTCATCTATGAACAAACAGGCAAGGTTAGCAGATTATCTACTAGGGCATTCTGTGAAAGAACACTCTCAGAATGTAGTCATCACTGATAAAGTCAGAATTTAATACCCATCCCCAGGAGTTACATCAAAGTTTCACTCTGAACTCTGTCAGCGAGCAGATAAGAGTGAAATACTCTGATAAGGGACTGGAGCCACAGGCCAGACTAAGTATTGAGCCAGTTAAGACAATCTAAAAGCTGAATGGTCAACCATTTATTTAAACTGAGTGCATATTCTCAAATTGGTGGGATTTGATTTATGTGCATTATTGGCCCGGTAACAAAACTCCTACACCATTGTATTCTGGTTATTTTGTTCACTGATTCACAGCTCAGTATGAGGCTATTGTGAGTAGGCTCCTTTTGAAAAAAACATATCTTCAGACTACCTGTCAATGTTCAACTTACAAAAAAGGTTACTGAGAGAGAATCATGGAATTGTTATAGTACAGAAGGTGACCAGTCAGCCTATTGAGACTGCACCAGCTCTCCGAATGACCAATTCACTTCAATGCCGTTCCTACATCTTCTCCTGTAATCCTGTATATTCTTCCTCTTCAAATAGATAGCTAGTTCTCTTTTGATTGCTTCAATTGCCTCCAACATTTTCTTTGCCAGTGTATTCAGATCCTGCCCACTCACTCTGTGAAAAATATTTTTTATGTTGCTGTTGGCTCTTTTGCTCGTTACTTTAAATCTGTGTCCTCACATCAATCCTTCCGCCCGTGGGAACAGTTTATTTTCCCGATCGTCTGTGTACGCACCCCTCCTGATCTTGAATACTTTTGTTAAGTCTCCTCCCAGCTTTCTCTGCATTGAAAATGGTACCAACTTCTCCAATTGATCTTTGATATCTAAACCGTAATGCAGAATGAGATGGGTTGAATATTTTGTATTTGAGTACATTTTCATTAAGGAATGGTGAAGCATGGACGATGGTTGTCAGTTCACTTCTTAAATCCAAAAATTAAACTTTGAAGTACAAATTGGCACGTTTAGAATCATAGAAAAACTACAGCACAAACAAGCTGTTCTGCCCACAAGTTGCGCCGATCATATCTCTACTTATTAGGCCTATCCGTAACCCTCAATCCCAATAAATCCCATGTACTCATCCAGAAGTCTCTTAAAAGACCCTATCAAATACGCCTCCACCACCACCGATGGCAGCCGATTCCACTCACTACCACCCTGTGGTCTGTCACTTTTTTGTGTGCTGATTTTCCACAATGGCAGTGAATGCTGATAACATTCTTACCCGTCAGAATGACTGTAGTTTTTTTTATATTTCTTCTAGGTGACACACTATATTACAGGTTCACATCAGACCTGGATACCAATGATTGGGGTTATAAGTTCACAGTGACAGGAGGCCACCGTGGGCGGTTCCTGACTGGTGAGTGCATGTGTGAGGTAAAATAACTTACTTCCTCCCTTATCTCTTCTCATTCTTTTTGTTACTCCCACTGTCTTCTCACTTATCTCGTTTTCCACTTCATCCTCTTTCACATTCATTGTCTGTTCTCTCTCCGATTCTCTTTCATCTCTTTTTGCCATTTCTGCCCTACTCTTTTCTGTTCTGTTGTTCTGCTCTTGTGTTTCCTGTTTACTGATGTTCTCTGTGTGTCTTTTTTTTCTCTCTCTATGTTGATTCTTGCTCTTTCTCCCTTTTTCTTCCTCTCTGTCTTCATCCATGACTTTGTTACCTCAAGGTGACTAATCTAACCAATCTCTGGCTGATCTCTCGTGTTCTACTGTCCTATACCCTTAGTATCATCCATTTCCTGATCACTTTCATTCATCACCCCTGGTCGCTGACCTACACTGGCTCCTGGAGGAGCAACATCACAATTTTAAAATTCTCATCCTTATTTTCAAATCCCTCCCAAGACCTTCTTCCTATCTTTGTAATCTTCAATCCCTGTCAAGATATAGACACCTCTCTATTGCCGGTCTCTTCAGCATCTCTGGCAATAATACTCGTTCATTAGTGTTTTCAGCTATCTAGGCCCCTCAACGTTGGAATTCCCTCCCTAAACTTCTCTGCCTCTCTACCTCACTTTACACTTTTAACACATGCCTTAAAAACCTGCTTCTATGACTAAACTTTTGATCATCCTTGTGTCTCCTTTCATGGCTCTGTGTCAGATTTTATTTTATGGAACTCCTTAGGACATTTTATTATGTCAAAAATGCTATAAATGGCAGCTTTGAGAAAGGGTCATCTGAACTTGAAACATCAGTTCTTCTCTCCTTACAGATGCTGTCAGACCTGCTGTGATTTTCCAGCATTTTCTCTTTTGGTTTCCAGCAACTGCAGTAATTTGCTTTTATAAATGCAAGTTGTTGATGTTCCCATCCCCCTCATATAAACTCCTTCCTTGATCTCTGCACTCAGCCCCTCTCGCTGTATTCCCCTTATTTTCAGTTCTGTACTTTCTCTCTCATTCTTAAATCTGCTCAATGGTGAATATTCAGACCTCACACACAGGATTGCAAATCTGTGTTTTTGACACTGCGGCCAACTAAGCGATGTGGATTAATCTTAGTTTGCTTTAAAATTGGTAATGCAGCAAGAATCTATCTTGAATTTACATGCACTATTTGTCTTTGCAGCTTTTCCTCATCCGTAGATCTAGTTTTATATCCTATTTGCTCCACTAATTGGAGGAGGAGTTCGGTGTACAGAAGAGATTAAAATGATTTATATACAATGTGATGGAGGCTTGTTTCGATTAACAGTTAGCCCATTTGCCTGCTCCTTCAAAGGTCTGATGGCAGTGCCAAATTGCGGTGTGTGGGTGCTGCTTTATTGGTTACATGATGCAGTTGAATCTCTGTGTTTCTGAGCTCTGTTCCTGCAGCAATATCTTGTTATTCATTCCTCTCTTTCTCTTTCTGAAGGGTTTGAGATACTCAAGCAAATGCTATCAGAGGAGAGGATTCTTCCACACCTGCCTCTCGCTGAAATTTGGGAATGGCAAGTGGGTGTGGCTTGTCAGCAGATGGGACATCAACGATTAAAGGCAGTTCATCTACTTCTGAAGATATTACAGTGCACCTTTCACAGGTACATCAGCAGGCCTGAAGCAGAGGGTTCATTTCCTATTGACATGTATTTATTACTTGTTAAAATTGCTGAGTTGTCCATTTATTGTCTAGAGAAGTGAGTGCAGGTCAGTCGGACAGAGACTGGTAAGTGATCTCAGATTCTTTCCTGACATGTAAAGGAACCCATTCTTTGCATTAAAATAAGTAACATACTTTGGATGCTGGATTCTGAAACAAGAGCGGAGAATGCTTCAAAACCTCAGCAAGCCTGGTATCATCTGTAAGGAGAGAAAGCAGAGTTAATGCTTTTAGTCCTTTTGGCTCTTCAGCAGAACTGGAGAATGTGTTGGAGATTAAAATGTCGCTGTAGAGATTGTAATAAGATATAGCAACTTTAAGAACAAAAGACAGTCCGGTGTGGGAAGGCAGGGGGATTGAGGCAATATATGTATGGGTTTAAGAGAAAAGTCACAGTACAAAGTTGTCCCGAAGGCTGCAATGTCGCTGAGTGAAAGAGAAGATGCTGCTCCTTCAGCTTGTGTGGCCTCGAGGGGAACTTCCAAGTGGTAATGTTTCCATGCACCAGCTGCCCTCGTCCTTCAAGGCAACAGCCATGGGTTTAGAAGGTCCCCAAGGAGCCGTGAGGAGCATTCAGCAGGCTCAGTGGGCTGAAAGACCTACTTCTGACTCTATGTTCCTATGATGCTGTGTTGAATAATAAATGATGCCCTTGTATAGTGCACTAGCTTAGTATTCTGCTTTGGCGTTGGGCACAGTGAGTGAGAAATGGTCCAATCCCAGCACTGGTACTGTTGTTTGATGTTAAAATGACCTAGTCCAAAAAGATTGTTCATAAATCTGAATGTTTAGCAGGATTTATATGTGCCAGACCAGGCTGCACCTCTTCCATTTAGTCTATAATTGTCATCGAAACATTATGAATGTAATTATACTATTAACTGTCAAAATGTCATCTTCATTGTGCTGAAGGCTGCTAAATACCATCTGGTTAATGCGGAAAAATACTGGCCTTCAAAGAATATACTTGAAAATTTTCTTTGCAAATTGATTCTATTTACTTCTAATTAACTGATCTCAAATGGAGTTACGTTGAGACCCCCCCACACTTATTACATTTGTTTTGTTATAAATGCCAATAACTTACATTTTTATTGCCCATTTACAGGGTGTGCACATCACTGGCTAGGCCAGCATTTATTCTCTAATCTGAATTACCTTTAGGAATGTGATGGGGAGCTGCCGCCTTGAGCTGCTGCAGCCCTTATGGTATAGGTCTGTCTGGATTGACTTTGTACTGTTTAATACAACAGCCCCATTTCAGGGGGCAGTTAAGAATCAACCACATTGCTGTGGATCTGGAGTCACATGTAAGTCAGACTGGTTAAGGATAGCAGATTTCCTTCCCTAAAGGACATTGATGAACCAGATGGGGTTTTTAGGACAATCAACAATGGTTTCATGGTCATCATTGTATTTTTAGTTCCAGATTTTTATTGAATTCAAATTCCTTCCATAATATATACCTGGTATAATCTGGACCTCTAGTTCAGTGACAATATCACTATATCACACCATCTTTCTGAATTTCTTCTTGAATGTTCTGCTCAACAGCATAACTGCTGTAGGGGGTCTATAAACTATCCCATCCGCATTTTCTAACCCAAGATAGTCCTCATCTCCCTGCTCATACTGATTCCACTTACTGATCTTCTGAGCCAAGATCTTTTCTCACTACTTGTATTATGCTTTGATATCAGGGCTATTCTCCTTCATTTCCATTCCGCCTGTATTTTGGAAATGTTGTGTACCAAAAAAATACATATATCATAACCTTCACGTTGCAAGCTATTGCCATAATGACAAAAGGGTAATTGAGGTGCGTTTCTGCTCCTGATCTTTGACTATCCTGTATTCAGATGAGGGTAAGAATCCCACTTCCTCAGTTACTTTGGGGTGTAATCAGTGGCCATGAGAGGTTACAGTAATCAGGAGCCAACAACTAACTGGAAAAATGACCAGAGTACTGAAGTTTAACTAAATAATCCCAATAATCTAACAATCCTGAGAACACAAGTCAAAATCTTACCATGACAGCTTCAGAATCTGAATTCAATTTTTTTTAAAATCTGGAATTAAAAACATGCTGCAGTAAAAGGGACCATGATGCTAACATTAAAAACTGCATGGTTCACAAACATCTGGCCCAGATGCGACTCTCTCACAACATCACAGATTCCTAACTGCACTGTAAAGTGAGCTGGCAAACCACACAGCCATATTAAACCACAGCCAACAGTTCAAGAAGGTGACCCATCATGGAAAATTGGGCTGAGCAGTAATTGCTGGTCTTGTCACATGCTGTGTGGCTGAATTCTTTTAATAATCCTAAATTATGATTCATGATATTAATTAAACTGTTTCAAACAGTTAAGGCGGCACGGTTGTTAGCACTGCTGCCTTACAGCACAGGGACCCGGGTTCAGTTCCTGGCTTGGGTTACTGTCTATGTGGAATCTGCATGTTCTCCCCATGAATGGTGGATATGTTTCCTCTGGATTTTCCCACTTCCTCCCACAGTCCGAATGACGTGCTGGTTACGTGCATTGGCCGTGCTAAATTCTCCCTCGGAGTATCCAAACAGGCACCGGAGTGTGGCGAATAGGGGGTTTTTACAGTAACTTCATTGTAAGCCTCCTTGTGGCACCAATAAATAAACTTTAAAACTGTCTTGTAATCAAGGGTAGTGCTTCAGCTTTCCACTAGTCTGTGCTATTGGACAAGGCAGTGCTGAATTACATCACTTGTTTTTGAGGGTCAATGCCAGAATCATTTATTTTGTTAGCCAGTCATATTCTCAGAAGAGTTTTATTTGAAAAATCACATAAATGGTGTTAGGATGCAGATGTGAATGAGACTCCCAGACTCAGGACCTGAAATAAGAGATAAATACAAAAGGATTGAGAAGAGTTCACATTTCCCTCTTTGTTTCAATAATGTAAACAGTTTTATTCTGCTATTTATGCCTGCATCATTTTTAAAATCATCCTTGTAAAATGGTGTGTGTCACAGCCTGCCAAGGTGAGAGAGACAGCTGCATGCTACTCCACAGCTGTGTGCAGAAGTTGTTACAGCTGTTTGGAGGTGTGCACTCCCCTTGTGAATATTAGCACACCCTGTCCCTTAAAAGCAGGTGCTTCCTTTAGCAGAAGAAAAATCATAGAGTCATAGAGACTTACAGCATGGAAACAGACTTTTCGGCCCAACTTGTCCATGCCACCCTTAATTTTTTTAAACTCCTAAGCTAATCCCAATTGGCCACATTTGGCCCATATCCCTCAATACCCATTATACCCATGTCTAAATGCTTTTTAAAAGATAAAATTGTACCTGCCTCTACTACTTCCTCTGACACCTTGTTCCAGACACTCACCACCCTCTGTGTGAAAAAATTGCCCCTCTGGACACTTTTGTATCTCTCTCTTCTCACCTTAAGTCTATACCCTCTAGTTTTAGATTCCCCAAACTTTGGGAAAAGATATTGACTATGCCCCTCATTATTTTATAGACCTCTGTAAAATCACTCCTTAACCTTCTACGCCCCAGAGAAAAAAGTCCTAGTCTATTCAGTCTCTCCTTATAACTCAATCCATCAAGTCCTGGTAGTATCCTAATAAATCTTTTCTGCACTATTTGTAGTTTAATAATATCCTTTCTATAATAAGGTGACTGGAATTGCACACAGTATTCCAAGTGTGGCTTGATCAATGTCTTGTACAACTTCAAAAAAGAGTTCCAAGTCCTGTATTCAGTGTTCTGACTGATGAATCCCAGCATGCCGAATATCTTCTTCACCACTCTGTCTACCTGTGTCTCCACTTTCAAGGAGCTATGAACATGTACCCCTAGATCTCTTTGTTCTGTAACTCTTCCCAATGCTCTACCAGAGTTGTGTTGCACTCTCACCCCCTTTGCAGCGGCGGGGGGGGCTTCTAATAATTCCTTTGGCAGCTTGTTTTACATTGTGCCCCATAGTAATTAGTGTGTGTATATTTACAATGCAAATTTAATTTTTTCTTTCTTATTTATGTAAATATGGTTGCTGTTAACATAGTACAATATAGCCGTTGTTCAGTGAATCTTATTTGCACATAAACAATACATTCAAATATTTGCAAAGCCTTGTATTCGGACATAGGTTTGCTTTGACTCCAAACTTTGTTTTACCGAACATTGTAAATAATTGTCACCCCTCCTCCTTTCTGTAGTTTATTCCAGCACTCCCACTCATTGGGATCTCTGCGCTCTTCCAATTCTGGGCTCACGGATAATTTAATCACTTCACAATTGGTGGCCATGCTATCAGCCACTTAAATCCTCGATTCCTCCCTTGCCCCAAGGCAGTTCCTTAATACCATGCTTTCAATCATCTGTCCTAATACCCTTTATGGCCTTTGTTTTCTAACATTCCTACATGTTTTCCCATGTCAAAGGCCCTTCTTAAATGCAAATTGCTGCTGCAAATTACTAACATTTGCCCCTTGCTGCGCACTTAGAATCATAAAAAAAACTGCAGCACAAACAGGCCCTTCAGCTCACAAGTTGTGCCGATCACATCTCTACCCACTAGGCTTACCTATAACCTTCAATCCTATTAAGTCCCATGTACTCATCCAGAAGTCTCTTAAAAGACCCTAATGAATTTGCCTCCACTACCACCGACGGCAGCCAATTCCAGTCACCCACTGCCCTCGGAGTGAAAAACTTACCCCTGACATCTCCTCTGTACCTACTCCCCAGCACCTTAAACCTGTGTCGTCTTGTGGCAGCCATTTCAGCCCTGGGGAAATGCCTCTGAGAATCCACCCTATCAATACCTCTCATCATCTTATACACCTCTATCACATCACCTCTCATCCTTCGTCTCTCCAAGGAGAAAAGATTGAGGGGTCTCAGCCTCTCCTCATAAGGCATGCCATCCAATCCAGGCAACATCCTTGTAAAAACATCCTTCTAATATTTATGCGGCTTGCTGGTTGGTCGATAAGCACACCCTAATTCCAGACGAGACTTTCAATTCTTCTCCCTGTTGACATATTGGGGGTAGTTCTTCCAAAAAAACTTCTGTGCTAAATTCATGTGAAAACTAGAGTATGTCCCTCTTTTTTCAGCAGGAGTTTCAAAATGAATCGCCCATACTCTGTGCACTGCAGAGTGCTCTAGTAAGATTGACTCTGAGCATCAGGAACCGGGGCCTATTCCTGGTGAAGAGACCAGCAGCATCGTGCAGAGCAGGCCACTGTGCAAAAATCCACCTGTTGTTAGTGTTTATTTATTAGCCACAAGTGAGGCTTACATTAACACTGCAATCAAGCTACTGTGAAACTTTGCTAGTTGCCATATTTGGATCAGTGCACCCAACCAGCATGGCTTTCAGACTGCGGGAGGAAACTGGAGCACCCGGAGGAAACCCACACAGACACGGGAAGAATATGCAGACTTTGCACAGACAGTGACCCAAGCTGGGAATCGACCTGGGTCCCTGGAGCTATGAGGCAGCAGTGCTAACCACTGTGCCACCATGCTGTTACATGATTGGTGCATGCACACTAGCCCCTCTCTGCTGGCCCCTGCATAGGTGGTTGTATGGACCCCTGTCCCACTGCCTGATCACTGACTCCTGAAAGTGTCTAGGCCAGCCTCGATCTGCCCGGCAAACCCAATCTCAGGATCCACCCCTCCCCTCCTGATCTGTGATTCCCCCCAGCAGGCTGTCCCACCACAAGGCTGGTAGATTGGGCAGATAGATGGCAAATGGAATTTAATCCAGATAAATGCGAGGTGATGCATTTTGGCCGGAATAATGTAGAGGGGAGTTATAGGATTAAAGGTAAAACTATCCGGAGTATAGAGATGCAGAGAGACCTGGGGGTGCAGGTTCACAAGTCTCTACAGGTGGAAAAAGTGATAAAGAAAGCGTATGGTATGTTAGCCTTCATAGGAAGGGGTATAGAATACAAGAGTAGGAGTTTAATGTTGCAAGTGTATAGAACGTTGGTTAGGCCTCACTTGGAGTACTGCGTCCAGTTCTGATCGCCGTACTACCGGAAGGATGTGGAGTCCCTGGAGAGAGTGCAGAGGAGATTTACCAGGATGCTGCCTGGTATGGAAGAGCTGTCTTACGAGGAAAGGTTGAACGCACTGGGGTTGTTTTCCCTTGGAAGACGTCGGCTGAGAGGGGATCTATTAGAGGTATATAAGATTATGAGGGGTATAGATAGAGTAAATGGTGGTAAGCTTTTTCCACCATTAGATTCGGATAGAACGAGGGGTCACGGCCTTAGGGTGAGGGGGCCTATGTATAAGACTAATATTAGAGGGCATTTTTTCACACAAAGGGTAGTGGGGGTGTGGAATGCACTACCGAGTAAGGTGGTGGGAGCAGGCACGTTAGGGTTGTTTAAGGGTCTCTTGGACAGCCACATGAGCGGTCTGCAGATAGAGGGATATAGGAGGACTGTTTAAATACTTTAATTGTTTCCACAGGCTGTTCAGTCCACCTTGTTGACCAACAAGGTGCATGCATTCGGCAGGTCATGCGAGGGCTGCTCCTGGATGTTACTTCAGGAGTGGCCTAGTGCTTCATGTCGTTAGTGTATGCTTAAACTGGACCATCAGATGGTCAACATGACAGCTCAGAGACTATCGCTGTTGCTGTGCAGACACATGGGTTTGGGCCTGTGTCTGCGGGAGTTTGCGCGTTCTCCCCGTGGTTGCATGGGTTTTCTCCGGGTGCTCCGGTTTCCTCCCACATCCCAAAAATGTGCTCTTAGGCTGATTGGGTAACAAATTGTCCCTATATTGGTCTCTATGTCATTAAGACGTTAGGATGGTGGCGCGGGCTCGTTGGGCCGTAGGGCCTGTTTCCCGTGCTGTGTTGTTCTTTGTTCTAATGGCAAGCTCCGACCACTAACCTCCCTTCTCTGTCACTCAGAGCCCACGGTGTGGAGTGCAGTGGGACCCCCCATCCCCAAAGATCACCTGCCGAAATGCCAAGGTGTCCCTTGGGCAGTGCCAGAGGTCCAAGCTGGCACTACTGTAGTGGCAATGCCCAAGGGACACCCCTTCCCAGGCATCCAATCTTCTGGTGGTCCTTGATTGCCTCCCTTCACTCCAGTGGGGTCAGGTCACCAGCTCCCTGCAAGTGGAGACTAGCTGGCCTGGAGATTTTAGTCCTGGGCCTGCTATTGCTATTTCAATTAGATTAAAACTGCATGTTGAATACATTCTGTGCAGAGCTGGCGGCACTGGAAATCCCATGCTGGCAGACACATGGAGATCATAGTGCCCAGCGGGGAATCCATGAAACAGAATCTGCTAGAGTCTCCTGTCCACTGCGCTGCAAAAGCACAGTGGGAGAACCGTCCCATTGTCTTAGTTATAATAACCAAACAAAATCTTCCATTCTGCCTCGTCCGCCTCTTCCACTATATCATTCATTACATTTCTGCCTTTCTTCAAGGTGATTTAGATAAGCAAATGAGTGGGCAAGTACATGACAGATGCAATTTAACTGTGAAGTTATCCACTTTGAATGGAGAAACAGAATGACAGAGTATTATTTAAATGGTGATAGATTGGGAAATGTGCCAATGGAATTCCTTGTACCCCAGTCATTGAAAGAAGCATGCAGGTGCAGCAAGCAGTTAGGAAGACGAATGGTATGTTGGTCTTCATTGCAAGAGTACTTCGTTACAGGAGCAAGGATGTCTTGCTGCAACTGTTCAGGGCATTAGTGAGATCACACCCAGAATATTGTGTGCAATGTTGATCTTCTTAAGAACATAAGAAATAGGAGCAGAGCAGTCCCTCGAGCCTGCCCCGCCATTCAATAAGATCATGGCTGATCTGTAGTGGTTCAGCACCACTTTCCCGCTTTCCCCCATAACCCTTAATTCCCTTGTCAATTAAAAACCTATCCACTCTTGACTTGAACATATTCAGCGAGGAAGCCTCCACCACCTCATCAGGCAGAGAATTCCAAAGATTCACCACCCTTTGCGTGAAGAAACCCCTCCGCAACTCTGATCTGAACTGCCCCCTCCCCCCCTCATCTTGAGGCTGTGCTCTCTAGTCCTGCTATCTTTGCTAAGCGGGAAGAGTCTCTCAACCTCTACCCTATCCATCCCCTTCATTATCTTATACGTCTCTATAAGATCCCCTCTCAGCCTTCTAAATTCCAAAGAGTACAAACCTAGCCTATTCAGTCTTTCCTCATAATCCAACGCCCTCATCTCTGGTATCAGCCTAGTGAACCTTCTCTGCACCCCCTCCAAGGCCAATATATCCTTCCTCGAATGCGGCGACCAAAACTGCACACAGTACTCCAGCTGCGGCCTCACCAGCACCCTATACAGCTGTAACAGAACCTCCCTGCTTTTATATTCTATCCCCCTAGCTATAAAGGCCAACATTGCATTCGCCTTCTTAATCACCTGCTGCTCCTGCAGACTGTGTTTTTGCGATTCGTGCACAAGGACCCCCAGGTCCCTCTGCACTGTTGCATGCTGCAGCTTTTCACCATTTAAATAGTAATCTTTCCTACCATTATTCCTACCAAAGTGGATAACCTCACACTTGCTAACATTATACTCCATCTGCCAGGTCCTCACCCACTCACTCAGCCTATCCAGATCTCTCTGCAGGCTTTCCACACTCTCCACGCAATTTGCTTTTCCACTCATCTTCGCGTCATCAGCAAATTTCGTCACCTTGCACTCCGCCCCTTCCTCTAGATCATCTATGTAAATGGTAAATAGTTGAGGCCCCAGCACCGATTCCTGGGGCACTCCACTAGTCACCAGCTGCTAATCAGAATAGAACCCGTTAATACCTACCCGCTGCTTCCTATTAGACAACCAATCCTCTATCCAGTCTAACACCCTACCCCCGATTCCCTGCACCTTAACCTTCTTACCTAAGAAAGAATAAACTTGCCATGGCGTGAGTGCAACAAAGATTCACCAGACAGATTTCTGGGATGGCAGGATTGTTGTATAAGGAAGATTGGGTTGACTGGGCCAGTATTCATTCGAATTCTGAAAAATGAGAGAGGATCTCATTGAAATGTGTAAAATTCAGACAGGGCTGCACCGACTGGATGCCGGCGGTGTTGTTTTCTGTGGCTATCCTATCTGCTATGTTCTTGTCCAAGTCCATTCCCAAACCACTTTACATGTTTTCTCACAGCAAACAGGGCATATAGAGAGACAAACTTAACATACAGAATAATGATTAGAATGCGAGTTTTTACAGCTCATCAACTCTTAAAGGTACAGACAATGTGAGCAGAGAGAGCATTAAGCACAGGTTGAAGAGATGTGTGTTATCTCCAGGCAGGACAGTTAGTGAGATTTTGCAAGTCCAGACAAGTCGTGGGGGTTACAGATAGTGTGACGTGGACACAAGATCCTGATTGAGGCCGTCCTTATGTGCAGAACTTAGCTACCAATCTCTGCTGAGCGACTCTGCGCTGCCGTGTGTTGTGATGGCCCTCTTGGAGAACGCTTACCCGAAGATCAGAGACCGAAATACTTCAAATTCATGTATTGTCATCACAGCAGGATTCCAGGGATTTTTGTTTCGCAGATAGCTAATTGCTCATATTTACTTGTCTAGCATTGAATGTCTAGGAAACATTCATGATGCACACTTACTCACAAGCTCGTCATTTTATATCTTGTAAAATAAAAAATTATTTAGAACAATCATTGTAGATCTCTGATTAGACCTCACATTGTTTAGTTCTGTGCATTGTATTTCGGGAAAGAAAGGATCTTGGAAAGGATGCAGTGCAGATTCAACAGACATCACAAAGAGAAGGGTTAAATTATGAAGTGGAGATGCCGGCGTTGGACTGGGGTAAACACAGTAAGAAGTCTAACAACATCAGGTTAAAGTCCAACCAATTTATGTGACAGTAAACTCGCAAGCTTTTGGTGTTTGCCCCTTTGTCAGATGAATGGAGAGTTCTGGCCTCAGACAAAGCATATAACAGCATAGACAGTTTACAGATTACTGATTAGAATGTGAATCTTTACACTTGACTGTAGACAGAGATGGATAGCCAAGTTCCCCACACATGAGGTCAGTATCAACAGGGATCTAGGGATCATGTTGCACTATCTGTAACCTCCATGACTTGCCTGAGTTTGCTAAACCTCACTTACTGTACTGTTTTGAGACAATACACATCTCTCTAACCTGGGCTTAATGCTCCATCCACTCACATTGTTAGCCACTCTAAGACTTGAATATTCTACCCTGGTGTAAAGATTCACGTTCTGATCAGTAATTTGTAAACTGTCTGTGCTGTTATATGCTCTGTCTGAGACCAGAACTCTCCATTCACCTGATGAAGTGGCAAACTCCGAAAGCTTGCAGTTTACTATCAAATAAATCAGTTGGACTTAAACCTGGTGTTGTCAGACTTCTTATTGTATTAGATTATGAGGACAGATTGCATAAATTTAGCTTGTATTTCTTTGACTATCACAGTTAAGGAATGAGATGTTTGAAATGATTGAAGGCTTGTTGTTGGTGAGTAGACAGAAACAGTGTTTTCTGACTGGGCAGGGTAGAACATTAGAGCACAAACTGAAGTTGAGACTCACACTTTTGAGGAGCAAGAGGCATATTTCAGCATAGGGGAAATCTGCAACTCCCTTCCCCACAAAAAGATAATTGGTAATTTCAAAACTGATGTTGATGGATTTCATGTTACTAGGGGAATACTGAACCAAGCATGTAAATGGCTTGATGAAATACTGGGGAGAAACCAATTTCTTTAAGTAACCACAATGTAAACAGCAGATGTAGGCGTACAGAATTTGCTATAATGCAATTCTTATGGTAGGCTCCTTGTTTATTGAATATGTCCAAACTGCAAATGATTTTGTTGTCCTCTGTGTGGTCAGCATGGATGTCCACAGAACTGACCATTCATATTGGGTGCTTAAGGAATCTTACAACCTCTGGTCTGCCTTACTGCCTCTGGGCCTTCTCCTGGACATGTTAGATGTTACGAGTTTGACACAGATGAGCTGAACCAAGCATAAATGAGCAGAAGCTTTAAAGGAGCAGAATTGTTTGAAAGCTGAACTTGATAGTGGTGCTTCAGACTACCTGTGATCAGCTATTGAGTTAGACTTCTCCAGCTGTACACTTTTAAGGCAAGTGTGAATGGAAGCTGCACCCTCAAAGATAGCATTTTTAAAATATACTTGTTCATAGTGTTGTGGGTGCTGATGGC
Source organism: Sphyrna mokarran (assembly GCA_024679065.1). NCBI lineage: Eukaryota > Metazoa > Chordata > Chondrichthyes > Carcharhiniformes > Carcharhinidae > Sphyrna > Sphyrna mokarran. The sequence goes on from JAGIQG010000022.1 coordinate 44,265,638, forward strand.
ATTATTACCCATCCTTAATTGCCCTAAGATGGTATTGAGCTGCCTTCTTGAACTGCTGCAGTCCCTGAGAGACACCCACAGTGCTATAAAAGAGTGAGTTCCAGGATTTTGACCCAGTGAAAATGAAGGAACGGCCATGTATTTCCAATTCTGGATGGTGAGTGGCTTGGAGGGGAAACTCCAATTGGTGGTGTTCCCATATATTTGCTACCTTTGTCCTTCTAGGTGGCAGTTTGGAAGATGCTGCCTACGGAACCTTGGTGAGTTCCTGCAGTGCATCTTGTAGCTGGTACACACGGCTGCCACTGTTTGTCGGTGGCGGAGGGAGTGAATGCTTACGGAAGGGATGTGAATTAAGTGGGCTGCTTTGTCCTGGATGGTGTCGAGCTTGTTAAGTGTTGCTGGACTTGCATTCATCCAGGCAAGTGGAGAGTATTCCATCACACTCCTGACTTGTGCCAAGTGGATGGTGGACAGGCTTTGGAATTTAGAATGCGTGGAGGGATTTCCGTTTCTGGTTTCCTTCTAGCTCCCAAAAGAGAAATTTGATTCTGATCTGACTCTGCACTTGTACAGAAACTGCTTCAAATGTGGAGTATAAAAGCACATAAATAGTTCCATGCTAGACAGAGGTGGTGAATTGAACATTGAGAAAGATTTTCCACAGATTCTGCTTTTCATGCCTGATTTACACAATGTGTGATCCACTAAGCTATGGAATATTTGAGATGGACGTGATAACCCATGGTGCGGATTGATGTATTTGGGGGGAGCTGAAGCCATATGTGGAATTACATACAAAAATGAGGCATTTATATTTAAAGCATTGAGGAACAGGGAGCCAATGTAAGTCAGCATGGAAGGAAGGGGATTAATGCGCAAGTGGAACTTGGCGCAACAGCAAAGTTTTATGTAGATTGTGAAGCTTAAGGAATGGAAAACTGATGAGATATGGGAATAATACCAGGGTTAAAGGTTAAGTGTTGTTGCTGCTGTTACAGTAGCCTGTTGTTGTTGGCCAATGGAACACAAGTGCAAAGTGGTAAAGAGTAACTTTAGGAGTGACATCTGGAGGTAGATTTTCATTCAGACTTGAAGTGGAATGGTGGAAGCCAAAATCTTGGAATCATTTAAGAAACAATGGAAGTACAAGGTTTGGGTGAATTCAGGTGAGCTGAAAGAGTTCACTTATTTATAACCTCCTTGTGGAATGAAAGATGTCTCTGACCAAGCTGAAAACTATCAAAATGATCAGCGTGAATGATAAATCCATGTGGATCTACAGCCCAGTTTTTGCAACACAAGTACACGGAGAGGCTTTTAATAATCCCAGGAAATTTCAAACCTGCTGAGGTACTTTGAAAAAGTGTCCATACTTTTCCGGTAACTGCCAACAAAACAAATAAAATGACAAATTTCTAAAAGAAATTAGATTTTGTGTTTTTATTAGATTCATATGATAATGGATCCACGGTTCAGTTGTTTCAAGTCATATATTTTATTCCCTGTCATTCCGTATAAAATTTTAGCTCAGTCAACCTGGCAAAAGCTACATTAGCTGATCACCAGTAAGGGTTTGCTGTAGTTCTTCCACCCCCAGTCCCACACATGCGTCCGAACATGCTGCCCCATCACGATGATAAATTACATCAGAAATCCGCAACTGACTTGGATTTCCATGCAGCTGCTTTGAACTTGGGAGAAACAGCTTCTGCTGACAGGCTGGTGGAAGCAGATTCATTCGTCATTTTAAAAACGATATTGGATATGTGCCTGAAAAGGAAAGAAATTGCGGAGTGAATCTAAATTGGATAGCTCTTTCAAAACAGGCACAGGAATGCTGGGTCAAATGGTCTTTCTCTGTGCTGTAAAATTCTGTGATTTCTCCAGGCATAGCCATTAAATTGTACAGGATTTGAAAAACAATTGATGGGTTAATTTGTAGTTTGTTGACACAAACATGGTTACTAAGGACTGTGCTTTTAGTTTGCCTAACTGATGTCAGGGAATGCAAAACAACAACCAGATGCTAGTAGTTTGTGATACGGATCGTCAGTTTCCCTATAGTTGGCCCATTGTATCTGCAATTATTCCTCGCTTTGTGCGCATCTGCAATCTCTCATCGATCAGTTCCTGCTTAGTTGGAAACAACAAAGCCATTCTCTACAAACGTGGTTCTGCCAAACATCCTGCTAGCAAGAATCTGTTTTGCTTTGCCTTGAAGGTGTGCCAGCAGCTTGTGATGCTTAAGATGGTTATTTTAGAGACCAGCCCAACAGCGTTGAAAATTATCTTTATGGACAGCTCTCTCTTGTGTTTAGTGACTGTAATTCCATTGCATAGACAGGTCACCACTGCCAAAGAGGCAAAGCTCTGTTAGTATAAGTGGTATGCCAAAAAAGATGTTTGGTTATTCTGGTTCAAGAAAAGAATATTCGACATAAGCGATATTAAGGGCTTTTTTTAAAAATCTTTATTTTTGTGCTTTCTAAATAAACAACTTGTTTTTTCCAAGGTGGTTGGTCTGCCTCTGGGGCACTTTCCCATGACAAATTGAGACTGCGAGAGCAGTTATCATCCTGTCGAATGCTATTCTGTATATTTAGTATTTAGATCCATTGAATCCTTATAGTGCAGATTGGCCCATTGAATCTGCACCAATTCTCTGAAAGAGCATCCCGCTCAGGCCCTCCACCCTATCCCCATAATCCTGCATATTTACTATGCCTAATCCACCTAACCTTCACATCTTTGGACACTAAGAGAAATTTAGCATAGTCAATCCACCAAACTTGCACATTTTGAACTGTGGCAGAAAACCAGAGCATCCGGTTAAGGATGGCACAATGATTAGCACTGCTGCCTCACAGTGCCAGGGATCTGGGTTCAATTCTGGCCTCATGTGACTATCTGTGTGGAGTTTGCACGTTCTCCCCATGTTTCCGTGGGTTTTCTTCAGGTGCTCTGTTTTCCTCCTAGACTCCAAAGATATGCAGATTAGGTGGATTTGCTGTGCTAACTTGCCCCTTTATGTCAGGAGGATTAGCATGGTAATTATGTGGGGTTACGAGGAAAGGTTCTGGGTGGGATTGTTGTCAGTGCAGTTTTCATAGGTTGAGTATCCTCCTTCTGCACTGTAGGAATTCTGTGATTCCATGAAGTTCCATTGCAGAACTTGAGCATAAAATCTGGGCTGGCATTTTCAATGCAGCACTGTACGAGTGTTGCACTGTCAGAGTTGCAGTCTATCAAATGAGATTGAGGCTCTCTATGGTGGAGAGAGATTTCATTACACTGTTTCAAAGAACAGCAGGGGAATTATCCCGACTGTCAATGTAATTATTTTATAAGCTTTTTATTTACATTTTTGTTCAATTTTTTACTTTTAGAAGTTTCAACGCAGGTTTGTAAATAGATTACGTTTACAGAATAGGAATTAAATCTTCAACTAAAGGAGGTATTGCTTCTATATGTGCACTGTAAAACATATACTGTTACTTATTTATCCAAGGGCTTTTAAACTTTATCATATTTAATATAAACTGCATTTACCACTCAATCAACGTCATTAAAACAGGCTACCTGGCCGTTTTCAGGCTTAATGGGCCCAATGGCCTCTCCCAGCACTGTAGACATTCTTTTCTTTGATTCTATGACACAGTGAGAATGTGTGGTCAGGTTTTGGTTCGCTGGAATTATAAATACCTTGCTTGTTGAAATTAATTTTGCAGTGAAGACAAAAGGATACTGAGAAGTAACTCTGATCACGTAACCAACTCAAGATAAATTCAAAGTGTTTGACATGATTTCCCCAGTGTAGAAATGAGAATTAGAATGGGAGCAGAGAAATTGTTGGACAAATGTACATTTAATTCACTCTGTCCAGTTGTGGCAGTGGTGTGATGAAGCAATCATGGAGTTGTTATCTAATCATAGCAATTGACCTGTTACCAGCTGGTCTTAAAAAGAGGCAGAAAAACCACAGCGATGAAATTTAGGAATCTTGGGTCCAAATTTATTTGTTCCTTCCAAGCATGCACACTTCCCACTTTTTTCCCCCCTTCACTCATGGGATGTGAACGGCAAGGCCAGCATTCATTGCCCATCTCTAACGGCCCTTGAGAAGGTGAAAGAGCTGTCTTCATGAACCGTTGCAGTCCTTGTAGTGTAGGTACCTCAACAATGCTGTTAGGAAGGGAGTTCCAGGATTTTAACCTAGTAACACTGAGGAATAATGATATAGTTCCAAATAAGAATGGTGAGTGACTTGGAGGTGGTGCAGTTCTCTTATGCCTGTTACCCATGTTATCCCAGGTGGTAAAAGTATCCCACAAGGAAATAGGAATATGGAGGTAGCCAGAAGAACCACAGAAGAAAACTCTAGATTGTTGAGTAAAAGGCGTTTGCTACTTCATACCCAGCGATTTCCTTTCCCATTCCCCATGATTCTCTCTCCTTCCATTCCCCATGCTTTCCCCTTTCTCATTCCCCATGATTCCTGTCCCTTCGCTGATCTTGTAATAGTTAACACTCTTGAGGGAGAAGATTGCGTGCCATTTCAAGTTTCAATAATAGAATTCATTTGAATTTTGCCGTCGGTGTGTTAAGAGTTCTGATTGTCTAGGCAGAGTTGTTTACTGACAAAAAAGTATGATTCCTGTCAACTCTGGCACAGAATGAGGCGATCATACACGCCCTCCCCCTCAGATGAGTTCTATTCTGGCACTCTTTGAGATTACAGCATTGTATTTGAATTAATTAAATGCTGACCTCTTCTCGAGTATGGCAATTACTAAAATGGGTGCATCAAATAAAATTGCTGCATGAAATAAAGTCATTAACAATTTCTGGACGCATCTGATAAAGTGAGAGATTATCTGGATAGCGCGGGTGTTTTCATTCTCTGTGAACCTGTAGATTTTCAAATGATGTTTGTTTCAAGCGTAAATGTGCAGAGGTTCCTTTGTGTTGGACTAAAAGGGTTAGAGCAGTAAATGGTGGGCTTTGCCATGAAAGTGTCACTTGATTCAACGTGAGTTCTGAAATGCCGTTTTGTAATGTGATCTTGTTTGTGGAGGCACACAGAATGAGTTAGTGTTTGGATTTTGAAATGTAACCAGTCTGATTGACATATCTGCTTTCCATAGTCATGTGGTGATTTGTTGTGTCCATTTGCTGTTGTCCTAATTCCAATCATGGGCTGTTCAGGGATACCGTGGTAGTTTTATGTAATATAAGCTGTGCTCTTTGCTTGAGGGTTTTTTGTGAAGACGTTGAGTGATGTGCTTTTAAGCATTGGATCACAGTATTAGAGAGTATGTTTCCTTCACTCCTGTGAGGAGGCCACATATCATTCTCCTCAGGATTGGGCAAAGAGCTCAGTTTGGAGAGAGGGAAGAACAGAAGTTAGTCAGAAAATAAACCACTTTCTCAGCAATAGATTCATTCATCTGAATAATATTTTATAATTTATTTACTCCAAATTTAGAAATGGAATGTCTGCTATCTCAATGCAATGTAGAACTAATTCAAGTTAATACCAATTTGCTTTTGATGAGATTTGATGGCTTGCCAAACTTTCTAAATAAGCCTATAGTCCACCCTCCTGGCTACATGTTCAAATATACTTCACACAGCAATTCTATTTCTAGATCCATTTTATTATTGCATTAGCTGTATTCATGGTGTTCATTTTATGGTCCTACTGTAACTTTTATCTTCTAACCCCTAGAGCATAATTCATTGTCAAAATGATGGTAAAATACACCAATAACTGGGCCTCCAGTAGTTGAAATACATTGTCTCACTTTGAGAATTTCATTTAGTATTTTAATCTCCAACCTTTTAGCAATTAATTGATGAGATCAGAAGTTGTGCTTGTACTTTGTCAATGTGAGACTTAGGAAAGCAGTCGCGTGCACCATAAAAGCACTTATTTAAATTCGAAAAACTCTAGGTGCATCTAGACCACATGTAGGACATGACCAAGATTGAAAAGTGTAGGAGGGAAGCTGGGTGCTCTTTCAGAAAGTCAGCACAGATTCGATAGACCGAATTGTTGCCTCCCGCACTGTAGGGTTTCTATGGTTACTGCGCGGTCTGGAGGATTAGGTGATGCCAGATTTGGCTTTTAAAGTTTTCACATTATTAGAAGGAGGAAATTCTGAGGGAAGTAATAAGTTTATTTATTAGTGTCACAAGGAGGCTTACATTAACACTGCAGTGAAGTTACTATGAAAATCCCCAAGTCGTCACACTCCAGTGGACATGAGGCAGCAATGCTAACCACTGTGCCACCATGTTGCCCTCGAACCTGCAATCTTTTGACTTAGGTGCGAGTACCAACAACTGGGTCACCTCTGACATCATTACAGAACAGCAGTTTTGGAAGAAGAAGCTAAGATTCTAAGCAGCAACCTTGGTAATGGAGGAGATGTGAGGACTTCTTTAGAATTGGAGAGTATTAGCCAAGAATGCAATGGATTAAAAATGATGGAAATGTCACATAAAATATGAGCCATCTGGAGGGTACCAGACATTAAGCAAAGACAAACTATTTTAGACTTGCCTAAATTGCAGGCATGATATTGTGCACGATTCTTTACACCATAGCTTTAGAAGGACTTTGACGTATCATAGCAAGTTCATGGAAAATTGTGATAATTTGTCATCTTAAGCAGTTAATTTATGAGAAGGGACTCAGACCAGTCATTAGTTAAAGTTTATTTATTAGTGTCACAGATAGGCTTACATTAACACTGCAATAAAGTTACTGTGAAAATACAAAACAGTCTGGGCTTTCAGGAATATCTTCAAGATTGCAATTGTGTTGTTTGATTTTGACAGCAACAAGCAAGAGCATGTCTAAAACTGACTTGAATAACACCAGAGAGCAGTAAGGTTCATCTGACCCCATCGAATGGTGGCTATGTACAACAGACTGCAGACATTCTTAAGACAACTTTCAAAAATGCTGCTGTTGCATAAGATGGTTCATGTCTCAGCAACGAACATTACTACAAACCTAAATAAGGAAATTCCACTGCGGTTTGAGATGAAGGAAAACTCAACGCAACGGCAGTCGTTTTCTTTTCCTTCCAATTTTGCAAGGCAGGCCAAACGTGAAATTAAAACCTGCAAATGCAGCTTTCCAAAACCTTCAAAACATTTTAACTTTTCTGCTTCATGGTTCCCACACATTCAGTACTGGGAGAAAGTAGCAGGTTCCTGTAGGTGCCGACCCTTACGCTCCAGCTTGTATCTAACTGCCTTCAGTCTTGCACATTGAATCATAGAACCCTACAGTGCAGAAAGAGGCCCTTCGGCCCAAGAGTCTGCACCCAACACAATCCCACCCAGGCCCTATCCCCATATCCCTACACACTATTACCAGCTAATCCCCTTAACCTAAGAATCTTAGGACACTAAGGGGCAATTTTAGCATGGCCAGTCAACCTAACCCGCGCATCTTTGGACTGTGGGGGGAAACCCAGGCAGACACGAGGAGAATGTGCAAACTCCACACAGACAGTAACCCAAGGCTGGGAATCGAACCCAGGTCCCTGGCGCTGTGAGGCAGCAGTGCTAACCACTGTGCTACCATGTCGCCCAAATGGAAATAGAAATACTCAGCAGGCTGGGCAGCATCTTTAAAGTGAAAAACAAAGTAAACATTTCGGGTCGGTGACATTCACTCTTTTTTTTGCCCCTGTTGCTGCAGATTCTATCTAGCCTGCTGAGCCTTCCCAGCATTTTATGCTTTTATTTCAGATTTCTAGCATGTGGTATTTTCCTTTTGCCTCGTTCACCAGTAGAAAAGCGGGCCATTTTTGTGAAGCTCTAGTAAGCTCCATACAGGCTTAAAACTCTTAATGTTTGGCACAAATGTATCATCAGCTGTATAAGGAGTATATTATTTGGGAAAACTGATCAACATATAAGATTGGATTAAACAATGTACTGTATATTGAATACTTTAATATTCTGTGTTCCAGTTGTGACTGAATTATTAGTTATATGAAATACACTGTACAAGGGTGTAACATTCACTCTAACCACCATGTTGTTCTGCGCTTAAAAGATTACTTATCAACAAAATGCATTGTTCCTGTTGTCACAGAGACATGTATCAATGTTGTGAGATCTTGTCTAATGTCTCTGTACTGGATACAGGAGCTAATCACAATAGCGACAGATAAGATACCACAGTTTGTCATTTAATTTATATTTTTTTTCTAATGTGCTTATGGAACTAACCAGCAAGAGCAACCCTTATTTATATAGCTTCTTTAACATGATTTTTATCAATTTCATAACTTTTGACGCAATTTTATGCAAGAAAATTGGACTCGGCTGTCTGGGAGATATTAGGGCGGGTGTCTTAATAAAAGAGGAACGTTTTTGAAGGAGTAATTTTTGTGGAGGAAAAGGACAGAGGAGATGAGACCTAGGCACCTGAAAGTGGAGCAGTTAAAATTCGGGATGCCCAAGAAGCTAGAATTTAAGCAGGGCAGAGATCTCAGAGGGTTGTAGGACTAGAAACTATTGCAGAGATGAGGGGAAAACTGTTCAGGATTAAGGGTGGGGAAAAGGGGAGTGCCAGTGAATAAGATGGGTGGACGGAGGAAGAGAGATGTGGCAGGAATGGAGGCAACCAAGAAGGGATTTGAAAACGGGGATGAGAATTTTAAAATTGAGGCTTTGCCAAACCAGGAACTAATGCAGGACTTGGTGTGAATTAGGAATAGGCAACGGATTTTGGATGAGCCCCAGTTCAAGCCAGGTGGTGGTGGTGGTGGTGGTGGTGTCGGGGGGGAGGGGGGGGGGGGCGGCACACCAGCCAAGAGACCATTGAGATATTCAAGCCGAGAGGTAAGAAAAGCCTGAATGAGTGCTTCAACAGATAGGAGGGGAGTCAAATGAAGTTATAACATTGTACCAGGCAGTCTTGGTGGTGAAGGAAATATGTGATCAGATGCTTGTTGGACCTAAATATGACACCAGGGTTGTGAACTATCTGATCAGTGACTGCAAACAGGGTTTTTGATGGGGGCCAAAGATCAATGCTCTTTTGCTCTTCCCAATATTTTGTCGGGAGAAATTTCTGCTCATCCAGTAGTAATTGGACAGACACACAATCCATACGAGAGTGTTTGAGAGGGTTGGCAGTGTAGAGTTGGGAATTGTCAGCATAAAGAGGCAATTTAGCATGAGCAATGAAGGGAAGACAATGGGTTAGTGGTATTATCACTGGACTATTAATCCAGAAACTCAGCTAATGTTCTGGGGACCTAGGTTCAAATCCCAGCATGGCAGATGGTGGAAATTGAAGTCAATAAAAAGTATTTGGAATTAAGAATCTACTGATGACAATGAAACCATTGCCGATTGTTGGAAAAACCCATTTGGTTCATTAATGTCCTTTAGGGAAGGAAATCTGCTGTCCTTATCCGATCTGGCCTACGTGTAATTCCAATGTAGTTGAGACTCAACTGCCCTGTGGCAACCGGGGAAGGGCAATATGCCAGTGATGCCTGAAATCCACCTAACCTACTGTGGGAGGAAACTAGATATCCGGAGGAAACCCACACAGACATCGGGAGAATGTGAAAACTCCACACCGACAACCATACAAGGCCGGAATTGAACCCGGGTCCCTGGCAGTACTAGCCACTGCGCCACCCTTGAGGATAGATCTTTAAACGACATCAGAAATAGTGCTGTAGGAGCAGAAAGTGAAGCTGTAGGACGTGATTTTCTGGTTCTGGATAAATATATAAGAATAGGAGAAGGATGAGGATAGTCGCACCCTGTCAGACAATGAAATGTAAATTGTAAATATGATATCCTTATTGATGGTAGATAGTAATTTTTGATGTCGAATACAAAGTTTGGTACGTGTTGGCAAATATTTTTATGATTTGTTAATTTCTGTCGAAGACAGATCCAAAGTGATTGTTCCAACTCCAGCTGTAGATTTGTCTTAAAATTATCTCTTGAGTAGAACTTGATTTTAAGTAGTGTCCTACCTTATTTTCAGTCTGTTTTATTTCTCTTTCCCAGTGGCTGTGACCTCACCATGTTGAAGCCTCTCTGGCAGCTTTTTGCTAAGATGGAGAATACTGCAACCCAAGACCAGGCTGGAGTTTTTATCCTTCCACCGCTGCATCGAGCCCTGACCGAACTGTTCTTCATCGCAGAAAACCGGGCTGCGGTAGGATCAAATACTTGTACCGATGTGTATTAGAAATGGTTTCTCCCACTGTGATATTAATTGCAATCAGCATCTGGTTTTTACAGTCGCCATGCTGTGTTCTAATCTTGAAATACAATCACCCCAAAATGAGTTATTGATTCAGAACTCTTGAACTCTTGACAGAATCATCACCTAAGCACATCTGGTGGTTCCTGATCAGTTTTTAATAAATTACTAAATGATCAAGTATAGACCCATATGTAGGTAAATGTGAGGTGGTGGGAGGAATAAAGAGGCTGCAGAGTCTTTAAATAAGAAGCATCTGAATGGTGTCAAACTACGTGAGAGTACAGACAAACAATTCACTACAAGCCAAGCAAGTTAATAAGGCAACAGAAAAGGAAACAAAGAAGGGTTCATTTCTAGAGTGATGAAACTGAAAAACAGGAGGTGGCAGGGTGATACATCAGTTAGCACTGCTGCCTCACAACGCCAGGGATACAGGTTTGATTCCAGTCTTGGGTGACTGTGTGGAGTTTTCACGGTCTCCCAGTGTCTGCACGGGTTTCCTCCGGGTGCTCCAGTTTCCTCGCACAGTCCAACACGTGCAGTTAAGTGTCTTGACCACGTTACATTGCCCCTTAATGTCCAAAGATGTGTTGGCTGGGTGAATTAGCCATGTGGGGTTGCAGACTTGATGGACCAAATGATTGCCTTCTGCTATATGAGGATTTATTGTTCATTGCCTATATTAACCCAATATTGAACCTTTGTTTCGGTCATACTTGGGAGTACTGTGTACAGTTCTGGTCTCCGTATTATAAAAGGGAGTTTTATAATATGGAGTAATGCCAAAACTGACAGGAAGTTCTTATCAAGCAATCCTCAATAGCCTGAGACTCTTTTCTCAAAAAGATGATTTTGTTCTTTTAAGATAATGAGTTTGATGGAGGAGATATTTCCATCTTTTGGAGAACGCGAAACCTAAAGTTTGTAAATAGAAGATGGCCACTAAAATCCATTAGGATTATAGGAGAGGGGAAACTTCCTTATCCAAATGGTCAAAATGTGCATTGTGCTAGAACAAGGAGTAGTTGAGGCGAATAGCAAGGTTGGATTAAACAGGAGGCACGTCGTAGTGAAAGACATGCTGTTAGATGAAGAGGAGTGGGTGGGTGCTCCAGTGAAGCAGGAATTAGTTAAACAGAGTGGCTTATTTCTGTGCTGTGCACTCAGTGCAAGTGCACAACTCAATCAAACTCATTTTCCAATTTCAAAAGCCATCTTTTTCTCAGTGCGTATATTTACATTTAGACCATAATGTAATGTTTTTCAATACTGCAAAGCCAGCAAACACTAGTAAAAAGAGATCATTTGGCCCATCATGTGAATGCTAGCCCAAGGACATTCAGGTGCCCTTTCTGATTCCACTTTCTTGCACCCAGCCCATAGTCCCATGTGAGATATATATCTCTCTCTCTCTCACTCGCACGCGCACGCACACCCCCTCACCCCCCCCAATTTAAAACAAAAGTTTAATTGGACTGTTAGTTTAGTTTTACTCTCCTGAATAGTTCAATTCAATAAAAACACATCTAGTATTTGATTGCACAGTGCCTTAAATCTGTGAAACCTCCTAGTTACAGTACAGTAACATGTACCAATTATAGAGTTTGTTTTAAGTTTATGGAGCACAAAATGAATGGTTTTAAATTACTCTCTGTCATCTCCCCAAAGTTCTCAATCACTTTTTCATCTTCCTCGCTCACTTTTCTATTTCCATTCCTCCTTGAATATAAATTTACAATTTCACTGTGCACAGTGTGAACTGGCCTCCAAATATTTGTTAAAACATCACTTGGAAGATTTAAATCTTGTTAAACTTGGGAGTTGTCATGTTGTCAAAATATTAATTCTATAGAGAATTGCCAGAATTTGTACAATGTATGTAGCAGGCAGGCAAAGTGTCTGAGCAGTCAGTGGTGACTGAGAGAAAAGGAGAGCAGTAATTCTTTTCTAATTCATCATGGCTGGATGGCACAGTGGGATAATGGACCCTAGATCATAGAATCCCTACTGTGCAGAAGAAGGTCCATCAAATCTGCATTGACTTTTCCAACAGACCATCCCACCCAGGCTCTATCCCTGTAGCCCTGCCTATTTGTCCTGCTAATTCCCCAACGCATATATTTGGACGCTAAGAGATAATCTTTGTATCCAGTTTACCTAAGCTGCACATTTTTGGACTGTGGGAGGAAACCGGGTCACTCGGACGAAACTCACGCGGACACAGGAGGAATGTGCAAACTCCACACAGACAGCTAACCGAGGCCAGAATTGCGCTGTGAGGCTGTGGGACCGGGGGGGGGGGGCAGGGCCAGAGGGCCGTGAGGCAGTGGGACTGGGGGTGATAAAGGAAGGAGCAGGGCAGGCATGGTGAGGCAGTGGGGGCGGGGCTGGGTGGAGGGGAGGGGCAGGGCTGGAAGTGGTGAGGCAGTGGGACCAGGGGATGATAAAGGAAGGGGCGGGGCCAGGCATGGTGAGGCAGCGGGGGCGGGCTGATAAAGGAAGGGGCGGGGCCAGGCATGGTGAGGCAGTGGGGGCGGGGCTGGGTGGAGGGGAGGGGCAGGGCTGGGAGTGGTGAGGCAGTGGGACCAGGGGATGATAAAGGAAGGGGCGGGGCCAGGCATGGTGAGGCAGCAGGGGTGGGGCTGATAAAGGAAGGGGCGGGGCCAGGCATGGTGAGGCAGCGGGGGCGGAGCTGATAAAGGAAGGGCGGGGCCAGGCATGGTGAGGGCGGGCGGCGGGGCTGGGTGGAGGGGAGGGGGAGGGGCAATGGGGGCGGGGTTGGATGGAGGGGCAGGGCCAGGAGTGGTGAGGGAGAGGCAGGGCCGGAGGCGGTGAGGCTGGAGGCGGGGTTGGATGGAGGGGCAGGGCCAGGAGTGGTGAGGGAGAGGCAGGGCCGGAGGCGGTGAGGCTGGAGGCGGGGTTGGATGGAGGGGCAGGGCCAGGAGTGGTGAGGGAGAGGCAGGGCCGGAGGCGGTGAGGCTGGAGGCGGTGCCAGTATGCCCTCATCTTGAGTTTGAGAAAATTTAGTGACTTTAGGAAAAGAAGACCAAAAATTTCTGTGAACTGAAAGGAGATGTTCAGCAGTAGCAGTAGCATCCTTCACCGTCCCTTCCCTTATTGCTATTAACCAGTCACTTGGATGGATCATTTTATAAACAATAATTTATGTCTGAATGCAAGGTGCATGAGGGCAGTCTTTTAAAGTGTCTCTTGACACAGTTGTTTCAGCATGAATTGAAGGCAGGTGAAACTTAGGTTTTCTAGCAAACAGTGGTCTTGATTTTTTTGCAATTAGTGGGAAATGAACAGTGCTAGCTGTTCATGATGCCTAGACTCGAGACTTGTCCATGGGCTTTATCTGGGGTTCTTATACTGTAGCTTTCAGTTATTTGGTATGCTGCACCCTCTGTAGGGGATCTGGGACTGTGTAACATTTTTAAACGGTAAGAAATGGGAGCAAGGTCATTCAGTCCTTCAAGCCAGATCCAACATCCAGTAAATGTCCTGGATTGGTTTACCTCCACTAGCCCTGTAGATTAGGGAAACGGAGTTCAAGCCTCAAATCTTGGCTGTTCAGCATCAGGTCTGTTTCCCTCCCCACAAACACTGCCAGACGTGTTACATTTTTCCAGAATTTTCTTATAGCCTCTTTACTACAAAATCCAATGTTTTTTCCCCAGAACGAAAGGTCAGCTTACTGAGTCTCTCTGACCTGCAGCAAGTTCTGTTGATAAAAACAGGGCCATTTCTCTAGTAGAATGGAGTGAGTGGAGGATTGCTGTCTAGAGAAAAGGTGTGTAAGGTTAATTCCAAACACTTGTAGGTGAGTTGCCTGAGCAGCGCTCCAAAAGCTTGTGATTCTAAATAAACCTGTTGGACTTTAACTTGGTGTTATGAGATTCCTTACTGTGCCCACGCCAACCAACGTTGGCTTATCCACATCATGACTTGTAGGTATGACTAATGGAGGGAGGAATTACCCAATCACTTGTATTTTGGGTGGGAGTGAAGTCATGATGTATAGCCACATTGCATACCAGTGCTGTTTCTTTTACAGTTGAGATTTTCTTTCTCTTTATGAACAGTCTCAACCCCTGCCCAAATTATATTTGAACATGAGTCCATTTCTGTACATCGTGTTGACTAAAGGGAGGCGGTGGCGTAGTGGTATTGTCACTGGATTAATAATCCAAAGGACCCAAGGCACTGCTGTGGGGACATGGGTTCAAATCCCACTGCTGGAATTCCAATCTAATGGGGACCATGAAACCATTGTCAGTTTGTCATGAAACAACCCATTGGTTTCATTGACAGGGAAGGAAATCTGTCATCTCTACCTGGTCTGGCCGATATGTGGTCCCAGATCCACTGCAGTGTGGTTGACTCTTAAATAATTCAGGGATAGGCAATAAATGTTGGCGAAGCCACATCCCATGAATGAATAGGAAAAAAATGTTGTTAACCAGCTCTTAAAGCTGTATAATTTAATACATTTGAATGACAATGCAAAGCTGAAACACATTAAACAATTTTTAGCTTATTTAGTTGTTCCATATCTTTTCAGAAGATTAGCAGGAAAATTGTGTTAGAAAATTGAATTCCAAATTAACAGCCTCCAACTAACATGCTTACCAAAGGATAATCCATTTCCTCTTTAACTTTCTGCCACTTAGAATTCCTTGAGTATCATTCTTACTGAATGATGTCATCACTGCAAGAGATATAAAAAAAGACAGTTTTTTTGTAAAGAAACCTTTGGGTGCAGCACTGATTTAATATGATGGATCCACTCATGAGGGTGTGATTAAGGTAACAAATTCTGTAGGAAATTCATTGCTTTGTGAGCAAGATTAAGTGAACTGACTAACGTAACATGAAAAAGAAATGTTCAAGTTTCAGACTACCAAATTAAATGTGACTTGTTGGATTAATGTCCTCCCTTTGTCAAGAAATCCTGATTTTAAAATTAGGTTACAAAAAAACTCCCCTAATTTCTCCATCACTGGTATCAAATGATACGCTTCGTTTGCAAAAGAACAGAAGCTGCAAATCTTTATCGTTTAATTGTTGCCCTGTTGTTTCTCGTAGGTGCTTCTCACTTTCTTGTGATTTTTTTTTCTCTCTCTTTTTGTTGATTTTTCTATCCACCCGATGATCCGTGCCTTCGTCTGGCCATCATGAAGGGGTTTGATGATTCGTACCCCAGGCCTTGGCACTGCCTGTCTGTAACTGCCAACTGGCTGGAGTGTGGCAGCTGAGAGGGAAAACTGCCCAGGCTGTTCTCTGGTCCTTGCCTGGCAACCTGCTGGAGATTAGGAGCTCGTGGGCTGGTGAAGCGCGCACACAGTGCTGCTTCCCGCTGATAATTATCAGCACATCACACAACTAGATCTTCCATGCGATAGCAGCAGCACATTTGTTTCTGAGGGAGAGGAGACGTTACTTTGCCCTTCATAGACTTGCACTGCGTGGAAAGCATTGCCTAATTAATCCCATTTTCCTGCACTTTCCATATCCTCAATCCTTTTCTTTTTTAAGTATTTATCAATTTCTGCTTCTATGCGAATTTGAGGCCAGTTATTTCATATTCTGAAACCCTCTGCATTTAAACAAAAGTCGTATGACTCATTAACCAGTGAGAATAATTTTCTCTTTTTGACTTAACATAACCCTGCATAATTGTGAAAGCCTCTATCTAATATCCCCCTGCCCACAGCCTCTCCTTACTGAAAAATATTGCTTGGCTGCTGGACTTGGCTGCTTTGTATGATGGGCCAGGAGCAGTTTACAATAATTAGTGGATATAATCTCTCAGGGCCTTAGCATTTTTTAATTCCCACACTTCTCCATGATTGTAGTTCAGAAAGTCTCCAGCTTATCCCTGAATTGGCAGAGGTGAAACCACAATCAGACACGGGGTCAAAGCTAGCCCATTGCACTGGGGAATGTGCTGGCACTTGCGATCATGGTTTGCCCAAGCTAGGTTAGAGGATTAGGGTAGCCAATAAGACTAAACTGAGGGCTTAACTGATGCAATTTTTCAAAGCCATCTTGACCTTTTACGTAGAACATAGAACACTACAGCACAAACAGGCCCTTCGGCCCACAAGTTGTGCCGATCATGTCAGTACCAACCAGGCCATAGAACTGTCTGTAACTCCCAATCCCATTAAATCCCATGTACTCATCCAGAAGTCTCTCAAAAGACCCCATCGAGTTCACCTCTACCACCACTGACAGCAGCCGATTCCATTCACTCACCACCCTCTGAGTGAAAAACTTACCTCTAACATCACCTCTGTACTTACCCCCCAG
Source organism: Sphyrna mokarran (assembly GCA_024679065.1). Classification (NCBI taxonomy): domain Eukaryota; kingdom Metazoa; phylum Chordata; class Chondrichthyes; order Carcharhiniformes; family Carcharhinidae; genus Sphyrna; species Sphyrna mokarran. The sequence continues at coordinate 44,282,217 of JAGIQG010000022.1, forward strand.
TACCTTTCGGCTAAGATGAAGCATTAGGTCAAGCCTGGGAGCAAGTGTAATGCCTCGCCCTGTCAGTTTGTCCTTTATGGGGACCATTGTTGAGGGGGGAGGCGGGGGTGTCCCAAAGATGTGCGGGTTAGATGGATTGTTGGATAAGTTTACTGTGCTAAATTGCCCCTTAGTCCCCCTGACACAAGCTAGGGTAAATGCATGGGGTATGGAGATAGGGCCTGGGTGGGATCGTGGTCAGTGCAAACCAAATAGGCTGAATAGCCTCCTTCTGCACCGTAGAATTCTGTTACTGGACTTAATTTGAGTTGGGTTTTGACTAGAAAAGTATTGAAAAGTATCCAAAATAAATTTGAGACAGAAAGGCGCTAATGATTGCGGGGTCACTTTTAACACTTAAGAAAAACTTGGACGGGTACATGGATGAGAGGGGTGTGGAGGGATATGGTCCAAGTGCAGGTCAGTGGGACGGGGCAAAAAATGGTTCAGCACAGACAAGAAGGGCCAAAAGGCCTGTTTCTGAGCTGTAATTTTTTATGGTTCCATGACCTCAGTGCTTCTCGAAGAAAGCACGGGAAAAGCAGGTCAGATTCCTATTCCTGGTTACTAAAGGGAGATTAGAACGAGTGAATAATTTTGTGCCAAGAACGTGGAGAGACAAAATAAAGGGTACAGCTCTACTGGGAATAGAGGGACATGGATTACTCATTGACAGTGACAGGACAGATTGAGAGCAGTTGATAATACATTGTCACGTATTCTTGGCTTTATTAATAGGGTAAGAAGTCTCACAACACCAGGTTAAAGTCCAACAGGTTTAATTGGTAGTAAAAACCACTAGCTTTCAGGGTTTGCTCCTTCCTGATGAAACCCCAAAAGCTAGTATCTTTTATTACCAAATAAACCTGTTGGACTTTAACCTGGTGTTGTGAGACTTCTTACTGGGTTTACCCCAGTCCAACACCGGCATCTCTACATCATGATCTTTATTAATAGGGGTATAGAGTACAAGAGCAAGGAGGTTATGTTAAACTTTAAAAAAAAAATCCACTTGGCAACCATGAGCAACCTACACACTAGCAACAAACTACGGTCTGCATTTTCTCATTTATGTTCCCATACCAACAGTTACTTCCTGTTGAAATTTAAATACCAGCACGAGTAAGGGAATCATCCTCTCCCATCACTTTCCCAGTTAATAGCTTCCTAATGAACTTGTTTTCAGTTCATATTTAAAGCCCCATTGGAGAAACAGTATTTTAAATTGAATGAGGACTGACTCTGGGAAAGATAAACTGCTGCTTTTCTGTTGCAAAGACGGCTGAGAGCTTATTGATAGCAGCACAGGAGGAGTGAATGCAAACCACAGCGTCTTGTGCAGCTCTACTTCGAGTATAGCAGAGAGCTGGCCTGATCACAGTCACCACCTTATCAGACTGATATTATCAAAGCACAATACAAAGGAGCAGGTTTCAACAAGAGCATGTTAATCAGATCGTTGACTGAACTGTAGAGTACTTTAGATGGACTTCAATTTTACTCCTAATCCTTAAATATCGTAAAAGCATAAAATCAAATAATGTACCTGTAAGTCATTCTGGTAAATATTGATGAATGAGCTATTTAACATGCTTCCCTGTTAGGAGTATTTCTTGGACATGGGATCTTCCTTTTAGTTGTAAAATGCTAGTTTGCAGTTTGAGTGTTAAGAACAGCCCTCTAGAAAAGGTGCATTGAAGTGCAAAGTACACAGTACTTCAGCAAATGTTTGAACGGATATAAAAAGCAGATGCCAAGTTTATTGTGCCTAGATTTGCATAGGGCAAACCCCTGTTTTAATAGAAACTAAGCTTCAATCTTGAAACTACCAACACTGAATACTTGAAGTTTAAGAAGTCTCTAATAATGTTCCAGCGATAGGTCTGTTTGTGTTCCTTTACTTCCTACCTATCAATAAGTGGACCACTTGCAACAGAGTTGCTCCCCTCTATCACTCAGAATCATACAGTGCAGAAGGAGGCTATTTGGTCCATCGGACCTGCATTGGTCATAATCCCACCCTCAGCCTAATCCCATAACCCCATGCATTTATCCCAGTTAGTCCCATTGGCACTAAGGGCAATTTAGCATGGCCAATCAACCTAACCCACACGTCTTCGGAGATGGGAGAAAACCAGAGCACCTGGAGGAAATGTACACAGATATGGGGAGAATGTGCAGACTCCACCCAGACAGTGACCCGAGGTCAGAATTGAACCCAGATCCCTGGTGCTAAGCAGCAGTGCTAACCACTGTGCCACCATACCATTCCACATATACTGATTTCCTGTTTGTAAACTGTAAACCCAGATAGTGAAACTTGTGCGTGACCATACCACTATGATGGTATGCATGCGGTCATGTGAGGCGGAAGTGGAGAAATTTTGGACTAAAGTTTGTGTAATATTGTCATGATGATCACACTGAGTTTTACCACACCCAATCAGTCCATTTGCTTCAACAGATGTTAATGCTGCACGAACCTCCTCCCAACTTCATTTCACACTATCAATGTATCTTTCAAAACCTTCCCCTCTTAAATGTACCTGTGTGCTTTGCCTTAATCCATGTTCGTGGTAGCAAATTCTCCACTTGTAAACCACTCACTGAGTGAAGACATATCTCCAGTGTTCCCAAATGGATTGACTGGCGACTATCTTGTGTTTATAGCTCCCACAAGTTGTAACACTGCTGTGTTCACCATATCAAAGTGCTTCACAATTGAGTTCACTGCAGAATAGACTGCTTTTCTTTGTATAACTGCTGATGTGCAATATGTTTCTGATTGGATGCAGGAACTTGGTGTGCTGCAAGACTACTTTGTGGCCTTAACCACAGCAGATCACATCCACCACTGTGTCATGCAGGTGAGAATCGTCTTTAAATCTTTGCAGAGTCGATTTGAGAGTGAGAAGCGTTGCCATCTGACTTGAACATGCTACTTCTGTGATTAGTTAACATTTTATTTTGGTTTCTTTTGAAGACTCTCCTGAAAAAGTATTTGCTTTAGTGGGATTCACGCTTTGTCATTTCATCCCCAGGATACGCGGTGTGAAGCCAGGATATGAGAGTTGAAATCTTGCTGTCCTAGGCCGCATGTCAAATAATTTCAGGCCTGTCTGACTTCCAGGGTTGCAAAATTTTGCAACACAGAACTCCTCATTTTAAGCAAATTTGGCAACCTAGCTGAAGTCACAAAACGATTGTGTGAAACATGACAAATCATATGGGTGTAACCAGCTGTGGTTGAGATGAATACAGAAATGTGTTGTTGGCAGCATAGAGGGAGTTGTACTCAGTAAACAGCCCAGAGTATACCAGAATAGTGAGTACTCTGTACTGGCTGATAATGTGGCAAAACATTTACTTCTCCAAATTTTGAAGGGAATAAAAATTTATACAGCTACTAAGATGCTGTATTTTATTTAATGAAACAATCTTGGTTCACCTAGCACATGCAGAATTCATGTAATTTTTTCATTCTGGGTGCAAACCCCTATCTCTATAATTTGTATCTGTATGAAGGCATAGTTATATAAATTAACACTCGGCATTGTTGATGCCAGCTCCTCCTTTACTCTCTCAGAACGGGTAGCTACTGTTTCTTCACAACTTTCCAAACCTATGAATTTTAGCACGTAGAAGGACAAGGGCAGCAGAACCATGGGAATGCCATCGCCAACAAGTTCCCAACACACCAGCTGGATGGGGAACTACATTGCTGTTCCATTACTGGCAAAATTCTTGGAACTCCCTCCTGAAGATCACAGTGGGTGTACCTGCAAGACATGGATTGCAGGGGGAGGCAATGGTGTTGTGATAATATCACTGGATTAGAGGCCCAGGTTGATACTCAGAAGACTTGGCAACGATGGAATTTACTTTCAGTTAATAAAACTAGAATTAAAAGCAGTAATGGTGACAGTGAAACCATTGTCATAAAAAAAACCCATCTGGTTCACTAATGTCCTCTAGGAAAGGAAATCTGCTATCCTTAGTGGTCTACATATGATTCTAGAGCCACAGCAATGTGGTTGATTTTTAAGTGCCCTTTGAAATGGCCCAGCAAATCTCTTAGTTGTATCAAATTTCTACAAAGCTCAAAATGAATGAATTTGGACACAACACTTGGCATTCAGAAACATCAATGGAAAACCCAAGCCTAATGACCCTGTAAAGTCTTCCTTGTTAACATGTGGGGGCCTGTGCTAAAATTGAGAGAGCTATCTCACAGACTAGTGAAGCAACAACCTGATATAGTCATACTCATTGTGATAATTCAGGTCAGAACCACCAAAATGTTTCATGAAGTCTACCTGGATCATAAGTTTTGCACTTTGAATTTGCCTAGGGTAAGCATATGTTTCATTTCAGATATGATTGAAATAACCCACTCGGGATCTTTTACCAAACAATGTTTATTTAAGAATGCAATTAACATTTGGAGAAAGAAAATTCGTAATACCTTATATCAATTATAAACAAAAACAAAACAACCATGATAATGTATCACCCTTAATGAATATAGGAAATGTTCCCATCAAACCAACATCCCATAAAGAAAATCCCTTCCACAGGGTTAACATAGCAAAGACTAATGCTCATGCGATACTGGAACTTATCCCTGTGGTTGAATGCTGCCATTCTCTTGAGGCACACACAGACAACCTTGGAGTCAGAACAGCTTCACTCCCTTGGTTGGAGAATTGAAACCTTGACCTCTCAGCCTTGTAACTACGAGCAGTGCTGTGGACATCCCAGAACAATTTGAAGTCAAAACCATTTCCCAGAACATCCGAGAGACTCTAGTCAAGCCAACTACTAATAGTAGATTTTCTATTCCAGGAAGGCCAGGAACGTTGCTTTCAGATAGACAGCAGAATTTCCAATGCCATAGAGAGAAAAAAACATTTATTTTCAGCTTGATGTCCCTTCTAAACTAAAATTGCAATCAGCTGAACAGAAAATGAAATCTTAAAGTCACAAGAAAAGAATAAAAACTGTCCATAATACACGACCTGCCAACCAGTCTTCTCCTAATGCAGGGTCACAAAACAATCCCAGAAAATACCTGAGGCCAGTCGTAAAAATAAACAAAACCCCATTTAAGCCATTGAAGTAGCAATAAAAAGACAACCTGGCAACAATGAAACCAAAACTGCTTATAGCTTAAAGTTTTAAAAAAAATTCTTAAAGGTACACTAACATCACACTCTCAGATAATTTCCCGGACACCAACATCACCATCTCTGAATTTTACCTGTTCCATCAACTGGACAGACCACAGTATACAGTCAGGAAGGAGTGTCCTGGGAGACCTTAACATTAACGCTGGAGCCCATGAAACTATATGGCACTAGATCAAACATGGGCAAGGAAACCTCCTGCTGATCATCATCATCTGTTCCCTTACCTTTCAACCTCAGCTGATGAACCACTATTCCTCCATTTTGAACACCAATTGGAAAAATGCTGAGATTAGAAATTAGATGTACCCTCGGTGGAGGATCATAGAATCCTGTAATGCAGAAAGAGGCCCTTCGGCCCAACAAGTCTGCACCAAACACAATCCCACCCAGCCCCTACTCCCATATTCTTACATATTATACCCACTAATCCCTCTAACCTAAGCATCCCTGGGCACTAGGGGCAAATTCTTAGCATGGCCAATCAACCTCATCTTTGAACTGTGGGAGGAAACTGGAGTACCCAGAGGAAACCCACGCAGACATGAGGAGAATGTGCAAACTCCACACAGACAGTGACCGAGCCAGGAATCGAACCCAGGATCCGAGAGCTGTGAAGCAGCAGCTAACCACTGTACTACCATGTCGCACTTCAATGTCAATCACTAAGAGTGGTTCAGTAGCATGACTACTGACCAAGCTGGTTGACACCTTAAGGACACAACTGCTAGACTGGATCTGCGATAGGTGGTGTGGAATCAACAAGAGGGGAAAATATACTTAACTTCATCCTCAGGAATTTACCTGCCACAGATATATCTGTCAATATTGGCAGGAGTGACCAATCCTTGTAGAGACAAAGTTCCTTCTTCACATCTAAGATGTGTTGTGTGGCGCTATCACCATACCAAAAAGGATAGATTTCAAACAGATCACAAAACTGGGCATCCATGAGGCCCCAGCAGTAGCAGAATCTGCAACCTCCCAGGCCTGGTATATCCCTCTGTCATCAAGCTACACAATCAACCTTGGTTCAGTGTGGAGTGCAAGGGGGCCTGCCAGGAGCAGCAACGAGCATACTTAACCTGGTGTTAATCTGGTGAAGCTATAATATAGGACCACAAATCCAAGCTCTAATTATGAATGGTGGCAGCTCCACAAATGTAGTGGCAGCTCCACAAAAGCTCCACATCTTTAGTGATGGGGAATCCCGACACAGTGCAAAAGACACGGCTTTTGCAACCACCTTCAGTCAGGTGGAGTGGATGATCCATCTCTGCCTCTTCCAGTTGTCCCCAGCATCAGAGATGCCAGTCTTCAGCCAATTCCATTGGCTTCACCTGATATCAAGAAACAGCTGAAGAATTGGATCCTACAAAGGCTAGGGGTTCTGGCAAAAGACATATGCTTTAGAACTAACCACACTTGCAGTAAAACATTGGCATCTACCTGGCAATCTATAAATTTGCTCAGGTATGCCCTGCACAACTTAACACCCTATAGACCTACTTTCTACATCTGTAAAGTGATGGGTCATCAGCAATACTACCAAATAGAACATACTCAGCAAACACCTGCAAGTTTAGGGGTAGCGCAGTGGCACAGCGGTTGGCACTGCTGCCTTGCAGTTCCAGGAACTTGGTTTCGATTGCTGTCTGTATGGCCTTTGCACATTCTCCAATGTGTCTGTGGGTTTCCTCCAGGTGCTCCTGTTTCCTCCCACAGTCCAAAGATGTGTGGGTAGGTTGATTGGCCTCTCAGTGTCCCGGGACACATAGCTTAGAGACATGAATGGGGTAAATATGTGTGGGATTACGATGTTGGGCTTGGGTGGGATTGTTGTTGGTGCAGACTCGATGGGCAGAATGGCTTCCTTCAGCACTGTAGGGATTCTATATTGACACTCAGTTTGGCTTCTGCCAGGGTCACTCAGCTCCTAACCTCATTACAGCCCGGATCCAAACATGAGCAAAAAAGCTGAGCTCCACAGATAAGGTAGAGTTACTACCTTAATATTGGGGTTACATTTGACTGAGTGTGGCATCAAAAAGCCTTAGCAAAACTGGAATCGGTGAGAATTGAGGAAAAACTCTCTGATTGGAGTCATACCTGGCATAAAGGAAAATGTTTGTGGTGATTGGAGGTCTATCATCTCAGAACTGGGAGGTCACAGGGTAGTATCCCAAGCCCAACCATCTTCAGCTGTTTCATCAATAGCCTTTCTTCCATCAGAATATCAAAAATGTTTTGCACATTGTTAGCACCATTCATAATTCCTCAGATACTGAACTAGCTTGTGTGTTTCTATAGAAGACCTGGACAATATCCAGGCTTGGCTGATAAGCAATAAGTAACATTTATGATACAAAAGGGCCACCATTGACTGGAAACTGAACTGGACTATCCATATAAATACAAAAGCAGATCAGAGGTTGGGAATCCTGCAGAGAGTAACTCATTTCCTGACTTCCCTGAAGCCTGTCCACCATCTACAAGACACAAGTTAGGGGTGTGATGGAATACTCTCCACTTACCTGGATGAGTGCAATTCCAACAACACTCAAGGAGTTCGACACCATCCACAACAAGGCAGCCTTCTTGATTGCTAACCCTTCTACAAACGTTCACTCCTTCCACCATGATGCGCAGTGGCAGCCGTGTGTACCACCCACACTCAAGCAACTCATAAGACTCTTTTAACAGCACCTTCCATGCTCTGGACCTTTACCCCCTAGAAGGACTAAGGCAGAAGATACCTGGAAATTCCACTTTCTGCACGTTCCTCTTCAAACCACACGACACCCTAAATTGGAAACGTATTGCCATTCCTTCACTATCATTGGGTCAAAATCCTGTTACTCCCTCCCTAACAGCACTGTGGGTATACTTACACTGCATGGACTGCAATAGTTCAAGAAGACAGCTTGTCATCACCACCTACTGATGGGCAATTAGGGCAATAATGCTGGTCTTGACAGTGATTTCCACATCTTCTAAAAAAAAAGTTTGAATAATTAAACCATGTTTTCTTTTTTAGCATGCAGACAAAGATTATTCTTAAACTCTGAAAGCAAGTAATTTAAACTGTTCATTTTTATAATATCGAGGGTGTATATCTATTTCTGTTCAAACTGAGAATACTCATATTTTTATACTTCCTCATTATTTGAGTACCCAGCCTGCACCCTCTTTGTTCTACAGCAGCTTGAGAATTAAACAGTGTGGAAGAATAGACTTGTATCTGCCCTCAGGCAAAAAGTATTTTGTTGTTCCAATAGGTTATCCCATTACGCAATTTGTTTAGCTTCCTCCTTTTAAGAATCTGGCACAGAGCTCATTTCTATCTTAGCTCAGGGGAACTCCTTGCTTATCACTCATGTGCACACAAACATTCACATGTCCATGCATGTATAAACATGCACACGAACAGCCACTGGTGTCATATTTAGGTAGTGTCACGTGTAGTCTCTTATTTCAATGTCATACAAAACTCCGGGGCTTGCTACAATCTCAAGAAATTGTAGAAGAAATAACTTTTTTATAAAGCACTTTATAAAACCCAAATCATTCAACCACCAATTAAATCCTCTTGACCTGCAGTCAGTATAATTATGCAGGCAGATAACTCATGCACACAGCCAGGTCACAGAAATACTCATGGAGTACACAGCAAGGTAACTAATTTGGTACAAACATTTAGGCCAAGAATACTGGTAAGGGATTTACCATTCAGTATAGAAACTAGTTCAGGAAGATACAAAAAGATCAGAATGAATGTACAGATAGACAAGGCAACTGAAGGTAGGTAATTGTAAGATTATACATTCAGGAAGAAGAATTAGGAAGATTAAAATTGCACGCTCATTGGGAAGACCCTAAAAGATATGGATCAACAATAATGCCCAGGCTGGATCCTGAAAATGATCTTGCAAATAAATAAACCAGGTGGCATGGTGACACAGTGATTAGCACTGCTGCCTCACAGCACCAGGGACCTGGTTCGATTCCTGGTGTGGATGATTATCTACGTGGGGTCTGTACTGTCGGTTTGTGTATGCGTAGGTTTCTTCCAGCTGCTCCAGTTTCCCCTCTCAGCCCAAAAATGTGCTAGTTAGGTGCACTGGCCGTGCTAAATTCTCCCTCAGTGCCAGAGTGTGGCAACGAGGGGATTAACTTCATTGCAGTGTTAAAGTAAAACTACTTGTGATAATAATAAACTTTAAACCAACATAACATTTGAGCTTAATAAGCAGACATTATATATAAAACTAAAGAAGCAATAACTTCACACCAGTCATTGGGGTTAAGCCACAGTTGGAGTATTGTGCAATTTTGGATTAGGACGTTAAGAGAGCATACAATGTAAGGAGGATGATGCCAGTGGCAGAACACACCTCATTCTTCCAATTAAGAGCCACATGTTACACCATTAGGTCAACACATCTTTAAAGATCCACTTGACAATCCAGGCTCCTAATGAATTGAGACCAAGATATACTTATTGGTGGGAGGGGAGGAAGAGTGAGTGGAACTAGTGATGAACCTTCTCCAAAGGATAGTTTGTTGAGCCAAATTTCTAGATTTTCGGTGTGTTGTGCACTATGTCCTGGGGTCTTCAAACCGAGGTAGGATCCTTGGCTTTCCTTCATACTCAGTAAGAATTTAGCAACACCAATTATTAATCCAACCGATTTATTTGATAGTAAAATAGCGAGCTTTCAACACTCCCGTGTCTTCATCAGGCAAGTTTCCTTCATACTGTCAGCTTTAATTCTGTGAATGATATGTGTCCTTTTTTCAATCCCCATCTGTCATCCCACAACATGGAATTTTGATATTTTTCTACCAGGTGGAGTTTTGTTAGTTGGTTTCAGTTTAAATCAAAATGGTGTAGTGTGTACAAGAACTGTTTGGGATCTCAGGAAAATAGACCATATACTGCAACTCCTGTCTGTAACATTTAGATAGTATTTCTTGCACACGCTTAGGGTATGTTTTTTGGAAACTAAACTATCAATTTAACCTCCTTTCTATGATGGATGCTTAAAAGAGAAAGACTCACATTTATTCATAGAATCCTTACAGTATGGAAGGCGGCCATTTGGCCCATTAAGTCTGTGCCAACCACAACCCTACCAGGCCCTATTCTTGTAACCCCATACATTTACCCTGCTAATCCCCCTGACACTAGGGTCAATTTAGCATGACCAATCAACCTAACCTGCTCATCTGTAGACTGTGGGAGGGAACCGGAGGAAACCCACACAGATACAGGGAGAGCGTGCAAACTCCACATAGAAAGTGACCCAAGGCTGGAATTGAACCTGGGATCCTGGTGCTGTGAGGCAGCAGTGCTACCCACTGTGCCACCATGTCGTCCAAATTTATGTAATACTTTACAACATCTGTCCCTTTGCCTCCGTGCCTTGTGTGCTCTGTAAAGCACTTTGAGCCTGTTTTGTTTTCTCTGTTAAATACAATGTACAAAGGGAAGTTGGTTTCATTTCTCTGACATTTGGAAGAAGTATAGAATTTCATTATTTGCACTCCTTTCTGAAACTCTATTAAAAGAAATTATTTACTGTACACCCGTTTGTCTTTTATTAAATAATTTTATTCAAAAGGTGAGCACTGACGTTTCAAGGTAACTTGTGAGATCAGACTTGGAAGGTTGATTTAGATCATGAAAACTGCAGTCATTATTCAAAGGTGCTTCTTGTTTAAAGTTTGTTAATTGAATGTCCTTCAATAAGTAGCTCGTTTTTGGTCACTGTTTAAACACTGTTTCAAAAAAATAAGACATGGTAGAGCTATAATTTTTATGACTTGATTTCTACAAGGCAGAATGATGACTTAGCATTTTTAAGAGTTTTGACATTTCTTTACTAATGAGTGAGCAATTGCTTATTCAAAGGTGAAATTGAACATACTAAGTTTTAAGAGCGGCAGTTCTTATAGTAACAAGAACATTTGGAAAGCTGTAAAGCTAAATATAAATTCAGATACAAAATCAAATTTGTTTTGAGAACAAGTTTAGACATTTTGAGTCATACTTGATTGCTGCTGCTTCTAATTTCTTTTAATTGCGGATAGAAGCCTAATGATCTTAATGTTAGCCACTTCCATATTGTTAGATACTGATACTGGCTTATAATGCATTTATACAGCATGTTTCACAACCTGAGGATACCCCAAAGCATTTTTCAGCCAAAGAAGTACTTTTTTTTTGTAGTTATTGTAATGATGTAGGGAATGCCAGTGAGGGTAAAAATAGGATGCTTGGGCAGATACTGAGGAACTGGTGTAGGGAGCAGGATTTCCGATTCTCGGACTATCGGGAGCTCTTCTGGGGCAGGTGGGACTTATACAAGAGAGACAGGTTACACCTAAGCTACAAGGGGACCAATATACTCACAGGGAGGTTTGCTGGTGTTATTGGGGAGTGTTTAAACTAGATTTGCAGGGGGTTGGGAACCGGAGTGCAGATAGTGGAGCGGGGGTAAAAAGACAGGTTAGTTCAAGCCGCATCACAAATGGAAGGGTTAGGTGTGGTGGAAATATTCTTTTGAGGTGTGTCTACTTCAATGCTGGGGGTATTGTAGGGACGGCAGATGAGCTGAAGGCGTGGATTGACACGTGGAAATATGACATTATAGCTACTAGTGAAACGTGGCTCCAGGAGGGGCAGGACTGGCAGCTCAATGTTCCAGGATTCCAATGTTTCAGACATGATAGAGGCAGAGAGATAAAAGATGGGGAAGGTGGCATTGTTGGTCAGGGAAAATGTTACAGCGGTGCTCAGGCAGGATAGATTAGGGAGCTTGTCTACAGAGGCCCGATGGGTGGAGCTGAGAAACAGGAAAAGTATGATTACATTAATGGGGTTGTATTATAGACCACCCAATAGTCAGCGAGAATTGAAGAAGCAAATCAGCAGAGAGATGGCTGACAACTGCAGGTTGTGATTGTAGGGTATTTTAATTTTTCACATATAGATTAGGACTTGCATACTATTAAAGGTTTGGTCAAGGTAGAGTTTGTAAAATGTGATTTACAAAGTGGATGAAGGGAAGCCGGTGGATGTTGTCTACCTGGATTTCAGCCTTTGATAAGGTCCCTCATGGGAGGTTAGTTAGGAAGGTTCAGTTGCTAGATATACATGGGGAGGTAGTAAACTGGATTAGACACCAGCTCAATAGAAGAAGCCAGAGAGTGGTTGTGGAGGATTGCTTCTCTGAGTGGAGGCCTGTAATGAGTGGTGTGCGACAGGGATTGGTGTTGGCTCTATTGTTGTTTTCATCTATATCAATGATCTGGATGATATTGTGGTAAAATAGATCAGCAAATTTGTTGATGATATAATGATGGAGGTGTAGTGGACAGTGAGGAAGGTTTTCGAAGCTTGCAGAGGGATTTGGACCAATTAGAAAAATGGGCTGACAAATGGCAAATAGAATTTAATACAGACAAGTGTGAGATATTGCACTTTGGAAGGACAAACCAAAGTAGAATGTACAGGGTAAATAGGACTCTGAAGAGAGCAGTTGAACAGATTATAAGATTTTAATTGGTATAGAGTGAATGCAAGCAGGCTTTTTCCACTGAGGCTAGGGGGGGAAAAAAAACCCAGAGGGTATTGGTTAAAGGGTGAAAGGAGAAAAGTTTAAAGGGAATATTAAGAGGGGATTCTTCACGCAGAGAGTGGTGGCAGTGTGGAATGAGCTGCCGGATAAAGTGGCAAATGCGGGGTCACTTTGAACATTTAGCAAAAACTTGGACGGGTTCATGGATGAGAGGGGTGTGGAGGAGATATGGTTCAAGTGCAGGTCAGTGGGACTGGGCAAAAAGTCATTCGGCACAGACAAGAAGGGCCAAAAGACTTGTTTCTGAGCTGTAATTTTCTGTAGTTCTAATGTGGCATATCATTTGCGCACAGCAAGTCCCACAAATATCAATGTCATAATGTCTCGATGACCTGCTTTAGTGATGTTTGCTGTTCTCTATTCAGCCTGCTCAAGTTAAGGTACTGGAAGAACCTGTTGCATTTGTTGCAGCTCAGTATAACAATCAATCATGTGAACAATCAATAGAATGAGGTGTGATTGTGGTATTAGTTGCTGAGTTTTGGGTTTGACCACACCATTGGAGGAATTGGGTGGCACAGTGGTTAGCACTGTTGCCTCAGAGTGCCAGGGACCCAGATTTAATTCCAGCTTGGGTGACTGGATGGAGCTTGCGCATTCTCCCATATCTGCATGGGTTTCCTCCCACACTCCAAAGATGTGCAACTTAGGTCGATTGACCATGTAAAATTATCCTTAGTATTAGGGGGATTAACGGGGTAAATATGTGGAGTTACAGGGTTAAGGCTTGTGTGGGATTGTTGTCAGTGCATGCTCAATAGTGGCCCCCTTCTGCACTGTAGGGACTCCATGATTCTATGAATTCCCAGTGAAAATATTTGATTCTTTTTCAGGGACTGAAGAATATTGCTGCCATTAGTCTTGCGATTAACTATCAGAACAAAGCTACCAAGTTCCTGGGTGACCAGTCAACGTCTCAGACAAAGCCTGCTCCGTGACATTTGAGGCATCTTTTCAGACTACTGAGAGTCAACGGAGCTCAGACAAGCACAGTCATCTGAGGATTGCAGCCTACAGCAACTGACTGTTGAGATGTACTCAAACCTGCACTTTCTGAAGTGTGATGCGCTTGTTCTCCCTCACTATTTCTCTTTCTCTCTCTTTCTCCTCCACGCACTGTGACAAGACCCCGCCTTCCTGAAAACCCAGGGTTCCGCGTTTACTGAAATTCAAACTTGAATTCCACTTACCACCAATGATGGTTTAAGATCCTTTTCCATTGGTTAGCAGTTTCTGTTGTAGGCACTTTCTACCTTGCTATTTCTTACCTGTGCTCAACATTTTACAGTAACTGGGCACAAAGTAAAGATAAATTCAACTTTAGCACGAATAGGTTACCCTGTAATCGTAATTTCACGTGGAATTGGTAAGTTATTTCCGGCACTGAAGTTGTGGATTTTTGCTGCAAGTCGGTTGGTTTTATAACACTGGGAAATTAATTTACTTTTATGAGGGTAATTGCTTATCTCCACAGAACCAAAGTAGAAATCTTTTGCAGCCTGGTAAGTGGTGACTTAATTCATCATTTGGGTGTCTGGCAGAGGTAAATTGGATAGGTCATAGATTCAAATTACAATTACATTACATTTGAACAATTCTTAAAGTTTCTGGTTGTCCCCACATTCCCCTCCCTCAACACAGCGGAACTTTAAAAACCCACCAGGGAACGAATACTGTAACTAAAGAACGCAGGCTTGACATCTGTTGAGTCTGTCATAGAAGATGTGTAATTTTCATTTAATTATTAGAGCTTTTTTTTATTTAAAATAGTTTAGCTTATAGTGCCATTTCTAACTTTGTACACTTTTTTTTGAGGCAGAAAGTTTTTTTTCTCTTGCTTCCACCACTTTTCCCTTTGAACCCCTCCCTCACCCACCAAGTCCAATGCAGCATAGAATTCTGAATGTATAATGCTGTCAATATTATGTGATGCGGGTATCAATTATGCAGTTGAAAATAATGGACAAGTTTAAAATATTCACTCAGTTGTAATATTTGCTGAGCTGTTTTAAATAATATGCCAACTTGGTAATGTTCAATAAAATAGAAACAAAGAAATGTGCAGTTAATCTGTTTGTAACATGAAGATTGGAGACAGGTTGAGACATTAAGCAATACAGTGGCCGGATTCCCATCAGCAGGACGAAATCTTATTGACTGTGGCGAGGCCAGAAGATCTCATTAAATGTGCTATCTCCTGCCGTGAGAAGCATGTTGTGGGGAGGCCAGAGAACTCCCCTGACTGTCCAGGGAGGTGTGAGTTTAAAGATAATCCAACACAGTGGCACACTGTGGTTGGCACTGCTACCTCTGAGTACCAGGGACCCGGCTTCAATTCCAGCCTTGAGTCACTGTCTGTGTAGAGTTTGCACATTCTCCCCTTGGGTTTCCTCCGGGTGCTCAGGTTTCCTCCCACAGTCCAAAGACTGTGCGGGTTAGGTGCATTGACCACAGTAAATTGCCTTTAATATCAGGAGGATTAACAGAATAAATATGTTGTGGGGATGGGCCCGCGTGCGACTGTTGTCAGCGCAGGCTCGATGGGTCAAATGATCTCTTTCTGCGCTGCAGGGATTCTGTGAATGGCGGAGAAGTGCACTGCAGGGAAGACGAGAGATGTTAAGAAAATGATAGTGAATGAGGAATCCATTTACAGAAAAATGTGTAAACCATTAAAAATGCACCGTTGGGCAACATAGCTAAAAACGAGGGATATGATGTCGACTGTATGGAAACTTGGCTCTAGCCAACTCAAAACTGAGAAATAAATACTTCAGGCTGCAATTTTTTTTCTTTCAGGAGTGTTCAAGGTGATGACCCCTTTGAGTAGCAAAAGGTTGGGAGCCGTCTTCTACCACCCTTTACCCCTGAGTGACAAATTCTACACAGTTTGACAGGAAAGGAGGACAAAAGAGTGAGATTTCCCGTGTAAAGTTTAGATGTTCCAATTCTCTAATTGCCAAGATTATCTCTCAATAAATAGCATTGTTGAGCCGTCTGCGTAGGGCCCCTTTTCGACATCAGATCAATCTCAGCTGGTTAGCATTCTATCATTCCCTCACCAGCATGGAACGTACCTGAAGCTAAGCTACCTTTTTCCTTCGTTCTAAGCTGATTCTCTGAATCTCTGCTGAGTGAAAGATTATTCTGTCGTTTAAACACTGTTTTTCCCCCTCGTGCTTTCGAAGGTTGGCACTAAGAGTTATTCTAGACCAGGAAGAAGTGTGTGTGTGTGTGTGTCAAACTTCCCTGGTACCGGAGAAGATTTCTCAACCTAAAACTGAGATGGTGATATATTCATCGCAATTGTGTCGCTTTTAATAGAAAGATTTTATGCTCTGTCCCACACTGCACCATCTTTGGCCTCAAATACCAAAAGAGAGTTTTGTGAATTTATTATGCCTTTTCAAGCGGTGAGATTTAAGATCAAGTGGATGATCAGTCCCTGGGGTTGTCAGAAAATAGGCAATGCAATCTATAACATCTTATTTGGAATGCTCTGAATGGAGTTGGAAGCATTGATATCCCCAGTGGAACAGGGCAGTAATGAGACACTGTGGAGTTCTCCAAAATACAACTATGATTCAGAACAGAGCTGCTTTTTATGAATAAGCGTGATTGCAAATTGCATTTTTTCACTGTAATTTCTTTATCATAGAATCATACAAGAGCTGGAAGCCATTTGGCCCATTACACTTGTGCTGACACCGTGAGAGAGCTATCTGATTGGGCTCACCCTCATCTGATATTTCCTCATGGCTTTGCCAATATTTCTTTTTGGAGTATGTATCCATTTATCTTTTGAAAATTGCTATAGAATCTGCTTCCACTCCCCTTTGAGGCAGTGCATTCTAGATCGCAACAACTCGCTGCGTAAGGGAGAAAGACTTGTCATTTTCCCCTCTGGTTTTTTTGCTAATTACCTTAAACCGGTGACTCTCCTGCTAGTAGAAACAGTTTCTCCCTACCTATTTTACAAAAAGTGTTTTTGTGTACAATCCAGAGAACTAAGAAAGCCAGTGATATGCAGTGTACATAGCAAACGAAACTATTATATTTCCACAGTTCACACCATGATTTTCCCATAACATTCCCTGGAGAATTTGGGAGGAAGTGACTAAGTGAAAAGGATGAATTTTAAGGAAGCTGTGGGATGGGCATCACAATGGTTAGCATTGCAGTTTATGGACCACAGCTCCATTACAGCGCTAGAGGCTTGGGTTCAATTCTGGCCTCAGGTCACTGTCTGTGTGGAACTTGCATGTTCTCCCCTTGTCTGCGTGGGTTTCCTCCGGGTACTCCGGTTTCCTCCCACAGTCCAAAGATGTTGCAGGTTAGGCGGATTGGTATGGTAAATTGCCCCTAACGTCCAAAGATATACAATTAGGTGGATTAGCCATGGTAGAGGGGAGAGCCTGGGTGGGATGCTCTTTTGGAGAGTCAGTGCAGACCCAATGGACGGAATGGTCTTTGTCACACTGTAGAGATTCCATGGTTCTACAGGAAGGGAGATCCGCAAACAAGGGCTGCAGGCTCCATTCCAATGAGGGCAGTATCCCTGAGGTATTTGCGGATTTTCAAAAGGCATTTTGATAAAATAACTTTTACTGACCTTGTTAACAAAATTGAAGTCCGTAGAAATAAAAAGAGCAGTAGCTTCCCACACACACAACATTGCCTAAGGGATAGAAAGAATATGCGGTGGATGGCTGTGTTTCAGACTGGAGGGAGGTATGTAGTGGAGTTTCCCGAAGCTCACTGCAGTTCTTGATAATTAATCATGATCTGGAGTTTGGCCCATTTTTGAAATATGTAGCTGACACGAAACTTGGGAGTGAGTAAACTTAAGATAGTAACATAGAACATTACAGCGCAGAACAGGCCCTTCGGCCTTTGATGTTGAGCCGACCAATTATGAAAAAAGCAATGACCCTCCAAACTAAACCATTCCCTTCTCTTCCATAAACTTATCAACTAACCTCTTAAACGCCACCAAACTTGGCGCATCTACAATTGCTGCAGGCAGGGCATTCCACTCCCTAACCACCCTCTGGGTAAAGAACCTACCTCTGATATCCGTCCTATAACTATCACCCCTTAATTTAAAGCTGTGTCCCCTCGTGCTAGCTTGACTTGCTTTCACGACATTATGCTCTTACCCCAATTCATATATTGTAGAATTGTGATTAGCACTGCTGCCTCACAGTGCTAGGGACCCAGGTTCAATTCCCGCTTTGGGTCACTCTCTGCATGGGTTTCCTCCGGGTGCTCCAGTTTCCTCCCACAGTCGAAAGAAGTACGGGTTAGATGAACTGGCCATGCTCAATTACCCCTCGGTGTCAAAGGGACTAGCTAGGGTAAATACACTGGGTTATGGGCATAGAGCTTGAGTGGAATTGTGGTTGGTACAGATTCGATGAGCAATTTGGCCTCCTTCTGCACTGCAGGATTCTATGTCTACGTCATTCAGCTCAATGTGTCTAAGCCAGTTCTTTTGAAGATGCTCTTTCGGACTTGAGGAGAACCTGAAAAGGTGGGCAGAATGGGTAGACTCATGGCAGATGAGTTCACTGTAGGACATCATGAAATGATCGCATTTGAGATATGTGGGGTGCAATTTTAAAAAGTGGTGCAGGGATAGCGTTGAACAAGATTATGGGGAGAAAGCAGGATTCGGCTATTGGGTTGGATCATCAGCCCATGATCGTGATGAATGGTGAAGGAGGCTCAAAGGGCCGAATGGCCTCCTCCCTGATCTTATTTTCCATGTGTTTGAACGCAAAGCTTTGAATGTGGCAGGAGAATCTGACAAAGCAGCTAATAAAGTATATGAGATTCTAAGCTTTACAATAAATGCATAGAATACAAAAGCCAGGATGTTGTGCTAATTCTGTAAGAAAAACACCCATCCAGCCCCAACTGGAATATTGTCTCCATTGTAGGCAGCGACCTTTAAGAAGAGTGTGAAATCTTTGAAGAAGGTGCAGGAGTGATGAACTGGAATTGTTCCAGGGATGAGGGATTGCGGTTATTGGGATACAGTCTTATGAAATAGGAGTAGAACCAGATTATCCAGTTCCTTGAGTATGCCTTGCCTTTCAATAAGCTGATCTGTTTGTGTTTCAAATTCCTCGTTTCAACCTACCCTGACAACTTTAGATTTTTACTGGACAAAAGAATCTATCTGCCCCCACCTTAAAAATATTCAGTGACTCCGCCTCCACCAGCTTGTAAGGCAGAGAGTTTGCTCAATCCTCAGAAAAGAAATTCTCCTCATCTCTGTCTTAAAAGGGTGACCCTTAAATTTAAAACAGTATCCCCTCGCTTTGGACTCACCCTTTCCATATAAAGCTTATCAATGTAGGCTCTTGCATACTTCAATCAAGTCACTCCTTACTTTTCTAAACTCCAGTGAAAACAAGACCAGTCTGTTTAACTTTGCCCCATAAAATAACCTATTCATTCCAGGTATCAATCTAGTAAACTTCCAATGCATTTACATCCTTCCGAAAATAAGGAGACCTAAACTACATACAGTATTCGCGATGTGGTCTCAACATCCTGTACAACTGAAGCTTAATGTCCTTACTTTTATGTTCACATCCTCCAATAATGAAGGATAATGTTCCATTACCCTTCTTGGTTACATGGTAAGTGTGGGCTTCTGTAGCGAGAGTCGTCTCGGGAGCTGATTGCAGCCGTGAGGCCGCAAGCCTCTGGTTTTAATTTGGAAATAAACGACTTGCGTTTTCCCTAAACTGGTGAAAGAGCATCTTCAAAAGAACTGGCTTAGACACGTTGAGCTGAATGACATAGACATAGAATCCTGCAGTGCGGAAGGAGGCCAAATTGCTCATCGAATCTGTACCAACCACAATTCCACCCAAGCTCTATGCCCATAACCCAATGTATTTACCCTAGCTAGTCCCTTTGACACCGAGGGGTAATTGAGCATAGCCAGTTCATCTAACCCGTACTTCTTTGGACTGTGGGAGGAAACTGGAGCACCCGGAGGAAACCCATGCAGAGAGTGACCCAAAGTGGGAATTGAACCTGGGTCCCTAGCACTGTTAATCACAATTCTACAAGATATGAAGTGGGGTAAGAGCATAATGTCGTGAAAGCAATCTCGGCGATGAGGATGCTATAGAGTTTGATTTTTACCTCTTACTGCAAGAGATTCTTCTTTTGCCTCCTATCTCCATTTAAAGTAACTTGGGTGTTTTCTACATTTAAGGTGCTCAATCTGATTAAAGATGTAGGTTGTAGTAAAGAGTAGAAGGGGATGAAATGTTCAAATGAGGATTTGTACCTGAGTAATGAGGCAAGGTGATGCCATCATCTCGATGGTTTATCAGGGAGCGAGGCAAAAGCGCTTTGCCGAAAGCAAAGCTTCGCTATTTGTAAGTCAGTTGGCTGTTGGGTCAGGGGGGGTCTTTGGTGGGAGCCGGGGATGGAGCAAATCTTGTTTGTGAGGGAGAAAATCTCTGGAAGCCAATTCAAGTCGGCAAGGAAAGAGTTTTGTGAAACTAAACATCGAGGAGCAAATTATGTGGGGCTGGTCGCAAGAAATGAATGGGTACGGTTGAGTAATCGGAGTGTGGTAGTGACGTGTGCTGCAGTGGATAATGTGTCAGAGGGAAACACGTACTGGGCCAAGCAATAATGGAACCAGGCCAAGACGCTGGTTAGAAAGTAGGTTTGGATGGAATGTGCTATTCACCAAGGCAATGCTGACAAAAGGGAAAAATAGCACTGAAAGACAGCTGAAGTTGTACAGAGAGAAAACAGGGAGCAGCATTCGAGGTGGTAGGTTGAGGAGTGGAAGTTCCGGGGGTGGTAAACACGTGAATTTACATAGGCAAACAATTAGATCACAAAGTCTAAAGAGCAGTCTTTGAGTCGGGGCTTGGCGATCGGAAACAACCAGTCCGGCTGTTGATGCGTGGAGAAAGGAATTGGAAAAATGAGGAGCAACTGGGAAAACCAGATTACACGTAGTGAGTCACCTGAACAGGCAGGAACAGTAATGAAGACAAAGGCAACACTGGACCGTTAAATCAGTTATTCCACTGGTGGGCAACCTGCAGCCCATCTGGTTCCGAGTGCAGTCCAGGAGATATTTTGTTAATGCATGTAGCATTGTCACATTCCGCTGATTTTCATCCATATTTTATTTTCTACCAGTGTGATTGAAAGTGATTCACGTGTACAGCAAGGGCAAGTGAAGTGAGGTGTGTGCTGATTGCTCGCAACATTGACCGTGAGAGCCATGCGCTCCCTTTGTGTCCAAAGTGTCAATTTCTTTTCTTTTTACCATTTGAAGTTGATGACACTTCTGTCAATATATAAATGATTAAGCGTTCTCTGAAACTTATGAACTATTCGGCATGTGTTTAACCTGACTCACGGAGTCATGGTTAATGAGCAAGCCCAATTTCAATCTTGCAGCCCAATGAGATGAAGGAGGGGTCACTCATGCAGCTCACTCACCAGCCCAGATAGCCCAGCAGTGAGTTAACTGCAGAAGGAATCAACAAATAGGGAGATTAACCTGGTCTGTGGCTTTGCAGATCAGTACTGATAGGTCATGGAAGATCACTGAGTGCAGAAAGTGTTCTAGAACATGTTTGATTTTATTTTTAATGATCCTTAAATTGGGATAGTACAGAGCTGGGATACACACATCCTCAATGAGGGTGTTAACAGAGATCATTAAATAAGGACTGTACCTCAAACTCACTGACCTAACAAGTCTTAACAATTGGACACCATAAAACAACATAGATTCATCAAGATAATCTATAATAAGTCACCTCTTTTATACACTGTAGTACTACAGGAGATTAACTTTGAGTAATGATGTACATATCTAGGATTCACATTCAGTTACAAACGCAAAGCACTGTTTTGATCCCAAAGCAAATTGATACCTTTGTTTATTGAGTGAGACCATGTTTCCCATGGGGGACACACCAGTTGAATATTAAAACAACAGAAATGTTAAGCCAAACTGCAAATACTCTAAATCATTAACATTGAAAATGGAGTTCTTTAGCCAGTATCTATAAGCAGAAAAGAAAGATTATAATATTTTGAGTGTTTTTAGCCTTCATTGTAGAGGCACTGTGAGGGGCAGGGTGACACAGTGGTTAGCACTGCTGCCTCTCAGCTCCAGGGACCCAGGTTCAATTCCCAGCTTGGGTGACTGTGCAGAGTCTGCACGTTCTCCCTGTGTCTGCGTGGATTTCCTTCGGATGCTCCAGTTTCCCCCCACCAGTCTTAAAAATGTGTTGGTTAGGTACATCGGCCATGCTAAATTCTCCCTTAGTGTACCCAAACAGACGCCAGGGCATGGCGACTAGGGGACTTTCCCAGCAACTTCATAGCAGCGTTAATGTAAGCCTACTTGTGACACTAATAAATAAACTTAAAAGAATACTATTTTATATAAATAAAAGACAAACTCGGGCCCCTCAGATCTCCTAAGTCTGGGTTGTCTTGCACTGTGCTACAAGAAAGGCACTTTAAATAATTTCAGCTCCCAATCGCCTACACTTTGTCCATTTGAGATTAAGAAACGAGGCAGCCCATTTCTCCCACTCACTACCTACTTTGTCCATTCAGGTGGCAAAGCAGCCGTATCTAGTTGGCTGGAGCTGCCATTCTTTTACAGTCTTTTGTTTCAAAATTGATAACCTTGTGCTATTTCTGTGTGTAGGTGTTGCACCACAAATCAGTGAAATAAACCCATGGGTGCCAAGAAACGTGGTCATTTTTGTTGATTATAATAATTGCTAGAAGCCGTATTGTTCTACAAATCTCTTGTCCGCCCTCATAAATACCAGTGTGGTATATTTCATCATTTTTTTCCCTCGATTTAGATAACTTCATGTTGCATCAAATGCAACAAGTAAAACCGGGCTATGAAATTACTTGTCTGGATGTTGTTTGATTGGAGTTGGTGCATTTTAGAGGCCGTACTCTTGGACACTCGACTGGGATGGTCCAATTCTTCTGGAACACTTGAGCTTGACCTCCAGTGACCTGAAAATGGTATCCATTTGATGTCAACAAGCTCTCAACCTCTGACCCTAAGGATCGCTTTCACCATGCGGAGAACCAAGGATCTTGTGAGATTGAGGGCTGAGATGCACCGTGCAGAACCCTGCGGCAATGGCCAAACTGTCACTCGAGTTGGTGGAGCAGGGATGAGTTTATTGTTCTTAGCCAGGTTACTGTGGCAGGAGGTTTTTGTAAAGGCTGGGTAATTATCTTTGGGAGGGATAGTGGAGGAGGATGATTACATATGGATGACTCATTTTAAAATATAAAGTGGGGCCTGAACGACTCTTCTCTGCTGGCTGAGGAGCCAAGCATGGAGGTGAATGGGTTCTTCGCAGGGGAAAGAATTGCAGTTTTGTAGCCATTACAAGGTTCTGTACAGTATTGCCAACTGGGATGAATCCCTGTGTATTCTATGTAGAATCCCTGTAGAACTTTCCCTCGATGTGGAGATGCCAGCGTTGGACTGGGGTAAACTCAGGTTTAAAGTCCAACTGGTTTATTTGATAGTAAACGCCACAAGCTTTTGGAACACACCTGACGAAGGAACAGCATTTCCAAAAGCTTTGTGGGTTTACTATCAAATAAACTGATAGGACTTTAAGCTGGTGTTGTGAGACTTCTTACCACGAGCTTTCTCTCATCAAAGAGTTGATAGCGAGAGAGCAGTTGGGTTGACTGAGTCAGTGGAATTGCTTAATATTGTCCCGCCAAAGTATTGTTGTAATTTTACTCTCTTGTTCAGCTTGATGTGCTGTCAGAAACCTCAGGGCAAATCAAGAGCTTGTTGTTTCTCTCATTAGTCACCACCCCATGTTATCAACCAGAATCTTTGGTGAACTAGGAGTTGACACACTCCTTAGCATTGTTCCTTCTGGCTAATTAGCTACCCTTTGACAGCCAGGTAAATGGAAAGTTACTGCGTAATGTTTTGCAGACGAGTTCCCAATGACAAAACTGACACAGCCATTTTCTGATTTCAGCCTGCTCCTTATTGACTTTAGAATCGCAGCTTCCATTGCTACGGTCACGCACTACATGATCTGAAATGTGAACCCTTCTGCGGAATATTGAACAAACTGTCCTCCCTAATGCCGTAAATGTGTTGCGTAATATTCCATCACATCTCCCGTCACTTTGCAGCAACAACTACCTTTTGTAACAGGACAAAAAAAGAGATTGAACCTGGGAACAAGAACAGAGCATTCATTACCTTAAAAAAAACCCAGAAACTGCTGCAAATGCTCAGCAGGTCATAGAGAGAAAGAAACACTTAAAATTCCAGGCTTTCACTAGAACTGTCCATTCACTTCCCTGAGCTTGTTTCCCCCATTCAATTAGATCCTGACTAATCTGTACTTAACTCTGTTTTACTATCTTCATGTTTATACTCAAATGAAAATCTGTCTGCCTCAATCTTAAGGTTCAATCAATCTTCAATTCTGTTTATTTCATACCTTTAGGAATAGTGGGGTAATAGATCATCAGAGATAGGAGCATAAATAGGCCATTTGGCCCATCGACACTGCTCCACCGTTCAATGAGATCATGACTGATCCGATGTGATAATCCTCAACTTCACTTTCCCACCTTATCCCCATAACCCTGGATTCCCTTACTGGTGAAAAATCTGTCTGCCTCAGCCTTGGAATATACTTAGTGACCCGGCCTCTGCAGGCTCCTGTGATAAAAATCCCACAGGTTCACCACCCTCTTAAGAGCAGAAATTCTTCCTCACGTTTGTCTTGAATAGAACATAGAAAACTACACAAACTAATTGCATTGATCATATCCCTACCTACCAGGCCTACCTATAACCATCAATCCCATTAAATCCCATGTACTCATCCAAAAATCTCTTAAAAGACCCCAAAGAGTTTGCCTTCACCACCACCGACGGCAGCCAATTCTATGCACCTACCACCCTCTGAGTAAGAAACTTACCTCTAACATCTCCTCTGTACTTGCCCCCCAGCACCTTAAACCTGTGTCCTCTCATAGCGACCATTTCAGCCCTGGGAAATAGCCTCTGAGAATCCACCCGATCTATACCTGTCAACATCTTATAAACCTCTATCAGGTCGCCTCTCAACCTTCATCTCTCCAGGGAGAAAAGACTGAGCTCCCTCAACCTGTCCTCAACATAAATGGGTGACTCCTGACTCTGAGATTACGTCCTTTGGTCCTAGACTCTCCCACAAGGGGAATCTTATCTATCATTCCCTGAGAATTTGATATGTCTCAATAAGGTCGCCCCTCATTCTTCTAACTCCACTGAGAACAGACTCAACCTACTAAATCTCTCCTTGAAAGAAAATCCCTCCATTTCCAGAATCGATCCAGTGACCCTTCTCTGCACTACCTTCAATACCAGTATACATTTCCTCGGATAAGGGGACCAAAACTGTTTGCAGTATTCCAGATGTGGTCTAACTATTGCCTCGTATAATTTTAGCATGGCTTTCCTATTTTTATAGTGTTTGAAATAAAGATTAGCGTTCCATTTGTCTTCCCTATTAGCTACTAAACTTGCACTTTTTTTTGTGATTTATGCACAAGGACCCCAAATCCCTCTGTGCTGCAACTTTCTGAAGTCTTTTTCCATTTAAATAATATCTATCGACCTTTATAACTGTATTATGCACACTCCTTCCTCAGCTAACAGGGACTGGAGTGGGTCTTGAATCTAGATCATCTTGATTCATAGAATCCCACAGTGCAGAAGGAGGCCATTTGGGTCATCGAGCCAACTTCAATTCCACCCTAACCCCACATATTTACCCTGTCAATCCCCCTGACATTAAGGGGCAATTTTCCATGACTAATCCATCTAACCTGCACATCTTTGGATACTAAGGGGAAATTTATGCACCCGGAGGAAACCCACACAGATGTGGGGAGAACATGAGGTCTATCAGCAAGGGTGCTACTGACTAAGCCACAGGACTTCCCATCTCCTGCATCCATACCTTCGGCCAAGAAAGAATTCCAGATTCCCACTGCCCCCTTTGTATAAAGTAGCACTGCCTGCTTCCTTTCCTGAGTGACCTCAGTCTTATTTTAAGATTTACAATCCTTTGCTCTTGAGTCTTGCACTGGGATCAATCGAATCCTATTAACCTTTTTAATCATTTCAATCAGGTCACCCTCACGTCTTCCACACTCCGAGAAATGCGGTCCAAGTTTATGCATCATTACGGAATTATTCCCAGAAGCAGCGGTCCAGATGGGGTATCAAACAGTGAAGGAGCTTGGAAACAGATTGCAAAAGGTTAATCAAGTATTCACTCTTGTTCTTCAGCACAAACAGAATGTTGTGTTTGTAAGAATTAAGTAAACAGAAGGATAATGAGCTTAATTCCTTCGTGGCAAAATGTGCTCATTTTCCAAGCACAAATTTTATTTGAAGCATGCTGATTCTGAACATGGATTTAACACTTTTTTTTTTGAAGGTGTGTTGAAAATATCTGTTTAAAATTAAGCATTAACAAGAAAAGGATGACAGATTAAGTTTTCCACTTTTGTCGCAGATGTCTAAAGAATGAAGGTTGTTCGGAATGGGGGGGGTCTGGGTGTGTGTCGGAGGGATTAATGCTGAATATAGTTGGGTGACTAAGTGATCCATGTAATGCTGAGTAATCAGGATCACAAAGGTTAGCCTCCTGGTTTTCACAGTATTGATTTCTCTATTTCCATTTCTGTTTGAACGCAGCCATTACACAGAAGCAAGACGAGGTCGTTCAGTCCTTTGAGCCTGCTCTCCTGTTCATCACGATTGTCTTTGATCGTCCAACTCAATAGCCTAGTCTTGCTTTCTCCCCATAACCTTTGATCCAGTTCACCCCCAAGTGCTGTATCCAGCCGCCTCTTGAATACATTCAATGTTTTGGCATTTCTGTGGTAATGAATTCCACATTCTTTGGGTGAAGAAATGTCTCCTCATCTCTGTCCTAAATGGTCTACCAGTTACAGTCCCAAATATGATGCTTGCTCCCACTCCATTATTGACTCCACATGGTTTCATACTCCAGCCTGCCTGCCATCTAAATGCTGCCAGTATCTCACAGTGATGTTAGACCTTCAAATTCTAGCTCTCTGCAGGTCACTTCAGGGCTGTTGCTGTGCTAATTGGCAGCCAAATGACCATCGAGGCTTACCCACAATGTCCTCAGCTCAACATAGACAAAACTGAGATTACCAGCTTCAGTCCATCTCAAGACGTGTGTAACCTCCAGCTCCAACTCATCATTGTATCTGCTCCTTCTGAGCCAGTCAGACTGGATCATTCTCTATACCTTAGCTATAATCATAGCCCGACATTCTGCACTTGCTCCTTTCCTTCTCTATGAACAGAATATTTCAGCTGTACAGGGTGCAAGAAACAAGATTTTTTGCTGTGTACTAATACTTGTGACAATAATAAATCAAATCAGTCTAACCTTTATTCCACAGTTGCATTTTACATACAATCTAGAAGAAGGTCCATCCAGCCTGCTCTGCTATTGAACAAAGAACAAAACAGCACGGGAAACAGGACCTTCGGCCCAACAAGCCCGTGCTGCCACCCCGATGTTCCCACTTCTACCCATGATCCCTGTCCATGTTTATAGATCTATGGATTAAAAACCAAATTTGAGACGATTTAGGGAGAATTTGTTTTGCCAAGTAGCCTAAGAGCACATCTTTGGGATGTGGG
Source organism: Sphyrna mokarran (assembly GCA_024679065.1). Lineage (NCBI taxonomy): Eukaryota > Metazoa > Chordata > Chondrichthyes > Carcharhiniformes > Carcharhinidae > Sphyrna > Sphyrna mokarran. The sequence goes on from JAGIQG010000022.1 coordinate 44,309,846, forward strand.
AGGAAACCGGAGCGCCCGGAGAAAACCCATGCAAGCACAGGGAGAATGCGCAAACTCCCACAGACACAGGCCCAAATCCATGTATCTGCACAGCACAGCGATAGTCACTGAGCTGTCGTGTTGCCATCAAATGGTCCAGGTCAAGCGTACACTAACAACGTGAAGCACTAGGATACTCTCGAAAAATCCAAGAGCAGTCCTCTCACGACCCATCGCGTGTATGCCCCTCGTTAGACAACAAGGTGGACCAAAGCACCTGTTGGATAAAAACAAGTACATCAATATCATCATCTATTTACACACTTCCCAGGGACTCCCAAGCTCATGATCCCTATTTTAAATCAGTTTTCTATATCCCTCCATTCCCATTCTGTTCATGTGCCCATCTAAGTATTTCTTAAATATCTCCAGAGTACCTGCCTCCACCACTTTCCTTGGTAGCGCATTCCATACCCCCACCACCCTCTGTGTGAAAAAACTCCCTCTAGCATCCAAATTATACCTTACCCCCCCTCACCGTGACTCCTCGTGCTATTTGAGTCCATCCTAGGTGTTTATGGGATATAGGCAACACTGAGAAGACCAGCACTTGTTGTCCAATCTAAATTGCCCTTGTACTGATTAGCTCATGAGGCCATTTCTGGGGGTAACTGTGGATCTGGGATTATCATAGAATCAGTGACGAAAGAGGCCATTCAGCCCATCAAGTCTGCACTGACCACAATGCTATCCAGGCCCTACTCCCATATCCCTACATATTTACCCGCGAATCCCTCTAACCTATGCATCTCAGGACACTAAGGGGCAATTTTAGCACGGCCAATCAACCTAACCCGCACATCTTTGAACTGTGGGAGGAAACTGGAGGAAACCCACGCAGACATGGGGAGAACGTGCAAACTCCACACTTAGAGTGACCAGTTAGTGATTAGTTGTGAGCCAGCATGGATGAGTGGTGGATTTTAACAACAATCAACAATAGTTTCATGGTCACCATTTTATTGAGACTAGCATTCAATTCCAGCTTTCATTAATTGGATTTAAATTCCATCAGCTGCTCTGATGGGATTTGAGCCCATGGCTCCCAGAGCTTTAGCCTAGGCCTCTGGAATTCCTAGCCTCGCAACATAATCAGTACATCCCTATCTTTCCTCTATGGTATACACAGGATTGTGTGTATTTGTGACTCATCCCTGGGCTAACTAGTTAGTCTGGTTAATCTCACAGCTCAGGGTTCAGATGCCGGAAGGTTTCATGTAATAATATGATACTTTGGATTAGATGTTCTACACAAGAAATGGGATAAATTTGCAAAATGTTCTTACATTTTGATCATATTCTGGGTTTATGTGTCTGATCACATCTCCCACCAAGCCCCAGTCTCATTTGTTGTGTGATGTTGAACTGCCTCAAAGTTGGGTTGTGATGAAGGAGGTTTCCATGGAGACACTGCTTTGAAAATGGTCCAGAAATGGTTGAGTATGAAAATCAGCCTTGTAACCGTGTCTCAGGCAGTCACTGTATGAGTGTCACTTTACACAGACCCTGTGTAGTGTTACTTACAGCCTGAGAGATTCGGCACATACACAGGGAGCATGCAACCCACTGCCTGTTGATTCGAAACAGTTGAAAAAGATTTAAAGAGGAGAATATTTTATGTAAAGATAGTAAAGCAGGAACCAAGGACCCAGACATTCACACCCCTTCCTCCACTGTGGGAGGCAGAAACTATTCAATATCAAAAACAAACTTCTCAATGAGATGTGATCATGATGAGGAATCAACTGAAGCTTTTAATCAATATTGTCATATCCATTTGCAGAGAGTTATATTAAATTTTGTTTTCAGCTCTTTTTAAATAATGCATGTCCCAAGAATCTAATGTGATTAGTGGTCCAAAGAGGGAATGGCCTTCTTCTGCACTGTAGGGATTCTATGGTTAGTGTCAGAGGGTGACTCAAAGCAGTTTGAACTCAGTGCTGCGAGGGAGTTGTGTGATCATCAGTACACACACTACATAAAGTCAGAGAGAAAACCTCCGTGTTTGTGCCTCTTGACAACACAGGAGCTGAATTTAACTCCCTCATTACATAACTTAGTTCCTCAAAGCGACACCCCAGTGATGGCATCCGAGAGGGAAAAAAGAAATCACCCTCTCTCTGTACCACACGCAGATAATGACAATTTGTATCGCTGTTAATTAGCAAAGTGTACAGATGTCGAGATGCTTGTTTTTGCCCTGGCTTTTAAAGAAACACATTTTGATCACAGAGATGTGCTGCTCATTATAATGTCCCACTTACTCATTCTTAGAATGTGTGCATTCAACAAAAACAAGGCTGTAATTATGTACTTGGGGTTTAATCTCAGGCGGTTTCACTACGTTTGAGAATGAACAGGATCTCGTAGAATCATAGAAACCCTACAGTGCAGAAAGCGGCCCATCGAGTCTGCACTGACCACAGACACTACTCCTATATCCCTACGTAGTATACCCACTAATCCCTCTAACCTATGCATCTCAGGACACTAAGGGGCAATTTTAGCAAGGTCATTCCCACCCAGACCCTATTGCCATAACCCCATGCATTTAACCTAGCTAGTCCCTCGACACTAAAGGGCAGTTTAGCATGGCCAATCCACCTAACCCGTACATTTCTGGGAGGAAGCTGGAGCTCCCGGAGGAAACCCAGGCAGACATGAGGAGAATGTGCAAACTCCACACAGACAGTGACCCGAGCCGGGAATCGAACCCAGGACCCTGAAGCAGCAGTGCTAACCACTGTGCTACCGTGCCTCCCACTAAAATCTGAATGCAGGAAGTCTGTAGACATGATGATGAAGGGAGATTCAGAATGTAGGACTGCTAAAATGTGCCCCTCCCTCCTCCCGCTCACCCCAGTCCCCCTTCCACCGCAAAGGCGACTTGGAACGTTTGTCACTCTGACCAGATTTTTGTACGTGTGGTGCCATTGGCACCTTTCAGTGCAGTTGTGAAGTATGGGGTGACATGGTGGCACAGAGGTTAGCACTGCTGCCTCACAGTGCCAGGGACCCAGGTTCAATTCCAGCCTTGGGTGACTGTCTGTGGGATCTGCACCTTCTCCCATTATCTACATAGGTTTCCTGCCAGACACTAAAAGTGTAGAGATTATGTGGGTCTGTCATGGTAAATTGAACATTAGTGTGGGAGGATCAGCAGGCTAAGTAGGTGCGGTTATGGTGATAGAACCTGAGTGGCTTTGTTGTTGGTACAGGCTCGATGGGCTGAATGACCTCCTCCTGCACTGTAAGGATTCTACATTCTTGGAGATGCTTTCTTTCAGAAGATATATTTAACACAGACCCTGATCTAATTGTTCCAGGTGAATGTTAAAGACTCTATATCCCTGTTTGTTGAATCTCCTGCCAATATTCCTCCCTCAAATTAATAAATCTGGAATAAAAAAAACTGATTTCAATAATCATGAAACTACTTGATTGTGAGAAAAAAAAAACATCTAATTCACTAATGTCTTTCAGCAAAGGAAATCTCCCACCCTTACCCGGCCTGGCCTACATGTGACTTCAGAGCCACAGCAATGTGGTTGACTCTCAGCTGCCCTCTGGAATGGCCTAGCAAGCTACTAAGCTGCAGAAAAATTGAACTGTGGGTGTACCTACACCACATGGTTCGCAGCTGTTCAAGAAAACCTCTTCCCACCACCTTCTCAAGCGCAGTCACAGAATGGGCAATAAATACTGACCTAGCCAGCAATGAATGAATCATAAAACCCACAATAAACAGATGAACCACTCAATCCTCTCATTGCAGTTTGGGAAATATCATGGTTCTGTGACTATATACTAAGAGTTACTTCATTTCAAAGTTATTCAACGTTATGTGAAGTGTTTCCAGGCATTTTATTTATTAGTGTCACAAGTAGGCTTACACTGCAATGAAGTTACTATGAAAATCCCCTAGCCACTGCACTGTCCGGGTACGCTGAGGGAGCATGGCCAATGCACCTAAGTAACAAACCTTTCGGACTGTGGGAGAAAACAGGAGCACCTGGAGGAAACCCATGCAGACATGGGGAGAATGTGCATACTCTGCAACGGACAGTGATCCAAGCCAGGAGTTAAATCCAGGAGTCAATCCTAGCTCTGTGTAGCAGCAGTGCTAACCACTTATAAAATGTAACAAAGATAAGAGAACCTTCTTTCCTGAGTGTTGAAAAATTGTATACTCTTCATGGAACAGCAATTCTATTGATGTTCGTGTGAGTTAATTATTTCAGATAATATTTAGCTGGGTATTTTGCATCCAAATTGCCCTGGTGTCATGGACTGTGAACAATTAGGTGTTAGGATGACTGATTGACATCCCATCAAATTCAGGAGTGTGGGAAACATTTTGAGTTAATATCTTGTCCTATAATTAAATGGAAGGAGGGATGTGGTGAATTTGCTCTCAGTTTCATCAGTGATGGATATTTACAGTGCCTACACAATGACATCTCATCCATCAGAGACCTCTTTGATTAGCTTTTCGCCAGATGGCAGCAACTGAAACAGCTTCAGTCTCTACACTACTGAAATACTTTGTGGTTAACACAAGTTGAATAATGTGTATTGTTCTATGAGAATGGTAAACCGAGAAACATCTGCGCTAAAGATGGGCTTGTGCTTTTTAAGCAAGCAATTGTTGCTTCTTCTGTCTATGTCTCTAATTGACTATGTAGTTCCTTGCAGCCTTGGGTAGAACAGGAACCATACCAACCGTGATATAACCCCAGGTAGAATGCTTTCTATGGTGCATCTGTGAAAGTTGTAGCTTGACATCTCCTTGGTTTTCTGAGAAAGTAGAGGTGTTGGTGGGCTTTCTGTATAGTTCAGCAAGTGGGGGATGGCAGGGGGGGACCAGGACAGGTTGTTGGTAACCTGAACACCTAAAAACTTGAAGCTCTCAACTCTTTCTGCATCATCCCATTGATGTAGACAGGGGCATGTTCTCCTTTACACTTGCTGGAATTGATGGCAACCTCCTTCGTTTTGTTCACATTGAAGGAGAGATTAATGTCGCTGCACCAGTTCACCAGATTCTCTCTCTCATTCCTGTACTCTGAATCATCATTGTTTGGCATCTGACCCATTACAATAGTGTCGTCAGGAAAGGAGAAGCTTTTATATTTAATACATCAGTTTCGTCCCTCTTTTCTAAAGCACCATTTCCACATTCTCTCTCCAGTCTGAGCCCTCACTATATTGAACACAAGAGTGTTCACAATCAAGAGTGAACACAATTTATCTCTATTCCAGTCCATTCTTTCCTGAGTATATTAACACAGAAACATAGAACAGTACAGCACATTTCAGGCCCTTTGGCCCTCAATGTTGTGCCGAGCTATGTCTAAACCCAAGATCAAGCTATTCCATTCCCTATAACTCTGGTGTGTTCCATATGCCTATCCAATAACCGCTTGAAAGAAGACATATTATCTTGCTCCAGTCATTCCATTTACAGAATGTTGACTCTTGCCTTCCCTTTTCTTGTCTCTCACTTTCTTCAACTTTTTCCTACTTTTTAGTCCTTTATCCGAGGTTCCCATTCATTTGTGGGATGTGGGTGTCGCTGGCTCGATCAGGTTTTATTGCCCATCCCTAGTTGTCCTTGAGAAGGTGATGGTGAGCTGCCTTCTTGAATTGCTGCAGTCCATCTGCAGTGGGTTGACCTACTATGCCGTCAGGGACAGAATTCCAAGATTTTGACCCAGCAACTGCGAAAAAAAGGTGATATATTTGGAAGTCAAGATGGTGAGTGGTTTGGAGGTAAACTTACAGATGGTGGTGGCTTTCATGTATCTGCTGCTCTTATCATCCTAGATAGAAATGGTTGTGGGTTTGGAAGGTGATGTCTAATGATCTTTGGTGAATTGCTGCGGTGCATCTTGTACATAGTACTACTACTACTGAACCTCTGATGGAGAAATTGAGTGTGCAAAGCAAGCGGGCTGCTTTGTTCTGGATGGTGTCAAGCTTCTTGAGTGTTGTTGCCCATCCAGGCAAGTGGGGAGTATTCCATCACACCCCCGAGTGAGTTTCTGATCAATGGTAACTCTGTAATGCATCTTGTCAATGGTACGTACGCTGCCACAGTTTATCGGGGAGAATGAATGTTTGTGGAAGGGATAGCAGTCGAGCAGGGGCTGCTTTGTCCTGGATGGTGTCGAGCTCCTTCCCGATTCAATAAAGTAAGAGGCATACAGGTTGCAAGTTTTGTATTTTCTCGGCTGTAGGAAGTATGCATGCTTACGTTGTGCCTTTAGGCTGAGACAAATACTTTGCAGCCAATGAAGTCACTGTTGTAGCCATTTACGCACAGCAAGATCCCACAAATATGCATTAAGATAAATGAATGCATAATATTTTTAATGATATTGGCTGAGAAGTGATTAAAGCACCAGTAACTCCCCCCCTCTCCCCCCCCCCCGCCCCCACCGCCCAGATGAGAACATCTGTCGTCACCATTGTCCGTAAGCCACGAGGTATAAGTGAGGTCTTCCCAGTTTGGAGCTTTGCTGCAGGCAGGAATATTTGGGATCGTTCTCGCCAAGTACTCGAGAGCAGTCGCTCACGACGCAGAGCGACAGGCTAGTTACAATAGCCTTTCACTTGAGTAGACTTCACAATTATGCTGTCATTACTGCTCGCTGGTGTAAATTATCATTCAGCCGGGCAGTAAAAAGCATCATTAACTTCCACACAACCATTTCACTTGTGCTGAATTTTAACACTTTGTGTATGACAGCAGTCAGGGAGAAAAATATCCCAGGCAATAGCTTTGAGTTGAATTCCTGCCTACACTAACAGTCATTTTTACACTTGTCAGTTTGGGGCCAGTTTCACGCATTGAAATTGTCAAGATTCATCCTTTTTATTGGCTTCATCGAACATCCCCCTTCCACCAACACATTCTTAATGAGTTGGCATCTCAGTTAATTGTTTTAGAATTTCAAAGTCTCTTCAAATTCAAAACATTGCCTCTCACTGAAACTGCAATGTTTTAAAGTCTATTTATTGTGAAATAAGTAGGCTTACATTAACACACGGTAGCACAGTGGGTTAGCACTGGTGCTTCACAGCTGCAGGGACCTGGGTTCGACTCCCAGCTCGGGTCACTGTCTGTGTGGAGTTTGCACATTCTCCTCGTGTCTGCGTGGGTTTCCCCCAGGTGCTCTGCTTTCCTCCCACAGTCCAAAGCTGAGCCAGTTACATTGATTGGCCATGCTAAAATTGCCCCTTTTAGTGTCCTGGGATGTGTAGGTTAGAGGGATTAGTGGGTAAATGTGTACGGATATGGGGATAGGGCCTGTGGTCAGTGCAGACTCGATGCTGTTTCTGCACTGTAGGGTCTTATGTTCTATGTTTTAAAGTTTGAAGTTTATTTATTAGCGTCACAAGTAGGCTTGCATTAACACTGCAATGAAGTTACTGTAAAAATCCCCCAGTTGCCACACTCCCACGCCGGTTCAGGTACACTGAGGGAGAATTAAGCATGGCCAATGCCCCTAACCAGCATGTCTTTCCAGCTGTGAGGGGCAACCCACGCAGACACGGGGAGAACATGCAGACTCTGCACAGATAGTGACCCAAACCAGGAATCAAATCAAATGACACTGCTCATCGTTGTGTTGCCCTCATATATGGTCTATGTTTTTTTTTTGGAAAAAAAAAGCCCTCAGAAAATCATTTCTTCTGCACTTGCTGTGACTTCCTGTACAATCCTCACTGATCGAGGCCTCCTGTAAGTGTTAAACTGTGGGTGGTTCTGTGCTGTGCACCTGTACTCCCCTCAAACCATTACCAAGTCAAAACTTTCATCTCCTGAGTTGGGGCCAAGTTTAAACATAAGCTGCAGAGGAGAGAATTCAATGTATACTTCTCAGACTATTTCTGTTGAAATATTGAATGATGATTGGATAGAATATTGTGTGGATATATTACATCTAATAAATCATTTGAGCACCTGAGTTGGGAAAAAAAGTACAATGCCTATATATAGAAATAGTAATTAACTCAGTGTACCTCAATTCAACAGCATGCGTTGATTTAATTTCATTACATCGACCAGCTCATGATGTATGTATGATTCCCTAAAGCTCTTTACTTAGCTGCCAAAGATCAACTGGAGGTGGAAAACCCTGGCAGTCATAATTCAGGGCTAAATCTAAATATAAATGGTTAACCTAAGGCGCTACTTGTTAATTTTACTGAGTATTTAATTGTATTCATGGAGCAGCATTAAAAATGTAAGAACTAGGTGTACAGGCAGAGCATTTGGCCCCTCAAACCTACGCTATTCAATACTGTTAGGATTGATCTTCCAACACTTTCCCTAGATCTCTTGATTCCCTGAAAAGACAAAGCCCAGATTTAAATATACTCAAGAATGGAGCATCTTCTGGAATAGGCGATTCCAAAGATTCTCAAAGATTTCTTGCCTCCTCAGTCCTAATTCTGAGATTGTGCTCTCAAGTTCTAGGTGCCCTAGCCAGGGAGAAACAGCCTCTCACTGTCGACCCTGTTAAAGCCCTTCAGAATCTTGGACATTTCAATGAGATTACCTCTCACTCATGGGAACACAAGATAGCATAGACCTAATTGACTTTACCTACTTGGGGTCTTTTTAAAGAGTATACTTGTTCATTGAATATGGGCATTCTGGGTCAGGCCAGCATTTATTGTCCATCCTTAAATGCCCTTGAGAGGTGAGCTGCTGCCTTTTTGAACTGCTGCAGACTATGTGCACCCACAGTGCCGGTACGGAAGGAATTCCAGGATTTGGACCCAGCGACAATGCTGCTTCTTATTGGGGCACGCTGAAACTGTGGTAGGAGATTCACGCTTGCAATCGGTGCCTCTGTAAGTAAATACTTGCAACTGTATAAAGGTCAGCTCCAGTTCCATTCTGCTCTTCTCCTGCTTCCAGAACTCTTACCTTCGACTCAGAAAACCTGAGCCCACAATCCATAGAATCTCTACATTGCAGAAAGAGGCCATTCAGCCCATTGGGCCCACACTGACCACCCAAGCCCTATCCCCCTAACCACAAGTATTTACCCTAGTAATCCCCCTAATACTAAGCGGCAATTTACCACCGCCCATCAGCTTAATCTGCGCATTCTTGGACTGCGGGAGGCAACTGGAGCACCTGGAGAAAACCCAGAATGTGCCAGAGACAATGACCCAAGTCAGGAATCGAACCCAGGTCCCTGGTGCAGTAAGGCAGCGGTGCTAACCACTGTGTCGCCATGTTGCTCCCACAGCTGGCGCAGTGCAGCACTGTTGGAGGTGCTGTCTTTTGAGTGAAACTTTAAACTGAAGCCCAGTCTGCTTCTTTCAAATGGACATAAAATCTCCCGTGGTGATGGGTATTATTCCTATGTTGTGCCCAAACATCACTTCTAGACATATCCTCTACCAATCTGCTGCAGCATCCACTCAGTAAGATTCACTAAATATTCACCCATCGTTCTTTGCAGAAGCAGCATTTCACTTACTCGTAACACGCTGTGCAGTTACACAATACTTTACGTGCTTCTCCGCTACCAGAGAACTGGGTGCAGCTGAACATCTTTTGCTTTGAACCTGCTACAATCAGAAAGGAGACTTTGATCAGATTAATTAATAATAAATTAGGAAGTAAAGAGGCTACAAAGGCACGGAGGTGAGCGGGCAAAGATCTGGCGAATGAAATATGATGTGGGAAAATTTTCCGCTTTGGCAGGAAGAACAAAACGGAAGCGTGTTCCCGAAACGGTGAGAGATCGCAGAGCCTCTGAGAAGCTGAGGGATCTGGGTATCCCAATGCATGAATCACTAAAGGCCAGTGTGTACAGGGAGAGCAAATAATGAAGAAAGTTGATTAGAGCCTTATTGTGAGGGGAATTGAACACAAAATAAAGAGTTTGTGCTTCAGTTGTGCGGGGCACTAGTGAGTACAATATCGTTCTCCTTACGAGGCTTGTATCTGTTGGAGTTTGGAGGAGTAAGAGGCAACTTGATTGAGATGGATAAGATCCTGAGGGATTTTGACAGGGTGGATGTGAAGAGGATGTTTCATTTTATAGAAGAATCTAAAATCATTTAAAAAAAAAAGGGGTCACCCATTTAAAACTGAGATGAGGAGAATTTTCTTCTCTGCGGGTTGTGAATCTTCAAATTCGCTTTCTCGGTAAGCGATGGAAAGCAGGGTCTTTGAGTATTTTTAAGGTAGAGCTGAATGGATTCTTATGAAGCAAAGGAAGTGGAAGGTTGTTGGGGGGTGGGCAGGACTGCGGAGTTGAGGTTACAATCAGATCAGCCATGGTATTATTGAATGGGAGAGCAGACTCGAGGGGCTGATTGGCCTAGTCCTGCTCCTAATTTGTACGTTTGCAATGATTAATCTCAAAGCAAAGCCTTTGATGGCGACCTCAAGAGAGCAAAAACAAAAGGCGACTGGCTGAGGTCACATCCTCCTTGGATTGCCCAGAGGTGGAACTATTAAACGTGCGTGCGATTGCTCGGTGAAACTCTTTTTATTTTCCCACCTTCTAGCCAAATTATTTCATGAAATGAAGAAACACTTCCTCGCAAATGTGGTAAACAAAATTTGTACCCGAGGGCCTGTCTGTGATGTTTAGATTTCTAATGGAGATTCACAGTGCCAGATACCTCAGGTTGAAATGTTCCCTCGCTTATCGCAATAAGTATTACGTTGCTTGGTTTAACCCCCCCCCTCCTCCTCCATCACCCTTTCCTTCGCTCCACCTGCATTTCACTTCCTCTATTGACATGCAAAGCATGTTTGTGGGGCCGAGGTTATTATGCTGTGAGAGGATATTGTGCATCAGAGAAATCTGTGCAGGTCTGTGTCTCCGCTCTGGCAGCGGAACGTGAATTATTTCTCAAGCTTGAAAGTGACTCAGCTCAACCAGGATGTCACCGACTACACTTTAAACGAACACCTCTCAATTGAGTGTCGCAGCGTCAAAAATAAATCCATTCCCCCCCCCACCCACCCCGGCCGAGAAATGAGCCTCTTCTAGAGAATTTTGCTCCTGTGGTGTTTCCACACCCGAACCAGTCCAGCCGGGTGGATGAGTACACACCTGGTGGGGTTTGTGATTTTTAAAGGGAGTTCCTCTCCAAGACCTGGAGAGAGAGGTTTAACAGTGGGAATGATGAGTGTCAGTTACTGAAGCGGCTGGAGAGGCCAGGGGTTGGCGCAAGGAAGGTTAAGTGAACCTTGATTGCATGAACACACTTTGCATGTCAATAGAGGGAGTGAAATCACTGTGGAGAAGACAATGAGGTGGAGCAAAGGTCTAAGTGAGGGACAGAAATGGTGGGTGAGAGTGGGAGGTTAAAGCGAGCAATGTGATCCTTATTTTGACAAATGAGGGAAATAATTCCAACCCAAAAACAGGAGACGCTGGAAAATCACAGCAGGTCCGACAGCATCTGTGGAGAGAGAATGGAGCCAATGTTTCGAACCTGGATGACCTTTCACAACAGCAAAGAGAGAATCAGCAGAGATTTATACAATGAGGGTAGGGGTGGGGGGGGAGGGGAGTAGGGATGGAATGGGACAAAGAGAAAGTAACTGAAGGCAGAGAAAAATGCTAAAAGTGCCCCAAAAATCGACAGAATGTGTGAATGGCAGAACAGAACCACAGATTGTTAAAGGGGTCACAGGGTTAGGGTGACGGGGGTAAGGTGTAATTTGGATGCTAGAGGGAGTTTTTTCACACAGAGGGTGGTGGGGGTATGGAATGCGCTGCCAAGTAAAGTGGTGGAGGCAGGTACTCTGAGTTATTTAAGAAATACTTAGATGGGCACATGAACAGAATGGGAATGGAGGGGTATAGAAAACTGATTTAAAATAGGGATCATGAGCCTTGGGAGTCCCTGGGAAGTGTGTAAATAGATGATGATATTGATGTACTTGTTTTTTATCCTACAGGTGCTTTGGTCCACCTTGTTGTCTAACGAGGGGCATACACGCGATGGGTCGTGAGAGGGCTGCTCTTGGATTTTGAGAGTATCCTAGTGCTTCACGTCGTTAGTGTACGCTTGACCTGGACCGTTTGATGGGCAACACGACAACTCAGTGACTATCGCTGTGCTGTGCAGATACATGGATTTGGGCCTGTGTCTGTGGGAGTTTGCGCATTCTCCCCGTGCTTGCGTGGGTTTTCTCCGGGTGCTCCGGTTCCCTCCCACATCCCAAAGATGTGCTCTTAGGCTGACTGGCAAAACAAATTCTCCCTAAATTGTCTCAAATTTGGTTTTTAATCCATAGATCTATAAACATAGACAGGGATCACGGGTAGAGGTGGGAAAATCGGGATGGCGACACGGGCTCGTTGGGCCGAAGGGCCTGTTTCCCGTGCTGTTTTGTTCTTTGACTGCCTGAGGAATGTGGCTCTGAAAGGATGGGGGGAGAGAGGGGGGTTTATGTTTAGTGCGGGAGGGTGGTGAGGGACAAGTCAGTGTGGGGATGGGTGTAGGGGTGGTTTGTGTAGATGGATGAATGAAGGGAAAGCGGTTACCCAGTCTGAGCTTGGTCTCTCCGATATGGAGCATTGGGAACAGTGAATGCAATAGAGCAGATTAAAGGAGGGGTGTGAAGTGCTGCTTCAGCTGGAAAGGGCTGCTGGGGACCTGGGGTGATGAGCAGGGAGTAGGTAAAGAAGCAGGTATTACATCTTCTACAATGCCATGGGGAGGTGCTGTGGGCAGGGGATGGGGTGTTGGGAGTGGACCAGGGTGTCCCGGAGAGCATGGTCCCTGCGGAATGCTGACAGGGGACTTTAGTGCAGTGCAACTCATTTGATTTGCCCCCCTCTTCTACCTAACAGACTCACTCCCTCTACCACTGATGCACAGTGGCAGCAGTGTGTACCAACTCCTGACAGATCTACCTCTGCTTTTCAGGCTCTGTTCCTGGGTCTACATTCCCTAGTGTGGAAGGCTGAGTCAATCAGGAGTGTCTGGGAGCAGGAGAGAGCCAGGATACAGACAGTGTAGTCATATCTTTAGTTCTGTCAGACTGTTGCTTGTTGAAACAGATTTATATTGTTACTAACCTTGAAGTCACTCTGAGTCATCCTCAATTTATTAGACGACAAATAAAGGAATGTCAGACTGTGGGAGGAAACCAGAGCACCTGAAGAAAATTCACGGAGACAGAGGGAGAATGTGAAAACTCCTCACAGACGGTGACCCAAGCCAGGAATCGAACCTGGGTCTCTGGTGCTGTAAGGCAGGGGTGCTAACCACTGTGCCAGCATGTTGCCCAATTGCCCTCAACTGCTAGAGTGGGGCTATGGCACCATTGCATAAGTTGTGCCTGGACCAGTTTTCCTCCCTCAATCAACACAAGTTGATATTAGTGGGGTCTTCCTGTGTAGACTGGCTGTTCTGTATCTCTATATTGCAGTGACCTTATTACCAAAGTTTTCTGTGTGTTATGAAGCATTTTAGGCTGTTTTGAGAATCTGGACAGTTACATATAGATTCACGGCAATATATAGATCCACAGTAACATCGACCCGTGGTAATATATAGATCCACGGTAATGTATAGATACATGGTAATGTATGTATCTGTTGTATTATGTAAATCTACAGTAATATATAGATCGATGGTAATGTATAGATTCACAATAATGTATAGAATGACAGTAACTCACAGATCCATGGTCTTTTATTTCTCTCTTTCTTATTTGAGAGTTTGGTTTTAAGTTCATAGTTTGTGAACAGAATGTGGGAAAAGATTTGTTTGACTTCCTGGAAACTCACGACTTTGGCAAAGCAGCGAAGATGGCTGGGAGGTTTGGAGGTGATGTCACGACCCTGAAGAGGCTGGCAGATCCTGCAAGTGGCCTCTGCCTGACAAGTTCACCTTGGGAAAGAGAGCGTGGCTTAATTTATTGCAGGGATCGAGTTTATTTCCTGAAATCTTGCTGCCATTTACACCGGAGGGATCATATGATTTCGCCACAGTGTACCCACATGGGGGCGGGGGGTTCCTGGCAGCAAGCGGTGCTTTCAAAGGAAACCCCCCCCCCCCCGACAATAGAAAGACGATAAAGTCCCTCTGTATAATGTAACTAAAAGAGGATAAAGTAAAAACAAAGAATTTTACACCATTCCGGGAGGGGACCATTCGGCCCAATGTGCCTGTGCCAACTCTTTGAAAGAACAATCCAATTAGTCACGCTTTGTAGGAATAGGGGAAAATTAAGATTTAAAAACCATAGTTACAGCAGGGAGTTGATCAGGGGCAGATGACTGGAGAAATGAGGAGGTGCAAATTAGCCCATCAGTGGAAAACAAATATTTTTACATTTGTCAAATTTTACATTCAGAGATGATCTCAATCTGTGATTCCCCAAATCCCTCCTGCCCCACAAGTGTAAATCCTGGTACTCTGGATTGAACCACATCCAGAGTACTGGGAACAACCTTGGTCTACTCACCTGAGGTTGGATTAGAAGGCTTGCGATGAAGGTTGAGCAGCTTGACCCCTGGGATGAGAGGCTGAGTGTAAAAAGATTGTAAACTCTTGAGTTGAGAAGAATGGGAAACATCCGAGAACATTGGAAGGATGTTAATAAGGTTGAAAGAGTGCAGAGAAGGTTCACAAGGATGTTGCCGGGACTTCAGAAGCTGAGTTACAGAGAGAGATTGAATAGATTGGGACTTTATTCCCTGGAGCGTAGAAGAATGAGGGGAGATTTGATAGAGGTGTATAAGATTTTGATGGGTATAGATAGATACAGCAGGCTTTTTCCACTGAGGCTAGGGGAGAAAAAAAACCAGAGGGCATGGGTTAAGGAGTAAAGTTTAAAGGGAACATTAGTAGCTTCTTCATGCAGAGAGTGGTGGAAGTATGGATAAAGTAGCAAATGCGGGGTCACTTTTTCAATATTTAAGAAAAACTTGGACGGGTTCATGGATGAGAGGAGTGTGGAGGGATATGGTCCAAGTGCAGGTCAGTGGGACTGGGCAAAAGAAATGGTTTGGCACAGACAAGAAGGGCCAAAAGGCCTGTTTCTGTGCTGTAATTTTCTATGGTTCTATTGGAGGATTTGGCCTGCGGAATGCTGAGAGATTGTTTCCGCTGAGGAATTGCAACACTAAAGGTCATAGCTTAGGGATGAAAGTTCAGCCCTTTTGATTTGAGATGAGGAGAAATATCTTCACTCAGAGAATTGTGAACCTTTATCATTCCCTGGAAGTGTTGAGTTGATGAGTATATTTAAGTTTGAGACTGATCGTTTTTTGGACATTCAGGGATGTTGGGGTGGGGCAGGAAAGTAAAGTGGGAAATTTAGGCCTATTCTATTGACCAGTAGAACAAGTCCAAGGGGCTGAATGACTTACTAAAGAACAAAACAGCACAGGAAACGGGCCCTTCGGCCCAACGAGCCCGCACCGCCACCCCGATGTTCCCACCTCTACCCGCGATCCCTGTCCATGTTTATAGATCTATGGATTAAAAACCAATTTGAGACAATTTAGGGAGAATTTGTTTTGCCAATTAGCCTAAGAGCACATCTTTGGGATGTGGGAGGAAACCGGAGCACCCGGAGAAAACCCACGCAAGCACGGGGAGAATGCGCAACTCCCACAGACACAGGCCCAAATCCATGTATCTGCACAGCACAGCGATAGTCACTGAGCTGTCGTGTTGCCCATCAAATGGTCCAGGTCAAGCGTACACTAATGATGTGAAGCACTAGGATACTCTTGAAAAAAAAATCCAAGAGCAGCCCTCTCACGACCCATCGCGTGTATGCTCCTTGTTAGACAACAAGGTGGACCAAAGTACCTGTAAGATAAAAACAAGTACATCAATATCATCATCTATTTACACACTTTCCAGGGACTCCCAAGGCTCATGATCCCTATTTTAAATCAGTTTTCTATACCCCTCCATTCCCATTCTGTTCATGTGCCCATCTAAGTATTTCTTAAATAATTCCAGAGTACCTGCCTCCACCACTTTACTGGCAGCGCATTCCATACCCCCACCACCCTCTGTGTGAAAAAACTCCCTCTAGCATCCAAATTATACCTTACCCTCCTCATCGTAAGCCCTTGACCCTTTGTGCTATTCCAGTCCATCCTAGGAAAAAGCCTAACCCTGTTTACTCTATCTATACCCCTCATAATCTTGTACACCTCTATTAGATCTCCTCTAAGTCTACGTCTTTCTAAGGAAAACAGTCCCAATTTGCCTAACCTCTCCTCGTAACTCAGACCTTCCATACAAGGCAGCATCCTGGTAAACCTCCTCTGCACTCTCTCCAGAGTCTCCACGTCCTTCCGGTAGAAAGGCGACCAGAACTGGACGCAGTATTCCAAATGAGGTCTAACCAACGTTTTATACAACTGCAACATTAAAGGCTAGCTCTTGTACTCTATACCCCTTCCTATAAAGGCTAGCATACTATATGCTTTCTTCACAACCTTTTCCACTTGCTCTGCCACCTTCAGAGACTTGTTCACCTGCACCCCCAGGTCCCTCTGCGTTTCTATACTCTTAATAGGTCTACCCTTTATCATATACCTCCCCCTACATTCTTTCTCCTGAAATACATCACCTCACATTTATCAGGATTGAATTCCATCTGCCATCTGTCTGCCCAAGCTACCAGCCTATCTATGTCCTACTGCATCGCCTGACAATGCTCCTCACTATCCGCAAGTCCAGCCGTCTTTGTATTGTCTGTTTCTATGTTCTAAGCCTGGACAATAGAAAATGGCAGATATTATTGTCACCTCTGTCCATTGTTTCACTGACCTGTAGCTGTCATTTCCGAGGCACTGAGTAAACAAGTCAATGTGGATTCCTTTCCATTTAGTTTCTACCCTGCCCTTTTCTCCTTTCTCTCCTGAAGGTGCTGAGGTAGGCTGACGTACAGATCGATTCTGGGACCCGGTCCAAAAGCTACCCTTCAAACCTAGGGGCTTGAGAATAACCACAAGTTAATTTGATGTGACATCTTTCACATAAGAAAATGTCCCCAGTGACATCAGGACAGTTGCTGTGGTGGAACAGGCTATTTGACAGTGAGTGCAACCACTGATGTGTACGTCTCTGGGAAAAAAAGAACTCTCAGACACCAGCGCAGTTCCCAGAAAGCCAACCTGGATTGCTGTTCGCTTTGTACAGTGTGTCAACTGTGCTAACTTTCTCACCTCTAAGTCAAAACGTCAGGGGTTCAAATCTTGCTGCAAATCTTATTTGAATTGATGATGATGTGATAATGAAGGGTACTTTTATCAAAATACCAATTTTCAGCTGATACCCTGGCAGTGATTTTCCAGTCATAGAAATTTACAGCACGGAAACAGGCCCAACTTATCCGTACTCCCCAATAATTACCACTAAGCTAGTCCCAATTGCCTCATTTTGCTCATATCCCTTTATAACAATCTTATCTATATAACTGTCTAAATACTTTACAAAAGACAAAATTGTACCCGCCTCTGGCAGCTTATTCCAGACACTCACTATCTACCTTATCTATGCCACTCATTATTTTATACACCTCTATAAGTTCACCCCTAAGCCTTCTATATTTCCAGAGAACAAAGTCCCATTCTATCCTGTCTCTCCTTATAACTCAAACAATGAAAAGATTTCGGAACAGGATACGTTAATGGAATGAACAATGTGTGCTTGCACGCTAAGTAAACGCAAAGAAGTTACAAAGGATCATGAACGTAGCCCAATCCTTCATGCAAGCCATCCTCCCATCCATTGACATTGTCTATACTTCCTGCTTCCTTGGAAAAGCAGCCAGCATAATCAAGGACCCCATGTATCCCTGACATTCTCTCTTCAACCTTCTTCTGTTGGGAAAAAGATACAAAAGTAAGAACATAGAACACTACAGCACAAACAGGCCCTTCGGCCCACAAGTTGCGCCAGTCATATCTCTATCTACTAGGCCTACCTTTAACTCTCAATCCCATTAAATCCCACGTACTCATCCAGAAGTCTCTTAAAAGACCCTAATGACTTTGCCTCCACCACCACCGACTGCAGCCGATTCCACTCACTCACCACCCTCTGAGTGAAAATCTTACCCCTGATGTCCCCTCTGTGCCTACTCCCAACTGACTCAACTCATGCACCAATTGACTCAAGAACAGCTTCTTCCCTGCTGCCATCAGACTTCTGTATGGACTATCTCATATTAGGAACATAAGAAATAGGAGCAGGAGTCGGCCATCCAGCCCCTTGAGCCTGCCCCACCATTCAATAATGGTGATCATGGCTGATCTGAAGTGGATCAGTTCCACTTTCCCGCTTTCTCCCCATAACCCTTAATTCCCTTGTCAATCAAAAACCTATCCACTCTTGACTTGAACATATTCAGTGAGGAAGCCTCCACCACCTCATCAGGCAGAGAATTCCAAAGATTCACCACCCTTTGCGTGAAGAAACCCCTCCGCAACTCCAATCTGAACCCCCCCGCAATCGTGAGGCTGTGCTCTCTAGTCCTGCTATCTTTGCTAAGTGGGAAGAGTTTCTCAACCTCTACCCTATCCATCCAATTAGCCTAAGAGCACATCTTTGGGATGTGGGAGGAAGCCGGAGCACCCGGAGAAAACCCACGCAAGCACGGTGAGAATGCGCAAACTCCCACAGACATAGGCCCAAATCCATGTATCTGCACAGCACAGCGATAGTCACTGAGCTGTCATGTTGCCCATCAAATGGTCCAGGTCAAGTGTACACTAATGACGTGAAGCACTAGGATACTCTCAAAAAAAATCCAAGAGCAGCCCTCTCACGACCCATCGCGTGTATGCCCCTTGTTAGACAACAAGATGGACCAAAGCACCTGTAGGATAAAAACAAATATATCAATATCATTGACTATTTACACACTTCCCAGGGAACTCCCAAGGCTCATGGTCCCTATTTTAAATCAGTTTTCTAAAATAGAGGGCAATCTGGGGTCAATACTCATCTTTGGGAGGGATAACCAGGACGGGTTTATGTGCGAGTGAACCTGTTATAAACCACACTATTGTCACATCAGCTCAATCAGGTTTAAATATTTTGTGAGCGATGGCACAGTGGTTAGCACTGCTACCTCAATGCCAGGGATCCGGGTTCGATTCCAGGCTTGGGTCACTGTCTGTGCAGAGTTTGCACATTCTCCCCGTGTCTGTGTGGGTTTCCTCCGGATGCTCTAATTTCCTCCCTCAGTCCAAAGACGTGTGGGGTAGGTCTATACTAAATTCACCCAAACAGGCGCCAGAGTGTGGCGACTAGGGGATTTTCACAGTAACTTCATTGCAGTGTTAATGAAATCCGACTTGTGAACTTAGTTCACAAGTAAACTTTAAAATCTGGTGAGGGGAATAGTAATTAGATTTAAATTTATTTAAATGCATTCAGATCGGATTTCCCATCCTTTTGAGCATGAACTTGATGATGTCGCTGGTGGGTGTTGGGGGGATATCAGAGATTGCGATCTTAATGGTGCAGTTTGCACACCAGATCTCGAGCCCCCTCCCCTCCCACTCACGGGTGGAAAGTGTGGGCTCGACATCCCACCCAAATCCATATTCCATCCAGAAGCAGGAATTCAATTAGTTTTTTTTTAACGTTGATGCAGAAAGTCGGAGTTGAAATAACCCCCTCAAGGACTAAAAGCATATTCACAAGATAAATGACTCAGATAAAATATATATTGAACAACAGCTCCCGGTGATGTCCAATATTCATCATTGTGAGTCATGAAATGAGACTGAGTGACTTTGCAATTTTATTCAAACATCTGTGTGGTGCTTCACCTTTGAGGGTCCAACTATAATTTTAACACTAAAAGCTACTCAAGACACTGCAGAGATTTAGTGGTGCGTTCAATTAAATGGGAAATCAATGTAATTAAATAAAACAGTCCTAGGAATGGTGCCAGTCCTGGCAGTAACATGTGTTAATGATAATTTAAGATGCCAGGATGTATAGTAAATGAGTCAGAGGATGATTTCCACTGTAACTTGATGCTGAATTTGAAATCCGTTTAATATGAGAGGGGGGAGGGGGTGGGATAATTCTATCTTTACACTGCTCCTCTTCCTCTTCTCAATCAACTGGGAAGAATCGTTTTAAAAGATTTCACGGCAGAAGCAGAGGGAAAAATGTTTAACCTGTCTGCAGCTCCCCGCAACGATGGTAATTCTCAATCATAGATGCCTACAGTGCAGGAGGAGGCTGTTCGGTCTATCGAGCTGTGACTGTCAGCAATCCCACCCCAGCCCTATCCCCGTAATCCCGCATAATTTACCCCCCAACAATTTAGTGTGGCCAATCCACCTAACCTGAATATCTTCATTGTATACACTCTTACGTGTGCCAATAATAAATCAAATCAAATCTTTCGGACTGTGGGAGGAAACTGGAGCACCCAGACGTGACCCACGCAGACACGAGGAGAACATGCAGACAGTGACCAAGCCGGGAATTGGTCCCTGGTGCTGCGAGACAGTAATGCTGACCGCTGTGCCACTGCCCCAATCCTGTGATGAGTGGGTTTTGCTCCACAGGCTATTAAACAGTGAGAACCAATCTCAGGGGCAGATGACCAACTCCTGATTTAGTCTTGCTGCTGAGGGTACAATTCAGGCAATTTTCCCATCTTTCCTTGTGAACTTGTCACTTAACATGGGAATCTGGAGCTTGATTTAACATCCAGCTCAGTCACTTTGGGTTTAGGGATTGATGAGTCCAAAATTTTTATTTATTTCTGGGATGCGGGCATTGCTGCTGGACCAGCATTTTGTTGTCCATCCGTAATTAGCGAGCTTCCTGTTCAAACTGCTGCAGTCCCTAAGATGCAGGTACACACCCACGATTTTGTTAGGGAGGGAATTCCAGAATTTTGACCCAAAGCGGCGGTGAAGGAATGGCCATATATTTCCAAGTTGGCATAGCGAGTAACTTGGAGGGGAACCTCAAGGCGCTGGTGTTTCCAGGTATCTGCCGCTCTTGTTCTTCTAGAAGGAAGTAATCGTAGATTTGAAAGGTGCTACGTAAGGAACCTTGGTGTGTTCCTGCACTGCATCCTGTAGATACAGATGGCTGCCACTGTTTGTCGATGATGGAGGGAGTGAAAGTATGTGGAAGGAGTAGCAATCAATCAGGTTGCTTTGTCCTGGATCATGTCGAGCTTCTTGAGTGTAGTTGGAGCTGCACTAATCCAGGTAAGTGGAGAGTATTCCATTACTCTTCCAGCTCACCCCTTGTAGATGGTTTTGGGGGAGTCAGGAGGTGGGTTACTCACTGTGGGATTCCTAGTCTCTGACCTGCTTTGGTAGCTGCTGTATTTATATAGCTGGGTCCAGTTCGGTTTCTGTTCAACTCCCAGGTGAAATTCTTGTGCAATGATTTTGTGATTTCCAACAGAGTCTCTGAATGAGAAGATAAACGTCATCGGAAGGAGGCAGTGGGAGTGATGAATTTTCAGCACTGCAATATAGAGTGTAAACTAACCAGTATTTGAGAGGAAACCTTTTCTGGATTTTAGATGTTTCTGACTAATAGACAAGTGTGTGAAATGGATATCACCATCATTAGAAATGTTGACCTGAAACATTGAACTGTGCTAAAACAATGGCCCAGAACCTCTGATCTCCAGAGATACCCCAGGAGACCCTCTGAGAATCCCCACACAAGGACTGCTTTAAACTGGAGACTGTGAATGGTTCTGACTCTCTTTGCAGAATAGATACCCAGGGAAGGTTTGCAGGATTAAAACCACCTCTACGTCCTGGGTAAACATACTTCTGGCTCACTCCTGGCCCCAATCTCCCCACTGTGCCTGCCCAAATGCCCATCCAACTACCCACTGATTAGCCACTCCACCCCTGATTACCCTTTCGCCCCCTTGGTTAATAGCCGACCTGCCCAACCACCCTCAAACCCCCTTCCTCCGCCCTCACTCCGCAGAAGCTGGCTCACCTTCCTTTTCTGCGTTTTTGCTGCCCAGTTGGTAATATTACTTCATATTGTTAAAGAAACTGATCTGGATTTTGCAGAATGTTCTGGAAGAGCGGGTGTGTGCACAGGCGGGCTCACGCTAATTCAAGCTCCTCAAAAATTGAATTCATCTTTAAGCTGGATTTTACAGTAAGAAGTCTCACAACACCAGGTTAAAGTCCAGCATGTTTATTTGGTAGCAAAAGCCACTAGCTTTTGGGGCACTGCTCCTTCGTCAGAGAGTTTTATTCTCAAGCAGGGCATATAAAAACACAAACTCAATTTACAAAATAATGGTTGGACTGTGAGTCTTTGCAGTCTTAAAGGTACAGACAATGTGAGTGGAGAGTGGGTTAAGCACAGGTTAAAGAGATGTGTATTGTCTCCAGACAGGACAGTTAGTGAGCCCATGGATAACCTCACGACCTTCTGGCCTCAGACAGAGCATATAACAGCACAGACAGTTTACAGATTATTGATTGGAATGTGAATCTTTACAATTGACCTGCTATTGACCAGAACTCTCTACTCACTTGACAAAGACGCAAACCTCGAAAGCTTGTGAGTTTATTATCAAATAAATCAGTTGGACTTCTTACTGATTCTATGGTTCCCAGAGCAGGGGAGCTGTCCATGGTCCCGAGCCTATATTCTTTAACCTCTACTTCTAGAGTCATCAAATTGCTGTCTGTGGAGACACCAACTCAATATCATGTTTCCTGGATTATAGCAGATTCCACCTCACTGACTTTCAAACGCTTTGGGACATCCTTTTGTTGTAAAAACATCAGGCAGGATTCATCAGCAATCAGCCAAACACTCCATTCACCGCAGCAGGGCTGGGGAATCCCCTGAGGTTGGATAATCCCAGCTGTGAGTGAGGCAGGGGAATCCCAGCCACGGGCAAGGTTGGAGCAATAATCTAGACACAAAGCTCTTTGAAAGTGACAGGAAGAGATGATAAAGCTGTTACAAGGATGCATGAGTGTTGAGTATCTCCTGGCCTGCGCAGTGGGAGGCATTTTGCAAAGGGCGCTGGACTCCCATGTGCTTTTAGAGGCCATCATGACCCTTCCGGGAGGTCAGAGACAAAACAGGGGAGGTGTGCCCCTTGGTTAGTGCCAGCTTGGCAGTGCCTCATGCTGCCCAAAGGGGAAACTGACACTGTCTGGTGGGGCTAGAGGGGTTGGGGAATATTGCGCTGTGTTCTATGGGAGGGGCAATCAATGATGGGGTGGGGGGAATCTGCTGCCATTCTGCAAATGGGACTGGTAGGGGAAGAAGGTAGTACAGTGGGTTAGCACTGATGCTTCACAGCTCCAGGGTCCTGGGTTTGATTCCTGGCTCGGGTCACTGTCTGTGTGGAGTTTGCACATTCTCCTTGTGTCTGCATGGGTTTCCTCCCACAGTCCAAAGATGTGCGGGTTAGGTTGATTGGCCATGCTAAAAAATTGCCCCTTAGTGTCCAGGGATGTGTAGGTTAGAAGGGTTAGTGGGTGGGATATGCGGGGTAAGGCTTGGGTGGGATTGTGTTCCGTGCAGTCTCGATGGGCCAAAGGGTGTCTTTCTGCACTGTAGGGTTTTATGATTCTATAAGGAGGTTGGGGTTGGGAGGGTGAAGATTGGGACTGGTCCAGTGAGGTCTGATAAACCAACATTCAAGGGGTAGGGGCAGGGTGGAGTTGGGGTGATAGGGGCTGGCTATGGGTAGAGAGGGCGTTGGCCCATGGAGAAAGATTGGAGTTACCGGGATTCTGGTATCGGGAAGGCTGTGTGCATGCGCTGAAATCTCCCCTGACAGATTAATGCATGTACAGTGATCCACTCAGCGCAATACTGCTAGCTATTTCAGCGGGAATAGGTCCTGCCCACCACTTTTCAGAGTCAATCTGTCTGAGATACTCTACATTGCATGGAGTGTCGGAGATTTATATTGGCAATTACACTAAAAAAAACCTGCAGGAAATATTCCCGTTTCCCCACACGTTGGGAATTTGGTTTTGAGAGAATCCCAGCCATGACCTTTGGCTTTATAAATACAAGTCTATAAAGTCCACAAGTAGGAGTTTGAAGGCAATGCTTTTTAAACGACCCTGATTGGAGCATTGTGTCCAATTCTGTACATTCTACTTGAGAAAAGCTGTTGAGATCTTAGAGAAAATTGCAGCTGAGATTTATGAGAATGGATTCAGCGACAAGGGTTTTTAGTTAATGTGGTGAGACTGGAGACACTGAGATTCTCTCCTTCGAGCAGAGAAGGTTCAAGAAAAGTTTAATAACCGTTCAAAATCACAAAGGGGTTGTGATAGAGTGAAGCGGGAGAAATTGTTCCAGCAGCAGGAGAATTGGTAACTGAAGGATAAGTTAAGGTAAAAAGAGATCTCGGAATCGAGGAGAATTCTTGTCTCCCAGTGAAGTTTACAGTGTATGTATTAGTGTCACAAGTAGGCTTACATTAACATTGCAGTGAAGTTACTATGAAAATCCCCTCGTCTCCACACTCTGGTGCCTGTTCGGGTACACTGAGGGAGAATTTAGTATGGACAATCCACCTAAATTTCAGACTGTTGGAGGAAACCAGAGCAATAGGAGGAAACGCATCCAGACACGGGGAGAATGTGCTAAATCCATGCCCAAGCTGGGAACTGAACCCGGGTCCCTGGCACTGTGAGGGAGCAGTGCTAACCAACGTGCCACCCTCGTGAATTATTCTGGAATTGCTACCAGGAAGGATCATGGGGAGGAGATTCAATCATAATGATCAGGAAGGGTATGAATCAGGAAAGGGATGTACAAGAAGGAGCAGCAGAGTGGGTCAATTGGAATGCTGATCAAAGCACCGGTCTGATGGACCAAATGGCCTTTTGCCATGCTACACCATTCTATAACCCTCCATTAGAAATGAGTTTGCAGTGTATTTGTTGTGTCAGCTGCGTATCGCTCACTGTTTGCTGTTCCTCCACAGACAGATAATCAATAAAGAACTATCTTGGATCACACACACCAAGACATTTGTTTAATAACAGCATGACTATAACCATATTTCTTTGCTCAAACTATCCCACCAACTTCTGTTCTCCCACCAGCCTGGTGATAGGGAGGTAACTAGCTCAAAACAATGAGCATTGTTACCCAATTCTACTGTTCATTTAACAAAAGTTAGCAGTTGGGAACTTATATTGCAATTGTACTGGAATGGTTGAAGCCACACCTAGAATAGGGTGTTCAGTTTTGGTCACCTTTCTATCAAAGAGATTTTACAAAGATGTTGCCAAGATTCAAGGGACTGAGTTATAGGAAGAGATTGGACAGGCTAGGACATCTTTATTTGGAGTGTTGGAGACTGAGGAGGTGACCTTATAGAGGTGTATAAGATCGTGAGAGGCACGGATAGGGTGAATGCACTCGGTCTTTTTCCCAGGGTTGCGAAATTGAGAACTAGAGGGCATAGGTTTAAGTTTAGAGGGGAAAGAATTAATGGGAACCTGAGGAGCAACTTTTTTAAACAGATGGTGGTACATGTTTGGAATGAGCTACCGGAGGAAGTGGTTGAGTCAGGGACATTGACAACATTTAAAAGGCATTTGGACAGATACATGGGTACATAGAACATAGAACACTGCAGCACAAACAGGTCCTTTGGCCCACAAGTTGTGCCGATCATACCCATACCTACCAGGCCATACAACTATCTGTAACTCCTATTCCCATTAAATCCCATGTACTCATCCAGAAGTCTCTTAAAAGACCCCAGTGAGTTCACCTCTACCATCACTGATGGCAACCGATTCCATTCACTCACCACCCTCTGAGTGAAAAACTTACTCCTAACATCTCCTCTATACTTGCCCCCCAGCACCTTAAACCTGTGTCCTCTCGTAGCGACCATTTCAGCCCTGGGAAGTAGCCTCTGAGAATCCACTCTATCCTGAACAATTGGGACTCATTCTGGGATAGGTGGGACCTCTACAAGAGAGATGGTCTACACCTGAACCAGAGGGGAACTAATATCTTGGGGGGAAAATTTGCAAAGGCTATGCAGGGGGCTTTAAACTGATTCAGAGGGGGGGTGGGATCCTGAGTAGTTGGGGTGCTAAGAGGGATGAGAGTAGGGGGGTCATAGAGGAAAGCTGTAAAACACAGCAGCGTACGGGTGGAGTAGGGCATGGTTTGAAATGCGTATACTTTAATGCAAGGAGTATTCGCAATAAGGGGGAGGAACTTGCAGCTTGGACCAGTACCTGGAACTTCGATGTTGTGGCCATTTCAGAGACTTGGGAAGAGCAGGGACAGGAATGGATGTTGCAGGTTCCGGGGTACAAATGCTTTAGTCGGAGTAGAGAAGGAGGTAGAAGGGGGGGAGGAGTGGCATTATTAGTCAAAAACTGTATCACAGTGACAGAAAAGAAGTTTGATGAGGACTTGTCTGTTGAGGTAGTATGGGCTGAGATTAGAAACAGGAAAGGAGAGGTCACCCTGTTGGGAGTCTTTTATAGACCTCCTAAAAGTTCTAGAGAGGTAGAGGAAAGGATTGCAAAGTCGATCCTGGACAGGAGTGAAAGTAATAGGTTAATTGTTATGGGGGACTTTAACTTTACTAATATTGATTGGAATAGCTATAGCTCTAGCTCGTTAGAGGGGTCAGTTTTCATACAAAGTGTGCAGGAAGGTTTTTTGACTCAGTATGTAGATAGGCCAACTAGAGGTGAGGCTACATTGGATTTGGTGCTGGGCAATGAGCCAGACCAGGTGTTAGGCTTGGAAGTTAGTGAACATTTTGGTGATAGTGACCACAATTCGGTTACGTTCACCTTAGTGATGGATAGGGATAGGCATGAAGCTGGGGGCAGTAGTTATAGCTGGGGGAAGGGTAATTATGAGGCCATAAGGAGAGAATTAGGGTGCATAGATTGGACTAGGAAACTACAGGGACTGGGAACATCTGAAATGTGGAGCTTATTCAAGGAGCAGCTGCTGCGAGTCCTTGATAAGCATGTCCCTGTCAGGCAAGGAGGAAATGGTTGAGTAAGGGAACCTTGGTGTACGAAAAAAGTTGATTCGCTGGTTAAAAGGAAAAAGGAGGCTTATATCAGGATGAGGCTTGAAGGCTCGGTTAGTGCAATGGATAGCTATAGATTAGCCAGGAGGGAGCTAAAGAGTGAGTTGAGGAGAGCTAAGAGGGGACACGAGAAGACTTTGGCTGATAGGATTAAGGAGAATCCTAAAGCTTTCTTTAGATATGTTAAGAATAGAAGATTGGTTAGGACAAGATTAGGGCCAGTCATAGACAGCAGTGGGAAGTTGTGCGTGGAGCCTGAAGAGATTGGAGAGGCACTGAATAAATATTTCTCTTCGGTATTCACGCAGGGAGATGTAAATGTAGTTGTGCAGAACACTGAGGTACAGGGTTGCAAACTGGAAAGTATTGAAGTATATAGGGAGGATGTGCTAGATATTCTTGAGGGTTTGAAGTTGGATAAGTCCCCTGGGCCGGACGGGATTTACCCTAGGATTCTCTGGGAGGCAAGAGAGGCGGTTGCAAAGCCTCTGGCTCTGATCTTCAAGTTGTCGTTTGTTACAGGTATGGTTCCGGAAGACTGGAGGATAGCGAATGTGGTCCCATTGTTCAAGAAGGGGAAGAGAGACTTTCCGGGGAATTATTTGCGGGTGAGTCTTACTTCTGTTGTGGGCAAAGTATTGGAGAGAATTATTAGGGATAGGATTTATAGTTATTTAGAGAGAAATGAATTGATTGGGGATAGTCAGCATGGTTTTGTGAAGGGTAGGTCGTGCCTTACTAACCTTATTGAGTTTTTTGAAAAAGTGACCAAAGAGGTGGATGGGGGTAAGGCAGTTGATGTGGTATATATGGACTTTAGTAAGGCGTTCGATAAGGTGGCCCATGGAAGGCTTCTGCAGAAAATGCAGATGTATGGGATTGAGGGTGATTTAGCTAATTGGATTAGGAATTGGCTAGCAGATAGAAGACAGAGGGTAGTGGTTGATGGGAGATATTCATCGTGGAGTTCGGTTACAAGTGGTGTACCTCAGGGATCTGTTTTGGGGCCCCTGCTGTTTGTAATTTTTATAAATGATCTGGATGAGGGTATTGAAGGATGGATTAGTAAATTTGCAGATGACACCAAAGTCGGAGGAATGGTAGATAGTGAAGAGGGGTGTTATAGTTTGCAGAGAGACTTGGACAAGTTGCAGAGCTGGGCCGAGAGGTGGCAAATGGAGTTTAATGCGGAAAAGTGTGAGGTAATTCACTTTGGCAGGAATAACAAATGTGTAGAGTATAGGGCTAATGGTAGGATTCTTAATAGTGTTGATGAACAGAGGGATCTTGGTGTATTTGTGCATAGATCCCTGAAAGTAAGCAGTCAAGTTGAGAAGGTTGTTAAGAAGGCATATGGAGTCTTAGCTTTTATTGGTAGGGGGATTGAATTTCGGAGCTGCAACGTCATGTTGCAACTGTACAAAACTCTAGTGCGGCCGCACTTGGAGTATTGTGTGCAGTTCTGGTCCCCACATTATAAGAAAGATGTGGAGGCATTGGAGAGGGTACAGAGGAGGTTTACCAGGATGTTGCCTGGTATGGAGGGCAGGTCTTATGAAGAGAGGCTGAGGGATTTGAGGTTGTTTTCATTAACATAGAACATAGAACATAGAACACTACAGCACAAACAGGCCCTTTGGCCCACAAGTTGCGCCGAACACATCAAAACCTACCCAGCCATTGACCTATCTATAACCCCCAATCCCATTGGATCCCATATACTCATCCAGAAGTCTTTTAATCGACCTCAGCGAGTTCGCCTTGACCACCACCGACGGCAGCCGATTCCATTCACTCACCACCCTCTGAGTGAAAAACTTTCCCCTAGCATCCCCTCTGTACTTGCTTCCCTGCACCTTAAATCTGTGCCCTCTCGTCGCGACCATTTCAGCCCTGGGAAATAGTCTCTGAGAGTCCACCCTATCTATTCCTCTCAACATCTTGTAAACCTCTATCAGGTCGCCTCTCAACCTTCGTCTCTCCAGGGAGAACAGTCCCAGCTCCCTCAACCTGTCTTCATAAGGCATGCCTCCCAATCCAGGCAACATCCTTGTAAATCTCCTCTGCACCCTTTCAATAGCTTCCACGTCCTTCCTATAGTGAGGCGACCAGAACTGCGCACAGTACTCCAAGTGTGGTCTGACAAGGGTCCTATAAAGCTGCAGCATTACCTCCTGACTCCTGAACTCAATCCCTCGATGAATGAAGGCCAGTACACCGTAAGCTTTCTTAACCACATCCTCCACCTGGGAGGCCGATTTGAGAGTCTTATGGACCCGGACCCCAAGATCCCTCTGCTCTTCCACACAGCTAAGACTCCTACCTTTGATAGTGTACTCATTCATCCCGTTGGATCTGCCAAAATGGACCACAACACATTTATCCGCGTTGAAGTCCATCTGCCACTTCTCCGCCCAGTCTTGCATCCTGTCGATGTCATGCTGCAACTTCTGACATCCCTCCAGACCATCCACAACACCACCGACCTTCGTGTCATCGGCGAACTTACTCACCCATCCCTCCACTTCCTCATCCAGGTCATTTATGAAAATGACAAACAGCAAGGGTCCTAGAACAGATCCCTGGGGCACTCCACTGGTGACCGACCTCCATGCAGAAAAAGAGCCATCCACAACCACCCTCTGCCTTCTGCAGGCAAGCCAGTTCTGGATCCACAAGGCCAAAGCCCCTTGGATCCCATGGCCTCTCACCTTCTCAAGAAGTCTTGCATGTGGGACCTTGTCAAATGCCTTGCTGAAGTCCATGTACACCACGTCCACTGCTCTTCCTTCGTCAATGTGTTCAGTCACATTTTCGAAGAACTCAATTAAGCTTGTAAGGCACGACCTGCCTTTTACAGAACCATGCTGACTATTTCGAATCAACCTAAACTTCTACAAATGCTCGTAAATCTTGTCCCTCAGAAGCCTCTCCATCAGCTTACCAACCACTGAGGTCAGACTCACCGGTCAGTAATTTCCAGGACTATCCCTGTTCCCTTTCTTGAAAATAGGGACCACATCCGCAATCGTCCAATCCTCCGGAACCTCTCCCATCTCCATCGACGACGCAAAGATCATTGCCAGGGGCTCTGCAATGACATCCCTCACCTCCCACAATAGCCTGGGGTACATCCCATCTGGTCCCGGAGACTTGTCTATCTTGATAGCATTTAAAAGTTCTAACACATCCGCTTCCTTAATATCTACATACTCAATCTTTTCAGTCTGCCGCAAACTTGTAGTGCATCCTCCCAGATCATTTTCCACCATGAATACTGAGGCAAAGTACTCATTAAGCACCTCTGCCATTTCTTCCGGTTCCATACAGACTTTCCCCCCCTTCACCTTTTATAGGTCCTATCCCTTCTCTTCTCATCCTTTTACTTTTCACATATTTGTAGAAGGCCTTGGGATTCTCCTTAATCCTACCAGCCAGAGCCTTCTCATGACCCCTTCTTGCTCTCCTAATTTCCTTTTTAAGCTCTCTTCTATAAGCCTTATACTTCTCTAGATCCCCAACATCTCCTAGCTCTTTGAACCTTTTATACACCTTTCTTTTCTTCCTGACTATGTTCACCACAGCTTTCGTGCACCACAGTTCCCGTGCCCTACCGAAACCTCCTTGTCTCACCGGAACGTTGTCGTGCAAAGCTCCAGACAAGCATTCCTTGAATATCTGCCACCTTCCTTCTGTGCTTTTCCCCAAGAACACCTCCTTCCAGTTTATTTGCCCCAACATCTGCCTGATGTCTTCATATTTCCCCTTATTCCAGACAAACACCTTACTAGCCTGCCTGATCCTATCCTTTTCCAATGCAAGGGTGAAGGAGATAGAATTATGATCTCCATCCCCCAGATGCTCTCCTACTGAGAGATCCATCACCTGTCCTGGTTCATTAGCTAGTACCAGGTCCAGTACAGCCTCTCCTCTCGTAGGCTTGTCCACGTGCTGTGTCAGGAAACCCTCCCGAACACACCTAACAAACTCCTCCCCATCCAAACCCTTTACCCTTGGGATATTCCAGTCGATGTTTGGGAAATTGAAGTGTCCCATCACAACAACTCTGCTATTTCTACATCTCTCCAGTATGTGTTTCCCTATCTGCATCTCAACTTCCCTGTCACTATTGGGCGGCCTGTAGAATACACCCAGCAACGTCACCGACCCTTTGCTATTCCTAACTTCCACCCACAGAGACTCCGTAGACATTCCCTCCTCGGTATCCACCTTCTCTGCAGCCATGACACTGCCCCTGATCAACAGTGCCACTCCACCACCTCTTTTGCCTCCCTCCCTGTCCTTCCTGAAGGATCTGAATCCCGGGACCTGTAGTACCCAGTCCTGTCCCTGAGACATCCAAGTCTCTTATGAAGAAAGGCTGAGGGAGTTGAGGTTGTTTTCATTAGAAAGGAGGCGGCTAAGAGGGGACCTAATCGAAACATATAAGATGATTAGAGGTTTAGATAGGGTGGACAGTGATAGCCTTTTCCTAGGATGGAGAAAGCTAGCACGAGGGGACACAGCTTTAAATTAAGGGTGATAGTTATAGGATGGATATCAGAGGTAGGTTCTTTACCCAGAGGGTGGTTAGGGAGTGGAATGCCCTGCCTGCGGCAGTTGTAGATGCGCCAAGTTTGGTGGCGTTTAAGAGGTTAGTTGATAATTTATGGAAGAGAAGGGAACGGTTTAGTTTGGAGGGTCATTGCTTTTTAAAATGGTCGGCGCAACATCGAAGGCCGAAGGGCCTGTTCTGCGCTGTAATGTTCTACGTCTATGTCTATATCTATTCCTCTCAACATCTTATAAACCTCTATCAGGTCGCCTCTCAATCTTCGTCTCTCCAGGGAGAAGAGATTCAGCTCCCTCAACCTATCTTCATAAGGCATGCCTCCCAATCCAGGCAACATCCTAGTAAATCTCCTCTGCACCCTTTCAATAGCTTCCACATCCTTCCTGTAATGAGGCAACCAGAACAGCACACAATACCCCAAGTAGGAAAGGTTTAGAGGCTTTTGGGGCAAATGAAGGCAAATGGGGTTAGTTTAGATGGACATTTTGGTTGGCTTGGACTAGTTTGGGCCCGTCTCTTTGCCGTAGATTTTATGAAAGCCATCCAAGGATTAATTGTGAACCTACAGAGTGACCTCACTGAACTTTGCGAGCTTTGCTATTTAGTTTAACTGCACTTCCTTCCTTGTTTCACCACTTTGCCCAATGTTGGAAATGGAAACTGCTCTCTTTCATTTGCTTTCTCCAGATTCGATCAGTGCTTTCCAGATTCCCTCCTCCGTTATTATATTCCATGTCTTCAGGCAATGCTTTGAATTTCTGCTGTGCGTTCGGAGAAGACTGTCTTTGGAACTGTTGCTGGATTTCCCTCCCCATGTTCTAGAAATTTGAACAAAGGATGGATCAATCTCAGATATTCTCACCTCCAGAAGCGGAATTAACTGACAAGAAAGTCCCAGCATGTTGGCAACTCGATGGCATGTGATGAGTAGAATTGGGCTTTAAGTACAACATTTAAAATGTTGAAGGGACTTGCTTGGGTAGATTTCTTTTATTCACTCATGGGGACATGGGCGTTGCTGGCTGGGCCAGCATTTATTGCCCATCCCCAGTTGCCCTTAAGAAGGTGGTGGTGAGATGCCCCCTTGATTCGCTGAAAATCATGTGCTGTGCGTTGACCTGCAAAACCGTTAGAGAGGGAATTCCAGGATTTGGACCCAGTGATTATGAAGGAATGGCGATATTTTCTCAAGTTAGGATGGTGAGTAGCTTAAAGGCGGTGGTGTTCCCATGTATCCGCTGCCCTTGTCCTTAGAGATGGAAGTGGCCGTGGGTTTGGAAAGTGCTGTCTAAGGATCTTTGATGAATTGCTGCAGTGTACCTTGTGTTTGATACACATTGCTGCTACTGGGTGTTAGTAGTGGAGGGGGTAGATATTTGTGGATGTGATGCCATTTGAATGGGCTGCTTTGTCCAGGATGGTGTCAAGCTTCTTGAGTGTTGTTGTGACTGTAACACTACATTCTGCACTCTCTCTCGTTTCCTTCTCTACGAACGGTATGCTTTGTCTGTATAGCGCGCAGGAAACAATAGTTTTCACTGTATGTTAATGTATGTGGCGATAATAAATCAAATCAAAAGTATTTCTTCTGTTTTCTCTCGTAGGTGGACTCTGGAGGGGAAGGAGTGTGGTAACATGGCCCCTTTAAGGGGGTGGTCTTTTTCAAGACATGTGATCAGGGCTGGACTCTATGAAGCTGCTTTACGGGAAGCGAAGCCAATCAGGGGTGAAGGTGAGTGTAAACAGGATAGAGAGGACCCTCAGGAGTCAGGGAGGAGAAGAGAGCAGACTGTGTATAATTTGTTTGTCAGAACTTTATCTCGTATATAATTATATTAGTTTCATAAACCTCTTTGTGTTGGACCCTTCAGTTAGAACATAGAACATAGAACATTACAGCGCAGAACAGGCCCTTCAGCCTTCGATGTTGCGCCGACCAATTAGGAAAAAGCAATGACCCTGTAACCTAAACCATTCCTTTTTCATCCATAAACTTATCTATTAACCTCTTAAACGCCACCAAACTCGGCACATCTACAACTGCAGCTGGCAGGGCATTCCATACCCTTACCACCCTCTGGGTAAAGAACCTACCTCTGACATCCGTCCTATAACTACCACCCCTTAATTTAAAGCTATGTCCCCTCGTGCTAGCTTTCTCCATCCTAGGAAAAAGGCTATCACTGTCCACCCTATCTAAACCTCTAATCATCTTATATGTTTCAATAAGGTCCCCTCTTAGCCGCCTTCTTTCTAACGAAAACAACCTCAAATCCCTCAGCCTCTCTTCATAAGACCTGCCCTCCATACCAGGCAACATCCTGGTAAACCTCCTCTGTACCCTCTCCAATGCCTCCACATCTTTCTTATAATGCGGGGACCAGAACTGCACACAATACTCCAAGTGCGGCCGCACTAGAGTTTTGTACAGTTGCAACATGACGTTGCGGCTCCGAAATTCAATCCCCCTACCAATAAAAGCTAAGACTCCATATGCCTTCTTAACAACCTTATCGACTTGATTGCCAACTTTCAGGGATCTATTAAAATATACACCAAGATCCCTCTGTTCATCAACACTATTGAGAGTCCTACCATTAGCCCAATACTCTACACATTTGTTATTCCTGCCAAAGTGAATTACCTCACACTTTTCCACATTAAACTCCATTTGCCACCTCTCGGCCCAGCTCTGCAACTTGTCCAAGTCTCTCTGCAAACTATAACACCCCTCTTCACTATCTACCACTCCTCCGACTTTGGTGTCATCCGCAAATTTACTAATCCATCCTTCAATACCCTCATCCAGATCATTTATAAAAATTACAAACAGCAGGGGCCCCAAAACAGATCCCTGAGGTACTCCACTTGTAACCGAACTCCACGATGAATATCTTCCATCAACCACCACCCTCTGTCTTCTATCTGCTAGCCAATTCCTAATCCAATTAGCTAAATCACCCTCTATCCCATACATCTGCATTTTCTGCAGAAGCCTTCCATGGGCCACCTTATCGAACGCCTTACTAAAGTCCATATATACCACATCAACTGCCTTACCCCCATCCACCTCTTTGGTCACTTTTTCAAAAAACTCAATAAGGTTAGTAAGGCACGACCTACCCTTCACAAAACCATGCTGACTATCCCCAATCAATTCATTTCTCTCTAAATAACTATAAATCCTATCCCTAATAATTCTCTCCAATACTTTGCCCACAACAGAAGTAAGACTCACCGGCCTGTAATTCCCTGGAAAGTCTCTCTTCCCCTTCTTGAACAAGTTAGTACACTCGACCTGTTTCCAATTTATAGATAAATGAATATTGAATAAAACGACCAACAGCCTTTCCTCGATCACTGCTGACAAACTCATGTAAAATCCATGACAATGATGACAGACGCATGGTTCACAATTCGATGTCTTAATGCTTTCTCTCTATTAATTAAAGTGAATTGAAATGATAAATGGGGAGCACAAAGGTGCAGTGGTTAGCGCTGCTGACTCTCAGCATCAGGGAAGTGGGGTTCAATTCTCGGCTTCCGGTCACTGTCTATCCGCAGTTTGCATGTCCTCCCCATGTTTGCATGGGTTGAGACCATGCTGGCAAACCTTCTCTGCACTCTCTCCAAAACTTCCACATCCATCTGGTAGTGTGTGGTGAGCAGGAGTGCGTGCAAAATTCAAAACGCAGCCTAATACAGCTGTAACGTAACTTCTATACTCAATGTCCAAGCCCATGAAGACAAATATGCCTTCTTGATCACTTGTGTTGTCACTTTCAGGGATCCGTGGATCTTTATGCCCAGATCCCTCTGTAAATCAGTGCTTGGAAGGGTTCTGTCATTTACTGTATAATTCACATCTGAATTTGATCTTCCAAACTGCATCACCTCCCTGAGCGCCTTAAAACAGCTGCAATAAAGATCGATTCTGCGGGTTAAGCTTTTTCCTAGGATGGACTCAAATAGCACAAGGAGTCATGGTCTAAGGGTGAGGGGGGTAAGGTATAATTTGGATGCTAGAGGGAGTTTTTTCATACAGAGGGTGGTGGGGGTATGGAATGCACTGCCAAATAAAGTGGTGGAGGCAGGCACTCTGGAGTTATTTAAGAAATACTTAGATGGGCACATGAACAGAATGGGAATGGAGGGGTATAGAAAACTGATTTAAAATAGGGATCATGAGCCTTGGGAGTCCCTGGGAAGTGTGTAAATAGATGATGATATTGATGTACTTGTTTTTATCCTACAGGTGCTTTGGTCCACCTTGTTGTCTAACAAGGGGCATACACACGATGGGTCGTGAGAGGGCTGCTTTTGGATTTTTTTCGAGAGTATCCTAGTGCTTCACGTCGTTAGTGTACGCTTGACCTGGACCATTTGATGGGCAACACGACAGCTCAGTGACTATCGCTGTGCTGTGCAGATACATGGATTTGGGCCTGTGTCTGTGGGAGTTTGCGCATTCTCCCCGTGCTTGCGTGGGTTTTCTCCGGGTGCTCCGGTTTCCTTCCACCTCCCAAAGATGTGCTCTTAGGCTGACTGGCAAAACAAATTCTCCCTAAATTGTCTCAAATTTGGTTCCAATGCATAGATCTATAAACATAGACAGGGATCACAGGTAGAGATGGGAACATTGGGGTGGTGGCGCGGGCTCGTTGGGCTGAAGGACCTGTTTCCCGTGCTGTTTTGTTCTTTGTTCTTTGAATTTGATCTTCCAAAATGCGTTACCTCTCTGAGAGCCTTGAAACAGCTGCAGTAAAAATGGATTCTGCAGAGGAACCTTTGTGGTGTTTGCAGTTTGAAAGAGTGGACCCTCTCTCCACCCAATAAACTGGTTGGCTCAGATGGTGCATTAACAGCCACACGAATGCAATCGGCCGCACCTTTCACTGTGGGGGGGAGATTGTGGGAGTTTTCAGCCAGCTCTCACTGAGATAATCTCACACACACACACACACACACACACATTGCTTCAAACGTCAAACATAAAGTTAAGAGAAAACATGAAAACGAAGCAGCCAGCTTATAGAAAAATGTGATTTGTTCCAGCTTTGTCCGCTTCAAATAGAAAGATCAGAGATCAAGAACAGCACAAAAGAAGTGTAACTCTTAATAGATGTCTACTGATGATCTGTTGACCTAGTGTCAGTTGCTGCTGTTCCTCTCCACGACAACAGGCTCCTCTCCTGCCCAACGCACATGTTTGATCTCCAGGCACTTTCCGGTTCTTTTCTATTCCGGGGAACAGGTGGGAAATCTTCTCTGAAAGATTCGGAGGCCGGTTCACATCCTGCAGAGTTGCCTCATTGTCAGAGGAAGTAGACTTGGGCCGAGCAGGACTCCAAGTTTCAAAGCTTTATAAAGTTTATTTATAAGTAGGCTTACATTAACGCTGCAACGAAGTTAAAATCCCCTAGTTGCCACACTCCAACACCTATGCGAGTACGCTGAGGGGGAATTTAGCACAGCCGATGCACCTAGCCAGCACGTCTTTCAGACTATGGGAGGAAACTGGAGCACCTGGGGGGGAAACCCACGCAGACATGGGGAGAATGTGCAGACTTTGCACAGACAATGACTCAAGCCAGTGGGTGAATGCAGCAGCCATTTTGTGCACAGCAAGATCTCACAATCACAAGCCAGCAACTAACCAACACCTTGGGAAAATGTTGAGAGAGATTTCAAGAGGAGGCCCCCCACCTCCTCTTTCATCAGAACCTCGATAAAACACTCAGTGGAGTCCATCTGAAAAAATGGTATCTCTGGCTGTGCGGCACTCCCCGGGTACAGCGCTAGAATATTAGCTGTGGGTCTTGAATACAATGGCCAACCAATCCCTACAGTCCTGTAACGTATCAGTGATATTATCCACATGTGCTGTCAGTTTCTGTATTTCTTCAGAGTGAATATTGACACCACTGCATTGGAAATGGGGATAGGACTTGTGACTTTCACTTCTCTGAACACGTGGATAAGATTACAGCAAACAGAACCTCCTGACTACGACAGGATTATTTTATGAGCAGTGAGTGAAGATAGTTCCCGTCTCCAGGCACTTGTATCCCAGTGTTGCCCCTCAAGGTGCACTAAGGGATCTTGTCCCAGAAATCCCATTGATCTGATTCATTTCAATTCATCACATTCAACCGGGGATCTTGGGTTCATGTCGCAATATCTGTAACCCCATGACTTGCCTGGGTTTGCAAAATCTCACTTACTGTACTATCTGAAGACAATACACATCTCTTTAACCTATGCACAATGCTCTTTCCACGCATATTGTCGGCATCTTTAAGACTGGAACAGCAGGTTAGGTATCAAGATTCGCATTCTAATCTGTAAACTGTCTGTGGTGTTATAGAACATAGAACATAGAACATTACAGCACAGAACAGGCCCTTCAGCCCTCGATGTTGCGCCGACCAATATAAAAAGCAATGCCCCTACAAACTAAACCATTCCCTTCTCTTCCATATACATATCAACTAACCTCTTAAACGCCACCAAACTTGGCGCATCTACAACCGCTGCAGGCAGGGCATTCCACTCCCGAACCACCCTTTGGGTAAAGAACCTACCTCTGATATCCGTCCTATAACTATCACCCCTTAATTTAAAGCTGTGTCCCTCGTGCTAGCTTTCTCCATCCTAGGAAAAAGGCTATCACTGTCCACCCTATCTAAACCTCTAATCATCTTATATGTTTCGATAGGTCCCCTCTTAGCCGCCTCCTTTCTAACGAAAAAACCTCAAATCCCTCAGCCTCTCTTCATAAGACCTGCCCTCCATACCAGGCAACATCCTGGTAAACCTCCTCTGTACCCTCTCCAATGCCTCCACATCTTTCTTATAATGTGGGGACCAGAACTGCACACAATACTCCAAGTGCGGCCGCACTAGAGTTTTGTACAGTTGCAACATGACGTTGCGGCTCCGAAATTCAATCCCCCTACCAATAAAAGCTAAGACTCCATATGCCTTCTTAACAACCTTCTCGACTTGACTGCCTACTTTCAGGGATCTATGCACATACACACCAAGATCCCTCTGTTCATCAACACTACTAAGAATCCTACCATTAGCCCTATACTCTACACATTTATTATTCCTGCCAAGTGCATTACCTCACACTTTTCCACATTAAACTCCATTTGCCACCTCTCGGCCCAGCTCTGCAACTTGTCCAAGTCTCTCTGCAAACTATAACACCCCTCTTCACTATCTACCACTCCACCGACTTTAGTGTCATCTGCAAATTTACTAATCCATCCTTCAATACCCTCATCCAGATCATTTATAAAAATTACAAACAGCAGGGGCCCCAAAACAGACCCCTGAGGTACACCACTTGTCACCGAACTCCACGATGAATATCTCCATCAACCACCACCCTCTGTCTTCTATCTGCTAGCCAATTCCTAACCCAATTAGCTAAATCACCCTCTATCCCATACATCTGCATTTTCTGCAGAAGTCTTCCATGGGCCCCCTTATCAAACGCCTTACTAAAGTCCATATATACTACATCAACCGCCTTACCCCCATCCACCTCTTTGGTCACTTTTTCAAAAAACTCAATGAGGTTGTAAGGCACGACCTACCCTTCACAAAACCATGCTGACTATCCCCAATCAATTCATTTCTCTCTAAATAACTATAAATCCTATCCCTAATAATTCTCTCCAATATTTTGCCCACAACAGAAGTAAGACTCACTGGCCTATAATTCCCTGGAAGGTCTCGCTTCCCCTTCTTGAACAATGGGACCACATTCGCTATCCTCCAGTCCCCGGAACCACACCCTAACCAACGACGACCTGAAGATCAGAGCCAGAGGCTCTGCAATCTCCTCTCTTGTCCTCCCAGAGAATCCTAGGGTAAATTCGTCCGGCCCAGGGGACTTATCCAACTTCAAACCCTCAGAATACTAGCACATCCTCCCTATCTACTTCGATACTTTCCAGTTTG
Organism: Sphyrna mokarran; assembly: GCA_024679065.1. NCBI lineage: Eukaryota > Metazoa > Chordata > Chondrichthyes > Carcharhiniformes > Carcharhinidae > Sphyrna > Sphyrna mokarran. The sequence continues at coordinate 44,349,490 of JAGIQG010000022.1, forward strand.
CTACCCTGTACCTCAGTGTTCTCCATAACTACATTTACATCACCCTGCGTGAATACCGAAGAGAAATATTTATTCAGTGCCTCTCCAATCTCTTCAGGCTCCACACACAACTTCCCACTGCTGTCTATGACTGGCCCTAATCTTGTCCTAACCAATCTTCTATTCTTAATATATCTAAAGAAAGCTTTAGGATTCTCCTTAATCCTATCAGCCAAAGTCTTCTCGTGTCCTCTGACTCTAACTATATGCTCTGTCTGAGGCCAGAACTCTCCATTCACCTGACAAAGGGGCAAACCCAGAAAGCTTGCTATCAAATAAATTGGTTGGACTTAAACGTGGTGTTGTCAAACTTCTTACTGTCATTACAATTGGTCAGGAAGTTTGTATTTCCATTGGACAACTCCCCTGTGTCTGGAACCCTCTGAAATACTGAGTTCACATTGGAGACCTCGGCTGGTTGCAATTCACTTACAAGAAAGGTTAACTAGAAAACGTTTGGAGTTTTAACGCCAGTTCTAAGTCCTGGGTAACTATAGTACGGATTCCCAATTCTCCACTGAACTCTCCCTCGATTACCTAGTTGTCGGACCCCCTGACTACTCTCCCAATCACCTGATTACCCTCTCACCCCAACTACACCACAGGTACCCCCCCACCGGCCAGTTTCCATTACCCCTTTAACCACTTTGACCTGACTATCTGCCTGGCTACACCACTGCCCCATGGCTAAACCAGCCCGACCAATCTATACTACACCCAAGCCAAATACTTTGAGCCAGCTTACCTCCCCCGCCGCCCCCCCCCCCCAACTAATCTGCACCCTAACCCCTCACTCACCCTATTCCCTCACCCAATTACCTTCTTCTCAAAGTGGAAGCTTCAACAGATTGTGGAAATCAGTGATGGAAGCAGGGGGTCTACTTGGCTTGCAAAGCTGGACCTCTGCCGTGGGAGAGGTCTCCAGGAGCAAGTAGGCTGTCACCTTTCTGAGGGAGCTTGGTTTAGGGGTGAGAAACATGAAGGTCAGTAAATAGGAGCGCGCTTGGCCATCCAACTGTGATTGCTACTCCTCAGAACAGCAGGCTTAATACAAATGAAGTGAATAAGTGAAATCAATCTCAGTTATTTATTGTGGTGTGGGCGGCACAGTGTTTAGCACTGCTGCTTCACAACGCCGGGGACCCAGGTTCAATACTGGCCTCAGGTCTGCGTGGAGTTTGCACATTCTCCCCGTGTCTGAGTGGGTTTCCTCCCACACTCCAAAGTACATGGGGCTTGGGCTTGGGTGGGATTGTTGTCAGTGCAGACTTGATAGGATAAATGGCCTCCTTCTGCCCTGTAGGAATTCTATGGTATTTAGGTGTGATAATCGAAGGAATTATGCAACAATATCTATTGCGACTGGCATCGTAATGTGCAGAGACATTCAGGCAGGTCAAGCTGTGGAACCAGTTCTGAAAGGTATAATTTGGATGCTAGAGGGAGTTTTTTCACACAGAGGGTGGTGGGGGAATGGAATGCGCTGCCAAGTAAAGTGGTGGAGGCAGGCACTCTGGAGTTATTTAAGAGATACTTAGATGGGCACATGAACAGAATGGGAATGGAGGGGTATAGAAACTGATTTAAAATAGGGATCAAGAGCCTTGGGAGTCCTTGGGAAGTGTGTAAATAGACGATGATATTGATGTACTTGTTTTTATCCTACAGGTGCTTTGGTCCACCTTGTTGTCTAATGAGGGGCATACACGCGATGGGTCGTGAGAGGGCTGCTCTTGGATTTTTTTTCGAGAGTATCCTAGTGCTTCACATCGTTATTGTACGCTTGACCTGGACCATTTGATGGGCAACACGACAGCTCAGTGACTATCGCTGTGCTGTGCAGATACATGGATTTGGGCTGTGTCTGTGGGAGTTTGTGCATTCTCCCCGTGCTTGCGTGGGTTTTCTCCGGGTGCTCCGGTTTCCTCCCACATCCCAAAGATGTGCTCTTAGGCTGATTGGCAGAACAAATTCTCCCTAAATTGTCTCAAATTTGGTTTCTAATCCATAGATCTATAAACATTGACAGGGATCACGAGTAGAGGTGGGAGCATTGGGGTGGTGGCGCGGGCTCGTTGGGCCAAAGGGCCTGTTTCCCGTGCTGTTCTGCTCTTTGTTCTTTTCTTTGAAAAGCTGAACACAAAATCTGATCTGACACATTTTGGTGAAGAATTGAAGGAGTGCTGCACTGTTGTAGGTGCTGTCTTACAGATAACTTTAAAATGTTTGGAAGCGCAAAGATTCACCAAATAAAACGTGTTGGAACAGTAGCTAAGCTTCTTGGGCCAGAGTGACGGATGATCCAGAATGTCAATACGCAAGAACAAATGTTTGAATTTGTTTGCTGGCGTGGCCTTCTAAAGTCAAAACCGATGTTATAAATTTGAAACAGGGTGTCAGTTGATAAAAATCACTGTAACAATAACATTGTGTAGTTAAGGACTGCCGGCACATGAGAAAAGAGCAGATAATTCTCCCTGGTGTCCGTGCCAATGTTTAACATAACCATCATCTAAATACAGATCAGTAGCTCACTTTCACACTGTAACACCTCAAACTCCACATCTTATCTCCACACCCATTGCTCCGTTCCTCATTGTATAGGGTATTGGTGAGGCCGCAGCTGGAGTACTGTGTGCAGTTTTGGTCGCCCCATTCGAGGAAGGATATATTGGCCTTGGAGGGGGTGCAGAGAAGGTTCACTGGGCTGATACCAGAGATGAGGGCATTGGATTATGAGGAGAGACTGAATAGGCTAGGTTTGTACTCTTTGGAGTTTAGAAGGCTGAGAGGGGATCTTATAGAGACGTATAAGATAATGAAGGGGATGGATAGGGTAGGGGTTGAGAGACTTTTCCCGCTTAACAAAGATAGCAGGACTAGAGGGCACAGCCTCAAGATTAGGGGGAGGGGGAGGGTTCAGATCAGAGTTGAGGAGGAATTTCTTCACGCAAAGGATGGTGAATCTTTGGAATTCTCTGCCTGTTGAAGTGGTGGAGGCTTCCTCGCTGAACATGTTCAAGTCAAGAGTGGATAGGTTTTTGATCGACAAGGGAATTAAGGGTTACGGGGAGAAAGCGGGAAAGTGGAACTGAACCTCTGCAGATCAGCCATGATCTTATTGAATGGCAGGGCAGGCTCGAGGGGCTGGATGGCCGACTCCCGCTCCTATTTCTTATGTTCTACATAGATCAACCTTCATGCCCCATATACCCATTGCTCTGTTCCCCACTGCCCATCACTCTCTCAGCTGCAAGTGTAACATCAGTTAGATTGGCCAATAAAAACGATGGTTCCGTGATCCATTTCAGTGCAAAACCTTATTAACCGCCACAAACTTCTGGAAACTGGGTCATTGTAAATTTCCAATATAAACACTGCGCGTGACATTGTTAAAATCTGTTCTTTCACAGGATGTTGTTAGACCAGCATTTATTACTGCCTGTGATGGATATTCATAAAGGCACCAACAAAGTGAAGACACCCTCAAAGCCTGATGGTTAAAAGGGCTAACACTGTCAGACTAAGGATGTGGGAATAGCAAAGAACTGGGTGTGCAGCTACAAAACAAAGAGGGGAATTGATTGGACAGTGGCTGTTGCTGGGCCTTGATTGAACACATCCCTCTATTGTCTCTCTGAGAGAATTACGACCCCCTGACAGAGGCACGACTCTTCAGCGTTTGTGGCCGAAAGAATAGTGATCAGTAAGCACCTGATGGTGAATGCATTTCTGGAAGCATGATCAGTGGGAATATGAGGAGATTTCTGAGGATATGGACAGCAGTTAACCTGGGATCAATGACTGTAGGAAGAAATAGCAGGACCCTGAGTCTGGGACTCGGGAAGATCGCAATGAAACCATGACAAAGAGTCCGTGGGATGTAAAGAGCTGTAATTGAGGCAGTTGTGGGAGCTAGCGGGCTTGTAATGGATACTGGTAAACAGTTTATCACCAGAAATGGAGACAGAAAGGTCAAGGAAGGAAAGTGTCAGCGATGAATCATGTGATTGATCCCACACCCTTCAGGGCAACTGTCATATTTCCCACACTCTTCAGACAAACCCTTAACAACCTGTACCTCTGTTCTGCCATTCTCACATTCTGATCACTTAAATACTTTTAGTACCTTTTTCAGCCTTCTTTATCATCATTACATTCCCTTTTTCCCATTCCAGCACCCATTCCCCACTCTCATTGTACGAATCTCCCGCATCCGTAATAATTTGCTTTCATCTGGGAATTTTGGAGAATTCCTTTAACATCACAAGAGATTGCTATCATAGAATCATCGAGCCCTTACAGAACAGATTGAGGCCGTTCAGCCCATCATGTCTCTCAACTTTCCAACTGAGCATCTTACCCAGGGCCTATCTCCATAACCCAACACATTTATTTCAGTAATCCCACCTAATTTACACATCTTAGAATCATAAAAACCCTACAATGCAGAAAGAGGCCCTTCAGCCCATTGAGTCTGCACCGGACACAATCCTGCCCAGGCCCTACCCCTACATATTATACCCACTCTTCCCCGGACACTAAGGGGCAATTTCTTAGCAACACCCGCACATCTTTGGACTGTGGGAGGAAACCGGAGCACCCGGAGGAAACCCACACAGACACAGGGAGAATGTGCAAACTCTACACAGACCCGAGCCAGGATCCTGCAGCTCTGAAGAGCAGTGCTAACCACTGTGCTGCCATGCCACCCTCCACTGTGGTACTGTGCCGCCCTATCTTGGGACACTAAGGGGCAACTTTAGCACGGTCAATCCACTTAACCCACACACTTTTGGACTGTGGGAGGAAATTGGAGCATCCGGAGAAAACCCACGCAGACACGGGGAGAATGTGTCTGCACAGACAGGGACCCAAGGCTGGAGTTGAACTCAGGTCCCTAATGCTGTGAGTCAACAGTGCTGACCATTGTGCTGTATGAACTCATACTGACTGGAGAATTCTAGATTTGATTCTTAATCTGGGATGGAGGAATTGGTGTGGGCGTGGTGGAATAAAAATATAATCAGTCAGGAGCCCCAGCTCCACTGATGATTTCCTGGCTCTCCCACAGATTTGTCTCTTGACCAAATGCTTGATCATATCCTCAACTATCTCCACATGTGACTCGGTGCCACATTTTGTATTCCTGTGAAGCACCTTGGGATGTTTTATCATGTTAAATAAGTTGTAGTTGGGATAATTTTTTTCCCCACAGTGCAATAGCCTGAAAACATGTATTAAGAACAAAGAACAAAACAGCACGGGAAACAGGCCCTTTGGCCCAACGAGCCCGTGTTGCCACCCTAATGTTCCCACCTCTACCCGTGATCCCTGTCTATGTTTATAGATCTATGGATTAAAAACCAAATTTGAGACAATTTAGAGAGAATTTGTTTTGCCAATTAGCCTAAGAGCACATCTTTGGGATGTGGGAGGAAACCGGAGCACCCGGAGAAAACCCACGCAAGCACGGGGAGAATGCGCAAACTCCCACAGACACAGGCCCAAATCCATGTATCTGCACAGCACAGCGATAGTCACTGAGCTGTCGTGTTGCCCATCAAATGGTCCAGGTCAAGCGTACACTAACGACGTGAAGCACTAGGATACTCTCGGAAAAAATCCAAGAGCAGCCCTCTCACGACCCATCGCGTGTATGCCCCTCGTTAGACAACAAGGTGGACCAAAGCACCTGTAGGATAAAAACAAGTACATCAATATCATCATCTATTTACACACTTCCCAGGGACTCCCAAGGCTCATGATCCCTATTTTAAATCAGTTTTCTATACCCCTCCATTCCCATTCTGTTCATGTGCCCATCTAAATATTTCTTAAATAACTCCTAGTATCATGATTTTTTTCTTCTTGTTTGTAATTGGTAAAAGTTATTACTAATTTTCTTTCTATACATGTTAACTGTATTCTTTAATAAACATTATCTGGTAAAACAGGAGATGTCAGGGGTACGTTTTTCACTCAGAGAGTGGTGAGTGAGTGGAATCGGCTGCCGCCGGTGGTGGTGGAGGCGAATTCACTGGGGTCTTTTAAAAGACTTCTGGATGAGTACATGGGATTTAATGGGATTGAGGGTTATAGATAGGCCTGATAGGTATGGATACGATCGGCGCAACTTGTGGGCCGAAGGGCCTGTTTGTGCTGTAGTGTTCTATGTTAAAAGTGGTTCATTTGAAGGGAAACATATTACCTTCACCCTTGCCAAATTTAAATGCAAAACCTATGATACAGGTGGACTTCATTGAATGGTTTGCTGTTTCTGACCTGATCTATAACAGGGAGTAATCCTGTTGCTATTTTATTGGTTCAATACCTTTATATCTCTGGATTTTATTCACTTCTGCTGAAGAGTTTTACATTGAATAAAGAACAAAGAACAAAACAGCACAGGAAACAGGCACTTCGGCCCAACGAGCCCGCGCCGCCACCTCGATGTTCCCACTTCTACCCGCGATCCCTGTCCATGTTTATAGATCTATGGATTAAAAACCAAATTTGAGACAATTTAGGAGAATTTGTTTTGCCAATTAGCCTAAGAGCACATCTTTGGGATGTGGGAGGAAACCAGAGCTCCGGAGAAAACCCACGCAAGCACGGGGAGAATGCGCAAACTCCCACAGACACAGGCCCAATCCATAGAACATAGAACATTACAGCGCAGTACAGGCCCTTCGGCCCTCGATGTTGCGCCGGCCAGTGGACCCTCTAACCTAAACTATTCCAATGTCATCCATATGCCTATCCACCGAACATTTGAATGCCCCCAAAGTAGGCGAGTCCACAACTGCTGCAGGCAGGGCATTCCACGCTCTCACCACCCTCTGTGTAAAGAACCTGCCTCTGACATCCGTCCTATAACTACCACCTCTTAATTTAAAGTTATGTCCCCTCGTGTTGGTCATCACCATCCGAGGAAAAAGGCTCTCACTATCCACCCTATCCAATCCCTTGATCATCTTATACGCCTCAATTAGGTCACCACGTAACCTTCTTCTCTCTAATGAAAATAACCTCAGGTCCCTCAGCCTTTCCTCATAAGGCCTTCCCACCATACCAGGCAACATCCTGGTAAACCTCCTCTGCACCCTTTCCAATGCTTCCACATCTTTCTTATAATGCGGCGACCAGAACTGTACGCAATACTCCAAGTGCGGCCGCACCAGAGTTTTGTACAGTTGTAACATAACCTCACGGCTCCTAAATTCAATCCCTCTACCAATAAAAGCTAACACACCGTACGCCTTCTTAACAACTTTATCAACCTGGGTGCCAACTTTCAAAGAGCTATGTACTTGTACCCCAAGATCCCTCTGCTCGACAACACTATTAAGGGTCCTTCCATTAGCCCTATATTTCATATGCCTGTTATTCCTACCAAAGTGAATCACCTCACACTTATCCGTATTGAATTCCATTTGCCACCTCACGGCCCAGCTCTGCAACCTATCTATGTCCCTCTGCAAACTGTAACATCCATCCTCGCTGTCTACAACTCCCCCCACTTTGGTATCGTCAGCAAATTTACTAATCCAACCCTCTACACCCTCATCTAGGTCATTTATAAAAATGACAAACAGCAGTGGCCCTAAAACAGATCCTTGAGGTACACCACTTGTAACTGCACTCCAGGTTGAATATTTCCCATCAACCACCACCCTCTGTCTTCTATCAGCTAGCCAATTCCTAATCCAAACTGCTAAATCACCTTCAATCCCATGCATCTGCACTTTCTGCAGTAGCCTACCATGGGGAACCTTATCAAACGCTTTGCTAAAATCCATATACACTACATCAACTGCCTTACCCTTATCTACCTCTTTGGTCACCTCCTCAAAAAACTCAATAAGGTTTGTGAGGCACGACCTACCCTTCACAAAACCGTGCTGACTATCCCTAATCAATTTATTTCTCTCTAGATGCTTATAAATCCTATCCCTTATAATTCTTTCCAAGACTTTGCCCACAACAGAAGTCAGGCTCACCGGTCTATAATTTCCAGGATGGTCCCTACTCCCCTTTTTGAACAAAGGGACAACATTTGCCATCCTCCAGTCTTCCGGCACTATACCTGTAGCCAACGACGACATGAAGATCAAAGCCAAAGGCTCTGCAATCTCCTCTCTAGCCTCCCAGAGAATCCTAGGATAAATCCCATCTGGCCCAGGGGACTTATCAATTTTCATACCCTCAAGATTCGCTAACACCTCCTTGTATCTTGTATAAATATTGTATACCTCCTTGTATACCTTGTATAAATCCATGTATCTGCACAGCACAGCAATAGTCACTGAGCTGTCGTGTTGCCCATCAGATGGTCCAGGTCAAGCGTACACTAACGATGTGAAGTAGTAGGATACTCTCGAAAAAGGTCCAAGAGCAGCCCTCTCACGACCCATCGCGTGTATGCCCCTCGTTAGACAACAAGGTGGACAAAAGCACCTGTAGGATAAAAACAAGTACATCAATATCAAGGTCTTGCATTTATAGAGGGCAGAAATTTACAGGCCTTCACGCCTCTAGGATCTTCTGTTCCCATCATAATTGATGGGGTTTTGATGTTCAGAATACCTGCAGCATGCTCAGTATGTCCCAAAGCATTGCACAGTCAAAGGAACACTGGGAAGTGTATTGACCGGTGTAATGAAATGAGGCCATTGCTGTGTTTGATAGTCTTAGATTTCATCACTCCTTGTAGACATTGAGTATAAAGTCTGAGCTGACACTTGGGCTGCAGTACCTACACAGTGCTGCACTGTTGGAGGCTCTATCTTTTGATTGTTAAACCAATCGTTGGTTATGGGTGTGGTTCCGGAGGACTGGAGGATAGCGAATGTGGTCCCGTTGTTCAAGAAGGGGAAGAGAGACCTTCCAGGGAATTATAGGCCAGTGAGTCTTACTTCTGTTGTGGGCAAAGTATTGGCGAGAATAATTAGGGATAGGATTTATAGTTATTTAGAGAGTAATGAATTGATTGGAGATAGTCAGCATGGTTTTGTGAAGGGTAGGTCGTGCCTTACTAACCTCATTGAGTTTTTTGAAAAAGTGACCAGAGAGGTGGATGGGGGTAAGGCGGTTGATGTGGTATATATGGACTTTAGTAAGGCGTTTGATAAGGTGGCCATGGAAGACTTCTGCAGAAAATGCAGATGTATGGGATAGAGGGTGATTTAGCTAATTGGGTTAGGAATTGGCTAGCAGATAGAAGACAGAGGATGGTGGTTGATGGGAGATATTCATCTTGGAGTTCGGTGACAAGTGGTGTACCTCAGGGGTCTGTTTTGGGGCCCCTGCTGTTTGTAATTTTTATAAATGATCTGGATGAGGGTATTGAAGGATGTATTAGTAAATTTGCAGATGACACCAAAGTCGGAGGAGTGGTAGATAGTGAAGAGGGGTTTTATAGTTTGCAGAGAGACTTGGACAAGTTGCAGAGCTGGGCCGAGAGGTGGCAAATGGAGTTTAATGTGGAAAAGTGTGAGGTAATGCACTTTGGCAGGAATAATAAATGTGTAGAGTATAGGGCTAATGGCAGGATTCTTAATAGTGTTGATGAACAGAGGGATCTTGTTGTATATGTGCATAGATCCCTGAAAGTAGGCAGTCAAGTCGAGAAGGTTGTTAAGAAGGCATATGGAGTCTTAGCTTTTATTGGTAGGGGGATTGATTTTCGGAGCCGCAACGTCATGTTGCAACTGTACAAAACTCTAGTGCGGCCGCACTTGGATTATTGTGTGCAGTTCTGGTCCCCGCATTATAAGAAAGATGTGGAGGCATTGGAGAGGGTGCAGAGGAGGTTTACCAGGATGTTGCCTGGTATGGAGGGCAGGTCTTATGAAGAGAGGCTGAGGGATTTGAGATTGTTTTCGTTAGAAAGGAGCGGCTAAGAGGGGACCTAATCGAAACATATAAGATGATTAGAGGTTTAGATAGGGTGGACAGTGATAGCCTTTTCCTAGGATGGAGAAAGCTAGCACGAGGGGACACAGCTTTAAATTAAGGGGTGATAGTTATAGGACGGATATCAGAAGTAGGTTCTTTACCCAAAGGGTGGTTCGGGAGTGGAATGCCCTGCCTGCAGCAGTTGTAGATGCGCCAAGTTTGGTGGCGTTTAAGAGCTTAGTTGATAAGTATATGGAAGAGAAGGGAACGGTTTAGTTTGGAGGGTCATTGCTTTTTATATTGGTCGGCGCAACATCGAGGGCCGAAGGGCCTGTTCTGTGCTGTAATGTTCTATGTTCTATGTTCTAATACAATGTTTGCCTCTAACACACTCTCCCATGGAGGAGTAAAAGGGGAAGGAATGCTTGCATGTGTGTAGAGCCTTTCAAAAGCGTCGTCCTTTCAAGTGTCTAACGATCAATTGTTGAAGTGCAGACACTCAATAATTGCTGGAGAGGGAAATTTTCCCATTGCTCTTGCCAACATTTCATCTCATTCAACACAAATAATGCAGGCTTATCAGATATTTATTGCATTGCTGTTTGGGAGAACGATAGTGTAAGGGTGTTTGGCAGAGCAAGGATTAATGTAGGACCCATGCTTGTTACCTGACACAGTGTGACGTAGAAAGACACATGGCGGTAGATGGGAAATAGTTACACGGAGAGACTCGAATAGAAGTCAGCCAGCTCCTAGCCTGGGTGTATGTTTTGTACATACATAGTAAGAAGTCTGAAAACACCAGGTTTAAATCCAACCGATTTATTTGATAGTAAACTCACAAGCTTTAGACCCTCTGGTCTTCGTCAGGTGAATGAGGTGTTCTGGTCTCCAACAGCACACATAACAGCACAGACTGTTTACAGATTACTGGTTACATCTGGTATGTGTGCTGTTGGAGACCAAAACACCTCATTCACCTTATCGAAGCATATAAGATGATTAGAGGTTTAGATAGGGTGGACAGTGATAGCCTTTTTCCTAGGATGGAGAAAGCTAGCACGAGGGGACACAGCTTTAAATTAAGGGGTGATAGTTATAGGACGGATATCAGAGGTAGGTTCTTTACCCAGAGGGTGGTTAGGGAGTGGAATGCCCTGCCTGCGGCAGTTGTAGATGCGCCAAGTTTGGTGGCGTTTAAGAGGTTAGTTGATAAGTTTATGGAAGAGAAGGGAATGGTTTAGTTTGGAGGGTCATTGCTTTTTTATAATGGTCGGCGCAACATCGAAGGCCGAAGGGCCTGTTCTGCGCTGTAATGTTCTATGTTCTATGTTCTATGCTCTAAGACCAGAGAGTCGAAAGCTTGTGAGTTTACTATCAAATAAATCAGTTGGATTTAAACGTGGTGTTGTCAGACTTCTTACTGTGTTTACCCCAGTCCATTTCTACATCATTGTACATACGTATAAAGTTATCTCAATTTAGCTTAGTTGATTGGACATCATGCAGAGTGATGCCAACAGCACGGATTCAATTCCTGTACTGGCTCAAGTTATCCATGGTGTCCCCATGTGTGGCACAGTAGCACAGTGGGTTAGCACTGCTACTCCACAGCTCCAGGGTCCTGGGTTCGATTCCCGGCTCGGGTCACTGTCTGTGTGTGGAGTTTGCACATTTTCCTCGTGTCTGCGTGGGTTTCCTCCCACAGTCCAAAGATGTGCGTGTTAGGTTGATTGGCCATGCTAAGAAATTACCCCTTAGTGTCCAAGGATGCATAGGTTAGAGGGATTAGTGGGTATAATATGGGGATAGGGCCTGGGTGGGATTGTGTTTGGTGCAGACTCGATGGGCTGAAAGGCTTCTTTCTGCACTGTAGGGTTCTATGTTCTACATTCTCAACCTGAGGTGTGCTGATCTTCAGATTAAATCACCAACAGTCAGGGTCTATGGTGACTTCACTCACAGTTATGTGCAACCAGTAAATAATTACCTGCTGTTCAACCTTACAACCCTCTGAACCTCTCTACAAGACCTACTGAACAAACCCACACGACAAGAACTTTCTACTGCACTCCAAAAAGCCAGTTTAATGACGGCACGGTGACACAATGGCTAGCACTGCTGTACCATGGTGCCAGGGATCCGGTTCAATTCCAGCCTTTGGGGTGACTGTCTGTCTGTGTGGAGTTTGCATGTTCTCCTCATGACTATGTGGGTTTCCTCCAGTTTCTCCCACAGTCCAAAGATGTGTGGGTTAGGCTGTGCTAAATGCATGGGGTTATGGCGATAGGATTGGGGCAGGGGCAGGGGCAGGGGCAGGGGGTGGCGGGGAGGACCTATGTTGGATGCTCTTTCAGAAAGCCGGTATAGACTCGGTGGAAAGATGGGGATTCTATGAATTTTATGATACTAGAGCCAGTGTTATATTTATCATCAGTGTGAAATATTACAGGCTTACACCTTTTTTCCAATTATTCTTTCATGGGCTGCACAGTGTGGGGGTGGCACAGTGGTTAACACTACTGTTTCACAGCTCCAGGATCCTGGGTTCAATTTCTGGCTCTGGTCATTGTCTGTGTGGAGTTTGCACATTCTCTTCATGTCTGCATGGGTTTCCTCTGGGTACTCCGGTTTCCTCCCACAGTCCAAAGATGTGAAAGTTAGGTTGATTGACTGTGCTAAGAAATTGCCCCTTAGTACCCGGGGATGTATAGGTTAGAGGGATTAGTGTAGGGATATGGAGGTAGGGCCTGGGTTGGGATTGTGTTTGGTGCAGACTCGATGGGCTGAAGGGCCTCTTTCTGCACTCTAGGGTTTCTATGGATATGTGGGTGTCCATTCTCCGTCCATCCCTAATTTCCTTTGAACCGAATGGCTGGCTTGGACCATTTCGGAGGGAAATTAAGGATCAACCATATTGCTGTGGGCCTGGAGTCACATGTAGGCCAGGCTGGGTAAGTCATCATGAGGCCAATGATGTAGGCCAGGCTTTTACAAGTCATCATGAGGCTTGTAATTCCAGATTTTTATTTGGATTTGAATTCTAACGTCACCTTCTTGTGCGAGGGATCTCGGGTCCCCAGAGCATTTTTGGGATTACTAATCCAGTAACAATACCACTACGCCGCTTCCTAACTCTCCCATAAAAAAGTTTCAGTAAGTGCCTCTTTAATGTGTGCACCAGTAAAACCCCAATGAATCCTTCCCTTGCGAACAATTAAACATAATAGTGAGACAATTAACGCTCGCTGTGTGTAACTGAACTGCTAAATTTCACAGTATTATAACAGCACTGACATTTCAGTGTTTGTTCTGCTGTGAAGTGCTTTGGGACGTCTCGAGGATGTGGTAGGCACTATATCAATGCAAAATCTTTATTCAACATCGTGCTGCTTAAGGCGGCATGGTAGCACAGTGGTTAGCACTGCTGCTTCACAGCTCCAGGGTCCTGAGTTCGATTCCTGGCTCGGGTCACTGTCTGTGTGAAGTTTGCATGTTCTACTCATGTCTGCGTAGGTTTCCTCCCACAATCCAAAGATTTTAGGTGGATTGGCAGTGCTCAGAAATTGCCTCTTAGTATCTAGGAATGTGTAGGTTAGAGGGATTAGCAGGTATAATATGTAGGTATGTGGGAGTAAAACCTGGGTGGGATTGTGTTCGGTGCAGACTCGATGGGCCAAAGGGCCTCTTTCTGCACTGTAGGGGTTCTATGATCTATGAAATGGACAAAATCATGAAATATAACAAATTGAGATTATAAAAGGCTTTCAAATGAAGACAGATGAATCTAATTTTCTTCCATTTCGACTTACCTGAGTTTAGACCAGCTAGCCTTACACCTAACAATGACTTTTGCCTATCTGAATGTCAAGGTTCATGTTAATAAATTCAACCAGACTTAGTAACGAGATGGACACACTTGGAAAATGGGATATAGTAAGGTCCATCAGTACCTGGAGTTATTCTAAAACTGCATAAAGCACTGCTTAAACCTTACCAAAGTATTTGTTCCATTTCTAAGCATCACATTTTGGGGAGAATACCAAGGCCATGGAATGGGTGGGAAGGGGGTTTACAGGAATGCTGCCAGGAATGAGCTATCCAGGGAGACCGGAGAAGCCGGGATTGGTCTCCTCAGAGCAGGAAAGTTCAGGAGGAGATGTGACGACAATGTTTCATGGGGTTTTGAGAAATAAATAAGGAGATGGTGTCTCCACGGGCTGGTTAATTGGTAACTCGAGAACATAGATTCAAGAACCAGAGGGGATCCGAAAAGATGTTTCCTTTTAAAAGAGAGCACATTATTATTGTGATCAGGAATGCATTCTGTGACTGTGTTGGTGGAAATACGTTGAATAATAGCTTTATAAAGGAATTGGATAAATAACTTGCAAAAGAAATATTTACCAGGCAATGTAGAAAGAGCTGGGAAGCAAGGCTAGGAGCTGGTTCAGAGGCTAAGGGTATGAAGGAGTGTGGGCTGAAGATTCTATCATGTAACCAAACAAAGTCCCCGTGAATCCTTGTGGGCTTTTGAACAAGCCCATATCAACACTAGGCTTCTCTTGTGGCCATTTCAAACCTGTTTCCAACAGCAGAGGCCCAATTCTCCCAGCGCGGCGAAAAAAAACTCATGTAAAAGTTTCTCTATTCAAGTGACCCACCTTGTCAACAAAATTTCAATCATTAGAATCCAAAGTGGTTTATTTTTTAAAAAATTGTACATAGAATGTGAGCGTCGCTGGCTGGGCAAGCATTTTAAAGTTTATTTATAAAGTTTAAAGTTTATTTATTAGTATCACAAGTTATATTCACACTGCATTGAAGTTACTGTGAAAATTCCCTAGTCACCACACTCAGTGTCTGTTTGGGTACACAAGAGATAATTTAGCATGGATAATGCAAATAACCTACACGTCTTTAGACATCTTTGGAAGGAAACGCACGCAGACATGGGGAGAAAGTGCAAACTGCACACAGTGACCCAAGATGGGAATCAAACCTGGGTCCCTATGCCAATGTGCCAGCCCCATTTATTGGTCATTCCTAAGGGCATTTGAGAACATTGCTGTGGCTCTGGGGTCACATGGAGCCCAGACGTGGTAAGAATGGCAGATTTCCTTTCCTAGTTTTCATTTGTGAATCAAGTGGGTTTTTACGACAATTAATAATGGTTTCATGGTCATCATTAGGTATTTTTTATTGAATTCAAATTTTCACCATGGTGGAGTTTGAATCCGAGTTTCCAGACCATTACCCTGGGTCTCTGGATCTCTTTAACCCTCTCTCCACTCACATTGTCTGCATCTTTAAGACTTGATTATCTGTAAAGGCTTGCATTCCAACTATATTTTGTAAATTGAGTTTGTGTCTTTATATGCCCTGCTTGTGAACTGAAATCTCACTCACCTGACAAAGAACAGCATTCCGAAAGTTAGTGGCTTTTGTTGGACTTTAATCTGGTGTTGTGAAACCTCTTACTGTGTTTACCCCAGTCCAACACCGACATCTCCACATCTCTGGATTGCCCAGTGACAATGCCACTGCCTTCCCTTCTCTCTGGCATCAGTACCTACTGAGTTTATTCACAGTCAATGATGTACGTTTGAAGTGCAGTGAGTGTTGTAATGAAAGCGAGCAGCAAACGCCCACAGATTACAGTACATTAGTGACCGAGTAATCTGTTGATTGTGGGACCTGCTCTGCTATGAAATACAACCATAGGATCTTCCACATCCACCTGAGAAAGAAAACACAGTGAAATCTCTCTCCTGGAAAATGGCGCTTCCCCCAATTACAGACTTTTCCAGAGCAGCAGTGAACAAAGAACAAAACAGCACGGGAAACAGGCCCTTCGGCCCAACGAGCCCACGCCGCCACCCCAATGTTCCCATCTCTACCCGTGATCCCTGTCTATGTTTATGGATCTATGCATTGGAACCAAATTTGAGACAATTTAGGGAGAATTTGTTTTGCCAATTAGCCTAAGAGCACATCTTTGGGATGTGGGAGGAAACCGGAGCTCCCGGAGAAAACCCACGCAAGCACGGGGAGAATGCGCAAACTCCCACAGACACAGGCCCAAATCCATGTATCTGCACAGCACAGCGATAGTCACTGAGCTGTCGTGTTGCCCATCAAATGGTCCAGGTCAAGCGTACACTAACGACGTGAAGCACTAGGATACTCTCGAAAAAAATCCAAGAGCAGCCCTCTCACGACCCATCGCGTGTATACCCCTCGTTAGACAACAAGGTGGACCAAAGTACCTGTAGGATAAAAACAAGTACATCAATATCATCAACTGTTGCTGGATTGTCTGATTCTTGATCTTACCAATTGGGACACTCACGTCAACAGCAGGCTGGGTATTTACTCACTGGGTCTTCAGAATGAGAGACGTCAGCTGTTTTTGAGCAGAATGTAACAAGGGCTTTACAGGAGAGCAAAAATATCAGCAGTGCAACTAAGGAACAGGTGCGTTTGACAGGACGGGCTGATGCTCTGTGTCGGAGCTGGTGAAGTGGATACTCCAGCAGTGAAAGGCAGCTCCCCGGAATACATTCCCGACCACCGTTTCTTGAACAAATGAAAAAAGAGTAAATTTCCTGTCATGTGTCCAGTTCCTGCTTGTGGGGTCTTGCTGTGCGCAAATTGGACTCTGTATGCACGAGGAACAAACAGTACTCTCTAGTCACAATCCCATAGCAGGGATTTCATCGCTGCATTGTTCAGTAGGTATACAGGGTCTCTGGACTGACGTCAGCGGCCTGTGAGTTAAGAATATCAATCACATAAGCTACTGCAAAGTAGCAGCATAAAGCATCTTCCTTAGTCCACATTTTTTGAGATTTTTTTTCCCCCTTCCGGGGTAATTTGAGGTGGACTGGGGCACTTCTCAGGTCTGAATGTGGTAACCTTTGATCCATTTGGAGTTTGCATGACACACACAGTGAACGATATACAGGATAGCCATTGTCCCGTGTATGGATATCTGTACCAGTGTGGTATGAAGGTTGCCCCACGTAGTGAACGGCTGGTGGAATCAATTGTTTGTCCATCGCAAGGAAGATAGAGACTGTTCTCCACCAGCCCACCCATGCAAAGTCCCAAGCAAAACATCTCCTATAATAAAAGCGAAATACCGCGGAAGCTGGAATCTGAAACAAAAACAAAAAATCTCAGCAGGTCTGGTAGCACCAGTGGAGAGAGAATAGAGCCAAGGTTTCGAGTCTGGGTGACCCTTCGTCAGAGTCAAAATGTCTCAAGTGATTGGGCAGCACTTATTGAACAATCCCGATTGTGCTAATAGCTACAACTAACAATAAACTTAAGATCATCAGTCAAGTTTGGTGACTCATCTGTAGCAGTAAGAAATGACATACATTAATAGACAGTCACCCAATTTCATCAAATTAATGGAAAAATGTGGGTTGCCCGGCCTTGCATCTTTTTTGAGTCAGCCAGGAAGAATTCCCAGTTCTTCATGGCAATGCCTTGGCCAGTCAGAGTTAATTTGCCAACCAATCAAAAATAATTTTCCCCTGTAGTATAAATTGTTTGAAATTTGGCATTCTTACATTTGTCCTGATGAGTGCAATATGAAAAACTTTGACAACATGTCTCTCTTCAGTAATATGTAGCTTATCCTGTCAGGGGCAATGATCTCATTATGATTCAGTGATATCTTGCTTTGTGTTCATTCCTACACTGTGCCAATTATTCTTCGATGACACATACGAACTGTGCCTCTTTCTGCATCAAAACCACGGAAATAAAATGGAAAGTGACTTGTGTCCAGACACGAACTCCTCAGTGGAATGTTTTATCAAATGCAGAGCAAAACATTCCTCACAGATGTATAGGCGTTACCCCTGTAAACCCAAACTGTATATTGAGTATGTGTACTATCAGTTGAACCCGATCTGTGTACTGGGGGGTGTTAGTGCTGTCAGTAAACCCAGAATGTGTATTGGGGGTGTTAGTACTGTCAGTAAATCCAGACTGTGTACTGGGGGGTGTTAGTGCTGTCAGTAATCCCAGACTGTGTACTGGGGAGTGTTAGTACTGTCAGTAATCGCAGACTGTGTATTGAGGGGTGTTAGTACTGTCAGTAATCCCAGACTGTGTATTGGAGAGTGTTAGTACTGTCAGTAAATCCAGACTGTGTATTGGGGGGTGTTAGTACTGTCAGTAATCGCAGACTGTGTATTGGGGGGTGTTAGTACTGTCAGTAATCCCAGACTGTGTATTGGGGGGTGTTAGTACTGTCAGTAAATCCAGACTGTGTGTTGGGGGGTGTTAGTACTGTCAGTAATCGCAGACTGTGTATTGGGGGGTGTTAGTACTGTCAGTAATCCCAGACTGTGTATTGGAGAGTGTTAGTACTGTCAGTAATCCCAGACTGTGTATTGGGGAGTGTTAGTACTGTCAGTAATCCCAGACTGTGTATTGGGGAGTGTTGGTACTGTCAGTAATCCTAGACTGTGTATTGGGGGGTGTAGTACTGTCAGTAATCCCAGACTGTGTATTGGGGGGTGTTAGTACTGTCAGTAATCCCAGACTGTGTATTGGGGGGTGTTAGTACTGTCAGTAATCCAGACTGTGTATTGGGGAGTCTTAGTAGTGTCAGTAATCCCAGACTGTGTACTGGGAAGTGTTAGTACTGTCAGTAATCCCAGAATGTGTACTGGGGGTGTTAGTACTGTCAGTAATCCCAGACTGTGTATTGTGGGGTGTTAGTACTGTCAGTAATCCCAGACTGTGTATTGGGGGTGTTAGTACTGTCAGTAATCCCAGACTGTGTATTGGGGGGTGTTAGTACTGTCAGTAATCCCAGACTGTGTATTGCGGGGTGTTAGTACTGTCAGTAATCCCAGACTGTGTATTGGGGGTGTTAGTACTGTCAGTAATCCCAGACTGTGTATTGGGGGGTGTTAGTACTGTCAGTAATCCCAGACTGTGTATTGGGGAGTGTTAATACTGTCAGTAATCCCAGACTGTGTATTGGGGGGTGTTAGTACTGTCAGTAATCCCAGACTGTGTATTGTGGGGTGTTAGTACTGTCAGTAATCCCAGACTGTGTATTGGGGGGTGTTAGTACTGTCAGTAATCCCAGACTGTGTATTGCGGGGTGTTAGTACTGTCAGTAATCCCAGACTGTGTACTGGCTGTGTGCATACTCTCGGGCTGTAAGTTTGCTTGCTTTCTCTGATGGCTAAATTAAAGTGTATAACTTTTCCTTCAATGGTTATTTGCTTGATCTAACCTCCTTAATGAACTAGCTGCCTTTAACTCCTCTCAGGTATCCATTGTTCACTGGAGAATTGTTAAAGGATACAAATAATTGGCTATGCATGCTCTAGTTTGAATCGAGCTAATCTTTCGAACACTGTCCTGTGACTGGACTCCATGAAATCTAATTCTTTCTCCTCAATACTCCTTTTCAATAGATAGCATTCATATCCTGACCAAGCTCAATGTACCTTTGGATAGAAGAGAATTGGAAACCATGCTGTTGTAAACTAGTTATTGACTATTTATAGAGACAGACTTTAGTGGCAGGCTGGCACAATGATTAGCACTGCTGCCTCACAGTGCCAGGGAGCTGCTTTAATTCCTGGG
The DNA here is from genome assembly GCA_024679065.1 of Sphyrna mokarran. Lineage (NCBI taxonomy): Eukaryota > Metazoa > Chordata > Chondrichthyes > Carcharhiniformes > Carcharhinidae > Sphyrna > Sphyrna mokarran. Next base: position 44,369,053 of record JAGIQG010000022.1, read on the forward strand.
CAGGGTCTCTCTCTGTGTGGGTTTCCTCGGGATGCTCCGGTTTCCTCCCACTGTCCAAAAGATGTGCTGGTTAGGTGTATTAGCCGTGCTAAATTCTCCCCCACTGTAGAACATAGAACATTACAGTGCGGTACAGGCCCTTCGGCCCTCGATGTTGCACCGACCTGTGAAAACCAATCTAAAGCCCATCCAACCTACACCAATCCAATATCATCCATATGTTTATCCTATGACCATTTAAATGCCCTTAATGTTGGCAGGCAGGGCATTCAGTATCTGAACAGATGCTGGAGTGTGGCAGCTAGGGGATTTTCGCAGTAACTTCATTGCAGTGTTAATGTCATCCTACTTGTGGGTCTAATAAATAAAGCATTAGGGAAATTGGCCAAAATTTCCCCAATCTGTCCAAAGATGTGTAGGTTAGGTAGATTATGGGGATAGGATGGAGGAGAGGGATTGGATAGGATAATCGTTGAAAGGTTGGTGCAGAGTTGAGAGGCTGAATGGCCTCTTTCTGCATTGTAAGGATTCTATGTAACAGGGACTTCACTAGAACCTTCTTACAGATGATCTGCCATCATTGGTGATACATTCTAGCTAGTAACTGAATTGTTATTAAACATGCATATCACAGAAACTCCTGACCACTCCACTTGCCTTCCTAGCTCCCAGGTTAGCTAATGATTTAATCATAGCCACAGTACCGGCTACAATGGTTTCTCTTTCCTGCTCCTACATCGTCATGGCTGGTAACCCCAAAAGAATTCAAACCTTGATGTCCTCTTATTCTTCGTCTAACTGTGTATGGAATCACTTGATTCACCTGATGAAGGAATAGTGCTCCAAAAGCTCATGAAACCATATAAACCTGTTGGACTTTGACCTGGTGTTGAATCCACTTCAGTCCAACATTGGCATCTCCACATCATGGCCTTCTTTCAGATAGAGAGGTCTGAGATCTGTCTGAGAAAGTTGAATATCTTACCCAGTACAAGTGCCTCCGACAACGCAGAATTCCCTCAGGCCTGTGCTGGAATGTCAGCCTAAATTCTCTGGAATGGTGATTAACCCCACAACTTTCTCTCTCAGAGGTGAGAGAGCTGTGAACTGAGCCAGGATAACACCTTGGGTTGTTAAGAAGGTGTACGGTGTGTTAGCTTTTATTGATAGAGGGATTGTATTTTGGAGCTGTGAGATTATATTGCAACTGTGCAAAACTCTGGTGCGGCCATACTTGGAGTATTGCATACAGTTCTGGTCGCTGCATTATAAGAAAGATGTGGGAGCATTGGAAAGGGTGCAGAGGAGGTTTGTCAGGGTGTTGTCTAGTATGGTGGGAAGGTCTTATGAGGAAAGGCTGAGGGACTTGAGATTGTTTTCATTAGAGAGAAGAAGGTTAAGAGATGATTTAATTGAGGTATACAAGATGATCAGAGGGTTAGATAGGGTGGACAGTGAGAGCCTTTTTCCTCAAATGATGATGGCTAACACGAGGGGACATAGCTTTAAATTGAGGGGTGATAAATATATAACAGATGTCAGAGATGGATTCTTTACTCAGACGGTAGTAAGGGCCCTGCCTGTGGCAGTTGTGGACTCGCCAACTTTAAGGGCGTTCAAATGGTCAGTGGATAGGCATATGGATAACATTGGAATAGTTCAGGTTAGAGGGTCATTAGATTGGTTCCATTGGTCGGCGCAACATCGAGGGCCGAAGGGCCTGTACTGCGCTGTAATGTTCTATGTTCTAAACTATTCCCAAACTGGGCCATGATTGACAAAGCTCCCATTTTTCAAACCAGCTCATTGTTCTAGAAATGGGTGGATATATTTGAACTGACCTGGTACAGTGCCAATCTGTACTGATGCCAATTATCTGAATGTTGTTTTGGGCTGAGCTGGATGGAATCTTCTATTCACCTCAGTAGAAGCAGCAAAGCAGTTGTTCCTATAAGACATCATGATCTAAGTAAATCTCCTTGCTAACACTGCAATGCAAATAGTTCTGATTCAACAAACACTTTTATAGATGCGTTGCTTCACCTGTCAGCTGTAGTCAAGCATCATTGCTCTCGCCTCTGAGCTAGAACGCTCTGGGTTCAAACCCCCATCTCCACACACAACGAGTATATAATACTTTGGCGCAGTGGTTACTGTGAAAGCCCAGTTCATTTATTATTGAAAGAAGTCTGACAGAGAAACAATAACTCTCTCTCCAAGATCATTTTTCATTCATTTGCTGGTTTGGATCATTTAACCTGGAGTATTGTGTGCAATTTTGGTTTTCTTTTCTGAGAAAGGATGCTCTTATTCTCGAGGGAATGCAACGAAGCTTTATCAGGCTGATTCCGGGGATGGCGGAATGAGGAGAGATTGACTAGGTTAGGATTGTTTTCGTTGGAGTTCAGACGAATGCGGGGGGGATCTCACAGAGAGTTATAAAATTCTAACAGGACTTTGTTTAAGAAGGGTAGCAAGAATATCCAGGTAATTACAAGTCAGTGGTAGGGAAGTTATTGGAGAGGATTCTTCGAGATAGGATTTACTCCCTCCTGGAAATAAGTGGACGTATAAGTGAGAGGTTTTGTGAAGGGGAGATCATGTCTCACTAACTCGATTAAATTTTTCGAGGAGGTGGTGAAGATGATTGCTGAGGGTAGGGCAGTGGGTGTTGTCTACATGGACTTCAGTAAGGCCTTTGACAAGGTCCCTCGTGGGAGAGGGTGCAGAAGGTGAAATCGCATGGGATCAGAGGTGAGCCGGCAAAGTGGATACAAAACTGGATCAGTCAAAGACAGAGGGTAGCAGTGGAAGGGTACATTTCTGAATGGAGGGCTGTGACAAGTGGTATTCCTCAGGGATCAGTGCTGGGACCATTGCTGTTTGTAATATATATAAATGATTTGGAGGAAAATATAACTAGTTTGATTAGTAAGTTTGTAGATGACACAAAGGTTGGTGGATTTGCAGATAGCGATGAGGAACATCAAAGGATACAGCAGGATATAGATCGATTGGAGACTTGGAAAGATGGCAGATGGAATTTAACCTGGATAAATGTGAGGTAATGCATTTTGGAAGGTCTAATACAGATAGAAAATATACAGTAAATGGCCCTTAGGAGTATTGGCAGGCAAAGGGATCTGGGTCTACAGATACATAGGTCACTGAAAGTGACAATGCAGGTGGAGAAGGTAGTCAAGTGTGAGCAGTGTTCATTCATCGTAGCGTCTGCATGGTCTCCCCACTGTACCATGCCTCGAGACATCCTTTCCTACAGCGTATCAGGTAGACAATGTTGGCCAGCACCATATCCTTACATGCATCCCCAGCACCTCACTGTACTGCAAGCCCACAGATAATCGCACGATGCTCCACTTCTCCAGCTTCCACCCTAAGCACGTTAAAGAAGCCAACCCCTACAGACAAGCCCTCCGTATACCCAGGATTTGCTCAGATGAGGAGGATCATGACAGACACCTCCAGATGCTGAAAGATGCCCTCATCAGAACAGGAAATGGCGCTCGGCTCATCGATCGACGGTTCTGATGCCCCGCAGCAAAAAACCGCATTGACATCCTCAGAAGACAAACATGGGACGGAGTGGACAGAGTCCCCTTCATCGTCCAGTACTTCCCTGGAGTGTAGCAGCTAGGACATCTTCTCCAGAGTCTTCAACATATCATTGATGAAGATGAACATCTCGCCAAGGCCATCCCCACACCCCCCCACTTCTTGCCTTCAAACAAGCACACAATCTACGGTTGTGTGAAGACACACAATGGTCTGCATTGTTCGCAGCAAACTCCCCAGCCTTCAGGAGAACAGTGACCACAACACCACACAACCCTGCCACAGCAACCTCTGCGAGACGTGCCGGATCATCGACACGAATGCCATCATCTCACGTGAGAACACCATCCACCAGGTACACGGTACATACTCTTGCAATTTGGCCAACCTTGTCAACCTGATAGGCTGCAGGGAAGGATGTCCCGAGGTGTGGTACATTGGGGAGACCATGCAGACACTATGACAACAGATGAATGAACATTGCTTGACAATCACCAGGCAGGATGTTCCCTTCCTGTTGGCGAACACTTCAGCAGTCATGGGCATTCGGCCTCTGATTTTCTGGTAAACATTCTCCAAGGCGTCCTTCACAACACATGACAGTGCAGAGTCGCTGAGCAAAGACTGATAGCCAAGTTCCGCACACATGAGGACGGTCTCAACTGGGATCTTGGGTCCATGTCACACTATCTGTAACTCCCATGACTTGCCTGGGTTTGCAAAATCACACTCACTGTCCTGTCTGGAGACAATACACATCTCTTTAACCCGTGCTTAACCCTCTCTCCACTCACATTGTCTGTACCTTTAAGACTTTGACTACCTGTAAAGACTCGCATTCCAACAATTATTCTGTGAATTGAGTTTGTGTCTTTATATGCCCTGTTTGTGAACACAGCTCCCACTCACCAGATGAAGGAACAGCGCTCCAAAAGCTAGTGGTTTGTGCTACCAAATAAACCTGTTGGATTTTAATGTGGTGTTGTGGGACTTCTTATTGTATTTACTCCAGTCCAACACCGGCATCTCCATATCAAGACTAATTATGCACAGATTTATCAATGATCCTCCCGTTATTGATATAATTGGTGAGATCAGAGAGGGCCTTTTCTCTATGTTGTCAGAAGATGCCATCAATATACTGTCATCAAAACTAAGCCCGTTCATTTGGTCGATGCACAATGTTTCAATATTTTAGATTTACTTATTATTGTCACAATTAGGCTTACATTAACACGACAACGAAGTTATTGTGGAACTCTCCTAGTTGCCACACTCTGGCACCTGTTCAGGTATACTGTGTGAGGATTTAATGTGGTCGATGCACATAACCAGCACGTCTTTCAGACTGTGGGTGGAAACTGGAACACCCCGAGGAAACCCACACAGACACGGGGAGAATGTGTAAACTCCACACAGGCAGTCACCCAAGCTGGGAACTGAACCCGGGTCCCTGGCACTGTGAGGAGCAGTACGAACCACTGTACCACCCCCATCCCTGGTGACCAGGGACCTAATCTCTCTCTCAATCTCTAGCTCTGCTTCCCAAGCATAAAAGCAATAAATGGTTTGTTAGTCGGCTGTTCTGCTTGGCACTTTTTAATGACTATTTTTATTAAGTGCTCATTTTGAAAATGATTACTAATCTTTTGCTTTTTTTTTGCTGAGTAAGTTATGTTTAGGGAGATATTGTGGTAATGTTACTGAAACAATAATCCAGAGGCCCAGGCTAATGTTCTAAGGGCGTAGATTCAGATTCTGGATCTAGTGAAAAAGTTGAATGATCTCACGAAAGTGAGCAAGGTTGGTGAATGCAGTTTCAAATGTTATATTTTCCAATTGTGCCATTGGCCTCACACAACTCATCACTCGCCTACCAACCAATTCTTGCGAGCACAACTCATACCTCACACCACAGACTTCACCTCATCCTCACAAACTTAGTGTGTGGCACAGTGGTTAGCACTGATGCTTCACAGCTCCAGGATCCTGGGTTCGATTCATGGCTGGGGTCTCTGTGCGTGGAGTTTGCACATTCTCCTAGTGTCTGTGTGGGTTTCCTCCGGGTACTCCAATTTCCTCCCACAGTCCAAAGATGGGTTAGATTGATTGGCTGTGCTAAGAAATTGCCCCTTAGTGTCCAGGGGTGTGTAGGTTAGAGGGATTAGTGGGTATAATATGCCGGGATATGGGGATAGGTCCTGGGTGGGATTGTGTTCGGTGCAGACGCGATGGGCCTAAGGGCCTCTTTCTGCACTATAGGGTTCTATGATTCTAGTATTAATACAAGCCTCACATTTACATCTCTCAGCTTGTACACCCTGCCAGTTACCAGCTGTGGCAACCACATCTTCCAAGCGCATATCACCACCTTCTCCCATCTCGAGTTTATGTCCGGTTGGGCGAATCTTTAGAAAGTTTCTGTTTGGATGAGCTTCAAGCCTCATCCGAACAATGAATTCAAACGTCAAGCCCCATGTGTGAATGATTTTAAGTGACAATGACTATGCAATTGTGATAGTTAGTCTGTGTGAGCTAAGTGAGACACACAGGACAAGAAAATATAACATGGGAGAGAAGCCAACCCTCAGGAAAGTGTATCAGACATAAAGGGGGGACTCGATTCAGGGAAAGCAATTCCTGAATGACCCAGCAGAGTGACTTGTCTGTGCTGCAGTACGAAGCATCTTTACAGGAGAGATCCGTGTTTTGTGGGCCAACACTGCCATTATACCCACGGAGACATTCTGGTGCAAAATCCCGGAACTGCACAGACATTCCCAAAGGTAGTCCAAAGGTTTAGACTGAAGACTATGCTTTCTGGGTGAGGTTAGAGGACTGCGGTTCTGCGTTTTCAAATGCTGATATCCTGAAAAAAGATAATCTAACAAATTAGTAACAGGTAGGTTCTTCACTCAGAGGGTAGTAAGGGCAGGGAATGCCCTGCCTGCAGCAGTTGTGGACTCGCCAACTTTAAGGGCGTTCAAATGGTCAGTGGATAGGCATATGGATAACATTGGAATAGTTTAGGTTAGAGGGTCATTAGATTGGTTCCACTGGTTGGCGCAACATTGAGGGCCGAAGGGCCTGTACTGTGCTGTAATGTTCTATGTTAAATCTTAAATTCAGGTGCCAGTGTGACAGTCCTGACTGACTATAGGGGGAGGCAATTGTCTTGCGGTATTACCACTAGCCTATTAATTCAGAATCTCAGCTAATTTTCTGGGGACCCAGGTTCGAATCCTGCAGATGGTGGAATTTGAATTCAATAAAAAAATGTCTGGAATTAAGCATCTACTGATGACCATGAAACCATTGTCAGCAAAACCCATCCGGTTCATTAACGCCTCTTAGGGAAGGAAATCTGCCATTGTTATCCGGTCTGTGACACAGTTGACTCTCAACTGCCCTCCAAGAACAACAAGAGATGAGCAATAAATGCTGGCGACTCAGCCCACAGATGAATTACAAAAATGTCTTTGTATAATGGCTTAAAAACCTTTGGCTTTGAACATGGGATTCCCTTTACCAGGGTTTTGTAATTCTAGTCCATTCCTTCCTCCTTACATGGATAAGGAGTGTAAAACTCCTGGTCATCAGTGTTATCCTGGAACCACTGAGATCAAACTGATCTTTGAGCTAATGTATGCCATCCACAACCAGTCTCTGTGGTGAGCAGAGCCGATCTGTGTAGCTCTGGACCTCTCTTAGACAGTGAATGCAGAACACTACAGCACAAACAGGCCCTTCGGCCCACAAGTTGTGCCGATCACATCTGTACTTACCAGGCCATAGAACTATCTGTAACTCCCAATCCCATTAAATCCCATGTACTCATCCAGAAGTCTCTTAAAAGACCCCAGCGAGTTCACCTCTACCACCACTGACGGCAGCCGATTCCATTCATTCACCGCCCTCTGAGTGAAAAACTTACCTCTAACATCTCCTCTGTACTTGCCCCCCCAGCACCTTAAACCTGTGTCCTCTCGTAGCGACCATTTCAGCCCTGGGAAACAGCCTCTGAGAATCCACCCTATCTATTCCTCTCAATGTCTTATAAACCTCTATCAGGTCGCCTCTCAACCTTTGTCTCTCCAGGGAGAAGAGTCCCAGTTCTCTCAACCTATCTTCATGAGGCATGCCCCCCAATCCAGGCAACATCTTTGTAAATCTCCTCTGCACCCTCTCAATAGCTTCCACATCCTTCCTATAGTGAGGCGACCAGAACTGCACACAGTACTCCACGTGGGGTCTGACAAGGGTCTTCTCCACTAAGGGTCTTAGTGGAGAATATCAAGGTGATCCCCATTGTTAGCCAGCCAGAACAGCATGCTTTTCAGCACTCAGAAGCTAAAGCATGTTCAGGCTCAGGTTTTACCTTCAATCTCTCTTCTCCCTTTATGGAACAGGAGAATAAATCAGGAGATAATGAGGGTATGTAAAAAAAGACAGCACTTTGATCATGGGTGACTTTAATCTTCACGTAGATTGGGAAAATCAAATCAGCACAGATAGCCATGAGGAAGAATTCATCGGGTGTATTTGTTTCTGAGAAGAAAATATTGTGGATCCAACTAGGAATCAGGCTATTTCGAATTTGATTGTAATCGGGCAGGTTTAGAAGACAACTTCAGAGGAAAAGATCCCCTGGGAAACAGTGACCATAACATGATAGAGAGAGAGAAGCTTGGATCAGAGGCAATTGCACTAAATCAGGATAATTATAAAAGAATGAGTGCAGAGTTGGCAGGAATGGATAGGGAATGGAATTCAGCAGGAAGCTAGTAGATCAGAAATGACGAACGTTTGTGAAAATAGTTCATGACTAATAGCATAAGTAAATCCTAATGAGGAAGAATGATTCTAGGAAGGGATAAATCATTCATAGTTAACAAAGGAAGTTAATGATAGTGTTAAACCAAAAGAAAAAAAGACCAAACTTAATAAAAATCCAGGGGGCTGTTGCCTTGTGGATCCAGAACTGGCTTGCCTGCAGAAAGCAGAGAATAGTTGTGGATGGATCTTTTTCTGCATTGAGGTCAGTCACCAGTGAAGTGCCCCAGGGATCTGTTCTGGGACCCCCGCTGTTTGTCGTTTTCATAAATGACCTGGATGAGGAAGTGGAGGGATGGATTGGTAGGTTTGCCAACGACACGAAGGTTGGAGGTGTTGTGGATAGTCTGGGGGATGTCAGAAGTTGCAGTGTGACATAGATAGGATGCAAGACTGGGTGGAGAAGTGGCAGATGGACTTCAACCAGGATAAACGTGTAGTGGTCCATTTTGGCAGGACCAATGGGACAAAGGAGTATAACATCAAGGGTAGGATTCTTAGCAGTGTAGAGGATTAGAAGGACCTTGAGGTCCGGGTCCATAGGACTCTTAAATCGGCCTCACAGGTGGAGGATGTGGTTAAGAAGGCGTATGGTGTACTGGCCTTCATTAATTGAGGCATTGAGTTTAGGATCGAGAAATAATGCTACAGACCCCACTTGGAGTACTATGTGCAGTTCTGGTCGCCTCATTACAGGAAGGATGTGGAAGCTATTGAAAGGGTGTAGAGGAGATTTACAAGGATGTTGCCTGGATTGGGAGGCATGCCTTATGAAGACAGGTTGAGGGAACTCAGTCTTTTCTCCCTGGAGAGATGAAGGTTGAGAGGCGACCTCTCATAAGATGTTGAGAGGTATAGATAGAGTGGATTCTTGGAGGCTATTTCCCAGGGCTGAAATGGTTGCTACGAGAGGACACAGATTTAAGGTGCTGGGGGGCAAGTGCAGAGGAGATGTTAGGGGTAAGTTTTTCACTCAGAGGGTGGTGGGTGAGTGAGTGCCTGCTGTCAGTGGTGGTGGAGGCAAATTCGTTAGGGTCTTTTTAGAGACTTCTGGGTGAGTACATGTGATTTAATAGGATTGAGGGTTATAGATAGGCCTAGTACATAGGAATATGATCAGCGTAACTTGTGGGCTGAAGGGCCTGTTGTGCTGTAGTTTTTCTATGTTCTGTGTTCTAAAAACATAATAAAACATAATAAAGAGCAGATAATCTATGAGGGTAAACTAGCCGGTAATATAAAAATGGACAGCAAGACCTTTAAGTATATAAAATGGAAGAGAGAGGCCAAAGTGAACATTAGAGAATGAGACTGGGGAAATAACAGGGGGACTAGGACACAGGGAATTAAATTAAATATTTTGTGATAGTCTTCATTGTGAAAGACACTAATAACATTCCAAAAATACTAATTAATTGAGGGGCAGAAGGAGGATGGGGGAGGCAGATAAATACAATAACTAACATTCACATTAAGGACACTAATGGGATTAAAGGCTTTTAAGTCCCCCCTGGATTTGTTGGGTTACATGCCAGGATATTGAAGAAAGTAGCTACAAAGATAATGATGCACTGGCAGTAATCTTCCAAAAAAGCTTAAATTCTGGAAAAGTCCCACAGGATTGGAAAACAGCCAATGTAACATCTCTGCTGAAAAAGAGAAGATGTCAAAAACAGCTTCTGCCATTGGAAAAATGTCAAAGTCCTTTATAACAGAGCATTTTGAAATGCATAATATAATCAAGCAGAGTCAGCATGGCTTCATGAAGGTGAAATCATGCCTATCAAATTTATTAAAGTGCTTTGAGGTGGTAATGGGCAGGATGGATAAAGGGAAACCTGTAAATATAATATACTTGGGTTTCCAAAAAACATTCAATAAAGTGCGGTACAAGTATTATGGTAAGGTTATATAAGGCATTGGTGAGGCTGAATTTAGAGTATTGTGTACAGTCTTGGTCACCTAGTTACAGGAAGGATGTAAATAATGTTGAAAGAGTGCAGAGAAGGTTCACAAGGATGTTACCAGGAAGTTGAGTTACAGACAGAGATTGAAGAGGTTAGGACTTTATTCCCTGGAGTGTAGAAAAATGAAGGGAGATTTGATAGAGGTGTATAAGATTTTGATGGGTACAGATAGAGTGAATGCAAGCAGGCTTTTTCCACTGAGGCTAGGGGAGAAAAAAAACCCAGAGGGCATTGGTTAAGGGTGAAAGGAGAAAAGTTTAAAGAGAATATTGGGGAGGGGCTTCTTCACACAGAGAGTGTGGAATGAGCTGCCCGATAAAGTGGTAAATGCTGGGGTCACTTTTAACATTTAAGAAAAACTTGGACGGGTACATGGATGAGAGAGGTGTGGAGGGATATGGTCCAAGTGCAGGTCAGTGGGACTAGGCAAAAAATGGTTCGGCTCAGACAAGAAGGGCCAAAAGGCCTGTTTCTGAGCTGTAATTTCGTATGGTTTTGGAACAAGATAAGGTCCCATGGTGCTGGGGATAGCATGGGTAGAGGACCCATGATAGAAGATAGAGATGGGATAAGAGGATGGCAATCTGTAACTAGTGGAGTGCACACAGGGATCAGTGCTAGGCCACAATTATTTACAATATATATTAATGACTTGGATGAAGGAAGCGAATGTATTATTGCCAAGTTTGTGGATGTCACAAAATTAGATGGGAGTGGTGAGAGTGACATAAAAAGTGTACAAAGTGGTGTAGACAGTTAAGTCAGTGGGTAAAAACATGGCAGATGGAATACAATGTAGGAAGTGTGAAGTGAGCTGAATATTATTTAAATGTAGAAAGACTGCAGAAAACTGCAGCACAGAGAGATTTGGGAATTCTCATGGATAAATCACACAAAGTTAGCATGCAACTTCATGGAAGGCAAATGGGATGTTGACCTGGTTTTGTGAAGGGTAGGTCGTGCCTTACTAACCTCATTGAGTTTTTTGAAAAAGTGACTAAAGAGGTGGATGGGGGTAAGGCGGTTGATGTGGTATATATGGACTTTAGTAAGGCGTTTGATAAGGTGGCCCATGGAAGACTTCTGCAGAAAATGCAGATGTATGGGATAGAGGGTTATTTAGCTAATTGGATTAGGAATTGGCTAGCAGATAGAAGACAGAGGGTGGTGGTTGATGGGAGACATTCATCGTGGAGTTCGGTTACTAGTGGTGTACCTCAGGGGTCTGTTTTGGGGCCCTGCTGTTTGTAATTTTTATAAATGATCTGGATGAGGGTATTGAAGGATGGATTAGTAAATTTGCAGATGACACCAAAGTCGGTGGAGTGGTAGATAGTGAAGAGGGGTGTTATAGTTTGCAGAGGGACTTAGACAAGTTGCAGAGCTGGCCGAGAGGTGGCAAATGGAGTTTAATGTGGAAAAGTGTGAGGTAATGCACTATGGCAGAAATAATAAATGTGTAGAGTATAGGGCTAATGGTAGGATTCTTAGTAGTGTTGATGAACAGAGGGATCTTGGTGTATGTGTGCATAGATCCCTGAAAGTTGGCAATCAAGTCGATAAGGTTGTTAAGAAGGCATATGGAGTGTTAGCTTTTATTGGTAGGGGGATTGAATTTTGGAGCCGCAGCGTCATGTTGCAACTGTACAAAACTCTAGTGCGGCCGCACTTGGAGTATTGTGTGCATTTCTGGTCCCCACATTATAAGAAAGATGTGGAGGCATTGGAGAGGGTACAGAGGAGGTTTACCAGGATGTTGCCTGGTATGAGGGCAGGTCTTATGAAGAGAGGCTGAGGGATTTGAGGTTATTTTCGTTAGAAAGAAGGTGACGAAGAGGAGACCTTATTGAAACATATAAGATGATTAGAGGTTTAGATAGGGTGGACAGTGATAGCCTTTTTCCTAGGATGAGAAAGCTAGCACAAGGGGACACAGCTTTAAATTAAGGGGTGATAGTTATAGGACGGATATCAGAGGTAGGTTCTTTACCCAGAGGGTGGTTAGGGAGTGGAATGCCCTGCCTGCGGCAGTTGTAGATGCATCAAGTTTGGTGGCGTTTAAGAGGTTAGTTGATAAGTTTATGGAAGAGAAGGGAATGGTTTAGTTTGGAGGGGCATTGCTTTTTATATTGGTCGGTGCAACATCGAAGGCCGAAGGGCCTGTTCTGTGCTGTAGTGTTCTATGATCTATGTTCTATGTTCATTTCAAAAGGAATTTGAGTATTAAAAATAGGGAAGCCATGCTAAAACCATATAAGGCAATAGTTAGACCACACCTGGAATACTATGAACAGTCGCCTTATCTAAGGAAAGATATACTTTCATTGGCACAATGCAAAAAAAGCTCAGTGGGTTGTTCCTGGATACGGAGGGGTTGTCTTATGAGGAGAGGTTGGGCTCTACTCAGTAGAGTTTAGAAGAATGAGAGGTGACCTTTTTAAGACATATAGGATTCTCAGGGAACTTGACAAGATCGATGCTGAGAGGTTGTTCCTCCTTGTGAGGGAGTCTAGGAACAGATCCAGGCATAATCTTAGAGTAAGGTGTTTCTTAAGATGGAGATAAGAAGGAATGTCTTCTCTCAGAAGGTAGTGAAATTATTTATCGTAGAGGGCTGTAGAGGGCTAAGTACGTTCAAGGTTGAGATAGTCAGATTTTATCATTAGAGGAATCAAGAGTTGCGGAGATAAGGAGCTGAGAATTATTACATCAGATTAATCATGATTTCATTGAATGGTGGAGAAAACTTGATGGCCATCGAGTATTTCTAGGATTTGGAGTAATAATGGACAAGCCTAGACTGTTAACATTTAGCCCATCAAGTTTTCTCCAACATTCAATGTACAGCATGACTGATCTGCTGTAATCATCCTCAACTCCACTTTCCCATAACCCTGATTCTCTTACTGATAAATATCTAGAATATAGAACATTCCAGCGCAGTACAGGCCCTTCGGCCCTCGTTGTTGCACCGACCAGTGGAACCAATCTAATGACCCTCTAACCTAAACTATTCCAATGTTATCCATATGTCTATCCACTGACCATCTAAACACCCTAAAAGCTGGTGAGTCCACAACTGCTGCAGACAGGGCATTCCACGGCCTTACTACCCTCTGAGTAAAGAACCCACCTCTGACATCTATCCTATAATTATCACCCCTCAATTTAAAGCTGTGTCCCCTTGTGTTAGCCATCTCCATCTGAGGAAAAAGACTCTCACTATCCACTCTATCTAATCCTCTGATCATCTTGTATGCCTCAATTATGTCACCTCTTAACCTTCTTCTCTCTAACAAAAATTACCTCAAGTCCCTCAGCCTTTCCTCATAAGACCTTCCCACCATAACAGGCAACATCCTGGTAAACCTCCTCTGCACCCTTTCCAATGCTTCCACATCTTTCTTATAATGCGGCGACCAGAACTGTACGCAATACTCCAAGTGCGGCCGCACCAGAGTTTTGTACAGTTGCAACATTAGCTCACGGCTCTGAAATTCAATTACTTTACCAATAAAAGCTAACACACAGTACGCCTTCTTAACAACCTTATCAACCTGGATGCCAACCTTGAACATACTCAGCGATCCAGCCTCTAGACTCTCTCAGAAGGGGAAACAAACTCTCAGCATCAATCTTGTCAAGTTCCCTGAGAATCTTATGTGTCTTAAAAAGGTCACCTCTCATTCTTCTAAACTCTACTGAGTACAGGCCCAACCTTCTCAACCCCTCCTTATTAGTTGATAAGTATATGGAAGAGAAGGGAATGGTTTAGTTTGGAGGGGCATTGCTTTTTATATTGGTCGGCGCAACATCGAAGGCCGAAGGGCCTGTTCTGTGCTGTAATGTTCTATGTTCTATGTTCATAAGTTCCCAAATGGTCAAACCAAACTCCATTGCATCTTTGGTGGACATGTCAGAGAATGATCAGCTGTCTGAGAACCCCCTATATCCTGCTAGTACAGCTGGTCAGCATTGCAACCACTGTACACACTGCAATCTCCAGCCAGCAGACCACCACCATGATCCAACGCTGCAATCTGGTAGCAACCTCTCCCCATCGACAACATAACACAGAGATGGGGCTTCCACCGAACCTCCTTCTCACCACAGGAACAACTTCGGAGGCCACTGACAAGACCCCCCACAGAGGAAGAAAGATCAAAGCAGCGATGAGGAGATGAATATTCTGTTTATTCCACCTCGCAAGAAGCGATCGAGAGCAACAGCTGAGCCAAAGCATTGGCAGAATGTCGGTGCAAATTCCAATCCAACACCAAGAACCTATCCCTGCCCTGACAGAACAGCCATAACGATGTGGGAAGATTATAAAGCCATTGGACCACTTGAAGCTCTAACTTCAAGGAATTGCAGGGGCAGATGGGATAGTAAGAAAGTTGTTAATTCTGCAATAATGTCAGAATAGCATAACAATAAGGTAAATACACGAGATGTAGAGTTGAGGGAAACTAAATCATAGAATTTCAGCAGTGCACAAGGAGGCTTCTCAGTCCATTGACTCTGTGTGCACTGCCCACATTCAGACTCTATCTCCATAACTCCGCGCTAGTCCTCCTGACACTAGGAGGCAATCTAACGTGGCCTACCCACCTATTCCACACATCTTTGGAGGAAACCCATGTAGACACAGGGGGAACATGCAAACTTTACACAGACAATGATCCAAACCGGGAATCGGATCCAAGTCCTTGGTGCTTTATGGAAGCACTGTGCTTCCATAAAATAACAACAGTAATGGTCTAGGTTTTATGGGTTAAGATGAGAGTGGGTACAGCCCACAGAGTGATGTAAGAAAACAAATGACCCAGACTCAGTGTAGTGTTGGTCAGCGACATGTTAAGTCTCAGAGATGGAGATAGCTCCTTATTTATATGTCCTATAGTTAATAACTTGCTGTTGAAGGTAAAGTCAGTAAGAAGTCTCACAATACCTGGTTAAAGTCCAACAAGTTTATTCGGTTTATTCCACAAGCTTTTGGAGCACTTTTTCAGGTGAGTGGGAGTTCTGTTCCCAAACAGGGCATATAAAGACATAAACTCAATTTACAAAATAATGGTTGGAATGCGAGTCTTTACAGGTAATCAAGTTTTAAAGATTGACTCTAAACGAAACTCCACAACAGACCAGAAAACCATTATTCAACTAATGCCAGCCTCGTCAGTGTCAGAATGTGTTGGTTACTGAATATGTCGTTAAAGAAGTCTTTGCAGTCTTGTTAACAACAGAAGTGTGTCTTGTAGCTCAGTTGGCTGGACGGCTTGGCTTGTGAAGCAGAGCTATGTCAACAGCGCAGATTCAATTCCCGTACTGCTTAGAATTATTCAGGAAGGCCCCGTCTTCCCAACCTTGCCCCTCACCTGAAGTGTGGGGACCCTTAGGTTAAATCACTAAGAGGCAGTTCTCCTCCTCAAAGGGAAAGCAGCCTTGGGTCATCTGAGACAATGGTGACTTTATCATTCTCCAAAGCGACCTTCACAACACGTGAGAATGCAGTGTCGTTGAGCAGAGACTGATAGCCATGTTCCGCACACATGAGGATGACCTCAACCAGGATCTTGGGTTCAGGTCGCACTATCTGTAACCCCCTGATTTGCCTGAATTTGCAACATCTCATCTCCTGGCTAGAGACAATTTATATCTCTTTAACTTATACTTAACCCTCTGTCCACTCACATTGTCTGTACCTTTAAGACTTGATTACCTGTAAACACTCGCATTCCAACTATTACTTTGCAAATTGAGTTTGTGTCTTTGTGAATAGAACTCCCGTTCACCTGATGAAGTTCTATGTTCAATGTTCTAAGGAGCAGCACTCTGGAAGCTGGTGGCTTTTGCTTCTAAATAAACCAGTTAGACTTTAACATTGTGTTATGAGACTTCTTACCGTGTTTACCCCAGTCCAACCCCGGCATCTCCACTTCAAGTCCCACTCCAGGACTTGGTGTTCATGGAAGGTAGCCTGGAAATCCTTGTGATACACCCAATAGCAAGCTGTGAAAATGGGAGAGTTTGCTGGTCAGCGACTTTGCAGAAGGCAATATTAATCATTAACTAAGTCTCAGTTTCCCCAATCTATCCACATAACTGAAATTCTTCAACCCTGGAATCATTTCCTAACAGATTTCATTATCCTCTCCAATGCTGCATTGGAAGGAAGGTGGATCATGATGGGATGGAGATCTTTGCTGAAGCAGCTAAAGATTAATTAGTCCAGTGTAGTTCTACAGTTCAACCTCTTCAGTTTTGTGCCATTATAAAATCAGCGTGGAGATATTTGCGATATCTGGGTGTATTTGCAGCGTTCGGGAGCATTTACAGGATGGAGGGGTAATTGCAGTGTGTGGGGTATTCACAACATTTGGGAAATTTACAATGCATATATTTGTAATGTATTCGGGGATATTCGCAACATTTAACATAGAACACTACAGCACAAACAGGCCCTTCGGCCCACAAGTTGTGCTGATCATATCTATGCCTACCAGGTCATAGAACTATCTATAACCCTCAATCCCATTAAATCCCATGTACTCATCCAGAAGTCTCTTAAAAGACCCCAGTGAGTTTGCCTCCACACCACCGATGGCAGCTGATTCCACTCACTCACCACCCTCTGAGTGAAAAACTTACCGCTAACACCTCCTCTGTACTTGCTCCCCAGTATCTTAAACCTGTGTCCTCTCGTAGCATTGCAGCATTGGGGGTATTTTGCAGCATTGGGGGTATTTGCAGAATTGGGGGTATTTGCAACGTTTGGGGGTATTTGCAGCATTTGGGGGTATTCGCAGCATTGGGGGTATTCACCGCATTGGGGGTATTCGCAGCGTTTGGGGGTATTTGCAGCATTTGAGGGTATTCGTGGTGTTTGGAGGTATTTGGAGCATTCAGGAGTATTCGCAGCATTGGGGGTATTCGCAGCATTGGGGGTATTTGCAGTATTTGGGGATATTTGCAGCATTCAGTGGTATTCGTGGTGTTTGGAGGTATTTGGAGCGTTCAGGAGTATTCGCAGCATTTGGGGGTATTTGCAACATTTGTTGATATTCCCAAGTGCTCTGGCAATGAAGCAGTTTGCATTGAAACATGGATAATGACTTGGTTCAATTAATCTCTGCGCAGTGCTGGAATTTGCTCGTTGTTGAAATAGAGATCCAAGCAGGAAGGAAATTTACTGAACAAATATTGCACAGGTCACATAACAAAAGGGAGCCAATAAGGGAGAACAAGGGATTTTTCATTAACATATACATATGATGCAATGTTTAGTTTTTGGGGATCTAATTCGTATAGTCACACCTAATCGAATAGTAGATGGTGTCCATGCTAGATTGCACTCATTTTGCATCTTTTTTCTTTACGCTGAGCTTACTAAAGGTGAAATCGAAAAGTCCTGACATCCAAGACACATGTCTAATTCAATTGGTAAGTGATGAGTAATCCAACACTCCATTTTCACAAGCAGCAAGGAAGAGACTGCATCCAGATTTAGGGTAAGCGTGAAGCAATTACTTTCTCCAACGATACAGAATCTAATCATCTCCCCTTGTTATCTAATGGTATTGCCATTCTCAAATTGCTCCCAAAGACCCCCAAGATCCTGGGGGGCCTACATTGACCAGAGGCTCAATTGAATCTGACACAGAATTGTCATGATTACTAGAACAGGTTAGAGATCGGTATTAGAATCATAGAACCCTTGAGTGCAGAAAGAGACCCTTCAGCCCATCGAGTCTGCACCAAACACAATCCCACCCAGGCCCTACTCCCATATCCCTACATATTATACCCACTAATCCCTCTAATCTAATCACTCTAGTACACTAAGTGACAATTTTTAGCATGGCTAATCAACCTAACCCACACATCTTTGGTTGTGGGAGGAAAGTGGAGCACCCAGAGGAAACCCACGCAGACACGAGGAGAATATGCAAAGTCCACACAGACAGTGACCCAAACCAGGAATCGAAGCCAGGACCCTGGAGCCGTGAAGCAGCAGTGCTAACCCACTGTGCCATCGTATTGCCCATTCTGTGGTGAAATGTTAATGATCACTGTGAGCATGTTTCCCAAAGTGTTCTGAGTAAGAATTCCCAAACACTTTGAAGGAATAAAAGACTAGAGATAAATATAGCCCCAAGGTTTCCTTCCTTAAAAGATATTAGCGGACCAGATGCATTTTTGCCAATGATAGCTATAGTTACTGTTATTGAGAGTCACCTTTAATTCGAGACTTATTCATTAAATTAATTACTACTTCACAGGTATTACTATGAGGCCCCACCCTCATAGCTCACTGTACACAATATTACAACAGTATCACGATATATAATATCAGAGCAACATCACACTGTGTGCAATACTGAATCTGGAATTAAAAGTCTACTGATGATCACAAAACCATTGTCGATTGTTGTAACTAACGCCCTTTAGGGAAAGAAATCTGCTGTCTTTATCTGGCCTGGTCTACGTGTGAGTCCAGTCCCACAGCAATGTGGTTTACTCTTAAATATCCTCAGGGATGGGCAAAAAATGCTGGCCCAGCCCGTGACCTCCACATCACATGAACGAATAAAAATGCTATCTAATATCATGTGCGTGTTTGCATGTGCATATATATATATGTACAGATTGCTGTACAGATACATGGATTTGGGCCTGTGTCTGTGGGAGTTTGCACATTCTCCCCGTGCTTGCATGGGTTTTCTCTGGGTGCTCTGGTTTCCTCCCACATCCCAAAAACGTGCTCTTAGGCTGATTGGTGTTAACAAATTGTCCCTAAATTAGATCTCCCTCAATCTGGTGCGCATAAATTCTTTAAATTTGCATACTTTTTTTGTGGAATCAAAGACTCGTAGACAAAGGTCATGGGTAGAAAGAGGATTGGAATGAGGCACTCACTGAGTGTCAAAATGGGCGGCGCGGGCTTGTAGGGCTGAAGGGCCTGTTTCCTGTGCTGTGTTGTTCTTTGTTCTTTGTATATATGTGAATATATGTATATATAACTCTTCCAGCACATTGGAATATGACATTGTCAGGTACAAAACTTGATGTTCTCTCTCTGAGGAATGTAAGTATATATTTACTGAAGGTCTATGCGGAAAGATGAGGTCCCAGAATCCCAGCGGTGGGTGAGATCAGAGTCAGAGAATTGGGACAGCACAGTGGTTAGAACTGCTGCCTCACAGCACCAGAGATCTAGGTTCGATTCCCGGCTCGGGTCACTGTCTGTCTAGGGTGTGCATGTTCTCCCCATGTCTGCATGGGTTTCCTCTGGGTGTTCTGGTTTCCTTCCACACACTAAAGCTATGTGGGTTAGGTTGAATGGCGATGCTAAATTGCCTCTTGGTGTCAGGGGGCCTAGCTAGTGTAAGTGCATGGGGTTATAGGGAGAGAACCTGGGTAGGATCGGAGCAGACTCGATGGGCCGATTGGCCTCTTTCTGCACTGTAGTCTTCACTGAATCCTGGCCATGAGCGGGATTGGAGAATCCCGGCAGTAAGCGAAATCGGAGAATCCCAGCTTCGGGCGATGTTGGAGAATCCCAATCCCGGGCGAGGCCAGAATCCCAGCCTCGGGCAAAATTGGAGAATCCCAGCCTCGAGTGAGGTTGGAGAATCCCAGCGGCAGGCATAATTGGAGAATCCCAGCCTCAGGACGAAGTTGGAGAATCCCAATCCCGAGCGAGGTAAATAAATGATGATATTGATGTATTTGTTTTTATCCTACAGGTGCTTTGGTCCACCTTGTTGTCTAATGAGGGGCATACACGCGATGGGTCGTGAGAGGGCTGCTCTTGGATTTTTTTCGAGAGTATCCTAGTGCTTCACGTCGTTAGTGTACCTTGACCTGGACCATTTGATGGGCAACACGACAGCTCAGTGACTATCGCTGTGCTGTGCAGATACATGGATTTGGGCCTGTGTCTGTGGGAGTTTGCGCATTCTCCCCGTGCTTGCGTGGGTTTTCTCCGGGAGCTCCGGTTTCCTCCCACATCCCAAAGATGTGCTCTTAGGCTAATTGGCAAAACAAATTCTCCCTAAATTGTCTCAAATTTGGTTTTTAATCCATAGATCTATAAACATGGACAGGGATCACAGGTAGAGGTGGGAACATTGAGGTGGCAGCGCGGGCTCGTTGAGCCGAAGGGCCTATTTCCCGTGCTGTTTTGTTGTTTGTTATTTGTTCTTTTAATCCCAATCCCGGGTGAGGTCGGAGAATCCCAATCCTGGGCGAGGCCGGAGAATCCCAATCCCAGGCGAGGCCAGAGAATCCCAACCTCAGGGCAAGGCCGGAGAAACCCAATCCCGGGCGAGGCCGGAGAAACCCAATTCCGGGCGAGGCCGGAGAATCCCAGCCCCGGGGCGAGGCCAGAGAAACCCAATCCCGGGCGAGGTCGGAGAATCCCAATCCCGGGGCGAGGCCGGAGAATCCCAATCCTGGGCGAGGCCGGAGAATCCCAATCCTGAGCGAGGCCGGAGAATCCCAGCCCCGGGGCGAGGTCAGAGAAAACCAATTCTGGGGCGAGGTCGGAGAATCCCAGCCCTGGGGCGAGGCTGGAGAATCCCAATCCCGGGGCGAGGTCGGAGAATCCCAGCCACAGACCAGTCGGAGAATCCCAGCCGCAGGTGAGTTTGGAGAATCCGGGCCATTATTTTCCATAATATTGCAGGGACAAAATGTGTTTACGTGGAGTCTTTGCCAGAGGGGAGCGTTCAGTGAGAGATAAAATAGACCAAAACCACACAAAAAGTAAAGACAGAGCAGCTGGTGGTTTCTAAGAGGAGGATTAGAAGTCTGTTCAGTTTTATCATCATGGCAACAGTGTTAAGAGATTGCTGAGAAGATTTTTATAACTTTGTAGAGTTATCCTGCAGAGTGTCGTATCACAAACATATTGATGCACCCGGGAGGTTGTCAAGGATTCTATTATGCAAATGAAAATAGTTTCATGTGGTTTGTCTCTATGGCATTGCCAACTGGTCAGAAAGATTTCTCCCTCATTGTCGCTGCTGTGTGTATCATCTGTAATCATCTTCCAGAAGCAACTTCCCAACATATCACTTCTGCGAGGACAAGGATAGGAGTCTTAGTGTCCAAAAGATGTGCGGGTTAGGTGGATTGGCTGTGTTAAATTGCCCCTTAAGGTCTGGGATGTGTAGGTTAGAGGGTTTAGCTGGGTAAATACTTGGAGTACTGTGCGCAGTTTTGGTCGCCTCACTACAGGAAGGATGTGGAAGCTATTGAGAGGGTGCAGAGGAGATTTACAAGGATGTTGCCTAGATTGGGGGACATGCCTTATGAAGATAGGTTGAGGGAGCTCGGTCTCTTCTCCCTGGAGAGACGAAGGTTGATAGGCGACCTGATCAAGGTTTATAAGATGTTGAGAGTGGATTCTCGGAGGCTATTTCCCAGGGCTGAAGTGGTCGCTACGAGAGGACACAGGTTTAAGGTGCTGGAGAGCAAGTACAGAGGAGATGTTAGAGGTAAGTTTTTCACTCAGAGGGCGGTGAGTGAGTGGAATCGACTGCTGTCAGTGGTGGTGGAGGCGAACTCGCTGGGGTCTTTCAAGAGACTTCTGGATGAGTACATGGGATTTAATGGGATTGGGAGTTACAGATAGTTCTATGGCCTGGTAGGTATAGATATGATTGGCATAACTTGTGGGCCGAAGGGCCTGTTTGTGCTGTAGTGTTCTATGTTCTATGTAAATATGTGGGGTTACAGGGACAAACCCTAAGTGGGATTGTGGTCGGTGCAGACTCGATGGGCCAAATGGCCTCCTCTTGCACTGTAGGCTTTCTATGATTCTACGTATCAAATTCTCTTCCAAGTCGCACATCATGCTGACTCGGAACTATTCTTTCATCATCAAAATCCTGGATACCTAACAGCACAGACACTACACAGACAGCTCAAGGTGATGTCCCACCATCACATTCCCAATTAGAGAGGCAACAATTACTGGCTTTTCTGTGACAGCCATTTCCGAAGAATTTATCCATTTTCTGGGACATGTGTATCGGTGCCTGGGCCAGCATTTAGCGCCCCATTACGAAGGGACATTTAAGATTCAACCACATTGCTGTGAGTGTGGGATCACATTGGGCCAGACCAGGTAAGAATGACAGATTTCCTCCACTAAAGGACATCAGTGTCCCTAATTGTCCTAAATTAGTCTCCCCTCAATCTTCCCCAATAGGCGTAGACAAAGGTCATAGGCAGAGCAGGGCACTCACGATGTTAAAATGGGCGGCACGGGCTCGTTGGGCCGAAGGGCCACTTTCCCATGCTGTTTTGTTCTTTGTCAGTGAACCAGATGAGTTTTTATTATAATAGTTTGATGGTCCACATTAGATTTTGAATTCCAGATTTTTATTGAATTCAATCTGCCATTTGATCCCAGTCTGATCTCTGGATTACTCGTCCACTACACCAATGCACCTTTTCGAATGCATTTTTGAAAAAGTGACAAAGGATACTAAATTATACCATCAGCAGTTACACTACACAGTTACCATTTAGGCTAGATGTAGGATCATTTACACTGTCTATTCTTTAACTTTTCACCTGATTTTTAGCAATGTTTATTGTTTAAAGTCCAAAGCAAATGGATCAGGTAATGAGTGATACAATGGTTGAAATGTTTCCTCACATTTTTTACTATCACTGCTTGTGGTCTTATTTCAGCTTCAGAGTAAGGTGTGTGTTGTAAACTCACTGAACTAATATTGTCACAGAGGGTGTGACACCATCCCCCCCATCTTATGACGGCAATGGAACACAATCAATATAAAGTTTATACAATGATTCATGTAAACCTTAGTGGTGAAATTATAATGAACCTATTGTTAACTTTCAAATGTAATCAACATTTGAACATAAAGTTTAAAATGTATTTATTAGTCACAAGTATGCTTACGTTTGGATCTAAAAACATAATGTAAAGATGCCGGCGTTGGATTGGAGTGGTAAGAACTCAGTAAGAATTTGGCAACACCAATTATTAATCCAACCGATTTATTTGATAGTAAAATAGCGAGCTTTCAACACTCCCGTGTCTTCATCAGGCAAGTGCAGTGTTCTTGCCTGATGAAGACACGGGAGTGTTGAAAGCTCGCTATTTTACAATCAAATAAATCGGTTGGATTAATAATTGGTGTTGCTAAATTCTTACTGAGTTCTAAAAACATAGACAGGGATCACAGGTAGAGGTAGGAACATCGGGGTGGCGGCGCGGGCTCGTTGGGCCGAAGGGCCTGTTTCCCGTGCTGTTTTGTTCTTTATTCACACTGCAGTGAAGTTATTGTGAAAATCCCCTAGTTGCCAAGTTCCGGCACCTGTTCGGGTGCACTGGGGGAGAATTTAGCACGGCCAATTCATCTTTTGGACTGTGGGAGGAAACTGGAGCACCCGGGGGAAACGCACGCAGACACGGGGAGAATGTGCAGACGGTGACCTAAGCTGGGAATTGAATCCTGGAGCTGTGAGTCAGCAGTGCTAACCACAGTTTTCCTGGCTGCACAGCGTTATCGAGCCAAATGACCTCCTTCTGCACCATAACAATTTTGCGATTCTGCTTCTGTTACCGAGATTCGGTGCCATTCCAATCAAGTGTGGCTCTCAAACTGGGAAGGGCCATGATCTTTTAATAGTATCATAAAAGATATTTACTCCATAAACCTTATGGGAGCTGTGATGGAGTATAGTTGTCCCGTGAAGGGAGTGGTTAGTAACAGGCACGGATTGGTGACTGTGGATAGGGAAGAAGAAAAGGGAATAGCAGAGTGTGACCTCCCTGGCCTACTTTATTACTCCCCGCCTTTGTAGTTTCTGGCGGAGCAGGAGCCAAACCAAGCTGTGATACAACGGGAAAGAATGCTTTCTATGATGCATCAGTAAAACTTGCTGCGCAACTTGCCGCGGGGTCAAGACAGTCACCACAGTGAGATTTCCCAGTCCTGCTTTTGTCAACAGGGGTTCCTGTTGCATGCCTCCCTCACTGCCAGGAAACCCACAGAAGGTATGCGCCATCAGTGGGACTGGAAGATTTGAACTGCTGGAAAGCTCCGACCATTTTCTTGGTCAATAGTTTGTACAGGATGATGTTGAGGCTAAAAGGATTGACTTATGTGGACATACCGTACAGATTACACTTCAAATATATAAGACTGGAGGGCAATCTCACCAAACCCCCATAATGTGCTGAACTAGATAAGGATGAGATAAATTCTGTGGATGTTGGACTCTGAAACAAATGCTGGAAAATTTTGGCAGGTCTGACAGCATCTGATAAAGACTCACAATGCCAGGGAACCGGGTTTGATTCCCTGCTTGGGTTACTGTCTGTGTAGAGTTTGCACATCCTCCCCGTGTCTGCATAGGTTTCATGCTCCAGTTTCCTCCCACATCCAAAGATGTGCGGGTTGGGCGGATTGGCCATGCTAAATTGCCCCTCAGCATCGAGGGGCTAGCTAGAACAAAGAGCAACACAGCACGGGAAACAGGCCCTTCGGCCCAAAGAGCCTGCGCCACCATTTTAATGCTCCCACTTCCACCCATGAGCCTTGTCTATGTTTATGGAAATCTGCATTTCCATAAATGCATGGGTTATGGGGAATAGGTCCTGGGTGGGATTGTGGTCAGTGCAGATTCTTTGGGTGGAATAGCCTCCTTCTTCACGGTAGGATTCTATAATCCTAGACTTGAAACATTTTCTCTATTCTCTCCACCGATGCTGTCAGACCTGCTGAGATTTTCCAGCATTTTTCTAGATAAAGGTGAGGCTGACTGAGACCCAGAGGTATCAACACCCAACGCATTCAAAAAAAAACTAAATCGCACTCCACCATTCAAATCGCAATGAAGCTGCAGAATGTGACACAGCGGGGGTAAACTTCGCTGAACTTTGGGCACCAGGGAATGAAAAAGGCGTTACAGATCGGACGCAGCGAGGAACTGTCTGATGCCGTTAGTATTAGAGATTTGAGTCAGAAGGAGTGGCTGGGAAAACTTGCCCTTTGCAAGGTTGAAAGCAAATGGCTGAGGCGTGTGATCTGAGACAGGGCTGGAATCACCCTGGCTACAGATAGAGTCAACCCAGAATGTAACGTCTAATTAACTTGTCAAAGAGGGTTCAAACCGGCAAAAGGCAGTTTACGAGCTGGTGTTAAGAAATTTTCCAGCACACAAAGAAGGAATAGACTTGCTCACAGAGCCGGGGAGATTAAAAACATCGAATTATTAACAAAATAAGGTGTCACAATGAGGGCGTGAGGGCTTACACGGATGAAATGGCCTTTCTGAGCTGCAATTAACTCGTGCTCCCTTGTTCACATGAAGGGGCGTGGGAGGATTCGGGGGCGGGGGGAGGGGGTGGCGGCAGTCGATGAGCAAAAAATGCACCCCAGGCTGCAAAGGACAGCAAAGTCCACAGCACAATGCACTGGCCACGCTAACATTTTTCCTCAGTGTACCCGAACAGGCGTCAGAATGTGGTGACGAGGGGGGTTTTCACAGTGACTTTGTTAATGCGATGTGACACTAATGGATAAACTTAAACCTTCTAAAGAACAAAGTCCCATCGAAAAACAGCACTGAAATACCAAACGAGATGATATACCCTGGGGTAAGAAGAAATCATACAATCATAGAATCCTGACATTGCAGAAGGAGACCCTTCATCCCACAGAGCATAGAACACTACAGCACAAACAGGCCCTTCGGCCCACAAGTTGCGTTGATCACATCCATACCTACCGAGCCATAGACCTATCTATAACCCCCAATCCCATTGGATCCCATATACTCTTCCAAAAGTCTTTTAAAAGACCTCAGCGAGTTTGCCTCTAACACCACCGACGGCAACCGATTCCATTCACTCACCAGCCTCTTAGTGAAAAACTTACCCCTGACATCTCCTCTGTATTTGCTTCCCTGCACCTTAAATCTCGTAGCGACCATTTCAACCCTGGGAAATAGTCTCTGAGAGTCCACCCTATCTATTCCTCTTGACCTCTTATAAACCTCTATCGCCTCTCAACCTTCGTCTCTCCAGGACTCCCTCAACCTATCTTCATAAGGCCTGCCCCCCAATCCAGGCAACATCCTTGTAAATCTCCTCTGCACCCTCTCAATAGCTTCCACATCCTTTCTATAGTGAGGCGACCAGAACTGCGCACAGTACTCCAAGTGGGGTCTGACAAGGGTCTTATAAAGTTGCAGCATTACCTCCTGACTCCCATTGCGCCTGTATCAATAACGATCCCACATTATTCCCATCACCCCAGATATTTACCCCACTGATCACTCCGACACTAAGGGACAATTTAGCATGGCCTAACCCACACATCTTTGGACTGCGGGGGGAAACTGGAGCACCTGGAGGAAAACCCAGGCAGACAAGGGGCCAACGTGCAAACTCTACACAGTTACCCGAGGCCAGAATCAGAATCGGGTCCCAAACGCTGAGGGACAGCAGTGCTAACCACTGTGCCACCATGCCATCCTTAGCCGTCAGTAAACGTGTTTACATACATAGAACACTACAGCACAAACAGGCCCTTTGGCCCACAAATTGCACCGATCATACCCATACCTACCAGGCCATAGAGCTATCTGTAACTCCCAATCCCATTAAATCCTATGTACTCATCCAGAAGTCTTAAAAGACCCCAGCGAGTTTGCCTCCACCACCACCAACGGCAGCCGATTCTACTCACTCACCACCATCTGAGTGAAAAACTTACCCTTATCCTTTGTTCCCTTGGAGCAGCACGGAGAGGCAGCGATTTGGGAAAGCGTGAAGTTCGAGTGTTAAGTAGTTTTTTAACTTTTCTCTTTGTTTAAAATTGCGAGCAGGGGTAGTTTTTGCCGTTTTTATTTGAACTAACTAGAAACCGGAAGTCGTCATTAGGAGGCTGCCGGTAGTTGTAGTTTTCTCTGTCTCTATAAATTGGTATACAGATGCCGGCGTTGGATTGGGGTGGTAAGAACTCAGTAAGAATTTAGCAACACCAATTTATAATCCAACCGATTTATTTGATAGTAAAAAAGCGAGCTTTCGACTCCTGTGTCTTCCTCAGGCAAATGCAGTGTTCTGGTCTGCAATAGCACACATCAGCACAGAGATTGCTGATTAGAATGCGAATCCTTACATCTAACCTGCTATTGAAGTGTTAAAGTGGCGAACAATGTGTGTGAAGGGAATCCTGAGCATTGTTGGAGAATTGTGTGTTTTCTCCAGACAGCACAGTAAGTGAGGTTTTTTGCTAACCCAGGCAAGTTACGGGGGTTACAGATAGTGTGTCATGAAGCCAAGATCCCTGTTAAGACCGTCCTCATGTGTGCGGAGCTTGGCTATCAGTCTCTGCTCAGCGACTCTGCGCTGTCGTGTATCACGAAAGCCCCCTTGAAGAACATTTACCCGCAGGTCGGAGGCCGAATGCCCATGACTGCTGAAGTGTTCGCCCACAGGAAGGGAACTGTTTTGCCTGGTGATTGCTGAGCATCACCCAAGTACAAAGCAAGGCCATCCGT